>CM076847.1:185144950-185744950 GCA_039519185.1 Astragalus membranaceus | reverse complement strand
GGGATCAAGATCACTAGGTCCGAGAAAGGAATTTCCTTGGATCAATCTCATTATATTGAGAAGATCTTAAAGAAATACAATTATTTTGATTGTAAACCTGCATGTTCCCCCTATGATCCTAGTGTCAAACTTTTTAAGAACACTGGTGACAGTGTTAGACAAACGGAATATGCGAGCATCATTGGCAGCCTAAGGTATGCTACTGATTGTACTAGACCCGGCATAGCCTATGTTGTGGGATTGCTATGCAGGTTTACTAGTCGACCTAGTATCGAGCATTGGCATGCTATTGAAAGAGTCATGAGATATCTTAAAAGAACCATGAATCTAGGATTACACTATCAGAGATTTCCAGCTGTACTTGAAGGGTACAGTGACGCTGATTGGAACACTCTGTCAGATGATTCCAAAGCAACCAGTGGCTACATATTCAGTATAGCCGGTGGTGCCGTTTCCTGGAAATCTAAGAAACAGACCATTTTGGCTCAGTCCACTATGGAGTCTGAAATGATAGCACTAGCGACAGCCAGTGAAGAAGCTAGCTGGTTAAGATGCCTACTAGCAGAGATTCCCTTATGGGAAAAACCGATGCCAGCTGTGTTGATCCACTGCGATAGTACCGCGGCTATTGCAAAAATAGAGAACCGTTATTACAACGGTAAGAAACGACAAATCCGTCGTAAGCACAGCACAGTTAGAGAGCTACTAACAAAAGGAGCTGTGAGAGTGGATCACGTACGCACTGATCAGAACTTAGCCGATCCTTTGACGAAAGGATTAGCCAGAGAGAAAGTCCAAAGTACATCTCAAAAGATGGGACTACTGCCTTTAGAACCATGAGTCACTCACAATGGCAACCCGACCTAAAAGACTGGAGATCCCAAGAATTAGGTTCAATGGGTAATAACAAGTTGTGAAGTGACAGGAGATGAATATGCTATTAAAAGTAAATAAGCATGATTCCTGAAGCGATGTAAGGTTGAGATAATAGAAACTCTTAATGAGATCTATACTCCATGTGGAGTAGAGTACCTAGCTACAGGAGTACTCTTGATAGACTCACCTTTGTGAATGTGGAAGTGGGGCCGCTTCCTATGGCATTTTGGGCAGAAATTCCTAGAGCGTTCACTAAACTGGGATAGACGTGCAGGGCCATAAACGCACGGGCATATGAGAATACACCTATGGAAAAGGCTGTGTGTGGTTTCGACGATTAGAGATAGAGTTCAAGACTACGAGTCACTCTTGTTGAATCTAAATCTTAACCGCTACGCAAGGTTCAAGTCGTACGACACCTCTGCTTATGCACAATCTTATGGAGGCGCTTGACGCTATTTCTGGAACTGTTTAAATTCAAGTGGGGGATTGTTGGAACATTGGTGTGAATTTAAAAATTTACAAAGTCCCACATTGCTTGGACTAAGCACTTGAAGAGTGCTTATAAGTGGGAAGTTCACACCTTTGGGTTGGGGCCCAAGGGGTACCCAGTTTTGTGAACGGGCAAGCACGCACTCTAACTGACCACCACACACGCGCGCGCGCCGCCGCCGCCGTCCGTCCGACCGGCCGGACCGGGCTTGGGCTGTGAGGTGTAAAGTATTTTTTGCGAAATTAATTAAACTTATATTTTATTTTTTTTTTGGAACGTGCTTGTCCAGATTCATTGAACCGACCAGATTCGACGAACCGTTGCGAACTTGCGCTCCAAGTCAGCTAGACGTGCGAAGGATCCATGACTTGCGCACGAAGCTTCGTAACTTGCGCATGAAGTCCCATGACTTGCGCACGAAGCCGGTTATTGAAGCCTATAAAAGAGGCATTCCCCCAATTCGTTCAACACACCGAAAACTCGAAGCAGTTCCGAGTTCTCTTCTCTTCTCCCTCGTAAATTCCTTCTTCTTCTTCTTCTCTAAGAGTGGCCTACGAGCCATATTCTTGAGTGGTTATAAACCATATTGAGAGGTGTATATCTCGAGCGATTACTGACTGTGCAGTCATAATCGTAACTGGGCTGTTTTATCCTGGGGGCGTCGTGGTTGATAGTCTGCTTGCACCATCGAGCAGTGCCACGAAACGTCTTAAAGAGAGCGACCTAGTCCGCGAGTCATCCCAGTAATTTCTTCGGTATAATTTCGAAAACACTGAAACAACAGGGATGCAGTCGGCTTCCTTCCAAGCGAGCAAAGGAAGACGATTTCATTAATCATAGGACAAATGATCAACAATTGCCAATGATTTCTATATTGGGTAACAATTAGTGACAAGTCACATAGAGTTTTAAGATAATTGATAAATATGTACTTACATGTTATGATAAGGCGCTAGGTAAAACTCATTGGAATTAGCTGGAGTCAAAAGGTGCTAAGGAACCACCGGAGGCAAAAAATGTTGAGGGTCAATGAAACCATACAAATCACTATTGCCCTTCAAGATACATTGACGTTGCATATACCTAAGATGTCATGCTAAATGTTAATTATACAGTTTGAAAATTAATTGATTAACTAAAGTATAAGTAAAACTAAATTACGTCAACCAAAATTGTACAACACTTAAGGTAAGCATTTGGTTACCACAACAAAGATCCATTACTTCTTTCGCTACTAGATAAAATTCTTCAAGAGTGGGATCATGTTCCAATCTTAGTTGTATAGGATCTTTAATAGGTACAATCAATATCATCAACTCTTGATTTGGATCAAGTTGAGGTGCGGAATTTTTGGGTGGAATATCCTTGCTAGATTTTCCAATTTCCTAAACAAAAAAGATACTATATTAGTAAGTCTTCTCTACCATTACCAAGTTATTTCCAGTGTAAAAGCATTATTATCAGGTAAAGTGGTTCTTCAGCATACTAAAGAAGGATGCATCTCTAGACCCTAATTGACGGTTGAATTATTATGCATGTGCTTAATTGAACAGTTGCTTTTTCATCAACAATTGATATTACTTACTTTACCCTCTAAAATGAATTGCTCACTTTAGAGGAACTAAACCCTTTTTATACATTGGCATCAGATGTACAGTTGAATAATGTTGTACTCTATGTAAATATCATATTGTGTAGCATGCAGTGTGAACAGTATTGATCTTCTAGTGACCATGAGATTTTAATTTTGGGTGCTTTGAAACTGTTTTAATCGCACTAGCTAATACATGCTACTTGTATGGTCTATTCAGATTTAATTGTTCTATGATAATATATCATGACATGAATATAAAAGTAGGTCTTTATTCAACATCATTTAAATTAAGTAAACTTATGTAAATTACTTGATTCAGAAAAGTAGGTCTTTATAAAAGTAGGTCTTTGTTCTATGTAAATTACTTGATTCAGAAATATAAACATACAATAAAAAGTTAACTAAGAAAAGCTACGAGGTACAAAATAAATACAGTATATTTTCCCCTCTCTTACCAAAAAATATAGTTTCAATATTGTAGTTTAATATAACCCATCAAAATTAACTCTTACTTGTTACAAATTGTAACACAGTTCAATGGTGTTTCTGAGCATAAAAGTAGGTCTTTGTTCTATGTAAATTACTTGATTCAGAAATATAAAAGTAGGTCTTTGTTCTATGTGAATTAGATTCAGAAATATCAAGTAATTCGCAAACTTCATTTGGGGTGAAACACAGAATAGCAAATGAGGCCAAACATCAAAGAGAACCCTAAAAGTAAACTCCAAAACCATTTCCATTTTCTCTTAGACAAACCAGCAAACATCAAAGAGAACCCTAAAATCAGAATCGTGTAACTCAAAATTTGTGAAAATCAGAATCGTTAAACCCTAAAATACACAAAGGTGAAAGAAGAGTTTACCTAGTTGCAGCGGTGGTGCCGTGGCAACGGTGGTTCTCCGCGCGCAACCCAGCAAGTTGCACAAAGAATGAGAGACGCAGCGAGAGGGAGAGACACAGCGAGAGGGAGAGACGCAGAAGTTGTAGCGCGTGAGAGGGAGAGATGCAACGAGAGGGAGAGACAGTGTTGCGAGAGGAAGAGACGGTGTGAATGGGTGCTGCGAGAGGAATGGGTGTTTTGTGAGTTGAAGAAACGCAGTGAGAGGAAGAGACGGTTCTGCGAGAGAGACACTGTGAATACGAATGAATATGTTTGGAGTAAGCGCGAATGAATCCCTAAATTTTTGCGTTTTCTATAACGGGTGAATATGTGACCCGATATAAAAAATGCAAACTAAAATTTTCTATAACGGTTATGGAATGGAACCGATATGAAAGATGCAAAGATTTTTTGTTTCTATATCGGATCGTGTGGCAACCGATGTAAAAATTGTAATTTTAATTACAAAACTACCACCGCGTCACTTTTAACATCAGGCCGTTTTTAACCGATATGAATGACTGTTATAAAATGCATTTTTTACATTAGGGTATAAACAATACAATGTCATCTGTGCGGATACACGGGTAAAATACTAGTAATAATAAAAGGGGGGTTGAAGAAAACAGAATCAGTTTAAGAGAAAAATCAAATAAGGAGTCTAATCAATCCATTGGTTTCCGGGTGTGCTTCACGGATTTATGATAGGTTCTAAAGATTCGTGCAAGAGTCGTTTAAGAATTCAGTTCTAGAATGATAATAAACTAATCAAACAAGTGTTAATCAGCTTATACGAATTCGTACCATTTCAAACAAGCGTCAAAACATCGTGTTGAATCAATTGTGATGGTGAACAAGTGCTACTAAACACAATTGATATCATAACCGAATTAAACCAACCCTCTATCAATCTCTATTCGAATTAAATGAAACAAGAGATCAAATAACCAGAATAATCAAAAGTGGCGAAAACAAATTTACACATAAACAAGTGTCATACATAAACGATTCATGTATTGTAAAAATACCGAATTTGTCAAAAAAAGCATCACACAAAGAGGGAACATTTGCAAAGAAATAATCCACGTTCTTTGTCAAAAAAAAAAATAATCCAAGTTCAAAATTGATAGAAGAAGGAACTGAATAGTAAAAATGAAACAAGCGAAATACCATTAAACATCAAACCTCAAAATCCTTACAACAACACCCTTTCACCAATGATTTGACTTAGGGTTTTAAGCTTCCATGGAGGTTAGGGCACAGAACGTAATTTGACACTAAGATAGCGTAAAAGCTTAAAAGAATGCTTGTGAACAAACGAATATTATTAACTTATGGAAAAAATAATAAAAATATTTTAAATATTTAAAAATCTAAAAAATTTAAAAGAACAATAAAAAAAATTAAAAGTAAAAAAAATAAAGAGTAAAAAGAAAACAAAAATGAAAATAATAAAAAATGCTAATTGATAAATACCTAATAAAAAATGAAAATAAAAATGAAAATAATAAAATGTTGATTTGTGAAACTGTTTATGAAACTGTTTGTCATTATCAATGTAAGGGCAGTAGTATAGAATGAAACTAAATCTGTTGTAGTGCTTAGAATGAAACTGTTATTATAAAACTGTTGTAGTGCTTAGAATGAAACTGTTTGTCATACTCTTATCAATGATGCTGAAACTTGAAAGCATACCAAACTGTTTGTCATTATCAAAGTAAGGGCAGTAGTATATCAGTGTATGAGCTTTACAAATTGATATAATGCAAGTGGTATAATGCAAATGGTATATCAAATTATTTTCTTATCAGTTTGATATAATATATCATAGACATAGTAATGTTACTTTTTAAAGCTTCAAATTATTTTATTGCAGGTTAGATGACATCGTCTAGTCATGATAGTGCGCATGACAGTTGTCATGAAATTGACACCAACACAATTAGAGAGAGATGGTGAGTTGTGATTTTCAATTTAATGTTGATTTTGAAGGTATTTTGAGGTCTAGGAGCAAACCCATGGTAGATTGAGCAAGGATTGGAGTTTGATTTGGTGATTGGAAGATTTGTTGGTGCATAGGGTTTTGAATTGGGAATTTGGGGAAAGTGAAGAAATTTGGTGCTTAGGAGATTGGTTGATGGTTCAAGTTAGAATTTCTCGCGTGTTTGTGTGCTAGAGTCGACAATCAAGGTGAGTTTTACATTTTATTGTGTTTTAATTCTGCAGAAACATGTGTGTTTCTGTTCCTTGATGATAACATGCATTGATTAATGGATTTGGTGCTTCTTTGGTGCTAATTGTGTTGTTAAGTTCACTGTTTTGAGACATTCTGAGGTAGGTTCGGTATTTCAGTGACTGGGAACGTTTTACTAATTCAAAAATTATGTGGTTTGTCATTTTGGAAACTAGATATAATGCTTGTTATTTTGGCACTGGTTTGGTTGAATTTGGATTTGTACAACTCGAGTTATGAGTGTTACAAGTTAGGGTAAAATTTTGGAAGCAATCTGGATATAGGTTCAGTATTTCGGACATGGTATTTCCATTTGAACTCCTTTTTGAATATTTCTTATTCCATTGAAAACTATTTTCAATTTTCTTCGGTTTAGGCTCAAGTCCCATGCCATTTGATTGAGTTTTGAGCATTTTAGAGGTGTCACAAGTTGGAAACAGAATCTGTCATGTTTAGGAACCAGTCAGTTTGTTTTGTGAAACTGTACTAAATGGCCCATAATTTTGCAAAACAAAAATGTCATTCAGAAACTCGGCATCCTAAGCTTTCTGTAGAGGGGTCATTTGTTGAAATTCCTCATCGCTTGGTAGGTCAAATAATTTTCCGAAGTTTATGCATATTTACTGAAGTGTTTATGTGGAATGATTGACATTGAACTATACTTGTTGTTATTAAACTGTATAGTTTACTAAGGAGTGAGAAAACGACACAAGTATCGAGTAATAGAATACGACCTTGTGTCGAGTAACGGACTTAATGTCTGAGATAATAATAAAATATATTGAGGGGGATGACGATCCCGAGTTTCATGTAGCATACCTAGCTAAAGGGAGTCATGAACCCGAAGCTAGGGCCTGGCATTATTCGGTATAGCTATACGAATTGGCGTTTCCGTTGAAATTGAGTATTCTAGAATACCTGGCATTATTTCTCGGATTATGCTAAGACACTGACAAGATTAAAAGACAGACATGAACAAGAATAGTTCATAGACAAGGAAAACACCGAGAGAGGAATTGTGAGTGGGTGTGAAAGAACTCACTGAGATGGACCATAGTCAAGGTTACGTAGTATTTTATAACATTGTCTTGTAGATGGACCATAGTCATGTTTATCTTATCGAATATGTACTTTTTGAGTACTTATTTCGGAAGTGTAATCGAGAAATTTTTATCTCAAAGTTAAGTAAGTGGTTTTTGTCCGCTTTAGTTTTTATTTGGTTCATTATTATGAGCAGGTTATACTCTGATTGTTTATGATTATGTTAATACTTTTGGTTCACCTAGTTGTGAATTTAAGGTGTTACACTCTTCATCTGCTCCAGTGTGGCTGCTAATGGTAGGTTTGAAATCCCGGTCTCCACGATGCTCCAATACTCTTTGGAACGAAGGAGGTTCTCCATAAGCATCGCCCAATGGTCATAATGACCATCAAACTTGGGGATTGTCGCCTGCACAAAATTTCCATTGATCTTTGTATTCTCCGCCATTGATCACGTTCTTGAACACTCACGTTTTCTTTTTAATTCACACTCGTGTTCTTGCAAACTCTCCTTTTCTGGTACCTCACACAAGCTCTTGATACCAAATGTTTATTCTAGAAGACCGAATTTTGCAAGAAAAACTTCAAATTCATTTCATTGTGGCATATATAGCCAAGTCATTACAATCAAGTTATGTTTTATTAATGACAACCGACTACAACTAAATAACCTAAACAACTGACTGCTAACAGTTAGAGGTGTCAATTTGGCCCCAAGCCCCAAGCTCAGCCCCATTAAACCTTTATTAAGCCCCACGAAATTTAAGCCCCCTATTAATGAGGCTTTTTTTAGCCCCAGCCCACATTTTAAATTTTTTTGTGGGCTAGAGCCAGGGCTTTGTGGGCTGGCCCCAATTTTTTTTCTCATTCTTTTCCAACAACTTACATATGAGATCATGCTCGTTAAATAGAAGAATTTTTTGTTTGTTGATTGAATTCATTTGGTTTTGAGGAAAAAATTGTTTGATCTAATCAAGTTTTATATTTTTTTTTTGCTTAATCTAGTCAAATCTTATGATTTTTTCTTTTAATTGTAGCTGGAATATTTGCGCTATTAATTTCCATTTTTTTCGGGTGGATCATTTTTCCATTTTTTGCAAAAAAGTAGGAGTTTAGGGCCTGTGGGCTAGCCCCGGCCCACATGGACTTAAGGGGCTGTAACGGGTGAGTCAGCATCTGAGGTGGCAGTTGGGCAAGCCACGGGCACTAGGCGCCAAAGTACACGAGTGAGGCAGAGAAGCACACGCTTGAATGACTATAGTGTGGGAATATAATGCCTAACGGTATGCAAGACGTGAGGTGTGAATGATTTGGAGTATCTTGCCTCTCTCTCCTCTAACCGTCTCTTCCATTCACCTCATGAGAGTGTTCTGGCCCGAACTCTCACTCTATCTCTGTTTCATTTCAATTTCATCACAAATTGTAATTGAACTCAGTTTATACTATTTGAAGAGATCAATTCAATTCATAATTGATTCCACTCCATTGTTGTGATTACTGTGTTATTGCGTGCATCCCCCCCTTACATTGGTGCTTTCATCCTCTGAACCATGGCGGAAGGAACTAGAATCAAGGAGCTGAGTTTGGAATTGAAGCGTGTCACAGAACAAATGGAGAAAAACAATGCTGAAGCTCACACTGACATTAAACGACTGGAAGTGCAGAATGGTGCTCGATTTGAGAAGATCGAGAGCAATATGCAAGCGCAGCATGAACTATTGCAGAAGATCTTGACTGCAATGAACGCAAAAAGTAGTGAAGACATATCAGAAATACTCAGCGAGGACGCTAGTAACGCCAAATTGAAGACACCGTTGGGTTTCAAACAGAGTGGAAATCCTCCACGAACATCTCTACAGGTAAGACCAGTGAAATTAGATTTTCCTCGTTTTGATGGGAAGAATGTTATTAGCTGGATCTTTAAGGCACAACAATTCTTTGAATATTATGACACACCTGATGCTGAGAGGTTGCTTATTGCCTCAGTTAATTTGGATCAAGAAATTGTGCCTTGGTTTCAAATGATGCAAAGGGTTAATCCTTTTCAATCTTGGAACCAATTCACTCGTGCTATTGAGCTAGATTTTGGTCCATCTCCGTATGAATGCCCTAGAGCTAATTTGTTTAAATTGCATCAAACTGGATCTGTTTCTGATTACTACCTTGAATTTACTGCATTGGCTAATAGATCTGAGGGATTGAGCAACGAGGCTCTCCTAGATTGTTTTATCAGTGGATTACAGGATGAGATTAAACGGGATGTTAAGTCTCTAACACCCAATTCTATGCTAAAGGCAGTCTCTCTAGCCAATTTGTTTGAAGAAAAATACATACATACACCAAAAGCCAAACAGTATACCAATACACAGAAAACCTACACAAACCAAAACACAAGCTACCAAAAACCTTCCACCACTACACCCAAACCAGAAAATAGTCAGAGCCAAATTAAGCCAAATTCACCACCTCTGCTACCTACACCAGGAAGCAGGACAAACACACCAAATAACAGAACATTAGCCATTAAAAATATGTCACCTGCTGAAATTCAATTGAGAAGAGACAAAGGTCTTTGTTACTTTTGTGATGAAAAGTTCTCTTATACTCATAAGTGTCCCAACAAGCATTTGATGATGCTGCAAATTGAAGAAGATGAAGATGATTCTAATAGTGAGAAAGATACTGAGACTGCAAGCCCGACAGAGGCTGCATCAGATAGTGCACACCATTTGTCTTTGAATGCCATGAATGGGGGAACAGGAGTAGGCACAATTCGTTTCACTGGATTGATTGGCCAAATTCCTGTACAAATATTGGTCGATGGTGGCAGCTCTGAGAACTTCTTACAACCTAGAATTGCAAAATTTCTGAAACTACCTGTACAACCTAAGTCAAGTTTCAAGGTACTTATTGGCAATGGAGAGACAATGCAAACTGAAGGGTGGATTGAAGCTCTTAAAGTTCAAGTCCAGCAAAATGAGCTTGAAGTACCAGTGTATTTACTGCCTGTAGCTGGGGCTGATTTAATTTTGGGATCTGCTTGGTTGGCAACATTGGGGCCACATGTAGCTGATTATGCAGCTGCAGTTTTGAAATTTTATGTGCAGGGCAAATTCATCACCTTGCAAGGTGAGAAGGATATGCAACCAAGACAAGCTCAATTCCATCAGCTGAAGAGATTGCAGGATACTCATGCTATTGGTGAATGTTTCACTATTCAACATATACCTCAACACTGCCTGGAGGATGATTTATTAGACCTACCTGACACAATGGAACCTGAACTAGCTTTGTTGCTGCATACTTATAAAGAAGTTTTCAAAACACCAGAAGGGTTGCCGCCTCAAAGACAACACAATCATGCTATCACCTTGCTACCTGATGCTAAGCCTGTGAAGGTAAGGCCTTACAGATATCCACACAGTCAGAAGCAACAGATTGAGATAATGGTTAAAGAAATGTTGGAGCAAGGCATCATACAGAATAGCACTAGTCCATTCTCTTCTCCAATTGTTTTGGTCAAGAAGAAGGATGGGAAATGGAGGTTTTGCACGGACTATAGGGCCCTGAATGCTATTACAGTTAAGGATAGCTTTCCTATGCCAACTGTTGATGAACTGCTTGATGAATTATTTGGTGCCAAATACTTTTCTAAGTTAGACTTAAGATCTGGTTATCATCAGATTCTGTTGCAACCAGAAGATAGATACAAGTCTGCATTTCGAACACATCATGGTCACTATGAATGGCTTGTTATGCCATTTGGCTTGACAAATGCGCCTGCAACATTTCAAAGTTTGATGAATGATATTTTTCAAGAAGAACTTAGGAAATTTGTCCTAGTCTTCTTTGATGACATACTGGTGTATAGTGAGACCTGGACTACTCACTTAATTCATCTGGAGTTGGTATTACAAAGACTCCATCAGAATCAGTTATTTGCAAGACTGTCCAAATGCTCCTTTGGCTTGCAACAAGTAGATTACTTGGGACATCAAGTCTCTGGACAAGGAGTTGCAATGGATACTGAGAAATTACAAGCAGTTAAAGAATGGCCTGTACCTAGAAATGTGAAAGAACTTCGTGGATTTCTGGGTCTAACTGGGTATTACAGACGCTTTATCAAGTCATATGCTTCTATTGCAGGGCCTCTAACTGATTTGTTGAAAAAGGAAGGCTTCATATGGTCTGCAGAAGCAGAACATGCTTTTATTAAACTCAAGGAAGCAATGACAACAGCTCCTGTGTTGAATCTGCCCAACTTTGCCTTGCCTTTTACATTAGAAACTGATGCATCTGGTCTGGCAGTAGGAGCTGTTTTAAGCCAAGAAGGCCATCCAATTGCTTATTTTTCAAAGAAAATGGTGCCTAGGATGCAGAGACAGTCTGCTTATACTCGTGAACTGTTTGCAATCACTGAGGCTATTGCTAAGTTTCGACATTACTTGCTTGGCCACAAATTTGTTATCAGGACAGACCAGAAGAGTTTGAGAAGTCTGCTTGATCAAGCTTTACAGACACCAGAACAACAAGCTTGGTTACATAAATTCATTGGTTATGATTGTACAATTGAGTATAAGCCTGTAAAGAAAATATTCCTGCTAATGCCTTGTCAAGAATCTTGATGATGACTTGGTCTGAACCTCATTGTGATTTCTTAACACAATTGAGGGCTGCTGTGTTGACTGATGGAAAGTTACAGCAAGTTATACAGACCTGTCAACAAGGCACTGGTGATGCTAGATACACTGTCAAAGATGGCTTACTGTATTGGCAACAGAGGCTAGTAATTCCTGAAGCAAGTGCACTGGTACAGGACATTTTGAGGGAATTTCATAGTTCTCCTATTGGTGGTCATGCAGGCATCACTAGAACCATTGCTAGAATAGAAGCTCGGTTTTATTGGGCCACTTTGAAGCAAGATGTGAAGAGTTTTGTACAAACTTGTGTTATCTGCCAACAAGCCAAGTCTCTTACTTCTGCACCAGCTGGACTTCTCCAACCATTACCCATTCCCAAGGCTGTATGGGAAGAAATAGCTATGGATTTTATCACTGGACTACCTAGTTCCCATGGGTACACAGTCATCATGGTGGTTATAGATCGATTGTCAAAATATGCTCATTTCATCCCTATGAAGGCTGGCTACAGTAGCAAATCGGTTGCAGAAGCATTCATGAATAATGTTGCTAAATTACATGGAATTCCCAAGTCAATTGTATCTGACAGGGATAGAGTTTTCACTAGTGGCTTTTGGCAACACCTGTTTAAATTGCAAGGAACAACTTTGGCAATGACATCAGCTTATCTTCCACAATCTGATGGCCAAACTGAGAACTTGAACAAGTCCTTGGAGATGTATTTGAGGTGTGTTACAGGTGAAAATCCTAAGACTTGGTGCAAAATTTTAACATTAGCTGAATACTGGTACAACTCTTCTTTTCACAATAGTCTTGGTATGACCCCCTTCAAGGCTTTATATGGCAGGGACCCTCCTACTTTGGTTAGACCTAATGTGACCAATGATGATCCTGCTGATGTAGTGAGTTATTTTACTGAGAGAGAGCTGGTGTTACAGCAACTCAAGAGCAATTTACTGAAGGCACAACAAAAGATGAAGAAACAAGCTGATAAGAAGAGGATAGACATACAGTTCAACATTGGACAGCTTGTTTTGGTCAAATTGCAGCCTTATAGACAGCATTCAGTAACACTAAGAAGGAATCAGAAATTAAGTATGCGCTATTTTGGACCATTTGAAATAGTGGGCAGAGTTGGTGCTGTAGCTTACAAACTCAAACTTCCTGACACAGCAAAAATTCATAATGTTTTCCACATTTCACAGTTGAAATTGTTCAAAGGTGATAGACCTGATCCTTATTTGCCATTGCCCTTGACTTGCACTGAGTTAGGTCTGATATTGTCACCTGTGGCTGTGTTGAAAACCAGAACCATTTTGCGAGGAAATGTGTCTGTGGATCAAGCTTTGGTTCTCTGGGAAGACAAGGATGCTGCTAATGCTACGTGGGAAGATTTAGACGAACTCAAGGAGCATTATCCTTCTTTTGATCTTGAGGTCAAGACCCCTTTTAAAGGGGAAGGTATTGTAACGGGTGAGTCAGCATCTGAGGTGGCAGTTGGGCAAGCCACGGGCACTAGGCGCCAAAGTACACGAGTGAGGCAGAGAAGCACACGCTTGAATGACTATAGTGTGGGAATATAATGCCTAACGGTATGCAAGACGCGAGGTGTGAATGATTTGGAGTATCTTGCCTCTCTCTCCTCTAACCGTCTCTTCCATTCACCTCATGAGAGTGTTCTGGCCCGAACTCTCACTCTATCTCTGTTTCATTTCAATTTCATCACAAATTGTAATTGAACTCAGTTTATACTATTTGAAGAGATCAATTCAATTCATAATTGATTCCACTCCATTGTTGTGATTACTGTGTTATTGCGTGCATCCCCCCCCCCCCCCTTACAGGGGCTTTGGGGCCTATATGGGCCTTTCAACAGTGGCTTTTAGGCCCATGGGCTTTTAAGCCCTAGGGCCATGTGGTTTGTGGTGGGCTGGCCCACATGGGCCAAATTGACGGCACTACTAATAGTGACTAAGCATAATTGTCACAGTACTATAGCACTACAAGCTCTAACTATGCTATATCACAGTAACACCAGAATTGCTGCTCACGAGACAGATTATGAGGAGATTGGAGTCCATTGTGTTTTATCATTTTTTTGGGACAAAATTATGTGTTTTTTTTTTACAGTGTTGTTGTTGGACAAACATTGGTCATGGATCAACGTTTGTGCTGTTATTAGCACAAAAGTTTAATATACTCTTTGTCGTAGTAATTTTTCCATCTGTCTTTTTCTGTTTTTAGCGGATTATTTGTTGTTAGTAATCGTGTGACTGGCTTGAAGTCGGTTCTTTCGGTTAAAAAAACTTGATTCTTTCTGTCTATCATTCGCCCAATTATAAAGGGAACAAGGACAAGTGCGGGCTGGTAGGCAAATCTCTTCATTTGACAACCACATATGTAACCAAGCTTCTTTTATTTCACAACCACAATTATTTACCGTAGTGAGCTAGAGAGAGAAATCTCTGTGCACCTTAACAAAAAGATGTTTGTAGCATGCCTACAGAATTTTTGTACACTAATTTGCTTATCCTTCTCATCTTTCTCTATCCTGTTCTCTCAGAATTTTTTTTGAATGGGCATACCTACTACCATTACATGCTTAATCATAAACAAAATGAGGTTTGAATTTGTAATTTAAAAATTCTAAAATAGTGTTAATCGAGAATATATAAAATTTTAATTAGGGCCGGCCCTAATATTTTGGATGCCCTGGGTGAACTCAACACTAAGTTGCATAATTTTATGCATTTTGCTGCTCTCACTACCTTAAGACGCGACCGATCCTGAGATTTTAGGTATCTTGCACGAACCAATAAAATGATGCCTTAGTAGTTATTTGGATAACATTGTTGTTGCATTTTTGTTGAAAATCATTAATAGTTTGTTCATAATTAAAGTTTTTTTAAGAATTATTTTCAATAGAAATTAAAGTGAGACTATATAATCTAATTCGCGACATTATATGTTGCAAATAAGTTTTTAACAATTACAATTTAAAATTTTTTTTAGTAAGAGAAATAGTTAATATTATGCTATATATCTGCAACCAATACGAAACAATTAATTGTCTTTAAAGAATTCAATATTATATAACTTAATTTTGATTCGTTTGTTAAAATCTCCTTAATAATTTTCAATTCTTCACATATACAAATTATAATTGCAATAACATAAAAACTATATTTAAAATATCTATATACTACTAAGTAAAATAATTTTTGGTGCCCTTAACAAAATGGGTTCCTGGACGGTTTTGCCAGTGTTGTAATCTGAATGTTGTGATGACTCTTGGTTTAACCATGGTTAATCAGATCGAGTATGTGTTAGACATGTGTTTACTCTTAGTCGAACCACGATTAGCCTAATCAAGTTAAGGGTTAGACTTGTGTTGACTATTGGTCCAACCGCAACTAACCTAGTTAGGAAAATGGTTGGATTTGCTTTGACTCTTAGTCTAACCATGGTTAATCTGATCATGTTCAATAGCAAAGCAAAACTCGTCATTCCTCCCTAGTTCAAATAAGCAAACTAAAAAGAATATTTGTAAACAAAATAATATTATTAACTTATGACAAAAATAATAATTAAAATATTTAAAAATCTAAAATATTCAAAAGAACAATAAAAAAAATAAAAAATAATAAAAAAGAAAATAAAAAATGCTAATTGATAAATACCTACTTTTTTCTAGAGACTACGAGGCAATTTAGTCCCAAACGAAAACTTTAAACATAAGTGTGTCAGATTGTGGGAGGCAAAAAAAACATTTCTTTTTTTTCGGTAATAAAAGAGGGCAATTGCTCAAAAAAAACAAAATGAAATTGACAACAGTCCTAATGTCTCGAGGCACAGGCGCCCCGAACATGTCATCAAAAATCTTAGGGCGGAGGCCCTCAGGAGGCTCCTCTAGGAAAAATTTGTCCATAGTATCCACTTGAAAACTAAAGTTCACCGACCAATCATTTCAATTAGAAACAATGTAGCTGCTTTTGATTTTCGCATATGCAACAACAAAACAAACTAAGAATATCTTCTTTTTTTAGCTAGGAATTAAACCTCGGAGCTAGCCTTGGAGAAACCCATAAGGTTGGTTCTACCCCCAACCCTATAATTGCTATCTACACCTCATTTAATTAGCAATTTCCTAAATTACCCTTACTCTTCTTACTAGTTCCTAACCCCAACCCCCCTGCTATCTCAGTCCACGATTCCATCTCTTCCTTTCCTCTCCTCTCCTCCCCCCCCCTCTCTCTCTCTCTCTCTCTCTCTCTCTCATTGACGCAACAACCATACACAGCGACCACCATCATCGCGCTGACACCACTACAGGCAGTGACCACCAGCAGGAACATCGACACCAACACACGTAGTGACCACCACCACGAATGTCGGCACCACCACACAACCACCACAACCTTCATCTTCTTATTCCTTAGTCCTTCGTTTGCATCTTCGTGTTCCTCAGTTATTCATTCGTGAGCAGTAACCATGTGTTTGTTGTTCAATAAAAAAGTTGAGAAAAATTAAAATAATCAATTGGTTTCTTTATTTTTATAGGCAAAGTGGTTAGTAAGTAGTGTGTTAGTTATTGGAGGGGATGGAGGAGCGGGATTTGAACCCCGTACGCCTACATTACGACCAATAATCAGTTAGTGTCTGACCTTGGAAACTTGCAACACACCTCTTTGGAAATACAAACTCACATTAATATATATGGGTCAATACACAAATAACAAAAATATCAATAATAATTTGTAAAATATAATTATATGGATTATATATATGTGACTGACTTTATTGGTGGCACATCATGTTAGGTTAAGTACCCACATTTATTCAATTGCAACCAAGAATTTATCTAAAATTAATTTCGTCCAACTAATAAATGGCTTCCCAACTTTGCCTCTCTCTTGTAATCAAAGCTCATTTCTGTTTTAATGTCTTAAGACACATTATTATGATTCTAGAATTAAACATGACTCAACTTACACTACAAAAAACGGAACAGATTGCGGGGGTTTTTAAGTCGCTTAGCGGGGGTTTTAAACCCCCGCAACGTAATCTGCGGGGGTTTTAAAAAACGCCGGAGTTTCAAGTGCCGCAATCGTTTTGCGGGGGTTTTTAGAAAACGCTGGTATCATGTCTTTTAGCGGGGGTTTTACTACGGGGGTTTTTAACCCCCACAATTAGTGGAGGTTTTTTTGAGGGGGTTATAAACCTCCTGAGATCTTGAGTGATTTTACAAGAGTTTTTTTCTTGCAATTTGATATTTTTTTTATCTCATTACCACATTTTTATTACCGACAACTATCCATACATCTTCGGGAATACTTATTAAGCTTAATCAAAAAGACCAACAAAATTCATTAAGAATATAACTGTGATAACATACATGTAATGTCAAATTTCTAAAAATTATAATAAAAATAAACATTTGTAGCTCAAATATCTAATGTCATACAACTCCATTTATAGTAGCTTAAAAAAAATTAATGCTAAAAGATCCTAAAAAATATATCAAATTTGGCTAGCACTAGATGATCCTCTTGCAGATTCTTCATGTTCGTTGTCGTGAAGAACTTCCAATATTTGTGTTTTGTCACAACCTCAACTCAAAAGGCACAATGGGAAGATGCTTTTCCTCATAAACAGAACAATTGTTCAGTTGGTTATTAGATCAAGATTCACTTGCCTCATCACATTTACTTCACATAATCCTTTAATGTTTCAACCAATCAACAAAGCTTTGATGGCACAATCCTTCAATGTTTCAACAAATCTGCAAACAAAGGACAGCAGGATGAAATGATAAGCAAATCATGGGTATAAATCATACAATAATATCAACATTAATATATACCAACTCAAAATCTCAAACAAAAGGATAAAGAAGAGAGGGAGTAATCAATTAAAGTAATATTTCATTGAAAAAAATAAAAGTTGATCAATCACATTTGTAGAGACTATTATATATTAAAGTTGCTCATTAGCAGTGTGAATGCCAACACCAAATCTTTAACACAATACTATGTCTTTACAACTGCAGAGTTAAAATTCAAATAAAATGTTGGATGCAATTTTTTTTATCAAAACCAGCTTGACAGATTAGGGAATCAAGATACCAATAAGAAATAGCCAGCAATGTTGATCAAAATAGAAGCTATATAGCTAATCAAGATAGCCAGCAATGTTGATCAAAATAGAAGCTATGCACTCAAGCAGTGATGAATACTACATAGAAATAGTGAATGTTGGCAGCACAGACAAAAGGCATTGAAGCATGTCCATATCTTTGAAGTAACAAGAACTTAGATACCAGTGTGCATTTCCACAAACAAGGACCATATATGTGAAAAGAAAAATTGAGATGCTAGCCTCAATGTCTCATAAAATTCTTTAACAACAACGATCATAAAAGAACATAACCTACTCCGAGAGATCCCAAGTCCATACTGTATCAATGGTCCTAAACATATTGTCATGCACTGTCTATATTATGTGAACTCACTTCAATTTTAAAGAAAAGCATCTATAGTGTTGAACTTATGACTGACAAAAGCACCATAGAAAACTGTGATATTTTACTTATTATATTACAATGAATAATCGTTACTTCAAGAAAATCAATCTATAACTTCAAAAGAAAATTAACCTGGGATAGTTGCACGCCTTCGCAATTCTTGGGACAATGAATCTACTTGTTCTTTACTTGGTATCTGTGACACAACGCATGAATCAAAGATTATACAACAAAACTTTCATTAAGAGCATATATCAAAAAAACCTTTATACAAGGTGATGCTGTATTGCATTACAAGTAAGCCAGTAATAAATTTGATTCTACCTTTCCTGTCAATAGAAGCCACAATACAGACTCAGGCAAAGGCTCCCCACACGGAAAAGCACCTGGTAGTGTTTTCTGGCAGTCAGGAATCGTCATGCCCCTGAAGCGAATTCCCTACAAGACAGAACATGCTGACCTCAGAGATCCATTTAATTTAATAAAATCAACATTAAGAAACAGATGCTACATCTGTACATCTGAGATTGAATCAACCAATCAATTGTCTTTACCCTGTCATAATTCACTTATTTCAATAGTTCAAAAATATTCTAAGAGCAAAGCTAGAGTCAACTTAGATATATACCTCATCTGGGTCTACAGCTGAGCCTAGCCACACTAAAGCTGTCATTCCTCTCATTCCACCAAGTACCTTTTAATAGAGAGAAAGTACACTTTCCAAAATAAGTTACATTGCAAGCCTATAAACAAGAGAGTAGCATCTAGTAACTTGAAACTTGAAAGTATAATTACCATATCAAGAGTGATTTTTCCCAACTCAACATTTCCATGATCTTTCTTCAGCTTTTTAACACGTTCCTGCAACCAAATTTTATGTATAGATTAAAACATAATGTAGCCATATAATTTCTGAAAATGTCAATTGGAGATTTTCAAGTTGCAACAAATCAGAAAAGACAATTACCATGTATCTCAGACTCATAATAGCATGTGGACTGCACAAAACAACTACAACTAAAATGTACATTGCAAGTTGAGCACATCAGCACAATCAAGAATTTACTCCCATTCACTATCCACATCACTACCAAATAATTAAACTAAATGAAGCAGACAACATGGAAGCCCACATTTCATGTATCAAACATGATGATAAATAAACTATTATATGCTTGGAGGAAAACAAAACGTAAAATTCACATAAAACCCTGTGAAAGCAGCATAGATTACCCATCAAGTCCATCCAAAATAAACAGTACCACTACCAAAGACTAGAATTGCAGACAAACCTGATACTCTGGAACTAGTTCCTTCATCTCGGACAAAAGATCCTACAAAACAAAAAAAAAAGTAATAAACACTGATTAGTTAAAGATATCCTTTAAAGTCCAACCGCAACAAGCTAAATTACAGTATGCAATTCCAAACCGCACCACGATAACAATGATCGCAAATTCGCAATACATGAAAAAAAGGTACAAAAATCAATCGCAAATTCCAAACCGTACCACTATCAAAAGGTAACACTATCAATTGTCATAACGAAATCAATCGATGAAAAAAATACATAATTCAAACAAAATACAAAAATCCCTAAATCTTTATGGAACCAAAAAATCCCTAAATCCCTAAAAAACCTAAACACAAAATATTAGAACAAGGTGGAGAAAGAGTTCAAAATAAACCTATTCGCAATAGTTGGATAATGAAAGGAGAAAATAGCGAGGAGGCGTGCTGGAGAGATCCGGTGGAGGGAGAGGGATAACGGAAAACAAAACAAGGGTTGACGGTGGAGAGAGGAGGCGTGCTGGAGAAAAACGGTGATCTGAAGGTGGGAGGGGGAAAGGGTTTTCGAAATCTGAAGGTGAGAGATGAAAAATCGGAAGCGAGAGAGAGAAGGAAGGTTTGCGAAAGTGAGAAGATGAAACCTGAATGTGATAAGATGGAAACGTGATGAAACCTGTGAGAAGATGAAATCTGCGTGGTTCAATTGGGAGAGAGGGAAATGTGAGAGCGAAAGCGTGATGATATCTTAAGGGTTCAATTGTTTTTTGGTGAAAACGGAAGCGGCAATGAAAGTGAGAAGAGGGAAAGGTGAAAGTGAAAAGAGGGAAGTTCTTTTTTGTTTTTTTACAATTAGTGGGGTTTTTTTCTTGACAATAGCGGGGGTTTTAAAACTCCGTAAATTGAAAGAAAATTTTTAACTAGATGGGCGAAAAGTTCATTTTTTAATGTTAAATTGAGGGGGTTTTTAAAACCTCCGTAAAAAAACCCCCGCTATTTGATATGTTTTTTGTAGTGTTAATCTAGAAAGATTTATTAGCTATTATATTTGTTTGAATAAATAGTAATTCGGTTAGGAGATATTATTGAGTATGTTAGAGTGTAACATCCATATTGTGGATATGCTAGTCTTATATACGCACAGTAGGACCTTTGTAGGAATCACTGAGCGAAGAATATTGTAGTCAATTTATCTCTTCTATCTTTTTAGAAGGCCTCTATTACCTCAAATCAGAGTATTATTCTCTTCTCCTGCATTCACATATTTCCTTTAAAATCTCATCCCTAACACACATATTGGTAATTGGACATTCAAAAGTAATTTTAATTTAACTTATCCCAATTTTTGAAATCGCAGAACCAAATAACACTCAACTTTTTTTTCCCTTTTTATATCCTCTTCGGTCAAACATTTATAAAATAACCCATATACACACAGTACACTACACTAGAGAAACCAGCAACAACACAAGGAAAAAAAAGCCAATAGAGTAAATTCTCAAATTGGTCTCTCAAACTATAAAATATAATAAATAGTCTCTAACATACTATATATCCATTAATTCAGTCACACAATTACTTTTTTAAATAGGAGAGGGGTGGATAATTTAGGGACTAAATTGATGAATTTTTTTTGATGAACAATAGGGCCTAAAACGGCCCAGAAAAACTAACCCAGGGGTAATTACACCCACTACTATCAAACGGCCCAGAAAAACTAAGTTGATGAATTTAGAATAGTTTAAAGAGTATTTATTATATTTTTATAGTTTAGGGATTAAAATGGAAAGAGGGTGATAGTTTAGGGATCAATTTAAGAGTTTAATTGAACCAGTAATGTACCCAAAAAAAGTTATACCCTATTTTGTCCCTGACTTTTCAAAAAAGTTCAGGTTAGTCCTTTACTTTTCAAATATTTTCATCTAGTTCCCAACATTTACAAACATGTATCAATTTAGTCATTTGTCAGCCACCGTTAGTTAACAGTGTTTATGGAGCTGACATAACAGTTAAGTGCCTACGTGGCAAATTTAGGGACCAAATTGAAACGAAAAAAAAATCCAAGTCCGATATTAAACCCCTTTTTTAATCTTCCATTTACAACCTTGCAGTATCTAGATAATGTACAAAGTTTGTCTTCATTTTTGTTTGTGTCAAAATGGTGTCACATTAACCAAATTTTGTCTTCATTTACTGATTTACTGATGCTACCTTTACCCTTTGTTGGTTAAAGCAACAAACATATCTGCGAATGGCTCCACCAACAGTGTTCCAGTACCTCCATACTCCTTGTGCAAAACTCACAAAATATCTGTTTTCCAACAAAGGCTGGTTAATGTTATAACCCATTTTGTCAAAAAAAAGATGTTATAACCCATTTAGTCATAGGTTCAAAATGAAATTAGTAAGAGTTTCAGAATAAGGTATTTGTTTGTTTCTCTTTTTAAGGTGGTTAATTTTTTTTCCCAATAAGCAATGATTCATTGATTAGAGCATTAGGGATGCTCAAAACCACAAATACAATAAGAACTTAGAAATTGTTAATACAAGTCAAAGCATTGTTCCACCAAAGAGGTGAAGACAAGCTAGAATTTCTACCCACACCAAAAATAAACCAACACCATGACAAAAACTTAATACGAACGAGAATCGAATCAATCTTAGCCTCTTCCCCTCTAAAGCAAACTACATTCTGGGCAAGCCAAATACACCAACAAATTGTCAACCAGAGTAAGTATTTAACCTTCTTGGATTTCTTCCCCAAACATGACTCTCCAAAATGAATATAGTGTTGATATAAGGTAAGAGACATAGACAGCTGGGCATCAAGTCATCGCTCTATCTCCCTCCAAACCGTTCTTGAAAGATCACAATCAAGGAAAAGATTATGTAGATCCTCACTGTGATTGTTAAAAAAACGCATAGGCCCCCCTGCTTTTAAGGTGGTTAATTGTTGTACCATTGTAGCTCAGGTTAAAAAGAAAGGTAAGAAGTATGCTTACAAAGAAGAAAATAGATATTCTCTATGGCCGTAGCTGGCTGAAATTGGAAAGGGTTTTCACCATTAGTTACTATTGTGAAATGTAATAATTCAATCTAGCTAAAATCTGTTAGGTGGTTGTTAGTTAGTTGAACATTGTTTGTTAGTTGTTGTAAAAATTGTTAACCAATGTGGGTTAAAAACAGTTGTTAGTTGTAACCCTAGTTAGGTGATACAAGTCAACTAGTACAAGTAATACATCCTTTGTACAAACTTATACAACAGTGTGAATAAAATTTCATTAGTTCTCTATTACTGAGTTTTCACTCTTCGACCTCTCCCTTCGACACTCCTCTCCACTCTTCGACACCTCTTCTTTCTCAGTGAATTCCAACAAACTGGTATCTAGAGCAGTGAGATCCACCACTACGCACAATGGCGAAGCATGGCAGCGACGCAACAGATGAAATCGAACGATCACATTCCGGCGAAACTACCGATTCTTGATGGCAGTAACTATGATAGATGGACGGCGCAGATGAAGGTTGTCTTTAGGGTAAAGAGAAGTGGGCCTAACTCCAAGTTTGTAACCTACCTATCCAAATACTATCCACCCTCACCTAAGCCCCGTTACAACCCTTAAGTCCTCAAATAGTGTGTGTGCATTTCATGTGTGTAGATTGTCTAGAACTTGTTCAAGCCTATGAAACGATGATGCATGTATTGTGAATTGAGTGACTACCTTATACACTTCAAAGAGAGGAAATTTAGTGAGATGTGTGAAAAAGAGAGAATTTGAGATTACTTGCCTCTATATGATCTTGTGTTTTCCAATTCAATTGTCTTGCTACTATATTATGTTGGATGATATCTTTTGATGCTTGAAGGATCTATTGGTATGTGAAAGATGTGAACGCTGAATAACAAATTGCCACAGCCTGAATTGAATAATTGCTTGAGGACAAGCAAAGATCTAAGTTTGGGGTTGTGTTGACTCATCATCACATGTATATTATTGTTCAGTTTATAGCCAAAATGTCTGTTATTTGAGTCTTGTTTCAGTCAATCGTTAAGGGATTTGGCATAGTTTTAGTTTGATGTAGTAAGTTTTGAATTGTAACCAATTGCAATGGAAGACCTTCAATTTGAGGTGGCGTCTACTAGCGAACCAGACACTTGCCTAGTGACGAAACGGAGAAAAGAAGGAAGGAAAATGATCTGCCAGTCTTCGCGACACGACCAAGAACGGTCTCATCGCAACCTAGCCATGGTGCAGAGTGGTCGCGTCGCGACCAGCCACGCATCGCCTCGCGATGGCTGGCCGAAACATTGCTATTTTATTCGGTTTTGCGCGTTTCAGATGGCACTTCGTTTTGGGAGCGAACCTAGGGTTTGGAGCAGCAGCTGGGGGTGAATTTGGGGGCTTTTCTACACATTGGGAACAATGGTTTGAAGGTTCTAATGGACTCCTCTATGTGTAACTTCTTCTTACTTCTATCTTCTCCTTCCTTGATGATGTCTAGCTAATTTTCTATGATTAGGGAGAGATGAATCCCCCCAAAACTATCCTATGAATTCTTTGTTATGATCAATTCAGTTTTTATTCAATTTATCAATTGCCTATGCCTCTATTCTTAATGCTTTACAATTACATATGATGACTGTATTGATTTAGGTTTATGTTCACCATAGGAATATGGGTACGTATGCTTGATTTGGGGTTTTAGGTCACAAACATGATGATCATAGGAATATGCGATTGTGTTTGTGAATTTTTTATATTCTTGATATTCTTGATTTTAATGCTTTGTCTAATGTTGATTCACCTAAGGAATTAGGGATTCTCTTTAGGGAAAAGGGATTTTGAGGCAAGGAATTGTCCTTAGCCTATTAATTTAATTGAATCTGGTAAATTGGATAATTACTTGAAATTGATTGAAGGTTCGTAGCATGATAGCATAGGGGAGAGGATTCGATTCCTAATCGCTTTACTCTCTTATTTATTTACTGAAGTTCTATTTTACCGTTACTTTACACATTACAAATCTTATTTAATCGTTTACGCCTAAGAATTGCTACGCTTGCTTATTAATAATAACTCAAAATCCCTGTGGATACGACTTGTGGACTTACTATTTTACTATAACTTGCAACGATTCGGTACACTTGCCGAAACCATTAACAACATTACACCTCTTGAGGCGAATCCAACGGAGGCACAAAGGGCGACGAACAACGAACAATTGAAGAAAGACGACAAGGCCATTTTCTTGATTCACCAATGTGTAGACGCGAATGTCCTTGAGAAAATCATCGAATACGAGACAGTAAAATAGGCATGGGATGTGCTAGCAACCGCGTATTCCGGTGACATTCAAACGAAGAAGGTGAAACTCATGGCCTTGAGGCGCCAACTGGGACTACTTCAGATGGAGACAAACGAATCAGTGGCTCAATTTGTGAACAGGTTAGTGTTATTTACTAATCAGATGCGTAATTGTGGTGAAGTAGTAACGGATGCTATGAAAGTCGAAAAGATCATTACGGGCTTAACCCCTAATTTTGATCATGTTGTTGCTGCAATTGAGCAACCTAAAGACCTAAATAATCTGAAATTAGAGCAGTTATTAGGTTCTTTAGAGGCACATGAAATCAAGATTAAGAACAGAGAAGGGATTAAGAAGGAAGAAAAGGATTCTGAGAGAGCCTTGCTGGCTCAATCATCGAAGAAAGGAGGTAATGAATCTTGGAAGAACAAGAAGGGTAAAGGTAAATGGAAGGGTAACAAGGGTGAGAATGGAAAGCCTAGGCAAGAGAACCAGAAGAAGGGAAGTGAAAGTAATGATAAAGGCAAGAAGAAACCCAAAGAACACATTCAATGTTACAACTGTCAGAAATGGGGACACTATGCAGATGAGTGTGTGAACCCTAAGGTGCCCAGGAAAATAGAAGAAGAGGCACAGTGTGCCTATGATCCTGATGAGAAAGTGGTGGCTTTAATGGCCGCAACTGATGAAGAAGTAATGATCTTGATGACAGTAACTGATGCAGGGACAATTGAATGGTGGTACTTGGATACAGGGTGCTCCAATCACATGACAGGACATCTTGAGTGGTTCTGTGAGATCGACAGAAGCATAAGAAGGAGAATTAAGTTTGGTGATGGGAGGACTGTGTTAGCAGAAGGAATTGGCAAGGTGGCTATCAGAAGGGAGGATTGCAGCAAAGTTGTGGTGAGTGCTGTTCTGTATGTTCCTCAAATGAAGAGCAATCTGTTAAGCCTAGGACAATTGCTTGAGAAGGGTTATTCAATGAGAATGGAGGACAATTGCATGGAGGTCTGTGACAGTGAGAAGAAAGCAGTGCTGAAAGTGTGTATGTCAGATAATAGAACCTTCAAAGTTGGTGTGAATTCTTTCGACCAGACATGCCTTGCTGCTCATGTCGAAGATGATGTGTGGAGATGGCACAAGAGACTTGGCCATTTGAACTTCGACAGCCTTAGTTCACTCCAAAAGAAAGAACATGGTGTTAGGTTTGCCTTCGATTAAGGAACCTAAGGAAGTTTGTGGGAAGTGCTGTGAAGGGAAGCAACCAAGGAAGTCCTACAAATCATCAATCCCCTCAAGAGCTACTATGAAGCTAGAGGTCATACATTCTGATGTATGTGGTCCATTTGAAGTCAAATCACATGGAGGTAACCTCTACTTTGTTTCGTTTATTGATGATTTCACTAAGAGAATGTGGACCTACCTACTGCAAAAGAAGAGTGAAGTGTTTACAGTTTTTAAAGAGTTCAAACAGTTAGTCGAAAAGCAGAGTGGCTGCTCAATAAGGAAGTTAATAACTGATGGTGGTGGAGAGTTTATATCAACTGAATTTAATAAATTTTGCAAAGGAGAAGGCATAGATCATGTTGTAATTGCACCATATACTCCTCAACATAATGGGACGGCTGAGAGGAGAAATAGAACTCTTTTAAACATGGTAAGATGCATGTTAAGAGAGAAACATTTGCCACATGATTTCTGGGCTGAAAATGTCTCTACTGCAACATACATTCTGAACAGGTGTCCAACCAAGAGGCTGGATGGTATAACACCTGAAGAGGCATGGAGTGAATCCAAGCCAAGTGTGAAGCACATAAGAATCTTTGGCTCTTTGTGTTTTCGACTTGTACCTGAACAGCACAGAAGGAAGTTGGATGCAAGATCTCAAGCTATGATATTAGTTGGATATCATAGCACAGGAGCTTACAAACTATTTGATCCAGTACAAAGGAGAGTCTATATTAGCAATGATGTGATTGTTGATGAGACTAAGGAGTGGAACTGGACTGATTCTGCTGAAAGAGTGACAACAGAAACAGTCGAAGTACAGCTAGAGTGTGAACAAGAACCTGTAATAGAGGTGTCGAATGAGCAGGAACATGCTACTGACAATGATGCAGAGAATGAAGGGCCACTTAGAAGATCTCAGAGGGAGAGACACCCACCTCAGAGACTGATTGACTATGAGGTGTTTCCAGCCATATTCAGTGACAATGAATCTGATATGCTACAGTTAGTGCTGACGGCAGAATCAGAACCTGTCTCTCTTGAACAAGCACTTTCTAATTCACATTGGAAGGAGGCAATGGAGGATGAATTGAGATCAATCAAAAGAAATGACACTTGGGAAATGGTTAAATTACCAAGTAACAAGAGAGCTATTGATGTGAAGTGGGTCTACAAGACCAAGATGAAACCTAATGGTGAGATTGCAAAGTATAAGGCTAGGTTGATTGCAAAAGGTTTTTTGCAACAACCAGGTCTTGACTTTAATGAGATTTATGCTCCAGTTACTCGCATTGAGGCTGTGAGATTGATTGTTGCCATAGCAAGCAGGAGAAAGTGGACATTGAGTCAGTTAGATGTTAAATCTGCCTTTCTCAATGGGCCACTAGAAGAGGAGGTTTATGTTAAGCAACCACCAGGCTTTGAAATGAAGGGAATGGAGGAAAGTGTAATGAGGTTGAAGAAGGCCCTGTATGGCCTCAAGCAATCCCCAAGGGCTTGGAACAAGAGAATTGATGGATTCTTACTAAAGCAGAATTTCACTAAGTGTTCGACTGAGCATGGAGTGTATGTTAAGTCGAACACAACTGCTGGTTTGATGATTATATGTCTGTATGTAGATGATCTACTTGTCACAGGTGATTGTGAACAAGAGATCAATGAATTCAAGAAGAAAATGATGTGTGAATTCGAAATGTCAGATCTAGGGAGGCTCTTCTACTTCCTTGGCTTGGAGTTTGTAACATCTAAGAGAGAAATTTTTCTACATCAGAAGAAGTATGTGACTGATATACTGAGGAGATTCAAAATGTCAGACTGCAACCCAGCTTCGACACCAGCAGATGCAGCAACAAAACTGCAGAGGAATCCTGATGAAGCATCAGTTGATGCTACTGTATACATGCAGTTAATTGGGTCTCTGAGATATGTGTGTAACTCAAGACCTAATATTACCTATAGTGTTGGCCTAGTAAGTAGATACATGGAAGAACCAAAGAGATCTCATCTTGTAGCTGCCAAAAGGATACTCAGATACTTGAAAGGAACACTCGACTGGGGTGTTCTGTTTCCAACATCAGAAGACAGTGACAATCAGAATATGGAAGGCTACACAGATGCAGATTGGAGTGGTGACTCAAAAGACAGGAAAATCACTTTTATGCCTGGCAAAGCTCCAATATCTTGGTGTTCCAAGAAGCAAAATGTTGTAGCTCTCTCAAGCTTTGATGAAGCCAAGAATCGACAACAAGTCTGCCATAGACTTGGCCAAGCATCCCATTGCTCATGGGAGGAGCAAACACATAGAGATCAAGTACCACTTCCTACGTGATCGTGATCAAGTGAGTAAAGGCACACTAGAGGTGAAGCACTGCAAAACTGATGAACAGCTGGCTGATGTGCTGACAAAGGCCTTGAAACTCAGCAAGCTTGAAGACATGAGGAGTAGAATTGGAATGTTCAGTTTAGCAAGTTTGAATTAGGGAAGTGTATTGTGAAATGTAATAATTCAATCTAGCTAAAATCTGTTAGGTGGTTGTTAGTTAGTTGAACATTGTTTGTTAGTTGTTGTAAAAACTGTTAACCAATGTGGGTTAAAAACAGTTGTTAGTTGTAACCATAGTTAGGTGATACAAGTCAACTAGTATAAGTAATACATCCTTTGTACAAACTTATACAATAGTGTGAATAAAAATTCATTAGTTCTCTATTACTGAGTTTTCACTCTTCGACCTCTCCCTTCGACACTCCTCTCCACTCTTCGACATCTCTTCTTCCTCAGTGAATTCCAACAGTTACTGGAGATCAATTTCATATACAGAAGATAATGGCTTGGAGATTGGAGATTGGAGAGTGTCAAACCATTTTTTTTTTAAAAAGAGTATCAATTTAGTCGTCTAAATTTCAATTTAGTCTTCAACATTTATGTGACGTAGCAAATTAAGATGGATTTTTTGTGTTTCAATTTGATCTCTAGCATTTGCCACGTAGGCACTTAACCACCGTGTCAGTTCTGTTAACACTATTAATTAATAGTAACCGATGAAATGACTAAATTAATACACATTTGTAAATATCGAAGACTAACTTAAAATATTTGAAATGTCCGGACCGACTTGAACTTTTTTGAAAAATTAGGACTAAATAGTTAGAATTAAAAAAACAAGGGTTAAATATGTTTTTAGTCCCTACAAAATCGGCTCCTTCTAAGTTTAGTCCCTACATTAACGAAATAGGCGTTTTGGTCCCTACATTGTTTTTCCGTTTTCATTAATAGTCCCTGTCGTTAAATCCATCTAATTAGGCTTTTTTTATTTAGGGTAAAATATGTTTTTGGTCCCTACAAAATTGGGTCATTCTAAGTTTAGTCCCTACATTAACGAAATAGGTGTTTTGGTCCCTATCTTTTTAACAGCCACGTCACATTTCTGTTCGCTGATCATCTGGATTTAACGACAGGGACTATTAATGAAAACGGAAAAAAAATGTAGGGACCAAAACGCCTATTTCGTTAATGTATGGACTAAAAACGAAAACCGAAATTTTATAGGGACCAAAAACATATTTAACCCAAAAAACAATAGATGCCGGCGTTGCGTTGCGTATTGTTTAAAAAAACCAAAAATATTTGAAGACGTTTCTTAATTTTAAAAAAAACCAAAAATATAAAATACACCCTCGTTCGTATTCTCAGCCGTAGTTCACAATGAAGGCCGCTTTGAAGGGAAAATATGACGTCGACAAGAAAAACGGCGGTGCGGCCGCAACCGTCGCATTCAACGCCGGCGATGTAAAACTCCGAGCTTCAATAACAGACGCCACTTTCGTTAACGGTCCCAGCTTAACCGGTCTAGTCCTTGCCGTAGAGAAACCCGGCTCCTTCTCAATCGACTACAATGTTCCCAAAAAGGTAAACCCCACACTCTCAATAAAACACCGGCTCACTCATTCCATTCCTCACTAAACCGAACCCGTTCCGTTTTTATTTTGTGTGCAGGATTTTCGGTTTATGTTTATGAACACCGTTAGGGTTGCAGAGAAACCGTTGAATTTGACATATATACACAGCAAAGGTGATAACAGAACTATTTTGGATGGAACGTTTGCGTGGGACCCAGCGAACAAGGTTTCAGCGAATTATGGTGTTGAATCGGGGAATTGTAAGGTGAAGTATAGCTATGTTCATAAGGGTTTGACTACAATTGAACCTACTTATGATGTGGCTAAGAATTCTTGGGACTTTGCGGTTTCAAGGAGAGTTTATGGTGATGATTCGTTAAAGGCATCTTATCACACATCTAGCAAGTTGTTAGGGTTTGAGTGGTCAAGGAATTCTAAACAGACTGGTTGCTTCAAGGTATATAATAATATCCATATCAATTAACCTCTGATTTTTGTGACAATTTTGATATCTGATTTGTATGGTAGGGTTTATACTTTATATACATGTGAATAGTATGTTTTAAATTTATGTCCATAATCACAATTGAAGCCACAATGTCCAAAGGTTTTTTAAGTCTGTTTGGATAAACAACTTATTAAGCGTTTATATTATTCACGTATCATATAAGTGCTTATGCATAAGCTATTTCTATAATAAATGATAAAATAAAGTCAAACTGTTTTCATATAAACTATAAGTTGTTGAATGTTGATTATCTTAGAGAGCTTATGAAAATAAACTAAAAATAGCTTATGGACATGTTATGACTTGTTTCCATAAATGTGCCAGTAGAATAAGTCAATCCAAACAGCCCCTAAGTCTTTTCAACTATAACTTAAAATTTTGAGTGTTATGCATTAGCTGTATCCACTTGTCGAGTTGAAATTGCCGTCACCGTTGTAGTTATGTCGTGGTGTTTGATGTTGGGAACAAAAGTTGCTGGTCCGGCTGCAAGTGGGGCCACAATGTAGTTAGTTGGAAAGACCCTGGAAATCTTGATGTTGGATCACAATTGCGGTTGCTGACTGATCACAATTTATATTAATCATGGTGCATTTGTCCACCATTCAAGGAGCATAATGTGATTGTGATTGCAATTTAAAATCTTGGATTGATTTATATCTCTTTGTTTGTATGTAACTTGAAGTGATCTGTGGTGATGAAATTCACAAAGTTTGCTTGTTTGTTGTATATGTTTGATCTCTTCCTGTGGGTAGCTGCATTGGTAGAAGTTGGTTGTTGGATTTATGATACTAGTCTTAAGATTTAAGTTGTATGCTTTTTCTTGCCCCTGATTACTTTAACTTTCATTGAGTAACACTGATAATATGCTTAGAAGATTGATAGCTTTGCTTGAAGTTGGGAGTAATCTGTGAGTTTACGAGAGAATTCATTGATTCATGATTCTTTGTAGCAGAAGCTTCAATGGCTCACTAGAAGAACGAATCTAGTTTGACTAAAAAGTCACTGTTTTTGTTGAAACTTATAAATAGAGACTTATTGGAGTGAGGATGTAGCATTTTATCTCAAGAGGGGTTTTTTTTTTGCAAAAAACTAAACCAGTAGTTTTTCTGAAATTGATTGTATGGGAGGAGACACAAAATTCTACCTGAAGATGGTAATGGCGAACAATTTGGAATTAATTTTCACCTCTTTTTGGGTGGTAAGTACAAAGGCATGTGCAAGTAAAGGCTATATCAAATTCCATGTAATGTAATCCCATAAAAGTATTAGATGCATTTCAATTCCTGAAAACAAAAGATATATTTAAATGATGGGTTGAAATAGGTGCTGATATGTAGCCATTATTTCATTGGGAGTCTTGATTCTTTTCCTCACTCAAATTTTCCCAATATTTTGGAAATTAGAACTGTTCTGATAATATTTGTTACTCCATTATTCCCAATTCGTGAAGTTGTTACAAAAAGTCTAACTTTGAGCTTTGTCCTCCAGATTCTTGCGTCTGTTAACTTGGCTGAGGAAAAGAAAATTCCCAAACTTAGTGCGGAGACCACATGGAATTTTGAGATGTAGCTTCCATTTGATAATAATATCCTGTCTCAATTGCTTGATAGGTTTGCTATCTAGTTTTGATGGCTTTTGCTGTCACCATGGGGCATATTTTGCCTTTGATTATTGTATCCCAAAAATTTTCATTTGATTCTTGAAAAAAACCGGTATGTCAACATATTGCAGAAAACTGTAATTGCTTTGCCTATAAATTGGGCACGTCTACCTCATAAAGTTATTCCATGTTACCTTTATTTTCTCTATGCCCACAAGAAGGATGATCAGAAGGATTGTATTGTTCTGGTTGGAGCTGTATGATTTCACTGAACTCTTAAGTTATAAACATGCTTGTTTTGGTTTGTTTTGCATATTCGAATTGTATAATATCTTAACATTTAGGAAGAGTATTTCTAGGAAGAAAAGAAGAAGTTTAGTAAAATTGTAACTTTAACTGTTCAAGATGCTGCATGTTTCATCATGATTTTGGAATTCCAAGTACGTTATACTTTTTTTTAATTATAAATGCTAGACCTAGCACTTCTGTTTGACATGTTATTTATTAATTTCGTTGTCCCATTCATGCCATGTCCCATTCTCAAATCATTGAGTATTTCTTTTCTTTTTCTTTTTATTAATTCATCTTTTTAACTATTATTCAAGATAACATCAATGCATATAAAGAATATGAATCGATGTTATCAAGAATAAATGTTATCGTCAAGGGCGGATCTTCCCTAGGACTTGGGAGGACCATGGCCCACCCCAAAAAAATCACATGAAACTACTAAAATACCCATATTTTTAAATATCAACTACTAATTATATAACTATCTTGTGCAATAATTAACAAAATGAAGCTATGGGGCTCTCACTTTTTTATTGCCAACAAAATGTATATCATGGAAATTGAATCCATCACGATGGCAATACAAAACTGCACTAACGGCTACTAGGCCAACAATTGCTAGTGCTATTGAATATATAAATTTAAAATATATATAATACATTAGCAAACTGTTACGGATTGGGCCTTTATCTCTAAGGCCCAACACCACATCCAGATCCATCAACCAATGGTGGAGATTAAAGGCCTAGATTCAATGGTTCCCATTGGGTCCCAAAATCTATAAATAAGCATTCAATGCTAACATTAATGGTACACACTTTTCCAATCCTCTCACTTGTAATTGACCCACTCACTGACTTGAGCGTCGGAGTGTCATTGCAGGTACCACCCCACCTCGGATCGGAGCATCAGCCCGGATTGACCAAGAACTCTAATACCAACTATCTCGGATCGGACTTGGTATTCAAGATCGGATACCAAGTCAGGGATACAGTATCGAACATTGGCGACCACAGTGGGAGCATCTTGAACTCTAGTCTCTCCCCCATCTCCTTGGTCAGCAATGGCTCCAGTACTACGACATAGGAACGTCTCCAGTGTAATAGTTAGACCCGATCAACAACAAGAAACGCCTGAGGGGGTAGCGGCCACTCTCCCTCGTAGCTCGGCCCACGGCCACAACTCGTCCAGAGCAATGGTTCCCATAAGCTCCGCCAGGAACCAACTTCCACCTCCTCCCCAGACAGTCCAGGTACCGGTCGACGCTGTTCAAGAGCTCGTCCAACTACTGACAAGGCAGACCGAGGCTGACCAGCAAAGGAGTCAGCGCTACTCCCAGCTGGAAGCCGAGATTGTCGAGATCCGGGCCCAAGACATCCCGGATCGGTCCTCTCCTCAAAACTATTCTCCCGGCAGAAGAACGTCCAGCAGAAGGCGTCACCGATCTCCTGCTTGGAGGAGGTACCGCCATCGCTCGCCACCCCGTCGAAAAGGGAGACGAGGATCTGGAACTCCCCCAAGCGAGACTCGGGACGACACTTATTACTCCGAGGACTCTCCTCACCGAAGCTCGTCATTAGCATCCTCTTCCCCGAGACGACGTTCTATAAGCCGGGGAAGTCCCCTGAGGCATGAACATCGGCGCCCTCGCTCTCCGAGGTCCCCGGTTAGGCGCCCTATCCAGAGAGCTCCCCCAAGGGAGAGATCAACGGCGCGAAAAGGACCCTTCACAGCTAAGATCGACTACTTTCCGGTGCCTAAACACTTGGAAAAACCCCCTGAAGGTTTAAAGATGCATGGCGGGACTGGTGATCCTGATCGTCACCTTGATTATTTCGACACAATGATGCAATATCGGAACGTCCCGGAAGAAATCAAATGTCGAATTTTTCCTCTTACTTTGGAGAAGTTGGCACTGGACTGGTTCAGGGCCCTCAAGCCGAACTCAATATCCTCGTGGGACCAGCTGGCGAAGCTATTTTTGGCCCATTTCGCCCACTCCAAGATGAAACCGAAATCTCGGAAAGTTTTGCAAGCAATTCGACAAGGGGAGAACGAGTCTCTCCGGGACTATATCGAGAGGTTCAATAAGGAAGCAGCTCAGGTCCGGAACCTCGATGACTCTTTCCGACTTTTCTTCATGGAAGCCGGTCTTCGAGAAGGAAGTCTTTTCCAGATCAATGTTGGAGTAAATCAAACTGAATCGCTTGCCGAGTTCCTCCAGCGATCTCAGAAGTACATCGATCACGAAGAAGGAGCGGTTGCGAGAAAGTCGGATGCCGACCCTGGAATATTCAAGCCTCGGAATGAGAAGGAGGTCCGGAATGATAGTAAACCCAGACCTCGCAACCGGCACCAGCATTATTCTGACCTAAACGAAACAAGAGCTAGAATCTTAGCAGAGTGCATGAACGCAGAATTTAAGGAAGTTAAGTTCCCTGATCCGCTCCCGCACAGACCAGGGCAGCGCTCAAACAAGTACTGTCGGTATCACCGAAGCAAAGGACATGACACTAACCGCTGCAATGCTCTGAAAGACGACATTGAAGACTTAATCAAGAAAGGGAAGTTGAGCCAGTACGTGGCTAAAGCACCCCGGCACGAGGTCGAGGTTAAAGAAGAGAAGGCTGACCTTAAAAAGAAGGGTAAAGCTCATCAAGAAAGAGAAGAAAGCTCAGAAGATGAGCACGATTTCCGAAAATCGAAGGGTCGACCGATAATGATGGTTATCTTTGGGGGTTACCCCGTCGAGGCCTCGAGCAAGACCATGAAAAGAAAATGGAAGGAGATCATGTGTGCTGCATCCACCTCGGCAGTAACCGCAAACCCGGAGCGACCCCCCTTGGCGTTCGGCGACCGAGACTTACTAGATGGTAAACCCAACAAGCACGTACCTCTTTTAATCAGGGCGGTCATGGCCAACCACGAGATAAAGAGGATCTTGGTCGACCAGGGAAGCTCGGCAGATATCATCTTTATCGACCTTGTGAGGAAACTGCAGATCTCGGAGGAAGACTTCACCCCTTATCGAGGATCAGACCTTTCGGGCTTCAACGGTTCCCGAACCAGGCCGCTCGGCTATTTGGAGCTAATGGTCACCTGTGGCGAAGAACCGTTGGAAATGACGGTCAAGACGAAATTCCTAGTGTTGTCATGCCCTTCGGTCTGCAGTTACATCATCGGAAGACCGACTCTAGGAAGGCTCGGGGCTGTAACCTCAACGGTTCACCTGAAAATGAAATTCTACTTTTTGTGCAACAGAGTAATCACCCTTGATGCCGACCTAAAGTCCGCCCAGAGATGTTTCTATCTGCACGTAAAAGCGGACAGGCAGGCCTCAGAGGAGGGAGTTCCCCCCCGTAGAAGCAGAAGCCCAGAAAGATCCCAAAAAGAGGAGAAACGATCGAGCTGCCGAGGTCAATGTCACAGACCTCGATGTGAGGTACGACCCTGACAGCTCTGAGGAAGAGAGCGATGACGAGCTAACCCGGGAGCTGAAGAAGAAAATCAGGCGACCCCAACCTGATGGAGAGTTCGTACAGATCCAACTGGGGGAGGATCCAAACCAAACTGTCCAGATCGGATCCGACCTCTCTGAACAAGTAAAAGCAAAGCTCGCCCTATGTCTGAAGTCTCACGCCGATCTCTTCGCTTGGTCGGCGAAGGACATGCCCGAGATCCCCCTAGAAGTCGCCTGTCACCAACTGACAGTTAACCCTGGGGCTAAGTGTAACATCCCCTAATTTTAAAAAAAAATTATACATATATATATATATATATATTGCCATGAAATTATATTGAGTGACTTATTGAGTTTGATTGAAAATAAAACTATTTGGAAATGACTTGTTTGAGTTATAAATTGTGTGTTTATTTAAAATTTATTTCATTAAGTTAGGATGCCTAGAACTAATGGAGGTAGTTTAGATGAGTATTAGTGAGGGAGGGTAGTTTGGTCTTTTCATCCTTTTTATGAACCTTCAGCTGAGCCATGTGTCCCACCCTCTCCACATCAACCAAAATAGAACCAACACCCTTACACAGAAAAACTGAATCAGAATTTAAGAAAGGAAAAAGAGTGAGTTGGAGAGAAAAGAGAGGGAGAACTCGTGGAAGGGAAAGAAGAGAAGGGAGAAAGAGAAACCATGGATGCATGTAATAGATCTTTGGTGCATTAGAATTAGAGTACTCTCCTCTTCCCATTCATACAATTTTTCATCCCTGTCCATCCCTCCATCACAAATCACCATAGAAGAACATTCAAGCTCCACTTGGTCCAACTAGGAGTTTTAGAGCTTGCATGTTGTAGTTGATGAACCAGCACCATTTATAAACCTCAATAGTCAGTATTGGAACCTTATTCAAGTCACCCTCACTGTTCTGAGTTGCTGGATTGAGTTGGATTCGATTGGGTCAAATTTAGAGCATTTGGAGCGATTCTGGGGATAGTTCGTGGGTTACGGTTTTTCGGTCCGAGAAGAGTCGGCGTTGTCGCGTGCGATTTTCATCGCCAACGGTGAGTTCTATACTCACTAGGAAATTATTTTCAAGTTCATGGTTATGTGTTCTGAATTGGTCTTCCTTTTTATGAAACTCAGTGCCGAAAACCGTTTTCACGAAAATCGTATTTCGAATTGTGTAATTATGTGATTGTTTGATTGATTGTGTTGAATGATTAAGTGTTATTTGATTGATGATTGGTTGATTGATTTGGACTAGAAATACTGGTTACTATATCTGTTTTTAAGTCTTAGAGGTCATAGAATGTCTCGATATCGGATTAAAAGTGAAACGGAACAAAACCGAGTTTTCGACAAGCCATTTTCAGCACTTCTGCCAACGGTCGCGTCGCGACCCGTGGCCGTTGCCTCGCGACCATGTATTCTTTCTGCAACGCAAAACTGTCACTTTTCGCGTCGCGACGGAACCAATTCGCGTCGCGGCGCTTTGCAGTTTTTCAGCAAAACACTGATTTTGTTTTCGCTATAACTTTTGATCCGGTGGTCCGATTTAAGTGTTCTCAAGTGCGTTGGAAAGCTAATTAAGAGGCCTAACCAATCATGTAATCAGAATTGTATGATGTTATGATGATATTGCCATGAGTTTGGATGATGATTGATGATTAGTTGATTGTTGTAAATCATGTTTATATTATGAGATTGATTATGATTAAGTTATGCTATCATAATGTTGAGTGTGGGTGATACATTATGATTTGGATTGAATGATGGATAATTATAAGATAAGTTAACGACGTTAGTAATTCCATGTGAGATCACATAATAACAAGATCATGCTAAGTATAAGATTAGGTTAAGATTTAGATTATGTTAAGTATAAGTTCATTGTTATGTTCACAGATCATTGTTCACTGCTCATTGTTCAAGGTATATTAGAATATATACATCATGTTAGGGTGACGACCCTATGTTAGTTTAGTGTGCTGGGGGAGGGGAAGTCATGAGCCCTATGAACCTAGGCCCCATGAGGTTTGCCCAATAGCGATTAGTGGATTGGGTTCACCGGAAGCTTATTTTGCTAAGTGACCGGTGACATGCTAAAAATAATTGTTCATTGTTCATGTGTTGCCTCTTGTAACTGCTTATGAGGGTTATGAGGACAACGTTTATGTTAGACACATAGTCAAATATTAAGACTATGAGTTATGAATTAAGAATAATGAATCAAGCATAATTGAACCGAGAGAGTTAGTAAGGGGTCTCGATAGAACTCACTGAGACAAATTGTCTCACCCAATCCATGTTGTTGTTTTTCAGAGTTGCAGGCTAAGTTGAAGACGATGAGGCATGGTCATGGAGACGCTTGAGGAGTTGCTGACGTTGTTTATTTTGTTATGTTATGTATCTCTGTATTTTCATTCAGTATCTTAGATGTACGATGGTACGACTTGTATTATAAGTTGTAAATCGCTTCCGCAGACTTTCTCTTTTGGTACTGAACACTAGTTTGAGTGGTGTAAGAACCGGATTTATGTATTTTATGTTAAGTTATGTAAGCGCACTTGATGGGTTTTTAGCATTGAGTATTAGTATGTGTTCAGTATTTAAAAAGGAAGTTACTCTGATATATTCCAGTAGTGCATTTCGGTGATTTCAACAAGTTAGAAATTATCGGGGTGTTACACTAAGTGGGTTGCCCAGCGCAAAAGAGCTCAAAGCAAGGAGAAAGCAGCTGCTACGGCCAATGTCGTAGATGATTTAATTAAAGCTGATTTTGTAAAGGAAGTCAAGTACACAAACTTGGCTTTCGAACCCTGTACTTGTTAAGAAAAGCAATGGAAAATGGCGAATGTGCGTTGATTACACCGATCTTAATAAGGCCTGTCCTAAGGACGCATTCCCTGTTCCCAGCATTGATCGACTCGTCGATAATGCTTCAGGTTTTCGCTTACTATCTTTTATGGATGCCTATTCCGGGTATAACCAAATCCTGATGTTCCCCCCCGACCAATAAAAAACGGCCTTCATGACTGACCGCGGTAATTTCTGTTACCGGGTCATGCCATTTGGTTTAAAAAATGCGGGGGCCACTTATCAAAGAATGATGAACAAGGTTTTCCGAAAATAGATCGGTCGTAATGTGGAGGTCTACCTCGATGACATGATCGCAAAAAGCGACAGTGAGGACCTCTACATAGCCGACCTAGAAGAGATCTTCGCAGAGATCCGAAAAAACAATATGAGGTTGAACCCAGAGAAATGCACTTTCGGAGTCCGAGCTGGGAAATTCCTTGGTTTCTACCTCACAGAAAGGGGCATTGAAGCCAACCCGGACAACTGTCGAGCTGTGACGGAGATGCGCACCCCGTCTACCAAGAAAGAGCTTCAAAAGCTAAACGGCATGGTTGCTGCACTATCTCGTTTCATTTCCAATGCTGCTTTCAAATCACTCGCCTTGTTTAAACTGCTTAAAAAAAGAAGTGAAATTCGAATGGACCCCAGAGCGGGACGAGGCCCTCTCCCAGCTCAAAAAAGTTTTGACCGAACCACCAATCCTAACTCGGCCAAACCTAGGGGAAACCTTATACCTGTACTTAGCTATCTCGAAAGAGGCCACTGGCGCTGTACTCATTAGGGAGACAGGGACGAGTTAGAGTCCAGTATACTTTGTGAGCAAAGTTTTACAGGGATCAGAAGTTAGATACCAGAAAATAGAAAAAATCGCCTTTGCTCTGCTTATCTCGGCACGCCGCCTCCGACCTTACTTCGTCGCCCATCAGGTCGTGGTACGGACAAACTATCCGATCCGGCAGATCCTACACCGACCTGACTTAGCAGGACGAATGATTAAATGGGCAGTGGAACTCTCCTAGTTTGGCATCAAATACGAGACTAGACCGGCCATGAAAGCTCAGATACTTGCCGAATTTGTCGCCGAGATGGCCCCCGCCGACCCTGAAGACGAATTGTGGACGCTCCATGTAGATGGATCCTCAAATCCAAAAGGGAGTGGTGCAGGGCTAATGCTTGAAAGCCCGACGGGCGTTGTAATCGAGGTATCCCTCACCTTTGGTTTCCCCACTTCAAACAACCAGGCAGAATACGAGGCATGCATAGCAGGACTCCGACTTGCCATCGACCTCCGAGTTACTCGTCTTTCTTTAAACATGGACTCATTGTTGGTAGTCTCTCAAATCGGGAAGCAATATGAAGCCAAAGACCCGACCTTGTAGAAGTATTTAACCGGTGTGCGGGAACTGCTTTCCTATTTCGTGTTTACGGAGGTTAAACACGTTCCCAAGACAGAAAATATCAGAGCGGACATTCTTTCCAAGCTCGCCAGCACCAAAATTCCAGGAAATCACCGATCAATAATCCAGGAAACGCTAAACAAACCAAGCGTCCTCCCAAACCCGGAGACCAATTTTTCGGTCAATGTCGTTGAGGAAAGCAAATGTTGGATCTCGCCATTAATGGAATACATCAAGTCAAGAGACGAGCCTCCGGACTCACGCGAAGCCAAGATCGTCAGGAGGAAGGCCTCGTCTTTCTCCATAATCGATGGAATCCTCTACAGAAGAAGCCTATCCGCACCATTGTTAAAATGCGTTGAAGGGGAGGAAGCGGATTACGTCTTGGCCGAGATCCACGAGGGGATCTGCGGGCAACACCTTGGAGGTCGGTCTCTAGCTCGGAAGGCCTTAAGAGCAGGATATTTCTGGCCAACCATGGAGACCGATGCAAGAAACTATGTCAAAAAATGCAACAAGTGTCAAATCCATGCCAAGGTCCTCATAGCACCTCCTACCGAGCTCACCAGCCTCACCTCGCCATGGCCCTTCGCATGGTGGGGAATAGATCTCTTAGGGCCATTCCCAACCGCCCCCGGCCAGATCAAGTACCTGATAGTGGCTGTAGATTACTCCACAAAAAGGATTGAAGCCGGGCCTCTAGCCATCATCAGCGCAAGGAACTGCGTCAAGTTCTTCAAAAAGAATATCATGACCAGATTCGGGATTCCCGAGGTAGTGATAACTGATAACGGAACCCAGTTCACCGACAATGGCTTCAAGAAACTCATGTCCGATCTTCGAATTAAACACCGGTTCACCTCAGTAGAACACCCGCAAACTAACGGACAGGGAGAGGCCGCCAACAAGATTCTCCTGAATGGATTGAGAAAGCGGCTTGATGAAGCTAAGGGAAACTGGGTTGAAGAACTACCTTATGTGTTGTGGGCCTACAGAACCACCCCGCAGAGCTCAACGGGGGAGACCCATTTTCGACTCTCGTACGGGACGGAGGCGGTAATCCCTGTCGAGATCGGAGAACTGAGTTGGAGGACCCTCCACCCAAAGTCACCAGAGGACAATAATCAGGCGTTAAAAGAAAACCTCGACCTCGTTGACGAAATCCGAGGCCAAGCTTCCCTTAAAGAAGCACTAATAAAGCAGAGGGTAGCAGCCCGGTATAATTCAAAAGGTATTCCAAGGGATCTCGAAGTCGGTGACTTGGTTTTACGTAGAGCCGACGTCGGCTTAAAGAACGTCGCACAAGGCAAGCTCGCCCCAAATTGGGAAGGACCATACCGAGTTGTATCTAAAACCGGTAAAGGCGCCTATGAGTTGGAGACCTTGGTCGGAAAAGCGATCCCAAGGACTTGGAACGCCACCAAATTAAAAAAGTACTACAGTTGAGGTACGCTTTGGTGAAAAACGGTGTATACCGACGTTATCATTTCTTGTTAAAGAATGGTGTATACCGATGTTATCATTTCTTTTATATGAAGAACGGTGTATACCGATGTTATCATTCCTTGTTAAAAAATGGTGTATACCGATGTTATCATTTTGTTTATATGAAGAAGGGTGTATACGGACGTTATCTTTTCGTCTATGTGAAGAGCGGCATATACCGAGAATATTTACCTATGCTTTAAAAGACGGTGTTCACCGACGATATCGATGGCTGAGGCAGCCACAACCCTAAGGGGCGAGTTCGATCTGGGCCGAGTCCCGGTAAACTGCCCCGAAGGCGACATGCGTCACGTGGCCAACGTAAAACGCACCAGTTGACCGAGGTTGCCACTACCCTAACGGGCGAGTTCGATCTCGGTCGAGTCCCGGTAAACTGCCCCAAAGGCGACGTCCACCACTTGAGCGAATTAAAACGCAAGTGCATAAATTTAACCAACAGAATAAAGCAAGGCCGAGATATATAAAATAAATGAGTATTACAAGTCGCCCCGGAATACGGTCGGGTCCTCAAATTCAAAAAGGTTACAAAATATTACAAAACTCCAGTTCCGCCCGGAACCCGGGACTTCCCTCGCCACCGATTCCACCCGGAACCCAAAAATTAATCTACGGAAAAAACACTGGCAAGACAGACCCTAGGAGGGGGGTGGGTAAACAATCTCACGCTCCTCAGAGCCAAATTTGATTTTAACAATCTGCCCGCCTTCCACAGTGTGATCCACACTCAGAACCTCCTGGTCTAGAGACAGAAGGGTGAATCACAGCGATCTGAGCTAGCGCTTTTTCAAAGCTCTCCGCAGCTACCTCGACAGCCATGTCAGCCACCTCGATCATTTCAAGCTCGGCGTCTCGGATTTTCTTGCGAGCTTCCCTAAGCTCCTCTTCCAGTTCGGTAACCCGGAGTGAAGGGTCCGTGCTGGTCCCAGCCTGGATCGGCCCGGCTCTTCGAATCTCGGCTTCAAGCTCAGAAATCCGGACCCTCAACGAGGCAACCACCTCCACAGTATGCCTTTCTTGGCTCTCCAGCTCGAAAATTCGAAGCTCGAGTTCCGTATTTTTTTAAGAGCCGAATCCCTCTCCTCCTCAAGTTTATCCCTCTCCGCCTGGAGTGCGGACAGGTCTTCCTGGGTCTTCACGAGAGTTGAAGACAGAGACTCATACCTTTTCTGCAGCTCAGCCCGGAGATCCCGTTCAGCATCCCTCTCCGCCAGGGCCCCTGAAATTGTGGAAATAAGGAAGTTAAGACCAGAACTACCCAAAGAAAAATCAAGGCAGTGAACCCGTCTATTTACCTTTGGCATGACTCTCGGCTTCCGCCCTTTGAAACTTGGAAACATCGGCCAGATGCCGAAACAGCCTGGCGGCGGCTTCCACCGGATCGGTCCGAGAATCCTCAAGGTGCTTCTTCAAAAACTCACTGTCTATCGAGATACCAGAAGACCTCGAAGCTTTATGCTTCCCGTGGCGACTTTTCTTCGAAGCTCGAGGGGAACCGGCCTCCCCAGTGTGCCCCCTTTTTTCTGGGGCCCGAGACGCAGAGGCAGGATCTTCGTGCGGCAAAGGCCGCTGCCTTTTCTGATGTTGGAGATCAGCACCCCGATCTTCAACACTAGCCACACTGGCTACAGTGACAGTGTTGATCGGAACGGCAGGCAATGGCTCATCCCGATGAGGAGTAGGTTGAGGATTCTGCGGTACGCCGGCCCTCCTCTCCGCAACCGCCTTCAAGCGGGAAAATTTGTCAGTTCCCATGCTATCTGCAAAACAAAGAATAGATGAAATGTTAGAAAAAGCCCAAATTAAAAACTAATGACATCGGTTATCAAAACCTACCAAGCACGGCTATCACTTGGGACCTAGAGCCCGCCCCGACCAGCCGGGCTACATCAATTCCAAACTTCTTGGGATCTTGGTAGGGAATCAGGTCGGCAAAATTGGTCAAGATCGCCAAAGACTCCTGATCTATGGGAGTTAACCTGCTTAAGCTGATGGTATACGCATGAGGTCGCCAATTGAAATGAGAGAGGGACCACCCTATTTGAAACTTGGTGGACTCCAGGGATTCCCCATCAGCACCGTACTTTCCGACATAACTCACGGCCTCCTCATTCACAGGCCCGACGAAGAAGTATTTGTTTTTCCAATTTTTCAGAGAATCGGAATAGGGCATAAAAATTTTGGTGCCCTGCCTAGCCCGGAAGCTCACATGTTCCTACCGATCCTTGGTCCCATCCTCGTGCCTCCGATTAACCTCGAAGAGGTAGAAAGACAGATCAGAGGAGATAGGCCTCTCCAAGTGAATGCACATCAGCTCGAAATCCCGCAAGAACGCCCATGCGTTGGGGTGAAGCTGGGAAGGAGCGAGGTTCAGAATTCCCAAGGCCTCTTGCTGAAAGGCGGTGAATGGGGGGGTGATCTTCATGTCAAAGATCGTCACTCCATACATGACGAACTTCAAAGCCTTTGGCCAAATTGCCACATGTTGACCTTCAGTCATTCCCTCCACGCTCCATATTTGATTTTTTTTCCTAGAAATCTGGTGGACGATGTGGCTCAAGTCATCTCCGGCCCGGTAAATGGACTGAATCTCCCTCAATGTTTTTGACACCCAAGAGTACTCCCGAGGGACATTCAGAGGGAGCGCCAAGGGAACATCAACCGGCCCAACCCCGGCGCTGGGTATTGATCGGAATCGCCTTCTTCACGAACGGAATTTCCTTGGTAGTCGATCCCATCCTCGTTGTTGCGACTTTCAGCAACCTCGGCTTCGCTATCGTCGGAACTCCAGCTAGTGCTCCCTTGCTCTTCGTCGTTCGGTTCGGTGTCGGACACCTCCGAGTCAAGCACCACTATCTCGGGTTGATCTTCCTCCGACAGCTCATTGCTAGGAACCCCGGGAGAACGATCATCAGCGTGAAAACTAGCTGGAGCAGAACCAAGGCCGTCTTGAACCTTGGGTTCGACTGACCCGGGGGCACCGGTACGAGTTTCGACCAAGTCTCTAGGAGCAGAAGCCATCGCTTTGGCAACAACGAAGCGATCTACGTTAGCAACCCGACGGGTCTGTTTTGTCCTCGCCAGATCGGACCTGCAGAAATGGGGGCTTGGCGGGTCAGGTTGATACTAAACAATGGGTCCACAACTAAGTCGGAACCCGACCTGACGACCCCCATTCTGTATCAATAAATACGGGCTTTGAGAGGCCCCGACCATGGCCTAAAGCAAGAAGCGACAAATAAAAGAAGGGGACTAACCTTGCAAGATGGGAAGCTCGCCGACACTTGAAGCTGATTACGTACTTCACCGACCTCGCTGAAACTCACCACGGAACTCTGAAATGAAAGGCTAAGTGACGAGATTAGGATCGGATGTCAGAGCAATTCTCAAAAATCAGTGCAAATGATAGAGGTCCCCTCCCATATTTATAGGAATCTGAGGGCCTCAAAGTGGGCCTGGGTCTAAAGCTACACGACCCATGGCTAGCCCCTAGACAGGCGCGTCTCCCCAAGCGCCATCATTACTCCAATCACCCTCGAACGACGCGTCCCATCAATAACATCAATGACAGTAATGGAAATCGATGCGTCGCTTTAAGTGAAACGCCTCGAGTCACTCGGCCTACCTCGGTCTCGGAAGATCGCCACGTATGATGAGAATCGATGCGTAGAACACCTCGAGTCACTCGGCCTACCTCGATCTCGGAAGATCGCCACGTATGATGAGAATCGATGCGTAGAACACCTCGAGTCACTCGGCTCGGCATGAGTCTCTCACACTCGGAGGTTGGGGGCAAAACGTAAGCAGAAGCAAAAGGCCGGCTTCAAAAGCTCATCGCGGTCTTCCAAAAATAACAAGTCTAGCCCGCCCCAAGGCGACCCGACTTGGGGGGCAACTGTTACGGATTGGGCCTTTATCTCTAAGGCCCAACACCACATCCAGATCCATCAACCAATGGTGGATATTAAAGACCTAGATTTTATGACCAAAAAAAAAAAATAAAGACCTAGATCCAATGGTTCCCATTGGGTCCCAAAATCTATAAATAAGCATTCAATGCTAACATTAATGGTACACACTTTTCCAATCCTCTCACTTGTAATTGACCCACTCACTCACTTGAGCGTCGGAGTGTCATTGCAGGTACCACCCCACCTCGGATCAGAGCATCAGCCCGGATTGACCAAGAACTCTAATACCAACTATCTCGGATCGGACCTGGTATTCAAGATCAGATACCAAGTCAGGGATACGGTATCGAACACAAAGTATGTTGTTTTATGTATTAATAATATTTAGGGTTGATAATTTTTGAAAAAATATCTTAAGTAACGGCCCACTCGAATATTTTAGTCAAGGTCCACCACTGGTTATCGTGAATAATTTTTTGAGTAAAAAAAAATGAGAAAACGAGCATGATAGTGTTCGTCTTTGCACTGGTTAGTATTATTTAAATGTCCCGATAATGAAATGAAACAATTGGGCAACAAAAAGGCAGGCCAATTATAGGAAACGGATGTAACAAAAGAAGGATTGAAACACAGGGAGAAGACAACTCAATATATAGTTGAAAGACATGAAATATGGGAAGAGAAACAGCACCACGTGGAACATGCAAGGATAACAACATGGACACCAATAGATTAGATACACCTTAAATCAATTTACTATAGATTTATACAAATTCACCGGATATGATTTTACCAATACCCCTATTGTATCTAAAAGACACCGCAAATTTTTGAGAGTAAAAATGTCATTACACTCCATTACACTCCATTTTTTTTTTTTCTCTTTATTCTTACACTCTCTTTCTTACTTTTCACTTTTCTCTTACACTCTATTTCTTCATTTTTTTTCTCTTTTTACTTACACTCTCTTTACTCATTTTCACTTTTCTTTTACACTCTCTTTCATCCTTTTTTTTCTTTTTACTTTAATTTTTCCATAAATAATTATTCTCTTTCTCTTATCACTTCACTTTAATTCTTTTAACTAAATTTCTAAATTTATACAAACACTACTTTAATTAAAAATTTTGAAGACTACTATTATAAACCTACTATCTAAAAAACAAGAAGACTTAATGACTATTTAAATTAGTAATTAATATTTAAAACAAATATCTCTTATTGATAATATCTAACTTTTATTATCTACTATAATCTACTAATCAACTAAAATAATCAATTGAAACTACGAGATAACTGCATTGATAAATAAAAAACACGGGATAACTGCAGTGATATATAAAAAAACACGGGATTAATATTTACCATTGATATTTATAATTTTTTTTGACAATTTATAATTAATATTTACCATTGATAATTATAATTTTGGACAACTACTCTAAAACTACTATCTAAAAAAACACGTGATAACTGCAATAATCTACTATAATCTACTAATCAACTCAAATAATCTAATATAAAAATACGGGATAACTGCAATAATCTACTAATCAACTCAGATAATCAATTGAAACTATGAGATAACTGCAATGATATATAAAAACACACGGGATAACTACACAAATATATAAAAAGACAAAGGATTAATATTTGTCATTGATAATTAAATTTTTGGAAGACTACTATAAACCTACTATCTAAAAAACAATAATATTTAATGACTATTTAAACTACTGATTAATATTTAAAATAAATATTTCTTATTGATAATCTTCTATCTCTCTTTTACTATTTACTATAATCTATTAATCAACTAAAATAATTAATTAAAACTACGAGATAACTGCACTGATATATAAAAAAACACGAGATTAATATTTGTCATTGATAATTAAATATTTTGAAACCTACTACTACAAACCTACTATCTAAAAAATAAGCAGGCTTAATGACTATTTAAATTACTAATTAATATTTAAAACAATTATTTCTTATTGATAATCTACTATCTAACAAATTTATTATCTACTATAATCTACTATCAACTAAAATAATCAATTGAAACTACCAGATAACTGCAGTGATATATAAAAAAACACGGAATTAATATTTGTCATTGATAATTATAGTTTTTGAAAACTACTATCTAAAAAAACAAGAAGGCTTAATGACTATTTAAACTGATTAATATTTAAAACACACGCGACAAATATTTGTCACTAATACCTAAGAAAGAACAAATAATTGTTACTGATATATAAAAAAACATGGGATAAATATTTGTTATTGATAATCTACTATCTATCTTTCACTGTCTACAATAATCTACTAATCAACTCAAATAATCAATTGAAACTATGAGATAACTACACTGATACATAAAAAAACACTGGACAACTGCACTGATATATAAAAAAATACGGGGATAATTGCAATAATATATATAAAAACACGGGATAGTTGCACTGATATATAAAAAAACATGGGATAACAACACTGATATATAAAAAAACACTGCACTGATATATAAAAACACACGGGATAAATGCACATATTGTTTTTGAATGATACTTTTACATTTTTAGTTTTAATATTTATCAATTTTTTATTTGAAACTCATTTTTTATCTACTTTAAATTTTTCTTTATTTTCACGAGGTAATGTTCAGACTATTTAAATACTGTCTAAATTCATTCCTAAAAAGAACACGACAGCACCTGTCCGTATGCAAGTCATCCTTTATATTTTATAATTGATTTTAGATTAATGAGATTTCAAACTAACGTTTCTATTTGAAGTAATTGTATGACGTAACGTGATCGGCCCGTGTGGATGCACAAATATAGTACTAGTTATCTTTCAAAGAGGGTTGAATACAAATGCTTTAGCTTAGGAGGGCAAGACCGTAAATTTGGAGGAAGATTTCGCAAGAGATAAAAAACGAAAGACAGAATTCGCAGTCAATTTTTTTTGTCTACTTCGGCACATAGTTTTGGACATTACAACGTTGTTTTTCTTTTATATAAAAATCAAATAAAACCTGCGTCGTTATTTATGTGCAACATTCGTGTATTTCTGAAATATCATTGCCCAAAGATTAAAATCAATTTTGTCAATGTCCAAAGAGACATCTTTGGTGGAAAAACATATGGTTATGGGGTCTGAACCCCGCTATCCCCTCCCTTCTAACAACTAACACACTAATTACTAATCGCTTTATCTATAAAAAAAATCATAATCAATTAGTCTAAAGTAATATAAAATATTCTAAATATACAAATACTAGATACTTGTATGATTAAAAAAATAAACAGAAAAGCTAAGGTACCATGATGATGAATGGTACTATATTTAATTACCATGATCCTATATTAATTAATTAATTAATATTTAAAAGTAAAAACCATGTTTTTTTACAAGTAAAACCATGTTTATAATGACTATAGAATACTTTTTATAAAAAAATGACTATAGAATACTTAAATTATTGTCAAAAAAATAGAATATTTAAATTATTTTGGGACTAAAACAAATGATCCAACTTTTACTTATCTATTAGTTGTGATTAGAGCTGTCAATTTGGTCCACATGGGCCGGCCCAGGTCCACATGGCCCTAGGGCCAAAAGGCCCATGGACCCAAAAGCCCACATAAGCCCCAAAGCCCTAATGGGCTAGGGCCAGCCCAAGGCCCTTAATTTTCTGTTTATGCAACGAAACTGAAAAATTACCCACGGACCTATGTGGGCTTCGGCCTAGGCCAACCCACGGGCCCTAAAATATTATTTATCTTTTTACAAAAAATTGGAAATAATATAAGAAGTGATGATTTTTTTAGGAAAAAAAAGTGATGGTTATTGTAAAAAAAAAAAACTGATGATTTTTTTTAAGGAAAAAAGTGATGGTTATTGTAAAAAAAATTGATGATTTGATGAACTTTTTTGAACTTGTTAAAAAAGTAAAATGAAAAGAGTATTAAAAGTTTTTATTATTATTTTTTTGACAAGTAAAAGTTTTTATTATAAAATCACCGATCTACTATAACATGTTCAATGACAAATTAAAATCAATAAATCGTTTTTTTCATATATGTTGAGTTAATGTTTTTTTTGCAACCGGTGGTGTGGTTTTACTTTTACTATTTATTTGTGTTTCTTTTAAAAGTCACTTCAAAGATGCATTGCGTGCGTACCGTGTAATGTTTGCTTACATGATTGTATTGTATTGGTTAGTATATAAATATAATAGAAAGTAGAAAAGGTGAATCAGTTTTTCAATGAAAGAGAAAAGGAGGTGGTGGTGGTGGTGAGAGGGAGAAAGAGGTAGTGGTGGTGGTGAGAGGTAAAAGGAGGTGGTAGTGGTGAGTCGGTGATGGTGGTGATGGTTGTGAGAGAGAAAATAAGGTTGTGATGGTGAGTGGGAGGTGGTGGTGGTGGTGGTGGTAGTGGTGGTGAGAGGGAGAAGGACGTGGTGCAAAGAGGGAGGGAGAAGAGGAAGAGGGTGAAAGAATGAAAGTGGAGGTGTAAATAGTGGGAAAAGAATGAGAATAAAATTTGGGGGTCAGCCCACAAAGCCCTGGCCCTAACCCACTAAAAAATTTAAAAGTGTGGGCTAGGGCTAAAAAAAGCCCCATTAATAGGGGGCTTCAATTTTATGGGCCTTGATTGGGGGCCAATGGGGCTGGGCTTGGGGCTTGGGGCCAAATTGACACCTCTAGTTGTGATTTAGATAGTGGATAAGCTAATGGACAAACTAGCTTATAATGATGAGTTTATCTATTTTTTTTTACTTTAAGAGTTTATCTGCTATAAGCTATCTGCTATTTTTTTGGGTAAACCCGAGTATCCACTGCACGGACAGCAGTGGCTAATCTCTCGCTCATTGGAGGTGCCTCGAGGGGCAAGAGAGATGACCCAGAGTTTTAACACTGCTCCGTACCCAATGTGGAGATCGAACCCCCCGACCCTTGGTTAAGAGAGGATCAACCCCAACCGCTAATCCCCACGCTCTGGGTTTATAAGCTATCTGCTATAAGCAAAGGTATTTTTTTTTTGGTACAAAAAAGTTTAGATTAGGGTAAGGACCGACCCATGCAAGACCAAGCCAACCAGCAACCTCATTGAGAATTTCCACTGGTAATTACGACGTCGCCTAACCCAGCTCGAAGGGCAAGTCCGCTAGACGGGAATAATCAAAGGTATTAAAACTAGTCTTAATAAAAAATATTATTTAACTAAAATATTTAAACAACTAAGAATTCTTTCTTACTTAGAAAAGTAGTAGAATTATAATTTTTTTTAGGACCATAAATGTAGTACCTCAAATTGTCAATATCTAAAGAGATTATTTTGACATAGATAGCCCCAGCAAACAAAAGCAAACCGATCTGACCAGATCATCTGATATCCTATGTTACACTGCAACAACAACCGAAATGAAACTAAACTTTGTTATCTCCTTTTTTTAAATCCATTTTCTTACCCTAATTCAACTCAAGTCAATCCAATGTCTCAAAAAACTCCTTCCTCAAATCTAACATAGATTTCTGCTAAATTCCCTCTTTTCAGATCTAACAACGACCGACACACCCTCAAATTTTCTTCTTCAAATTCAATGGCGGCTATGCAAAAAGGCAAGTTTTTTATCTTCTGTTTACTCTTATTTTTCTCTTCTCTTCATGTTTCTAGTAACCCCATCAACCCTGAATCATCATGTTCAATACAATCATCCCACGAAGAAGCTTTTTCTGAACAAGAAAAAACAAGTAATTTGAATCCTCAACAAGTTTTATTGAATAAGCTTGAAGATTTAGTTAGAAATCTAAGTGATATAGTTACACGATTAGAATCAAAGTTACCACCACTAGAGCTTCCAATTCCAAAGGTTGTTCAAGAAAAAATTAGGTTTACTCAAATAAAGGGTAATGATGATGATGATGATGAAAGATCAAGCAATAATAATAATAAAGGAGTTGAAGAATTTGAGAGTAAAACTAGAGATGGTGAAAGAGCTAAGGGAATGTCTGTGACAAAATATACTCCTTTTTGGTCAGAGAGATTTCAATTTGCATCTGCTGTGAAATTAGATTCTGATGCAACTTGTATAAATGTTTTGCCTTTTAAGGATCACGAAGGGTTAAGTAAGTATGTAGCAGTTAGTGATGAAAAGGGAAGGGTTTATGTGTTTTTGAGAAATGGTGATGTGTTGGTTGAATTTGATACTTCATTGGAATCTCCTATTACAGCTATGGTTTCATATACTTCTGCTCATAAGAATGAGAGTTTTGTTGTAACTGGTCATGAAAATGGAGGAATTTTGATACATAGAGTTTGGGAAGGATCAAGTGGTGAAGATTGGAGTTCACTTTTCATGGAAAATGTTGGTAAGTTTGTGTCGCCTGAGAATCATGAGAATGGATTGTCGGTAACGGTTTTGGAAGTTCATTTTGTAGGGAGAATGAAGTATATTCTATCAGCTGATACTAGTGGGAAGATTAAGGTTTTTAGAGAAAACGGTTTGTTTTACGGTTCTGTCATGCCGAGTAGTAAGCCACTAGTTTTCTTGAAGCAAAGGCTTATGTTTTTGACAGAAACCGGTGCAGGATCGTTGGATTTAAGAGGAATGAAAATCAGAGAATCTGAATGTGAAGGGTTGAACCATTCGGTTGCTCGAGCTTATGTTTTTGATGCCACAGAACGTTCAAAGGCTTACGGTTTTACCTCGGAAGGGGAATTGATTTATGTCTTGTTGCTTGGTGATGTAATGAACTTCAAGTGTAGGGTTAGATATAAGAAAAAGTTTGACTTGGATGAGCCTCTTGCTTTGCAAGCAATTAAAGGGTATTTGCTGATTGTTAACCCTAAAAAGGTTTTCGTGTTTAATGTTTCATCTCCACATTACGTTCGAGTTGGCGTGCCACGACCTGTTTTCTCTTCAAGTATTGATGAGCTTAGATCTTCATTCTTGAATCATCCAACCGCAACCCTAAATTTCGATGTGGAAACACAAGCGTTGATACCTTTGATAGCTAGCGATCGCGAAAAGCTTGTTATTGTTGGACTTGGAGGTGGTTATGTTGGAATGTATCATTCCAATTTACCTATCTTTAAAGGCGAATTCAATACCATGGTATGGACTAGTCCTGTGTTGTTCTTCGTACTTTTTCTATTTGCTGCTTGGCATTTTTTCGCTAAGAAAAAGGAAGCACTTACATCGTGGGGACCAGATGATCCCTTAGCATCTGCATCAGGTGCTTCGTTGGCATCTGGTTCCGGCGAAAGATCTTTTGCGGACTCGTCTGCACGAAGTTCTGATGTTATGGATCTTAGAAGTGGCGCCCTTAGAGCTCCACCATCGAGAAGGTATGGCTCTCCTTCAAGGTTTCCTAGTGGGGCAGCAAGTTCTTATAGACTTGGTTCAACTGATCATAATCCTAGACCAGCTACGGTTGACCCCGATTTTCGAGCAACGTCGGAGCTTAAATTCCGAGCTTCCACTATGGATCCTCCGGGTTTTCCAAAAAGAAGAGATGGCCTATTTGCTGGAAATCAAGTTGTAAATGATCGCAGTTGAGTGGCAGAGTAAAATGAATGAATTTTTCTCTAACTAGTTCTGAGTTTTCCATAGTTTTTTAATCTTTTGATGTTGTATTTTATCTTTCAAGGGAAATAAACTATAATGAGAAGCTTTCCAAGCTTTTTGGTTTAATCAATTTTCTTATCCAATGAACATTACTACATGTTTGAGTTACAAGATTCCTCACTTTTGGTGCCTTTGAAGCATGTTGAGACAGAATATAAGTAGAACAATACTGGAGTTGAGTCCTTGCAAACAAAAAATTGTTTTGTTTGTATTGGATTAATTACCCACCTCCAGGCTAGAAGCCTTAAAGTTCATTTGATTTGGAAGCCTCTTATCATGTCACACCTTCACTGGAAATAAGCTGTTGTGGTTGGTGAAAATCTAATTTTATCTAAGTACTTTATTTATAAGGAGAAAACTAATAATTGAAAAACGACACCAACACCAACAGATACATAAACCTATAAAGTTTTCTAAAATTTTCTCCCAATTTTTAATTAGTTGTCGTAGTTGGTTACACTAGTTAGTGCGTGTCTACGATTTTAAACACGAGTCTCAAGCTGCCCTTGTCGTGAAAATTCATAAGCTACAAACTATAGCTTCTGCATTACCGTGGGAATTTCACCGCAAATTTAATCCACCGTGGGAATCCCACCCCAATCCAAACACGCACTTTCTTGTTGTAGAAATTAATAAGGGGTAAAGATCCTCTAACTTTAAAGCGAGAAAAGTCACGTAACTTTTTTCTATCTCTCTCCTATATTTCCTCTATATTTTCTTTTACTTTCTCTCTCTCTCTCCAATGGCTGAATCTAATAGGGAATGAGAACAAGTCAACTAGTAGTGATAATAGTCAACTAGCTGAGGTGTAATAGTTGCTGAAGTATATTCACTGCATAGGTCTAGATACATTGAATCTAGACAATAGGATCACTTGCATAACTGTGTATATAAACACTGTTGTAACAGAATTAACACTAATGGAATTCAGTTTCATCTCTATTCTAAATTCTCTCTCTGATTATCTCTCTCACGTGGTATCATTCGCTCCGTTCCTTTCCTGAGCACACGCTTCCCTCGCTTTCTTTTCCTTCTTCTCCGATTTGCTTTCCTGCTCAATCTTCCTCATCAATGGATGCTTCACCAACTCACAGTGAAGGTGCTTCGCAAGAAATCCCCAATTCCGTGTTTCAAAGCGCTTCGCTCAACTCGAATTCGCATCACTTTGCCACCGGTCCAAAGCTCTCAATTAAGCTTGATGACAAAAACTTTCTACTGTGGAATCAACAAGTAGAAGGAGTGGTGAAAATGCATAAGTTGCAGCGATTCCTGGTCAATCCCAAAGTTCCGGCGAAGTACGCTTCTGAGGAAGCTCGCATTGCAGACAACGTTTCTGCTGAGTTTGAGAAGTGGCTGGTGCAGGATCAGACTCTCTTTACGTGGATACTTTCCACACTCTCTGAATCGGCTCTCACTCGTGTTCTAACCTGTCAACATTCGTGGCAAGTATGGGAAAAGATCCACCAGCACTATTTCTCGCATTTGAAGGCTAAGGTTCGTCAATTGCGCAGTGAATTGAAGAACACCAAGAAAGGAACTAAGTCAATCTCTGAGTATATTACCAAAGTCCACACTCTAGCCGATTCTCTCATCTCTGCCGGTGAATCCGTTGCTGATTCTTATCTTGTTGATGTCCTACTCGATGGCTTACCTGAGGAGTATAACTCCTTTGTGATGATGATCTTCAGCAAGCCTGAATCGCCTTCTCTCACTGAAGTTGAATCGCTGTTGCTGGTACAAGAGTCCCAGTTAGACAAGTTCAGACAGGAATTGGTGGTTGCTAATGCTTCTGCTAATGTAGCACAGGTTGCAGGCAACACGCAGAATCAGAACTCATATCGCACTCAAGGTGTTCGTGATAATGCCGCTTTCAACTCTCACGCGCGTGGACGCGGGCGCCAAGGCCGTGGTCGTGGTCGCGGTAGAAACAACTCGGGTGCTTCGTCCTCTGGTTCCAGGCCTACATGCCAACTATGTGGACGCTATGGACACTCCGTGCTCGATTGCTGGTTTCGTTTTGATGAATCCTTCGTCCCTCCGCAGCATGTCCTCACTGCACATGGCAACACGGCACCTATTGACTCTGCTGAGACCTCCAAACCTGGTGATAACAAAGATAATGTGACTCCAACAGTGAACTTAGCCGAGACACTAGCACTTGATGCTACAGGTATTGGCACTAACTCAAACTCTGCTAGTGCTTCTGCATTTGAGGAATGGCGTGGTGACACTGGTGCTTCGCACCATGTCACTGCTGATGAGGACAATTTGCAGCAGAAAACACCTTACACAGGTCACTCTGCTGTCACTATGGGCAATGGCACCAGCTCTCCCATCAAATACATTGGTTCCTCACGGTTCATTTCACCTATTCACCCACACATAAACCTTACACTCAATAACTTATTACATGTTCCACACATAACCAAAAATCTCTTATCTGTCTCACAATTTATTCGTGATAATAGAGTTTATTTTGAACTTCAAGATCCTTATTGTTTGGTTAAATCACAGGTCTCTAATCAAGTTGTTCTTCAAGGCAAGCTAGGGTCTGATGGTCTCTATGTCTTTCATGGCTTACCTATTGTGAAACTCTCCAAACAGTCTCGGGTTCACTCTCCTTCACACTCAAATAATACTATACCACCTACTATTAACTCTATTACTGCTTCTAAAACTGTATCACCACATTCTTTGTGGCATGCTAGACTAGGTCATGCTAGTTTTTCTACTGTTGCACACATCATGAAGTATTGTAATATGAGCACATCTAATAAATCTTCCTTTGATTTTTGCAATGCTTGTCAAATTGGTAAATCTCACAAGTTGTATGCCCCACCATCCACCACACAGTATCACACACCATTTGAACTCATATACACTGACCTTTGGGGGCCTGCACCCATGGTCTCTAGTTCTGGATATTCTTACTACATTGCCTTTGTGGATGCCTATACTAAATTTACTTGGATTTATTTTTTAAAGCATAAATCCGATGCTCTTACTGTATTTACTCTGTTTCACAAGCTTGTTCAAACCCAGTTCTCCACTGTGATCAAAGCAGTTCAATCGGATGGTGGTGGTGAATACTTTCCCTTTACAAAGTACTTGGCTAATTTGGGTATTGTGCACAGGTTTACTTGTCCTTACACTTCACACCAAAATGGTGCAGTGGAAAGGAAGCATCGGCATATCACATAAATGGGATTAACTCTACTGTCCCATGCCTCTCTACCTTTAAAATTTTGGGATCATGCCTTTACCTCATCTGTCTATGTTATCAACAGGATACCTACACAAGGTCTCCAACCTCCTATTTCACCATTCCAAGCACTCTATCATGCTGTTCCTAATTATCAACAACTCAAGGTGTTTGGGTGTGCTTGCTTTCCTCACTTAAGGCCCTACAACAAGCACAAGTTTGAATTCAGGAGCACTCAATGTGTTAATCTTGGGCTTTCACCGGTTCACAAAGGGTTCAAATGTCTCACCTCTGATGGTAAAGTCATTATTACTAAGGATGTCACCTTCAATGAGGAGTGTTTTCCTTATCCTACATTGTTTCCAAGTGAACTTTCTACTGCTCAAGCTTGAGTCTGATGCTTCAATGCTGCTTCCTGTGTGTGATACTCCATCCATCTCTGCATATATCACTCCTGCATCAGCTCCTCAGATTGTCTCCCCTGATCCTCCACACGTTGCCTCACCAACTGAATCTCCAATCACCCCGTCTCCTGAACCTGTCTCTCCTGCTACATCTAGCTCTGATGGCTCTCCCTCACCCATTCCAGTCACCAAGACTCACCATATGATCACTAGGCTCCAAACAGGATCCCTCAAGCCTAAAATTCTCTTAGCTCATGTCACTCCCACCACTGTTAGGCAAGCACTGAGTGCTCCACAGTGGCTGCAAGCTATGCAGTCAGAAATTAAAGCTTTAACTGATAACAAAACCTGGTCCCTCACCTCTTTGCCTCCATCTCGAAAAGCTATTGGTTGCAAATGGGTCTTTAGGATCAAGGAGAACCCTGATGGGTCTGTCAACAAGTACAAGGCAAGACTTGTAGCCAAAGGCTACAGTCAAATACCTGGGAAAGACTTTGGAGAAACTTACTCACCAGTTGTTAAACCCACCACTATCAGAATTTTACTGTCCTTGGCTCTCACTAATAAGTGGGACATTCAACAAATTGATATTAACAATGCCTTCCTCAATGGCACTCTTGAGGAAGACATCTATATGGTTCAACCTCCTGGGTTCACCAGCAATGATACTACTCAAGTTTGCAAGCTTCACAAGTCCCTCTATGGACTCAAGCAAGCACCAAGAGCTTGGCATGACAAGTTGAGATCTGCACTTCATCAATTTGGCTTTAAACCGAGTCAATGTGATACTTCACTCTTCATTTATTCATCAGTGGGTGTCCAACTATTTGCTCTTGTGTACGTGGATGACATCTTGATTACTGGCTCCTCCTCTGCATTAGTTCATGATCTCATAAGCAAACTTCATGCTACCTTTGCTCTAAAACATCTGGGCAAGCCAGATTATTTCCTTGGCTTGGAGGTCAATTATCAGCAAGATGGCTCAATTATTCTCAATCAAACTAAATACATACAAGACTTGTTGCACAAAGCTTCTATGCTTGATTGCAAGGGCATCAGTACCCCGATGGCTTCAACTACTAAGCTAAGCAAATATGGCACTGATACTATCTCTCAACCTCACAGTTATAGGTCCTTGGTTGGAGCACTCCAATACATCACTCTCACAAGGCCTGAAATTGCCTTCTCTGTTAACAAAGTTTGTCAATTCTTGGCTGCACCTCTAGAATCTCACTGGAGAGCTGTAAAAAGAATTCTCAGGTATCTCAGTGGTACTTCTACTGATGGTTTACTACTACGACCTGCTGCAACTTCTTTTCCTCCCAGCCTTCGTGCTTACAGTGATTCTGACTGGGGCAGTGATCCCGATGATCGTCAATCCACCTCTGGCTCTTGTGTTTTTCTAGGCCCTAATCTAGTCTCTTGGAGTTCTAAAAAGCAAACGCTCGTTGCAAGGTCAAGTGCTGAAGCCGAATACCGTGGCCTTGCCAATGCCACTGCTGAACTCCTATGGATCCAATCTCTGCTCCGTGAACTCAAAGTACAACATCAAGCTCCTGTCCTCCTTTGTGACAACCAAAGTGCGGTTGCAATTGCTCACAACCCAGTCCTACACTCACGTACTAAGCATCTAGAATTGGACATTCATTTTGTTCGTGAAAAGGTGCTCTCCAAAGCTCTCAAGGTTGTTCATATCCCTGCCTCCTATCAGCTGGCTGATGTGCTCACAAAGCCTTTGCCTGCTCCACAATTTCTGTCTCTCAAACACAAGCTGAAAGTCGTGAAGTTACCCTCCTCTCAGCTTGAGGGGGGAGTAATAGGGAATGAGAATAAGTCAACTAGTAGTGATAATAGTCAACTAGCTGAGGTGTAATAGTTGCTGAAGTATATTCACTGCATAGGTCTAGATACATTGAATCTAAACAATAGGATCACTTGCATAACTGTGTATATAAACACTGTTGTAACAAAATTAACACTAATGGAATTCAGTTTCATCTCTATTCTAAATTCTCTCTCTGATTATCTCTCTCACATAATCTACCTTGGGACACAGGGGTCAACTCGGTGATCCCGGGTTCGATTCTCACAGTGGACAAACTCGGTGTTGGCCAGTGCGAAATTTGATCATAAGTACAAGCGATGATTAGTCTTTTGTTGAAAGCGATCAACTAGTCCCCATTGGTTGCAACTTGAGACTCGTGCAATTAAGATAATATAATAATATCAATTGTTGGTAAAAAAAAATAATATAAATTGATTAAGATTTAAATTGTTAGGCACGGTTAGCATAAATTTTTAACACCCACAAACAATAACAATTTATGGTATGGATGACATGTAAAAGCATATTTAGTGCATGGAGTTTAAGGAGAAATAAATTATAAGCTTCATGTGTTATTATAAATTTGCGTTAAAGTTGTCTTAGCTGGCACCGGTTATAGAGAAATTTTAGTTGCCGTGAAGAAAATAGCATACGACAACTAAACACTATTTTATAATTCTCTCTCTCTCTCTCTCTCTCTCTATATATATATATATATATATATATATATATATATATATATATATATATATTATAGAAAACTAGTTTAAACAAGAGGGAATGGGTGAGGTGAGAACATTCCCAAAGGAGGTGGTGGGAGATGAGGGATATGCATGTGCATGTGAGGGAGATGAAAGTAAGGGGAGAGTGAGAATAGAGATGAGGGAGAGTGAGGCATGGAAACGAGAGGGAGAGTGAAATGGGACGGTGGGAGATGAAAGGGAGAGTGAAGTGGGACAATTGGAGATGAAGTTTGAGAGAGAGAGAGAGAGAATAATTAGTGATAATTGCAACAGGTATATTGTGGTGAGAGTTAAACAAAGAAAATTCTAGAGTGTAGTAAATAAAATCAAAGAAAAAACATGCAATAGATAGAAAGAAAATCAAAGAAAATTGACTGATGTGCAACAGATAGAAATTGCCAATTGCAATAAGCAAATTTTTTTTACATCTATAAATATTGTTCTAATAATTTTATTTTACACACAATTTTTTATCATAAAATTCCAGACTTTCGTTTTTTTCAGCCTCAATCTTGTGTCGTTTTTTATCTATCAAATGGATCATAGTCAATGGAGTCTATATCAACCTTATAATAATAATTTGCAACCCCTATCGGTGACCGTTCTCAATATACTCAATTTTTTATGTTTCCACGACCACCACCCCCTACCAGTAACGGTTCTCAATATCCCTAACCTTTCATGTAGGGGTGGACACCGGTCGGTTACAGTCGGATTCGGTCCACGAACACTCCATCCGAATGAAAACCGCCGAGTAGAAAAACCATCCACCTCCGACCGTTTTGAGCAACGGTTCCGACGGATTGCGGTTTGGGCGGGTGGCGGTTTGGGCGGGTGGGTTTGCTCGGTTTAAAGCTTGTAGTAGTTGGTCAATGGTGCGGTGGTTATCAGAAAAAAAGAACCAGAGTTACTGGAAGAGAAGGTTACAGGGAAAATGGCAGAAGAGAAAGGGACGAGGGGAGGAAGGTGACGAGGGGGAGAGATAAGTGTTTCAACTTTCAACCCGTTACACTCTTCTTTGAACTTTTGGTCAATGTTGCCGTCGTTTTGAATAAAAGGATGAAATAACAACTACTAATTTTCTGAAAATTGAAACGTTCTCAAAGGGAGAAAGAGAAAATAGAGAGAGAGAGAGAGAGAGAGAGAGAGAAGAGACTAGCCAGAAATGCAAAGAACCGGACTTGAAACAAAATTAAAATTGAAATAAAGAGAGGAAATGCACGTGGTTTGTGTATTTGTGCAGCAATTGTGCAGGCCTAGTAGGCTAGTACTGCAAGGGTCAGAGATCGCTTTTGAGTCTTTGACTATTTTTTTAACAAAACAAGCAAAAAAGCATTCAATATTAACCCTTGTAGCTTATATTTCGGGCGGGTTTAGGTTGATTTGGATTTGAGTTGCCACACCGAGCCCGACCATGCAAAACCATCTCAGCCCATTTTTCCTCACCTGCAACCCATGAACCAACCCGAACCGAACCGTATGATGTGATTTTCTGTCGGACTACTCGGGTTTCGAGCGGGCCCCGGTTGCTTTGTCCACCCCTACTTTCATGACTTCACCACAACCCCCTTTTTTTAAAATATTTTTTGCTTTTTGAAAAATTAATACTTTTTACGTGTATTAATTAAAATAACTAGAGTAATATTAAATCTGAAATAGAAACTAAATACAAAAAAAATATAAACATGTGGAGTTATGCATAGTTCCTTATAAACAACTAATACCTTGCGATTTAGCCCTTTTGGGTGATGTGGTGGTTTAGCCCTATAAAAACAAATTTAGTTAACCCAAATAACCCCCCATTAAAGGTGCTCTAAAGTGGCTATTTGTTACTCCCCCCGTTTCAATTTAACTGTCGTTTAAGGTTATGCGCAAGTTTTAAGAAAATGATTGGATGTGCTAACTTTTATTGTCAAAAAATATGGTAAGGCTAAAATACTCCAATGTTAGTATCAATACTTCACCTTTCTTGTTTCTTGGTTAAAGCAAACCCACTTTTAAAAAGTAAAAAGTAATGAGGGTATTATTGGAAAAAACTATAAAGTTTGTATTGGTATTCTAAAGTGACAAATAATTTGAGACAGAGAAAAATGGAAAACAGGACAGTTAAATTGAGACGGAGGGAGTAATTTACTTCTTTTAAATGGCATATCAACTTATGAGTCTGACTTAAAGTACTAATAAATTCCTTAGTAATTGTTACTAAATGAGCATAATAGTCATTTTCCCATCAATAAAAAAATTCGGTAACCACACAAACACTAAATTATGGTTAGTATGTACTAACCATTAGAGCGTTATATAATAATTATCGAAAAATTTAGTAATTATTACTAAGAAATTGTTTAGTATCATAAGTAATTACCTTGACTTATAATTAGTAATTAGTTGATAGTACAAAACATTTATACCATGACAATATGTATAAATTAAGAGTACTTCTAAGATGAGATTAATTAAATCCCTCACCAATTTACCACTTAAATTGAGTGATAGGGGGATCCTCACCAATATATCATAACCCATAGAATGATAGAAATTTCGAGATTCTCTTTTTATTTAAAATTAAAAAGAAAAAAATGGTCAAAGTTTGTTACTCGTAAACGCACTTGCCCTAATTCTCAGCGCTCATCCCGTTGTGGCTGCGGCACCCTCTCTGAAGCGGGAAAGTTAGCCCGTAGAAGAAGATAAGCGAAAATACATCAACCGTTACATTCCAATCCTCTAGGATTAGGGTTAGGGTTTTCTATTCCTCCAATTTCATCCAATTGTAAGTTTAATTCCTCTTTTTATTTTTTAAAATTTCGTTCCTTGTTATTCAATTTTCTTATTTATTTACAAGCACGAATTTCTTATTAACTCAGCTCTCTAATTTATTGAAGGATGTTGAAATTGTTTGTGTGTTTTGTGAGTGAATGAAGCGTTAATGTGTCTGGAGTTATGAGATTATTATATTTAGCTTGTAGTGGTGGTAACGGTAATCGTCTAATTGTATTTGATGAATCTGAAATACTCTGTTGGTAAAATGCCATCCAATTACTTTTCGAGGCTTCAAACTGCGATTAGGAAATCGGTTGTTGTGGGGAAAGAAAGTGGAATTCAGGATTCTGCTGAAGTTCTTATTGGACAAGGGAAATTGTGGTTTGCTGGTTCAAGGTTTTTTCATTCTGTTAATAGATCAATCTGTTCGAATGCGTGTTCTGGGATTGCCTTAGCTTCAAGTTCTCAGCTTTTAGACAAAAAGAGAACCTTGTCTGTAGTTGATACGCTATCTCGAACCTTTTCGGTTCCTTCTGTATCTGGGCCATCGGTTCAGGTCTGTGGATATCACATTGATCGTGCCCTTTCTGGACCGGATAAGTTTTCAGCTGCTGCCAAGTTTCAGATTAAAACAATGGCTGCTCGCTTACCTGGGATCGCCGTAGGTGAATGCTCTTTAGATAACTTGACTTTGAAGCGTGGTTGGGGTTTGCCGTCAACAAAAAATAGCGGTAATGTCTTTTTGAGAACGGGTGTGGGGAATGGTGGAAAAGTGAGCATGAATTTGAAAAACCATCATCAGCCGGATAATCGTGCAATTTTTGGATATTTTGTTTGTAATGTTGCAAAGAGTTGGCGCAATTCTAGTTGTTACAAGCAGTTGGGGTCTGGAGATTTCCATAGTTCGTCAACATCATGTTACTCTGTTGGCCCTGTTCATGATGTGCCTTTTGACACTTCTGCCCAGGTGGAGAGGCTCACAAATTCTGCCGATTCATCCGAACAGTATGTTATCTCTCTTTGATGTTTACCATTATAATTATAACATAGATGTATAGCGATATCAATTCTCTACCATTAGATTGATTTTCACTGTCTTGGTGATCAAGTGTTACCTGTGTCATTTGTAGTTGACTGTTTGGGTTATGAGTATAAGAAAACACCCATTTATGATATAAGGGCAGTTTAAGAGGAATGTGGGGAATTTTGACTAATGCTATATTGAGTAAAATACATGATATTTTGGTGTTATTAGCATTATTATCTGAGCTCTTTTAACATTAATATTTTTTAAAAACTGAAAATCTGACATATATTTAACTTTTGCATTTGACTGGTGTAATTTTGGGAATATGAATAGGACGGTTCCCCACTTCCCATAGTTAAAATCAGTTAGTGAGTGTAAACAATAGGAAGGGATGACAGGGAGCCTACCTTGTTATTTGATAGAAATTTGGTGCCTTTGGGAAGTATAGACCCTCAAAAATACCAATTCCGATCATCATAAAGCTGCCCTTCATAATGGAATGAATTCTTTTTAGTTTAGAAAAAATGACCAGATTAGTTTAAGAAAATGGTGAATTCGGTTATTGAAGCTCTTTTTTGAAGTTGAAAGGGTTGGTTCATGGTTGTTGAAATTGGAAGTCGGGTAGTCCATAACATAGTTATCAAAATCGAGATTCTACGCAAGATCGTAAGCAGGGTAGCAAAATCGGAAATCGTAAAATCGCAAGTAGAATCGTAAGATTCTACCCAAAAAAAAAAGTATCAAAAACTAGAATCGGAAGGGGCTAAACAAAATCGTAACTCGTAAAATCGCAAGTAAAATCGTAAGATTTTACTAAAATGCAGATATTACTCAAAGTCTTAGACATAAACCAACAACCATCATAAAGCCTAAAAATCAAATCATTCAAAGTCTTAGACATAAACCAACAACCATCATAAAGTCTAAATCAAATCATTCAAAGTGATATTAGGCATAGAACCCATAATATCTTCTTCTTCATCTTCATTAATATCATCATTAATGCCATCATATGCCCCATAATCGGTCCCCTCATAATCATCTCCCACCTAATCATCTCCATTATGACCTTCACCATAACCTTCATCATCATCTCCATCATCCTCTCCATTATCAACATCAAGTTCATCCACAGGTGCAGCGGATGTAGCAGTAGCACTACTACTACCAATCCCATGATTCCCATCATTACCAACCAATTCTTCATCTAAATCAACAAAGTCCTCATCTTCCTCATCTTGACCCGTGATCCAATCATCATCATTGATATCTTCAATATCTAGAGAGCGTTTTCTCCTTTCAGTCTTACTCTTTTGTAATCTTCCATTTACCATCACATAGACAAGATCGTTCATTTTTGGCACATTCAATCGGTTTCTTTTCTTGCTATGGACCTACACAATTTAGAAAAACTAAATTGAAGTACCTATCACATAACAATTATGAGAAATAAATATACTAATAATTTGAAATCATACCATCTCAAATGCACTCCAGTTCCTCTCACAACCTGAAGAACTACATGTCAAGTTCAAGACACGCATAGCAAACCATTTTAACAATGGTGTTGAATCACCATAAGAATCCCACCATTGAGCCGGGGTCTTCGTTTTTAGAGCACGCCTAGCTATTTCATCACCAAATAAACCCTTTCTAGCTTTGAAAACCTCAAGCTGCTCATCAACCTCACCTATCTTGTCATAATCATAATTCAACATTCTTTTCAAACAGTCATACATCCCATTGGACACTTCCGCATCAGGTGTGAAGTTGGGTTGGTAATGCAACACTGGATTGAGATAATGCCCTGCAGCATGCAAAGGTCTATGGAGTTGTTTGTCCCACCTATGATCAATAATTTTCCACAAAGGCATGTATCTAATGTATGAAAAAAAAATGATTCAATTAGTTTGTGGTAAAATACTAAACTAAATCCTAAATTTTGCAATAAATAAATAGTCTACCTCGTTTTCTTGTTGAAAGCTTGTTGAATCTGCTCTTTACATTGATCCATTGCTTCATATATGTAAGCCATGGCTGGACTATCGTCGGAATCCACCATTCGCAAAACTTTAAGCAATGGAAAAGCACCTTTTATGCAAATCACTAAATTAAGCCAAAATTTCTTATCTAAGACTGCTTCTTCAACCTCTTTTCCCATAGGCAGCTTTGCAAATTGGCTTCCCTTCCATTGTGTACAAGTGAACATTTGAAGAAGTGATCCCCTATTATCATTCAGACTTCCCAAACTCAGATAAGATGTTGCAAAACGTGTGGCACCATGTCTAATCAATTCACCTCCACCCGTATAGTGATGCAATAACTTTACAAGACCAGACCGAAGATATATGAACTTTGCGATCTTCCTACCTTTAGCAATGGTCTCCTTATGAACTGGCAACTTGCTCTCAAAATCCTCCAACATCAAATCAATGCAATGAGCCGCACAAGGTGTCCAGTAAATGTAAGGCTTCTTTTCCATCAGCATCTGTCCAGCCAACTTATAATTAGCAGCATTGTCTGTCACAATCTGGACAACATTTTCTACCCCGACCTCATCAATAACATCCTCCAACATCTCCAAAATCTTATCAGCTGTTTTTGAAATCCCAGAAGCATCAATTGATTTTAAAAAGAATGTCCCCCTAGGACTATGTACGCAGAAATTGAGGAGAGTCCTCTTCCTCTGATCTGTCCAGCCATCTGTCATAATGGTACACCCAAACTTCTTCCAATACACTCTATGTTCCTCCTTGATGGCATTTGTATCCTCAACTTTTGCATTCAACAATGGCTCTCTAATCTCATGATAGGAGGGTGGTTGATATCCATTTCCATATGCAGAAATACCCTTTACCATTTGTATCCATTTATCATTGTTTGCAACATTAAACGAGATACAATTATCATAAAAGAATTCTCCAACCTGTTTATCCAGTATTTCCTTCTCCTTCCGCTTGAATGCAGTGTTGAGTGTTCGTTGAGAAGTGACGCCCTTCTTGAAAATATTTGAAATATGTGGTTGCCGAAGTTCAACCCTTTTTCTTTTACCAGTGTCAATTTCTTCTACTGAAGTTACTTCATCCAATTCAAGTGGAGTTGGATTTCTCTTCTCAATCAAATTCTTTTGCAACTCAACTACAAGATGCCACATTTGCTCCCGAACGTTATCCGGGACACTTTTGCACTCTCCTACATCTTTCTTTGTGCAAGTTAAATGGTGCTTCAATCAGTAGATTCCCCCACTAGTAAACACTTTGCGACAATATCTGCATTCAATACCGCTGCCTTCGATAAGTCTACCGTGTTGCCAACCAACATCTTGTCGCTGCCCGGGAGCATTTTTCGGCGGGTTTCGGCGTTTAGAATTCGTCCCAACACTTGGGGTTGATGCGGTTGAAGTAGGAGGTCTACTACTGCCCGTTCCAGCCATACAAACACTGTAATAGAAAGTAAAAAAACGCAGCAAACTTAAACAAAATACACAGACTGAAATAGAGTCACTGAAACAGAGTGTAAAGTGTAAACTGTAAACTGAACTGAAATTGACAAATTGTTACCTCAATATTGAAGATGATAAACGAACTGTGAGGGAAGCAGAAGCAGGAGCAGAGAACTTGCGAGTTGCGAATCGCAGAAGCGCAGAAGCAGAATTGCAGAAGCAGAAGCGCAGAACAGCAGAAGCAGAAGCGCAAAAGACGACGCACGCACAGGAGCAAAAGCAGAGAGAAGAACGGTGACTCTGTGGGGGAGAAGGGTGAGACACGAACGAGAGAGAGAGACGAACGAGAAACAAGTGAGAAATTTAGGGTTCGAAGGGTAGATTTGCGTAAAAACGCAAACCGGGTCGCAACCCGACCCGTTTTTTTGTGTTCCAAAAACGCGTTTTATTTGCGATTTTCATCGTGGACTCGCAACAGAATCGTGGAATCGTACGATACTTCCAAAAATCGCACGATTTCGCATGGTTTCCGATTTTGCATCAAAATCGAATCGTAGGGGGTGCGTAGAATCGTAAAATCGTGCGATTTTGCGATTAAAATCGCGATTTTGATAACTATGGTCCATAAAGACCCAAAGTTATAGAAGGTTCTAGTTTCCCTGAAAATAAGCCTGATGACTTTCTTAATTTATTAACCTTGACATTTGTAAACCTGTGATTTTCATATTAATGACAAGAAAATTTGGGGTTAATGTGTTATTAGCTAATATTTGACGCATAATATGTGAGTACTTGCTTGAAATTTTTGCAACTCTTTTCTCTTTTTATAAGTTCTTTTTTACTTGCTAGACAAAGAAAAGAGTTTGACTGATGCTTACTTAAAAGGCTTCTTATTACTGATTTAAATGGTTTGTTAATTGGTTGGCTCTGTTGCATAGATTTTCTTATCGTGTTGTTTTTGTTACCTACCAAGTACTATGTCATATGATTAAATCTAAGAGCTTGATTATTAATTAGTAGGATCTTGATCTGCAACTATTTATTATTGTTATAAGTAACAATTTCATATAGTGCATTCTTTTTTTTTTATGGAAAACATATAGTGCATTCTTGTTTGGTTGCTCTGATAAGTTAGGTCGTTCTTTGTCAGTCAGGCGCTACTCAAATTTCTTTTGAACAAATATACATGTTACTGTTGTTTTCTACTCTAAAGCAGTAAAGCATGGGCACAACATATCGGTACCGTGTTTGCATGTGAGAGAGGTGTATGACGTGGACACTTAACTTATATGCCATGCCCATAATGTGTCCAATTTATTATTAATATTATTATTATATATTTTTTCTTTTTTGGCTTTGACTCAGTATGGACCCAACCATTTGGGATGAACATATTTTTTGTTGCTGTAGTTGCACTTTAAATGGCTAGATCTACTATGACAAGTTTATTTAGGAAGTGTTTTGTTTAGAAATTGTCAATAGAAATGCGGATCTGTATTTCTTGGAAGGTCTTGCAGAGTATCAAATATTGGCACATATAATATTGTGAATTATATGCTTTCGCCTAAATACAAATCTGTGTGTGTGTGGATCAAGTGGGAGTACATTTGTGGGAGTACATTTGTGTGAGAGGAAATTTTTACCGTTGGATCTAACCTTGAATGTTAGGACTAATTAAAGAGAAGTGATATATGGTACGAGAGTTTTTTGAAGGAATGTCAGAATTCTGTTTTTATATAAAATTAGAAAGGGAAAACTCGGGACCGCATAACACTGTCAACTGCAGATATAATTAGAAAGCAATACTGCTGCCATGTGATTCTTCGTTTTCTTCTGGTACCAAATATAATTTCTCCTAATTAAAACATGAAGTCATTTGACATTTTTAAGTGGTAATGTGACAATTAAATAACACTTTATCTTGACCATCCTTGCGTGGACATATATATGGTCACAGATTTAACTCCTCTCACTCTCATAGAAATGGCCTCTCACTAGATACACCTCTGATCTATTTATGTGTATAAATATATATGTGTACACATTTATGTGTATTCTGTCTACGATTGTTATATTTTTTGGATTTTGGTATGTCCCGGTGTCTGTCTCCCTATCAATGCGCCCTTTATGATTATCTGCCTTTCTTCTTATTTTGAACCAGTGATTTTGATAGTAGCACTGTCCTACAGGGAAAAATAACTTGGAAATTGACTATGTTGCATTGACTTTTGGATCAACAGACATCATATATAGGCTTTAGTCACTCAATATATTCTGAATTTGCAATCTCAATGGTTGATGTGTGATTGGATTTGGATATGGTGATTGCAGGAAAGCTCCTTCTGGGAAAACTCTAAAGTTAGTATCAGGATCATGCTACTTGCCCCATCCTGATAAAGAAGAAACTGGCGGAGAAGATGCTCATTTTATATGTCCCGAGGAACAAGCAATAGGGGTGGCTGACGGTGTTGGTGGCTGGGCAGACCTTGGTGTTAATTCTGGATATTACTCTCGTGAGCTCATGTCCAATTCAGTGGATGCTATTCAGGAGGAGCCCAAAGGTTCAGTTGACCCGGCTAGGGTGCTGGAAAAAGCACACTCAAGTACAAAAGCTGCGGGTTCATCTACAGCATGCATCATTGCACTCACTGACCAGGTTACCTTCATTTTTATGCTATCCTCTCTGGAGTGTTGCAACTTGCAAGAGCTTAAGTTCTGTCACACTTACTTGTAGAACATAGTTTTTTAAGCATTTCAGAATACTGGTAAAGAAGCATTATGTTTATCTTTTCATAGTTATTATTGTATTATTGTATTTATTTTCTTAATATTTCAATTATCTTTTATTATCTGCTGTTCTTTTGGTGATGATTGCTTGTTGCCCTTGCAAATTACCTTCCTATTTGGGCATTTATTTGTGGTGAATTTGTTTGTGACTGAATGATATACCTTGAAAACTCATCAATGATATACTGATATACATGCCTTCAAAATAATCTTCACCGTCTGGTAACAATTTTTTAGGAAGTCAAGGACAAGATAATTTGTTAAGGCAGTCATTTTAGAACGTTGTGGATTTTGCACCCTTACGTATTTCAACTGACTGGATTGAATGATCTATGAAAACCAGTTTACAGAAAAAGAAAATAGTGTTGAATCATGGGAATGATGTTCTTTAATTTTCCCAAATTCAAATCTGTTGGCCTTGGACTTGTCAAAACATATGATTATGTTTATGTGAGATGGAGCTCAATTTAACAAAGATGGTGGTGGTGACCGTTGAGTACTTCTGAACTCTGAAAGTACCAATACTTTTCTAAACTTTGTCTTGAAAAGTGACCTTTGTTTTTGCTGTGCTTGGTATTGTGTTTGTTAGGAGTATAGTTGACTTTATATAGGCCACAAATATTCTGTTAGGTTTTGATATATTATTTCATAATCCTCATGAAGAGATCTCTAATTGCTTTCTCAACATATATTCATTTTTTGTGTTCTTATAGGGGCTTAATGCTATTAATTTGGGAGACAGTGGGTTTATGGTGATCCGTGATGGGTGCACTGTATTCCGCTCCCCAGTGCAGCAACATGATTTCAATTTCACCTATCAGTTGGAAAGTGGTAGTAATGGTGATTTACCTAGTTCTGGTCAGGTAGCTTCACTTCTAAATTCTAATGTTATTCTTATGTATATACTTTCCTTAGTACAATGAATGCTTAGTAGGTGATTTGTGTTGTCTATATCAGGTTTTTACAATTCCTGTTGCACCCGGTGATGTCATTGTTACTGGTACGGATGGGCTGTTTGATAATTTATACAATAATGAAATTACGGCAGTGGTGGTTCATGGAATAAGAGCCGGCTTAAGCCCTCAGGTGACAGCTCAGAAGATTGCCGCGTTGGCACGTCAGCGAGCACTGGATAAAGACAGACAAACCCCTTTCTCAACTGCTGCTCAAGATGCTGGATTCCGTTACTATGGTGGCAAGCTTGATGATACCACAGTTGTAGTTTCATATATTAGGGGTTCTGAAGATGCGTAAATTCTTTTAGCTGTTCCTCTGTATATATATATACACTCATTTTGTCCAGGTGATGACTTATCGTGATTTTTTGAAGTACAAATTGAATGTCAAGTCTCCATCGTCCATTATATCCGTTGGTTTGTTTTTCCAACCGAGGAGTTAATAAAAATGTGCAGATATTTTGTCTAGCTAAACTTGAATGGAATGTATTATTGAAGTTGATGTGCCTAGTCTACTGACTTTTTGAGTTGAGATCATTCTTGGTACCACTGGTGTAATTATGTTGGTTTTAGCATAGTCATTTATTATTTTTCATTTTATTTTCCGGTATCTGCTTCCTTCACACAGTGCCGGCCAATTATCCCTGAGGTGAATAGAAGGAAGGACACCTTGCGTCTCTATTAACCAACGTGGTTGGCTCAGTTGGTTGTGTATGCACCTTCTGAGTCCTGCTGGGGGTCGTCAGGATATGCTCCCCTGTTCGATTCCCAGTCAGAGCGAATCACGTTGGCCAGAGTTGGAGATTTCAACCCGGTGTGGATTAGTCTTTCGCTGTCAGTGTTGGGACACTGCATGGTCCGGGGCGATACCTCCGTCGGTGCCCGCCACTAAAAAAAAAACCTTGCGTCTCTATTTCATGTGTTTTTCAAAATCTCAACAACTCCAGACATCTCATGGGATGACGCAATACATAAAAATTTTGGAACTTTTTTCCCTTAATTTTGGTTTCAAAATCATGGGAAAAGAATCGACTCTAGGGTCGCTAGAATCGTTTATTATTATTATTATTATTATTATTATTATTATTATTATTATTATTATTATTATTATTATTATTATTATTATCTATAATTTCTGAATTGTTTAACAATAATTCTATGGGTGAGATCCACGTGATTCTTTATCTTTTTAAAATTAATTCTACTTTTATCATTTAAAATACAATCATTCTTTTGAACTCACCGACCAACACCGTTGGCCTAGCGGTTTAATCTACCCTGAGACACGGGGGTCGACCCGGTACCCTCGGATTCGATTGCCGCAGTGGATAAACTTTGTGTTGGCCAGTGTGAAATTGATCCTAAGCACGAGCGGAGATTAGTCTTTCTTTGAAAGCATTGGGACACCCCGTGGGTAGCTAACGATGGTCCGAACCAAAAAAAAATTCTTTTGAACTTATTATTAATATTTTCTTTTATAAATCGAGTATCATCTGCGCGCAATTGCAGAGACTAATTACTCAAGCCGGGACCACAATGGGCGACAAAGCCCTCTCTCAAGAAATTTAACATTGCTGCATGCCCAAAGCTGGATTCGAATCCAAGACCTTGGTTAAGCTGAAAAAAACTCTTACCATCTCATCCAAGTGCTCTTGAATTTACTTTTAATACATCGGTACTAAACAAAAGTTATTTTTTCTAAACTCACTTTTTTCGTATTAATTCTTTCAACATTAATTCTACAAAATTATTCTATTGCCCTCTCCATCCCAAATTAAGTCACTTTCGATATTTTACACATATTAAAAAAAAGTGTAAATAAAGGAAAGAGAATTATAATTTTAAGAAAATAACCTTTTTAATAATTAGTGTATTTATGTGTAAAAGAAATAAATAATTAGTGTATTTATGACGACCAAGAAAATGACACTTAAGAGTCCGTTTGTTACAAATTCTTAAAAAAATAAAAAACTGAAAATAATCTAAAAACTGCTTCATACGAGAAGTTGTTTTGAGTAGCTTCTCATAAAAATCATTTTTTTAAGAATGATCATTTTAAAATAAGTGATTTTCAGTATGTTGAACAAATACAAAACAACTTCTCATTTTCTTAAAAATCTCTAAAAACTAATCTCTAAGAGCCTGTTTGTTACGGATTAAAAAATAAGTGATTTTGTTGTTAAATAATTTAGAGATTAGTTTTTAGAGATTTTTAAGAAAATGAGTTCTTTTGTGTTTGTGTAACATATTGAAAATCACTTATTTTAAAAAATCGTTCTTAAAAAACTGATTTTTATGAGAAGCTACTCAAAACAGCTTCTCATATAAGCAGTTTTTAGATTATTTTCAGCTTTTCATCTTTTTAAAATACTGTAACAAACAGACAACATGTCGTCATACGTGATTATTTTTTTAAAAAAGTGATTTTTTTAAAAAATAAGCTGTAACAAACGGGCTTTAAATTATTTAACAACAAAATCACTTATTTTGTTTATTATGTATCCTTAATTTTGTCAGAAAAAAAAAGAAGAAAATTACATTAATTTGAAAAAGAGATAACATAACTAAAAATAATAAATAGCACTTTTGGTCCTTTATCTTTGCTCCAAATTTCACTTTGGTCCTTTATCTTTTTTTGGGTCCGTTTTGGTCCTTTATCTTTCATTTTCGTTTCATTTTGGTCCCTCACGTTATTATTTAATTCAATTAAAACATTAAAACAATTAACTAAATTAAAACAATTAAATAAATAAAACATAAACCCCCCACCATCCACCACCACCCACCACCACCCACCACCGTCAACCACCACCCACCACCACCACCTCCCACCACCACCCACCATAAAACATAAAACATAAAACATAAAACAATTAAATAATTAAAGGAATTAAGAAAGAAAGGAAAGGGGAGAAACAGAGAGAGAGAGAGAGACCCGTGAGGGAAGAAAGAAAAGAAGAAAAATGGAAGAGAAAAGGAAGAATGGGTTTGGGTGAAGAAGAGGGAAAAGGAGCATCCAAGGCTCATCAAATCATCATCCATCCAACATGAAAGTTGATCACCATTTTATCCTCTTCAATTTGATACCAACATCATCTCCAACAATTCACTCTCTCATATTTTGCCATTTTCGAACCTTGAGCTTTCTTCTTCCTTCATGACCAAATCGTTTTCAGATCTGTTACATAAATTCAATTTCGTTTCTCTCTCTCTCTCACCCAGCGACAGATTCTAACTATGGGTGGTGGTTGTTGGTGGCTCACGGTGAGGGGGGAGGGAGGGGTTCACGGTGGGGGACCAAAATATTGTTTTAATTGTTTTAAAATAATTTTGTTTTAATTGTTTTAATTGTTTTAATGTTTTAATTGAATTAAATAATAACGTGAGTGACCAAAATGAAACGAAAATGAAACATAAAGGACCAAAACGGACAAAAAAAAAGATAAAGGACCAGAGTGAAACGAAAATGAAAGATAAAGGACTAAAACAGACCAAAAAAAGATAAAAGACCAAAGTGAAATCTGGAGCAAAGATAAAGGACTAAAAGTGCTATTTAGCCTAACTAAAAATGAGTTGCAAATCGGGGGAGTAAGCGTTGCTGAGAGAGAGAACGTGTTGTGATTCCTCTCTCCTCTGCCAGCGAACCAGTTGACGAAGACTCAGAGCAAGAGCTTCAACCAGCCACCCCCACCACTAGTAGCCTATATGCTTCTGTAGCGCCTTTCGCTTTGCGCTGACTTCGATTCGATCTCACTCAGACACACCAATGGCGGGTCGCAGAGACGCGTTGCTCACCAGGGATAAAAACCATTCCGTCACCGCATCTCGTATCGCCGTCGCCGTCTTCATCGGGGTTATCCTCGGCTGCATCTTCGCTTTCTTCTCACCTCACGGCTTCTTCACTTCCTCCTCTTCCTCTCCCATTCTCAACAATCACAAGGTTGCTTCCTCCTTCTCATTTCTCTTTTACTTCCTCCATTCATTAATTTCTTCAAATCACGTCATTATTTATTTTTCAACTATACCAAAATTGAACTACTTGAACAACCTGTATACTTAATTATTAAATGGATTTAATTCTTATACACGGTGGTCGGTGTAAACTTTAGTTTACACCGGCAACTAACCACACTCAATCATGTGTGACTTTAGAAGTAGTTATCTATGAAGCAACGACACAAACACTTACACCGAATACGACACGGAGACATAGACACTGGTTTTAAGTTGAAAAACAAAGTAATTGAAGTGCCTGATGTCCGGAACCGTCTTCAACCCGAAGTATCGGTGTTACTAAGGTAGTTATGTTAAAAGTAAAACGTTTTCAATAATTCAACAGTTATGATTGAATGACGGTGTAAACAATTGTTACACCGATAGTGTATGTAAATTAAATCTTCATTACATTGTTATAAATATTGATGAAAGGTTTATTTAAACTAAAATGTATAGATGGTTTCATCTGCGTGCGAATCACCGGAACAAGTTACTGCGTTAAAATATGACATTCAATCGGTGAAGGAGAAGAATTCTGAGCTGAAAAAGGAAGTGAAAAGTTTAATGGAAAGGCTGCGTTTGGCTGAACAAATAAAGGGTCATGCAAATCAACAATTTGTTGTGCTTGGTGAGAATCACAAGACTGGTCCATTTGGTACTGTTAAGGCTCTAAGAACAAACCCACCTGTTATACCTGATGAATCAGTTAACCCTAGATTGGGTAAGCTTTTAAAGGAAATTGCTATTTATAAAGAGGTTATTGTTGTTCTTGCTAACTCTAATGTGTTGGAGATGTTGGAACTTTGGGTTACCAATGTTAAGAAAGTTGGTATTCCTAATTATTTGGTTGTTGCATTGGATGATAAAATTGAAGAATTTTGTAAGTCGAATGATGTTCCTGTTTATCGAAGAGATCCGGATCAAGGCGTTGATTCAATTGCTAATTCGGGTGGGAACCATGCTGTTTCAGGATTGAAGTTCCGTATTTTGAGAGAGTTTCTGCAATTGGGTTACAGTGTTCTTTTATCTGATGTTGATATTGTGTATTTGCAGAATCCCTTTGATTATCTATATAGGGATTCAGATGTGGAATCTATGTCTGATGGTCATAATAATATGACTGCTTATGGGTTCAATGATGTCTTTGATGAACCTTCAATGGGTTGGGCTAGATATGCTCATACCATGAGAATATGGGTTTATAACTCTGGCTTTTTCTACATTAGGCCGACTCTTCCTTCGATTGAGCTTTTGGACCGTGTTGCTGATCGGCTTACGAAAGATTCGAAAGCATGGGATCAAGCGGTTTTTAATGAAGAACTCTTTTTCCCTTCACATCCTGGTTATGATGGACTTCATGCTGCCAAGAGAACAATGGATATGTACCTTTTTATGAATAGTAAGGTTTTGTTTAAAACTGTGAGAAAAGATGCTAAACTCAAGAAGTTGAAGCCTGTGGTTGTACATGCTAATTACCATCCTGATAAACTTGATAGGATGAAGGCAGTAGTTGAGTTCTATGTAAATGGAAAACAAGACGCGCTTGACAGTTTTCCAGATGGTTCCGATTAGTAGGAGATCAAAATTGATGTGGTTCTAAGACACGGAGGATTTGTATGCTCTAACTGATGTGATACAGCGGCAATCGTTTTAATTTATCTCCCAGGGTCAGTTTTATCTCATTGCACTTTCTGTTTTCAGTTTTACCATATGTCATGTTTGATGGTTAGACAGGTTTCTGTAATCTATAAACTTTGTATATGTCTTCTTCTCTGTATGAAGTTGAAATTCAATGTCTCTACAAAGAACTTGTGTTTCCTTGGCTGATTTTTCTCTCTTTTTCTTTGTTGATTATAGTAGATTTATTCTCTAGTTATGATATTTTGATATAGTTTCATTCTTTAGACAGATTCTCTCTTGTATATATATATATATATATATATATATATATATATATATATATATATTTGTTACCATGTCATTGGTGCGTAGTTTCAACCGACTTTGCCGGTAACTAATCTACGCCGGGGAACCTGCCTGGCCACGAGTACCCGGCTTTGCCGTCCCGTGTGGTTCTCCCCTCCCAACAGAGTCTTGTATATATATTTGTACCTTCTCATTAGCAATACAAGTAATTCAGTCTATATTATTCAAGATGGTAGCAGAGCCTATTCAAAATTCGTTGGGCCACCCACTATCGGGCCACTCGGGTTACGCTCTAGTTGTCTAGTCCTGGGCGTGATGGCGTGAGGGGTGTGCGTTGAGAGTCTCACATCGGATATGATATGACCTGAAAAAGATTTTCTAAGTGGGAGACATCCCTCACTCTACAAGCCGGTTTTGTAGGATTGAGTTAGGCCCAATCTAAATTCTAAGATTCTGTATCTATTTTCTAAGACAAAAGAGAAAATTAACAGTTTATATTACAGTTTTAGGGAAATTAAATAGCATGGAGGTGATGATTACTCAAAGATTGTTGTAGGGATCTTTAGATTCTGGTTCTATAAATATTGGTTTCAGCATTGAACTGGAAAATGTGCAGTAGCTGAAAAGTGAAAAGGGAAATGATAAGCCAAATCTTGAATAATTGTTGGTGTTTTTTGGGTACATGTTGAGTCTTTTCATCACAATTTATTGGTCTGAATTAGCTCTTTTCTATTGCAACTTCATGTGTTCAAACTTCAAATATCTCGGTGCTTTGACATATCTAGTATATTTGCACTTGCTGTCATTCTTTTCCTCACATCACATGACAGGTTTCTAATTATTTTTCTGTGCCTAACATGGATTAACTGGTGAACCACATGATAGCTATATATAGAAGAATTGAGTTTTGGCGGTATGCAGAAAATCTGAAGGGTTCAATTATGTATAGATTATTAGGTTAGTCAATCAATGTATCTAAATGTAAAGAAAATAATGCTTATACATTTGTATGACAATAATATACTGTTTTCTAGGTTATGTTTTTTTTTTTTGTGATGTTATGAAAAAGCAATTCTGTGGACAAAAAAATAGTTCCAGCAGCAAGGAGAAAATAGTTCCAACTAGTAGTGTTGCTTCTGCTTAGTCCACGCTAAACCAACAAAACTCGAGGATATCGTAGAATTCTCCAATAATTTATCAATCATCGGTATTAGTTTCTTAATTCATCCTTTGGATTTGAAGGGGAAGAGAGGAGAACTTAAATTATTTAAAATGAAATGGCTTAAATATCCTTGTGTACTATATATAATACAAGAGAGAGATCATAAGAATATAAAAGTAAATTAATTTTTTCCTCCCCCCTCCTGAACCAAACAAGTAAAGACTCTCCTTCCCCCCCCCCCCCCCCCCCCCAACCAAATACTATTAAATTAAATCTCTCTCCTCTCCTCTCCTCTCCTCCTTTCTTTCGTTATGAGTATCTTTCTAATTTGTTCTTGACTGTAATATACGCATCCCAAGGGCTATAGACCATTAGAAATTTTTGTGAATCTGCTGATTATTTCTTTTAAGGATTCATGCTCTGTTATTTTAAATATTTTATACTCATGATTCAGAATGTTCAGAATGTTTACATTTGATTCTTTGAATTGGTTAATTTCTTCATTAGCTATTCTGAGTGTATTCCATATTGGGTATTGCTTTTCCCACACCCCCTCCTACTCGAAACACACCCCATAAGGGTGTGAAAAGACCAAAAGGTCAGGCCAAACCTCTTTTTTTTTCACGAATTTTCACTTGTTCGAACACGGGCATTCGAACAGGTTCGAATGACATCGTTCGAGTGTGTTAAATTTTGACTTCACACCCTTTTGGGCGTTTTTCACCTGTTCGCATGAGGTCATGCGAACCTGTTCGCATGACCTCGTTCGAACACATTCAAACGACATCGTTCGAGTGTGTTAAATTTTGACTTCACACCCTTTTGGGCGTTTTTAAACTGTTCGCATGAGGTCATGCGAACCTGTTCGAACAAGGTCGTTCGAACAGTCATAAAACACGTCCTCGCAGCGTCTCACGCGAGGTTATTTTTGGAATAAAATTTGTTAAGGGGTGTGAAAGAGTAGGAGGGGGTGTGGGAAAAGCAAAACCCTTCCATATTTGTTAAGTTATATCATGAAATTTTGTCAAACTCGTCTCTACTCAAAGCCCAAGTATTATTCTTTTCTACTCTTACCAAAAAAAAGCCCAGGTATTACAATATATTGCTTCACAGTCTAAGGGTATGTTTGGGAGCGAAATTTGAGAGGGTTTTGGTGGGGAAGGCTTTGGAAGGTTTGGTCTGTATTTTAATATCCATTTGAGATTTTAAAAAATTGAAAAAAATAACATGATAGGTAATAATAAAACATTGTTAATCACACTTCATTTTTGTTTAGAAACATTTTATAGCTTCCTCAATTTAGAATTGAAAATCAAGTCTTCCCCTCTCATCCCCTCCTAAATCCTCCACCCAAACATACCCTAAGAGAATTTTCTTCTTTTCTTCACACTTAGCTCTTGGTTCGTCTGAATCTTCTTCAACATTGTATGTAACTTTTGGAGTAAATGAATGGACTAGTTTTAATTAGGGGTGTTCAAACCGAACCCAAATAGAAAACTGCAAAAAAACGATATTTATCGGATCTGTTTGGTATTTTATCGGTCAACCACGCGGTTCGGTTCGACCTGGGGTTTTTGTTCCACGACTCAAACCAAACCAAACCGCAAAGAAAACTAAACACAAGCTACCCTTCCTTCAGATTCTATTATCTTATTTTGTTGAATGTTGATTACTAATGACATGGTAGCTTATATATATATATATATATATGCTTATTTTTAAATCTGTGCTTCGAATTTAATAATGATTTCAAATGCCGTACAGTGACATTTATCCTTGGCTTATAATGAATATCACAACTTAGTCAAAGACCTAATACTGCATCAGTTGTCAAACAACTACTTAGCCTAAAATCTTACACTATACACTATGAAGTATCAAGGATGATTTTTAGGATAATAATAAAATTGGTAATTCAAATATTTACAATTTGCACTCTTAGTGTCCATATATACTAAGGAACATTCCGCTATTATGCAGCAAACGAAGTCATTGTATGAGAGAATAAGCTCTGTTTTACATTGAATCCAATAGGCATTGGATCAAGCTGAAATATATTCTTAAATTTGTTAGCTCAAATATATGCTTAAACCCAATAGGCATTGGATCAAGCATAAATATATTTTTAAATTTGTCGAGCTCATATATATGCTTAAACCCAATAGGCATATTGGTTCAAGCTGAAATATATTTTCAAATCTGTTGAGCTCATATATATATATATATATATATATATATATATATATATATATATATATATATATATATATATGCTTATTTTTTCGTTGTTCAAGAATTGAAAGATTTTTAAATTATGTTTTGTCTCGTTAAAAACTGAACCAACCGAACAAATCCAAATCGCATTGGTTTGATTTGGTTCAGATTTTTTTTAGAAAGTCAACCAAACGAAACCAAACCGCATATATTTTTACCTTGTTGTTCGGATGAGTTTTAGGCTCAAAATCGAACTAAACCGCACCGCAAAAACTCTTAGTTTTAAGAATACCTTATAGATCTATAAGAAGAGCTTCATCCCTTCCTTCCGGAAGTAGTAATCCCCTCCATCAAAAGCATCAAAGTTATGGGATGAATATTTTTTTTTGGTACAAAGTGTAATTGATTTTTCATTCAAAGGGCAAGGAAATTGAAGGAAAGCAACAGAACAAAAAACCCTAATTTGGCAAAGAAATTGAAGAGGAGACTTCAGTTCGCAAATACTTCAAGTTATGGGATGAATATGATTGAGCTTTGATTGACCATGGCTTTTTCTAAGATTATTTCCCTCTCACATCGTTAGGTGTGCGCAACCCTACGGGTTAAGCTTGGTACCAATTCAAGTGAATTTAAGAAGGGTAATTGAATTGTGACCTTTTAAAAAATTTCCTATCTTGTGGAACTTTGAGAACTTATTTGAGATGCTTCTATGGTAAATTTTGGATCTTAGAAGGATAGAGAAACATAATTGGCTAATTCGAATGATTGAACAAAAGAGTCAAAATTGATATATGTTTGTAAAAGTGAGATACTAAATATGAATATTTGAAAAGTTGGAAACCAAATTAAACATTTTTAAAATTAAACTATTATATGTTATGTTACCGGGAAGACCAATGTTCCAAAACACTGTACTAGATAGATTAGAATGAAACAACTAGGGTTGATTCAAGTGGTAACTGGACTTGGATCTCACTCTAAGGTCTTGAGTTTGAATCTTGAGTGTGACAAAAATTTTGTTGGGAAGGGAGAACCACACAGGCCGGTAAAACCGAGTACTCGTGGCCAGTCAAATTCCCCGATGTAGATTAGTCATTGATAAAACCGGTGAAAACTACGCACTAACCACGTAGTAACAAAAATAAAAGATAGATGAGAAGGGGGGAGAGGTGTATAAAAATTTGAAGGACAATAATAACAGCGTGTGGGTTGTAGTGTTCCTGGTGGTTGCAGTGCAGAGTGATTTTGGAATCATGCTATGTTTGTAATTCAATAATCAAAGTAGGTACTACCCTATTAGCTTAGCTACTTTGCACCCTCTATCTATGTCACCAGCTCACTTGTAGTATTTGGGAACTATTGTCGTTGGTTGCAGCAACAACAGACCCTACAACTGCTGTTGTTAAGCTTTTCACCATGAACACTGTCATGTCCCCAATCACCACCCCCACCCCCCCACGTGCTCTCACTGTCTCTTCTCATGGACTCAGTCCTGCCATTTCTGCCTCCCACTCAAGCTTCCTAACCCATGTCTGCAATTGGATTATCTGGAATGGAATCCCTTTTTACTCTTATTTTTTATTGGAAAAGGTTAGTAGTGAGTACTTCTAATAGTTAGGAGGAAAAAAATGTTAGTTTCCAAACTTTTGAGCTTTAGACCTCTTACATTTTTTCAATATTTTGGTTCAAAGGAGACACAAGGTGTTCGCGATGCGGTTTGGTTCGGTTCGGTTTTGAGATAAAAAGTGAACCGAACCGCAAGGTAAAACTACATGCGGTTTGGTTTGGTTCGGTTGGCTTCCTAAAATAAAACCGAACCAAAACCGAACCAAACCAAACCAAACTAATGCGGTTTGGATTGGTTCGGTTGGTTCGGTTTTTTCCAAGACAAAACATAATTTAAAACGAAGTTAAAATTAACTAACATAAAAAATGGCTAACATAAATCTTTAAGAAAAAATCTACTCAAATATATGTAATATATAAATTACGCTCTTTTAATTCTTTTAAGATAGTTAAGACAATGTTTAAAAGAATTTGAATTAAATATTTTATTGTAATTTTTAAATATAGCATAACAATATAGATTGTTTGTAAGTGAGTCAAAGAATTAATTGTATCTGAGCTAGTAAGTGAGTGAGAGTTGGGTTTTAGTTGCATTTGGGCTAGTAAGTTAGTAAGGAAGGTTGTAAGTCAATAAGTCTTAGTGTTACTTGCGGTTTGGTTTGGTTTGGTTTGGTTTTCTATAATCAAAACCGCGAACCGAACCAAACCGCGCGGTGCAATGAAAAAAAGAACCGAACTAAACCAATAAGAAGCGGTTTTTTGCGGTTTTCGGTTTGGTTTGGTTCGGTTTTGAACACCCCTAGTCACACAATGGCCTAACACACACACACGAGGATGGGGGAGTGGCTAAAGTGCGGTTCGAACCAATAATTCTGCGTATACTTCCTCTGTTTCTTTTTAATAGTTAGTTTTTTTAGATAAAATTTTGTTCTTATTTATTCATGTTTTTAAATTTTAATGTAACATTAATTGACTTTTTATCATATTATATCTTTACTTTATTCATTATTTTACACTTACATTAAAGAAAATAGAGAGTAAATATATGAGTGGACTAATAAGAGATGGGAGTATTTTGAAATTTACTTCATAATTAAAGTAATTTCTTTGTTTGTGCAAAAAAGGGATGTAGCATTTATCTTTTTCTCTGTGGAAACTTATCATACCAATATATAGCATATCTTATTCTTATGTGTCTAGCAAGTAGTAGCAATAATGTGATTCCTATGAATTGAACTGGTCAAATGATCCAATACTTGTATTATTATTGCATGAGTTTGATGAAGAATCGTCGGTTGTGACTGACTAGATTATTAAATCTTGGTTGAATTTTTAGCCATAATTTCACTTCAATTAGTTGTCATTAATGCCGCCGACGAATTTAGTCACTCATGAAATTAAACTCTTGGACTTGAATGCATACCAGAAACAAGTATTGTTAGAAAAAAAAAGTACTCATACCAACTACCAAGATTTTTTTTATAATAGAAATTGTATTAGACGGGAGTACCAGGAGTACTAGGGGTACTCCAACCCAATACAAGAGATACCAACTATCAAGATGATGTAGCATAAGTGATAGATATTGGAGCTATTTTTTCAAAAAAAAAATATTTGGGCTATTTAACCATTTGGTTTAGGGTTTTGATCCCCGACCAATACGTATGGATAAACATCCAGTAGGAGATGTCAATTCTTTAAATGGATTTCAATACTCAGGGAATTAGTATCTGCTGTTACACGTAGGGGATACATTAGTTTACCCCACAAAAAAAAACATATATACCCATAGGTACATGTGTATAAAACTCGTGGCGGCCACAAGTTGAGTAGTTAAACGCCACAAGTGGGGTAGTTAAACAGGTACTTGTGGGTAAAATAAATGTGTAGTTGTACTACTCGTTACTTAATGATTTTTTTTGTTAATACCTAATTTTAAATGCTTAAATGTCTTTCATCTCCTTTCATCAACTAATATAAGTTATCAAATATTTAATAGGATAAATACCTAATTTGATTATATGATTAGAAAAACATTATTAAAAAAGTTATTTTAGCCATAAATATTGTCCAGACGACATTGCGCAACAAGATAGAAGATGGATTTTTAACTAGTTGTCTACTAGAATACAATGAAACTAACATTAATTGCTAAATAGTTAGTGTAGATTCAATTGTAGATGATTTTTGTGAGATGCAGGAGATGAGAATATAAACAAAAATTGGTCAACGAAAGTTGATGTATGTGGTCCAAAATTGGTCAACGAAAGTTGATGTATGTGGTCCAAAATTTGAACCACATACATCAATTTTTGTTGACCCATTTTTACTTATATTCTTTCGGAGAGATAGTATAAATTTCTAGTGTAATAGATGTTTTGGAAAATATAATTATGAATATTTTTTGTATTAAACTTAATGCATACATTTGTATCTATTGGATGAACTTTGGTTTTTATAGTTGGCCTTAGCCCATTATGTGATCTAAGTCGAGGTCTGTCCCTGCCTATACACCTTAAATTTTGAGTGCATATGGCATTGCTTTTGTTGGTAGGACATGAAGTTAAACAATAACAAACAAATTGACATAAGAAAATGTTTGTAAAATTTTGACTCATATACAATAAGAACGTGAATTCGAATCTCATTGTGTATGTCATTATTTGGTTTAAGGGTATGTTTGGGTGAGAAATTTGGAGAGGGTTTTGGAGGGGAGGAGTTTGGAGGATTTGGTCTATATTTTAATATTTATTTGAGATTTTAAAAAATTGAAAGAATAACATGATAGATAAAATAAAACATTATTAACCACACTTCATTTTTGTTTAGAAACATTTTATAGCTTTCTCAATTTAGAATTGAAAACCAAGTCTTCCCCTCTCCCCTCCTAAACCCTCCATCCAAACATACCCTAAGAGTAATGTTTAAATACCTATTTAGCGCTATGTCCCAAAGGTGAATTTGAATCGAGACTAATTCCTCAAACCGGGTGGAACCATAATGAGCGGCAAAACTCTTCCTTAAGAGATTTAACATTGCCCGCACGCCGAAAGTTAGATTGAAACTAAGGACCTTGATTAAGTCGAGAGAGATCCTAACTATTTCATCCGAAATCCTGGTGTTTCTTTTAGCATTTTATTGTGCCAGCAGCACTCTTCAATCTCAGCTTCAGCACTTCACCGTTTCTGCTTCTCTCTCTCTCTCTCTAATGGCTGCACTCTTCAAATCTGTAACTGTAAGTCAACTTCTTTTTGTTGACCTTGAAATTAATCACATTCATGAATGAACTTCTAACATTCGATTCTTCACTCTTCTGCTGCTGCATTAACCTTTTCAATTACCGTTGTCCACTCTTTTGAAGTGAACCAAGTTCAAACAAGCACGTTTCTCGTTTCTCTGATTTTTTTGTTTCACTGTATTCTTTCCATGTGCTAGATCTGAAATCAAGTTCTGTGAATGTGTCTATGAGGCCTAATTGTACTCTTTTTTTTTCATGTTTGTTTTTTTCTTATGCTTAGTTAATTTGCTTGCTTTCATAACTTCTGTTCTATCAATTTTCAATTTGCATTTGCTGTTATGATCTGGAATTGGTTCTAGTAAGCTTCTCAGTTCTCATTTTTGCAGCATTTACTCGTGGTTAAGATGTTAATATTTTAGGGTTTCCTCTCTCTGGTAAAGGTTTAGAGCATCTTCTAAATATTGGGGAAAATTGAAAAAAAAATTCTAAATTGCAGAAGCTTGGTTGAATTTTTTGTTTTGCCCCAATTTAACAACCAAAAAATTGGAACTTGGATTTTTAATTTGACTTGCAGCATTTTTTGGGTAAAGAAGTTGTACATGGGTACTCTAGTATTTTCCAAGATATGATAGGTGAAGTTAAATTGAGTACGGAGTTTGTTTCATTAACATAAAAAAGAATACTAAATTTCTTTAGCATTCTGGCCATTGTGTTTTATGTCATTTTATAAGGTTTTTATCCCCCTTTAAAAATAGTGCATACATCAAAATTTGATGGTATCTTCATTTGTATTTCCTGTAATATCTCATAAGAAGGAAGTTAGAGCTGCATAGTTATCCCATTAAGCTACATTGTTAAAATTCAAGAAAAAAAAATCAAGTTTGTGTTTTCAGATGTAGACATAAACAGATGATGAGACTTGTGCTCAAACATTTACTGATTGCAGGGACTATGTTGGTGTTCTCATTAAGGAAAGATGAAATTGAAGTCAAAGAAAGGGTGGAAATCTTTTGTACCTCTTCATTTGAAAGGAAAACCAGTGACTCGTTTTTCGTTATTTCGCAAAGTCAATTCTGCTAACAATGGACCTGGCAAAACGCCAGTTTATCTGAATGTGTATGACTTGACACCTATGAATGGTTATGTGTATTGGGCTGGTCTTGGTATCTATCACTCTGGTGTAGAAGGTATGGTTTTAACTACGAAGCACCAACAGAGACACCTGGCACGGCACAGACACAGACACTGGTTTTAATTTGAAAATTATTGAAAAATACAACTATACAAGTAGTTGAAATGTCAGTGTCGGTGTCAGACACAATACATGTCGGACACCGGACACGTCTTCAACTGGAAGTGTCGGTGCTACAGAAGGTTTTAAGCTTCAATGTCTTCAATATTGATCATACAATTTCAACGAGTGCTTTTATTATCTAATGAACCTTATCTGTGTTTTACAGTTCATGGTGTAGAATATGCATTTGGAGCTCACGACTATCCAACAAGTGGTGTTTTTGAGGTTGAACCTCGGCAATGTCCGGGATTCAAGTTTAGGAAGTCGATATTCATTGGAACTACGCCGTTGGATCCGGTTCAGGTCAGGGAGTTCATGGAACGTCAATCGGCAAATTACAATGGCGACACATATCATTTAATTGTTAAGAACTGCAATCACTTCTGCAAAGACATATGCTACAAGCTGACAGGAAAATCAATTCCAACTTGGGTAAATCGCCTTGCCAAGCTAGGTAATTTCTCTACTACATGTTTCATTTAGTTTCAGATGTAGTAGTGGAGTTTTGCAAATTTGCATTGTGTTGTTTGCATGTAAGGCCCGTTCAAGAGTAAGGCTACTAAAGCCTAGTTTTAGGATTACCAACTAAAAAGATTCCTCATTAGTTTTAATAAAGTAAAAAGATCTAACTTAAAGTATTCTTACTTAAAAAAGTAGCCTCAACTAGAGGTGTCAATTTTGCCCAGCCCAACGTGTCGGCCTGATCACCCAGTGTTTTTGGCTGGGCTGAGCTCGCTAAATAGAGACCCGAAAAGAATTGGATTGTTTCGGCCCAGCTCACTTGGCCGATGGGCCATTCTAAGCCCGCTTGTTTATGGTTTTTTTAACACTTTTTGTGGTTACCTTTGTTAAAAGTTGGACCCATTCGGGCCGGCCTGCTAACCCAGTGTTTTGGGATGGACTGGGCTACATAAAACACATCTCAATAGACAACTAGGCTTCTCAACCCACCCCATTTGTGTTTTGGCACAGACAGAGTGGGACCGAGCGGCCCAATTTGACAACTCCAGCCTCGACTAAAATTTGCTTTAGGGTCTCACTCACCATTGAAAAATTTCATGGGATAGCAAATAGCTATGATGTGATACTATTATTTATATGTGATTTGATGCTAAATGTTTTTAATATATATTGACAACTAATTTGTGGCAGGTTCAATTTGCAACTGTATACTTCCTGAAGCACTAAGAATTTCTGCTGTGGGTGTGGGGCATGATCCAAATTATGAGTCTCATGAGAGTGAAAAGAGAAGGCTAAGAAGTGCCTTCAATTCATTGTCATCAATCTCAATGAGACAAAAGCAGCTATCAAAATCTTCACTGTTTCTACAGTCACCCTTAAGAGGATGCTTGTCATCCTCGTGGCCCTCGTGGGAGTTGAGCAAGTCTATTAATCGTTCCTTTAAGGAAAGGTAGTTGACAACCTTTGAAAAAAAGGTAGCAATGAAATGTATGATCTGTGGTCGCCTTTTGTAAGTAGATTTTTAGGTTCGTCACATTATTACTTCAAATACATTTCCTATTACTGCTTTTTACCGTTTAGAGTATCTTTGTTTTTCTAATTGATTGTGTGGTACGAAGTTTGCGGTTTGTCATTGATTTGGTTCAATCTTATGCCAATTTGCAACTAAGAATGGTCGTTCCTGAGCTGTAGAGGAAATTACGAATGAAAGCAGCATCATTCACCACCTTCTACTTTATTGGCTTTTTATGTTTGGGGTTTAGGGTTTGTTCCATTTTTTTTTGCAAAATTGCGCCGGGGTCTTTTAAATTTTGGATTCGTCTTTTAAGTTTTTCTTTTCGTTAGTCTTTTCTAAACGTTTCGTCTATTTCTGACATGGCATGGTTGGTGGCTTGTAGTTATCTCAACATTCTATCTAATAGCCACATAAGGTTTTCTTAACATAATCAACCTAAAACTCACAAACAAGAAAACGTTGTGCACGTTTTGAGACTTAATGAATCTAGTTAACTAAATCAAAACTTAAAATTATGTTCAAAATCGCAAACATCTTTATGTACAAGGCCCTTACCATGCTTCGCCAACTTCTCTTGAAGAGAATAGATGCAACATTTAGAAAAGACTAATGTTGTTAACATTTTAAAACAAGAACTGAATCAGAAAAATACTTTAAAGGACAAATCTAGAATTACGACTACCCTAACGAAATAAGCACCATAAAGTTTCACATTGTTGATTACAATGGCAATTTCAACGATATGAAGACACCGACTTACTGATACACCATAAAGTTTCGCATTGTTGATTATATTGGCAGTTTCAACGATATTGACCATTGCTGGCTACCCACAGATTTTTTTTGTTTGGACCATTGAGGTTATGGGACTTTGGAACGCTTTACTTTGGTTGCGGGAGATGGGGCTGAATTCTGCCACCATAGAGCTGGACTGTTTACCAGTTGTGAATAGTTTGAATACATCATCACTCCCAAACAATGAGTTTGGTGTTTTATTGTCTAATTGTAAGAACTTATTATCTAGTTTTCCAAGCTATCAGGTTAACTTTGTTAGGAGTTTATTGTTGTAAAAAGACACCGACTTACGGATTATTTTTTTGTTTGGACCATTGTCCCAACGCTTTCAACGAAAGACTAATCTCCGCTCGTGCTTAGGATCAAATTTTGCACTGGCCAACACCGAGTTTATCCACTGCGGGAATCGAACCCGGGAGTGTGAGTGTTTCCGTTGGATAATATATGTATCATATTTATTTGTCATTTAGTCTAAGCTAAAAAAAATTAAACACCAGAAAGAAAGCACCTCTAACATAATCCAACATAAGTCACTAAATTCAATCTTTTTTTACTCAAGTCACCGAATTCACTCTTAAAAATTAAAATTATGAGATATATGGTCGGAACCGACTCATATTTATAAGCAAGTTAAAAGTTATTATAAATATAAATAATGATTTTTTAAGCTAGTTAAAATTACTTTTTTAGTCTTAGATAATAAGTGTGAAATAATTGCATACGTTTGAAATACAGATTTTTTTTCCTTGATAGAACGTTTGAAACACAGATAATACATATAGAATAGATTCTTTGATTTTATTTTTTGAGAGAATTATAAATCCTATTACTCTTTTAAAGGGAAATATAGATATAGATGCTATTAATAAATACGACAATTGTTTTGTCAAAAAAAAAATACGATAATGTTGCAATTCTAAAAGTGCTGCAACCAGTGTCGTAAATAACAGAGAAAATATGATATTCACATGTCTTTACTTGATGTCGTATTGATGGCAATCATAGGCAATATTTTTTAAAGTAGATTCATTAAAAAAGTTAGCCTTTTTGTACAGGGAAAAAAAAAGCTAGCTGAATAGTAAAACTCATGGAATCAAATCAAATATTATACATATTTACGTGCTTCCCACTCGGCAGCTCGCCTCCTAAATATTTAAATTAGACTCCTATTGTATAAAGCTTTAGCACTTGTTACAAAAGATTTACTAGTTTACAAACTTGTCAATGACACTGTAAGACTGTTAGTGTAAACCACCTCGCGATGGAGAGGATCAGCCAAAAAATGGTACAAGAAGGTCCCGGCTCTGAACCGCACCCTGTTAATTTTCTATATAAATAGAACCATATGGTGAATGCACAGACCACAAAGCCAAGTTAGCATTGGGAAAACAAGCCTGCAGGAACATGAAACCAATGAATCAGCTTCAAATCCCAGTTTACATGGCCCTTTAAAACTCATTTGAAATTATCACTTTTCTTTCTGATGCAAAACATTAAGCATGCTATTATTACCATTAAGAGCAGCGTGATATATTCGTTTCTCAGCTAGCCCAATATCTGAAAGTATCAAATTACCCTGCAACCAAAACATAAACAATATCAAGCTTGCGCAAACCATTAGCTGCAGTTAAAACAGTCTATGCTAAATTTTATTCCAGATTTTCTACAAGCAAACCAATGCTACAAAAAGCAGTGAATACAATAACTTGGATGGAACAAGAATGGAACCTACAGGAACGGAATTGAACGTGAAGAGATTGTAAACTGTAAAGCAAGAGGAATGTAAGATTTTGATTTTCATCTATTGGAGAAGTGATATAAATTCAAGTAACGGGATTAAATATTATACCTATTTCCGATCATTCAATATTTACCAAAAAAAGTTGAGTTATTATCCAATATTATACCTATACCTATACTATACATAGAGGATACTAAATATAATACATCAAATAAATAAGGATCAAAATTTCATGAAAGGATTAACCAAAATTACTTCAATATTAAGTGTCATTCATGTGAAATCTTAATTGGTATCATTTTACACACACGGGCATGCAATGATAGATACCTTCTATTACTCAAGTCTATGTGAGGAATATAAAAAACTGAAAGGCAGTGGTTGAATGTGTCTTGTGTCTCGTGTCTCGTGAGCATGAGGAAGGGTAGAAGGGAACATCAAAGGGATATTTTCTTGAAACGCCTAGAAATGTGGAAGTAGGGGAGAGAAGAGTGAAGAAAGTGTGCATCCTGTTAGAAAAAAATGATTACAAGCAGAGAGAGTGCGGGAAGACAGGCGGTTACTGAGCAGATGAGGACTCTGCGGTTGCCTACCATTTCCATCTTTTCACTTCTGTTATTGTTTTGCTTCTGTTTAGGGAGGCCTTCCTCTACCGTAAGTAGTTAATCTACAGACTCGTACAGAAATTCAAGTTCTTATCACACACACCATACACACACAGACACACACTTAAAGACTGATTCCATTAATAGAATAGGAAAACATCCATATCCAGCCTAACTACTTAGGATGAAAACCTTTTAGGATGCGGTAATCACAATATACATTGATTAAAGGGAGTTTTACATACCTCACTAGCCATCAACCTTCTAACATTACTTGCATATAGCTTTGGATCATCCTTTTCCTGTTCCGTGGGATAGTACGTAGGTAACTGTGTCACCTCCATATAATTTACAAATTGACAGAGAAGAAAAATTAAATGACGCACCTGCCAACAACATAAATATGTATATTAAAATTTCAACAAAAAAATGTTGATATGCTGATATTTAAAAATAAAATCATCAACAAGCTTGAATGAAAAAAATATCATTAGCTAAAACAAAAACGATTGCAAACAAAAACAATTTGTTTCTTCTACACTGTTAGCACAACATACTTCCATGTTTTAAAGCACATAATAAGCCTTGGCCCCTGAATGAACCAATAACATTTAAAACTTAGTAGGAAGCAAAATAATTTAGCTGAATCATCATCTGCACTTCTAACAGACCATTCCCAGGCCCACATGAAACCCATGTGTAAGTACACACATCCACTTGCTCCTTTACAATTTTTAAACGTGGAATTGGGATCAATATTTAATCAGAAAAGGGGTTAGAAGGTAGGTAGCTTTTCACATCAGAGGTACAACTCTAGACTTATAAATAGGAGGTACAAATGCTTACCCCAGAAATGGAATCCCAGGCAGGACTAAATCTCTGGTAATGGTATCTTAAAATTACAGGAAGTACTGGTGCATTTGCCAAAAAACCACCAGTCTTGAATGGAAGGAGAAAATCTCCATTTGTGGTTGTACCTTCTGTAAAATATTAAACATTATTAAATTTAAATGAATAGAAGAACATAAATATGCATGAATATCCAAGATTGTCCAGCAGCTCATTTATGACAAGTTACTGATAGAATCTTGAAAAATATGGCCATTCACTTTCAAAAGAAATTTGAAGTGGGAAGGACATATCAGCATAAACTTCCTCCCATGGTCCTAAGATGAGAACATGGATGCAGTAGTCATTTAATGCATAGAAAAAAACAATGCAAAGACAGAAACTCTTATCATAAGATTACTTTTACAGAAACAAAAAAGAAAAGATAACAAATAAAAGAAGGAGAAACATTTGTGTCTACCAACAAAAGGAAAAGGCGAGATACACAATTAAAATAAAATCAAGCAAAAATGGAATACAAAAAAGAAACAAAATCAATAGGACGAGTTTTATCTCCACTCACAGTCCCCCGGGAAAAAATAAATAAAGGATGATAACCTGGAAATAACATCACAATTGGAGCAGATGTATTCTGATGAGCTTCCCGAATTCTTTCAGTAACAACAGCTGCAGGAATAAAGGTCAGAGTTCAGTTTTGCCAGCCATTTCACAGACGATAAATATGTGTGTTTATGTGTGCGCGTGTGTGTATATACACACACACACACATGCCTCAAAGTAAATGTTGGTCAAGCCACAAGTTGCAAAACTAGAAAGAAATGTTCATAAATAAATGAATAAATAAAGCATTAAGATCCTAGCTTGACTTGATAATACACATGAAGATGCATAATGGAAAGACAACTGCACACCACTACATATGACAGACAGCTAAAGTACATCTAGAAGTTAAAAGGGAATTTCAAATACAAAAGCACGTAGTCAATTAAAATTAAGTTTAATAAAAATGGTTTAATTTTGATCTGCTGCTATTATAAAGAAGTTATAATGTTAGTTGACAATACACTATACCACCTAAAAGAGCTGAAAAACCTTTAGTGTACAAGTGAAACCTTAATAGTCGAATGATGCAGAACTTCATTGCAAAAAAAAGAAAAGACAATTAAAATGCATCTGAATTTTTAAATGAAATGATGGCATTGGTAATCTTTTGCTTCTTCCTGAAGCACTGTGGTTAAAGAATTCTATTTCTGCATTAAAGTAACTATTTGTCTTTATATCTTATCTCAATTCAAAAAATAACTTAATGGAAGTGATATATAGTTAGATACCGGTTCAGATATTAAGAAAATAAATGAAAGAAAAGATAGGATTTTATAGATAGGATTATGGATTCCCTGAGCCCCGGATCAGTGATGAATCCAGGTCAGGAAGGATCTATTCTAAACAAGCTGCTGTTGTTCCTCTCAAAATTTCGAGAGCCTAAGGTCTCTTCCACAGATACCATATTCTTCTAACTATCCAGAATTATCCCTATTCTTCTCTCCGCCTCTCTGTGCCACATTCTGTTAGAATTAGAACAATAACTAACTCTGACTCCCTTGGCTAACAAAAAACGGTTCAATAACATAAATCAGCCCATTGGGTATTTTAAGATAGGTTCTCACAGATGACTCGATCCAAGATAATTCAGATGAAAGTTTTTCAGTCCAAGTAACCCTCAATCTCTGGAGCAAATATACACTCAAAAATTAACAACCAAGAATGAACCAACATTGTGGAAATCGAAGACATTATTCAACAATTTAATATCCAAGATGAAAAAGCTCCTATGCAATTCATACATTCTAAAGAAGGGAAGGCTGAAGAGAACAATGAAGAAGGGGGAGAGGGACAAAGATAGAATTTAATTAATCATAAGTACTAAATAATTGCACACATTTTCAGAATTTTTAGAAAATGTGCACACACCAATAATCTATGCACCTGAAACACCCTTGAAGTCTGATGCCTTTGCCTCCCTTTGAACGTAGATACAACCAAGACACTTACTGTCACAAAACAAGCCATAATATGTAAGCGATACATTATGAATAGTCCTACTTATAAAGAAAAGACAGTGTACAATACAATAAGCAGATAAAACGTAATATTCCTGTTTCATTAACCATATTTTGATCATAATATGAAGATGAAGAAATAAAAACGACGACAGACCTGATGAGACCAACTATAGGAAGTTTAGCCACTGATCTCTTCATCGATGAGATCCAAGATCGGAATGAAACATGTGAAATGGAAAGAGTCATTAACAGAACTAAAGGTCAATGATGAATCATGTGTTTAAGATAATTTGAAGGGCAACTTGTCACAACATCACAAACCTTAGCAACGAAACTTGGGAATGAGGAAGAAGTGTGATACAAGATATCCAAATATGATACATGATTAGATATTATTACACCGGGTCTTCTCATCTCTTCGGGTTGAGTTTTGTTCTCCTTCTTGCATACAAAAAGATGGAAGAAATAAAACTAACAGAAGTAAACTCAAACACCAACACAGAAAACTTTTCTTGCATAAATAAAATAAATAATACGGCTAGAAATCAAGTTATCTATCTATGTCGCGTTTAGGTAAACAATTTAATTAGGCGCATATTGAATAAACTATCTTAACGAGCTAAATCAAGTGTTTATCCATAGGTTACGTTGGGATACTTATAGCCAATTTGGATAAACTTATTAGGAAACACATGAATGAAAGTACTAAAAGAATTTTGTAAAACAATGAGTATCTTTAAAAACAGCTCCCATATAAGTAGAAACTAGCTTTTGCATCTCAACTTTTTAAGAAGTTCTCTTATTTAATTTCTCTACAAACATGTATAAGCTTATTAGTACTTACTGAAAAACTATGAACTTACCTTAACTGAAAAGCTCTCTTATGTTAGAAGCTAATCTAAATTGGGCCTACAAATATATGATATCTCATAACTCATGAGTTATTTTTATTGTTTTATAAATGCATTCAAACACTAATGTTAGTGTCTATGTTATAAGATAGGGTAAATAGTCACTTTGGTCCCTAAATGTGTGAGGCACTGTCATTATAGTCCTTGAATGTATCAAAATTGCAAACACGTCCTTTTTTTAGCAATTTTAGGGACCAAATTGACTAACAAAAAAACACATTTGGGGACCAAAATGAATAACCAAAAAAACACATTTGAGGATGTGTTTGCAATTTTGATGCATTTGGGGACCAAAATGAATAACCAAAAAAACGCATTTGAGGACCAAAATAACTTACTAAAGAGACATTTGAGGATGTGTTTGCAATTTTGATGCATTCGGGGACTATAACAACAGCGCTTCACACATTCAGGGACCAAAATGACTGTTTACCCTAATAAGATAAGCTTAAATAAACTCTTCCAAACAGTCAAAAACCCTCCTATTTTCCCCTTCAAAAAAGAGGACCACTATGGGGGCAAAGTTGGTACTTTGCAGAAAAATGTATACGGGAAATCAAATAAGGAAAGGTAAATAAACAAAGTAAGCAAAATGAACAAACAAACAAATAAACATGCATGCAGACAAATTCAGAATTCTTCATCCTGTTGTGTTGTGACACTTCCAATTTCTTTTTTTGACTCTTGTGACACTTCCAATGGAACAGACAAAATTAAGACAGAATTAATTGATACATAAATTTCCAATAGGAGAACGTCTTAATCAAGTTCGAGTAATTATAAATTCAAGTATAATTGAAAAATACGTGAGAAAATGACATGCAATTAGAATCTATATACCTAGAAACAATAAATCAAAGTAGAATAATATGTTTACGGCATCAAATAAACAGGTTTCAATTTTCAAACAAAGTACCTCAAGGTTGGAAGGGTTATCATTTCGATAAGATTGCGTGATCCAATAAAACCCTAAAATGAAAAGCATGAGCCTAGAAAGCGCTCTCCCACACTGAACAATAACGATTCTTCTCCATCCAACCACATGCGCGTAATCTTCTTGTTCTTCTTCTCCATTCGGAACCGAAAACAACGTACAAACCCTACAAATCAAGTAATACAGTAACAAAAGTGTCATTCCCGCAATTACCCTCACCGGAACAAGCGTCACCAGCGCTACGCCTAGCAACACCTTTTCCTTCGTCGGTAAATCGCCGCGTCCCATTGCTCCGTAAACATCGCGTCTTACGTACGCCGCGAATTTCTTCTCGAGGTCGTCGGAGCTGATGGCTGTGGTGGTGGCGGAGATGGTAATGGATTTTAGAAGAGGACGATCGTCTCGAATCGGGTCGGGTTGTTTTGGCGGTTTTGGATGAATATCTTGGAGTTCGGACTCCATGTTTTTTGAATTGTAGTCTTATTATTCATTACAATGGTTTTCCATTGTTTCGTTGTTTGAGAAAGACAATCCGAATATTGAAGATTTTCTTCCGGTAATCGTGGAAGATGAAGGATTCGCGTTTGCGTAAGAATCTTTTTTTTTCTTCAAAGAAAATTATTAACTTAATTTAAATCGCTGCAGTTTTTACCTTCGAAATGGGTAAATGGAAAAGGGTTTTTTTTTATGGAAAATAAAATAAAATAGAGAGACTAATAATTTACGTTGCAGATCATAACAGTTAAATAGAGAAAGAGACTATCTGTCATTTTTATTTTTAGTTGAAAATTAAAGAATTACATGGGAATTGGCATTTGGGTTTGGGTGGGGAGCCTGGGAGGTCAAATATTTTAGTTATTCTTTTAAGGAAAAATATTTTTATTATTTGATTAATAATTTAAGAAATATTGCATTGACAACACAATATAGGTGATAGTGGAGACATCGAGAGTTTTTTTAATAAGAAAAGGGGGTTAAATTAACCAACAAACTTAAAATTAAGTGAAGGAAAAACATAATCTAAAATGGTTCCATTGTATGAATAGAAGTGTCTCCTATTTGCTAATAAAATTGGACATGTTTTCGTCTCATGGACCATGGTAAGTGTAGACTAATGAAGTTTTCCAAGTTGATATAATAGAATTTCTTCTTCTCTTATCGAACTATACAAATTTTGTTGATGCACAATAAGAGTAACGGGTTCTTGGTCAAAAAAAAAGAGTACCGAGTTCAAGATTTTGATAAAATAAAGGGTTAAAGGTATGTTTCGTCCCTGCAAATATCACAATAATCCAGTTTCGTCCCTGTAAAAAAAAAAGTTTTAAAACAGCCCTTGCAATTACCAAACGCTTCTAGTTTCGTCCCTGCTGTTAACTTTCCATCCAAAAAACTAACAGTTGCCACGTCATCAACCCTTGCCCAAAAAAAAGTTTTAAAACAACCCTTGCAATTACCAAACGCTTCTAGTTTCGTCCCTGCTATTAACTATTCATCATCTTCAACCTCTTGATTGTCTTCTTCAAACCCAAATCCCATCAAATCTCCTTATTTCCTTACACAAAATCTCATTCTCACCACAAACACCAAATAATGACATTTTATATTGAGTCAATATATATATAACATTATAATGTTATAACAAAATTTTCATCTATCTATCACCATATATTTCCTTTTTGTTATGAACAATCACAACAGTCTTTCAACTAAATGATCCAAATCTCTTACTTCTATCTGATCTAATGCAAGCATATTGCAGATGCATTTATTAACTATATTGTGTTGACCTAAAAATCTCACATCAACAGCTGTCTCTCAACTAATCTAGTAGGGGAATTTACTGACCCCAGTATACGGAAAATTGAAAGTAGTAGGGTAGTACAGTAGGGAGAGAAGTGAAGCAAAACACAAGTTCCATCTTCATCTCTCAACTGGTATTACAACAACATTTTGTTAGGAAGAAATGAACATTATCAAACTATCATTTATTAAATCTCAGTATGCAACTTTAGGTGCTTTCAAGTTTGCATCTTCATTTCTCTCATGACTCATTTTGCTCATTTTTCAGTAGATTCTCTCTAGAAGCTTAGCTCACTATCTTCTTATCTAACTCATACTATTCTTCCATTTTACTCAATCGCTTTAAATCATCGAGGTCAATAAAATGCACCTAATACAAATCAAATTGCAACCAAACAAAGATATTTAATGTCACAAACATTATTACAGGTGTAATTCTTTTTTGTAGATAAAGATAAAAAGAATATATAGGCTCTTCAAGAATGGAAATAATTTACCTAAATTATGCCTAAACAACCACAATTCAAAACTATATCATATAAATTATGATATCCATGTAAAGAACTGCATGTTATTATTACTTTTTCTTTAATAAAAGAACTGCTATGACTACAAGATATAAACAACTATTTTCTAAAGTAATAAGTGAAATCATGAGTAAGAAAGGCTCATTCAAAAGTTCAAAGATCCAACAATAATTTTAAATCATTTTTACCTATGGAACCATAGGTAATGTCTATGTATACGTCAGCCTCCTTTGTAAATGACGGTACTTAAATTTTCTACCTATGGAGTCCAAGGCTTGTGTCTGAAAATTCTTTTGATAGTGTCTTTCAAAAGGCTAAAGTCATAGTTTTTTTGAGAGATAGATGGAGAAGTACTGTAGCGGGGTTTCTCTTTAAAGCTGGTGTGGCTCAAGTATGAAATACCTGAAAATTCTTTTGATAATATATTTGTTGCTTTCATTATAATGTTATATATATATATATATATATTGACTCAATATAAAATGTCATTATTTGGTGTTTGTGGTGAGAATGAGATTTTGTGTAAGGAAATAAGGAGATTTGATGGGATTTGGGTTTGAAGAAGACAATCAAGAGGTTGAAGATGATGAATAGTTAATAGCAGGGACGAAACTAGAAGCGTTTGGTAATTGCAAGGGTTGTTTTAAAACTTTTTTTTGGGAAAGGGTTGATGACGTGGCAACTGTTAGTTTTTTGGATGGAAAGTTAACAGCAGGGACGAAACTAGAAGCGTTTGGTAATTGCAAGGGCTGTTTTAAAACTTTTTTTTTTACAGGGACGAAACTGGATTATTGTGATATTTGCAGGGACGAAACATACCTTTAACCCTAAAATAAATTCCGAATTTTGTCAAATAAAAAACATTATAAATTTTTTTTACAAGAAAACTATGTAGAATTTGTTATTCAAAATATCATTTGCGCCGCCCCAAACCCCCCCCCCCCCCCCCCCACCCCAATACTTTATACCCCTTATACCCCCAAATTGACCAAACTATCAATTTTACTCCCGACTACTCAAACAATTTTTGGAATTATTTGTTAAGACATAATTTCGGAACGTATTTTGTTTTATTTTTCCGTAATTACCTATCAAGACATAAAAAGTTCCCAAACCAAATTTTTATTCCGGCAATACCATTTTTCACATATATCCGAAAGCCATTTTTTTCAAAATTTCGGAAATACTTTTTTTTACATACTTCCGGATGCCATTTTTGAGAAATTTCCAGAAATACTTTTTTGAGGTGTTTCTGAAACACAAATTTTCATTCTGGAAATACTTCTTGATAGATAATTCCGTAAAATTTTTCAAAAAATCAATTTCCAGTTAAATTTTGGTCAAAATGCGAGGGGTATTTTAGGGTTAACACGTATTACGAGGGTACAAAGTCTATGAGGGGTATAAAAAAAAAGTCAAAAAAAATTCACTAATTCTAATGTTGTCTACCGAGCAAATATTCCAATCTAACTATGGAAGCTGAAACTAAATAATTAACTCCATTATCCGAAGTAGGTAGCTGCGAGCTAAGGGATATCGAATGAGTGCACCAAATGAGTACAAACAGAAGGTTCTGAATTCAAACCCGGGAAACTAACATTCCCCCCACCCCCACTAACATGGCCTATAAAAAAACTCCATTGATCCAGATCAATAATGCTAGTCTAGCAATCCTTAATCATATTAGGAGCCAAGTAGACTATGTCTTGACCTATATCTTTAACGAGAAGTCATTTCCATAATAAAGGCTTGTTTACAAAGAATGTATTTGGGATATCTAGGATTTTATTTGAGAAGATTCTCTTATTTCTGGTTTTCCATATTTCTTAGAGGAAACATGTCAAACCATAATCAAACTCTTCTTATTCCATATAGTCACCCTGGAACCGTAAATCATGAAATGAAATCGAAACCCAAATTTTACGAAACGAACTAAGAGAGACAAAACCCAAAATCAAAACCCAAAAAGAAATCGAGGGACGAACTAAGAGAGAGGCGAAAGCCAAAATCGAAACCCATTAATTTCTACTTTGTTTCGTTTACTTCCCAGATTTTTGATTGCCAGATTTCAATTTCGTTTATTTCACACATTTCGTTTCAAACCCATAACACAAGGAACAAGAACATGAATTGTTACGAGAGAAAAATGGAGGAGATGGATTCGCGAAGAAGATGATAGGGTTTCAATTTAATTTTTCGAATAAAAATTTAATTAAAAATAATGAATTACCAAGTGTGTATTGCCACATAAGCACTCATAACAGACACTTAAGCCCTGTAGTAAGCCACGTCAGCACCGTTAGCCACTTCAACTTTTTTTAACAGAGTTTAGCGGAAATTACAAAAAAGGGTAACGGTGCAACGATTTTAAAAGTTAAGGGACCTAATCGTTATAACAAAAACATAAGGGACCAAATCAAAATTTGAAAATAAGTTAGGAGACCCCAGATGATATTTTGCCAAAATAAAACTAAGACGCTTTCCTAGTCTTAGACAATCAGGTTGCATGATTACCTGTATCGTTTTTTTACTTTCGAATAATAGAATATGAGTTTTAACCGAGCCAAGAGCCATCCTGGTTTTAGGTTGTGCTTTCATGATTTTGTCAAAGTTGGGAGTGCTTCCAAATAACTCTGGCTTGAGGGGGGTAGTAACCTCAATTATTGTTGTGGCTACTTATTTAGTAGTTGGATTCTGTAAGTAGGAGTTAGTTGCTTAGTGCTAACTCATGTGGTTAGTTACTCTAGCTAACAACCAAGCTCTACATGAGTTGAGAACTTGCCCATTTCTTTGAAATAAAAGTATACATTACACATAAATTGGATCAAACATTTACATCCAACTAATTATCTTGGAGATGAACTCTAATACAATGGTCGGTGATGATAATTCTTACAAGGTGGATGCTTCAGAATATGGTACTATGATTGAAGATTATAGATGTAACCTCCAGAGTTGTACACAACTTAGCAAAGTTGTTTTTATAAGTAAACAAGCTAATATAGTCGCTTTTTCCTTAGCAAGGGTAGCCATATTGAAGTCTTGTTTCAATTTCAGATTGTATTGCTACTTTGATTATGAATGAATAGTTAAAACTTTTCCCGTAAAAAAAAACAAATACACATAAATACACAATTTTTTATGTCACCATCTTAATTAAAAATGTTTGCATTTATAAACTCAAAATTATAGTAATACATTCATTCATTTCTTTTGAAAAATAGAGAGGCTTTCTCCTGAATACGATGTATTATCTTTGAGATTGATTAGAAAGTCATATTGCATTTTCCTAATTCTTATCAGAGAATATCAGGGGATTCCTATTAGAGCATTTTCTCCAAAGAAATTGTTTCAATAAAAATAACTACCACTAAACATGCTGAAAGGCAGCAGAGTGCAGTAGACTCCTAACGTGTTGTGGTTTTGGTTAAAATAAGTACATGCAATACGGTTCTACTATACAGAACAGAGAGCAAATAAATCCTTAACTTCAATATAAACTGCCTCAATAGAGCCTTCCAAATATAATGCAATATAACCAGCAAACAGCAATATCATTTCACAAGCACAATAAGATACATTGTTTTAAAGATTTTATATATAGCTGGACTTGTATCATCTCCTTCCCACTCTCCTTATATCTCTCTCTATTATCTCTATCTCTCTCTTAATTTCAATATCTCTCATCCTTATTTATAATTTTTTAATGATGAGAGTGAAATTAAGACAGAAATAGAGATGATGGAAGGAGATACGGGGAGAGTGGAAGAAGATGATTCAAGCACGAGAAGGGTAGCCGACTAAAAAAGTACATAATAATATCCTGAAAGTTGCTACTTGCTAGGAATAAAATCCAGTATTCTTTCTGTTGTTTTGAACTACACCCCTAAATCACAATGACACCAAAACCTTCGGAATAACATAAAGGTTTAAATAGTTTTTACCCCCTGCAAATATACCCATTATCCAGTTACCCCCTGCAAAAAAAAAAAGGTTTAAAAAACACCTTGTAAAATGTAACGTTATCCAGTTACCCCCTGCTGTTAACTTTTCTGTTAAAAAAATGTAAAATGTAATTTTATCCAGTTACCCCCCTGACGTCAGTGCCACGTGTCACCATATTATTGGGTCTCTGTGACACGTGGCACTGACATGCCATGTCAGCATCTATGTCACCACTGCCACGTGGCACTGACATGTGCCACGTCAGCAACCAATGGATGGCTGCCACGTGGCAGTGTTGTTAATTCAAAATAAATCTTTAAAATGCCTAAAGTGAGACTTGAACCCATGACCCCTTACTCACACCCACAACTCCTAACCATTGAGCCAAATTAGTACTTGTGATAATTAACTCTTCTACTAATATATATTACAAATACATAATACGTAGTTCGCAATTAATTTTTTTTAAAAAAAAAACTGGAAACAACAGTTCATCATCGTTCATCTTGCACTGGATCTTCCTTGGGAGCTCGCATTTCATCACGATGAAAAAAAATCATCGTTCCTCATCATTCATCATCGTTCATCATCGTTCATCATCATTCATCTTGCACTGGATCTTCCTCATCGTTCATCATCGTTCATCATTCGTCATCGTTCAATCATCGTTCCCAACCAAAACGATGGAAACAACCCAGATTTCGCTCGGTTCAATCATCGTTCCCACATGGAAACAACCCAGATTTCGTTCATGGGTAGATCTGAGTTGTTTCTTTGATTTTGATTTGGTTTATTTGGTTTTTGTGCTTTTCGATTTTAATCCTCAAATCGTCAAATCGTCAATCGCAAAACAAAACAAAATCGTCAATCGTAAAACAAATCGTCAAATCGTCAATCGCAAAACGAATCTATAATTTTCAAACGAATCTATTTGGTTTTTGTTCTGCTTATCATTCAGATCTTCTTCATCGCAATACTCTCTCTTTAAATCGCAATCCTCATCTGATTGCTGCTGCGTCAAATTTCTTCTTCGATTTTGGATGAATGATGTTGGATCTGTTTCCAGAATGAAGATGAATGATGATGAATGATGTTGGATCTGTTTCCAGAATGAAGATGAATGATGAATGATATTGGATCTGTTTCCAGAATGAAGATGAATTGCCAAAAGAACAACCCAGATTTTTTTTTAATTTAATTGCCAATGATGTAATATATATTAGTAGATGAGTTAATAATCACAAGTACTAATTTGGCTCAATGGTTAGGAGTTGTGGGTGTGAGTAAGGGGTCATGGGTTCAAGTCTCACTTTAGGCATTTTAAAGATTTATTTTGAATTAACAACACTGCCACGTGGCAGCCATCCATTGGTTGCTGACGTGGCACATGTCAGTGCCACGTGGCAGTGGTGACATAAATGCTGACGTGGCATGTCAGTGCCACGTGTCACAGAGACCCAATAATATGGTGACACGTGGCACTGACGTCAGGGGGGTAACTGGATAAAATTACATTTTACATTTTTTTAACAGAAAAGTTAACAGCAGGGGGTAACTGGATAACGTTACATTTTACAAGGTGTTTTTTAAACCTTTTTTTTTGCAGGGGGGTAACTGGATAATGGGTATATTTGCAGGGGGTAAAAACTATTTAAACCTAACATAAAAATACACAAACTAACCAAAACAAACTAACATATTTGAAAAAAAAGTCTTGACATTTTATTTATTTTACTTTTCCCGTAATCAGACCTCCAGGGTCTCACAGACATGAAGCTCCTGAATCACCATCTATATATATACACGTAAAGGAAATCCCAAAGGAAACTCCACAATTTTTCTCAAGATTTTTATATATTAAAACATTTATTTGAACACATAAAGAAGGCTTTAATTCTAATGAAAGCACATAATTGCCACTAATTTATTAAATGATTCTCTTAGTGGAATATATATTAATTGTATATCTTAATCTTTTAAAAATATTTTTACTTTAGCAATTATTATTTTTTATATATTAAAAACTATTAATTGATTTATAATCATGTTGCAATAATTTTATTAACATAACACTATTAAAAAAGCCTTTATTTATTAGTTTTTTAAACCAAAAAATAGTATTATTACTTTTAAATATGTTACGGCAGATTTTCAAATGAAATATTTTAAACTTTTAATTTTCTAACCTTTTAAGATTACTTATATTAAGATGCTTACCCATGTGGTTATTATTAGTAGCTTGCTATTTTTTATAAGCATTAGTAAAAAAACAAAGGCATGACTTTTCATATTACAAGTATAAATGCATGACTTTTATTTGACACAAATACATAACTTTTAAAAAAATGTATTTTATTAATCTTTTACAATTTCATCTTATTCATATAATTTTATTAATATTCATTAGTTGAGAAAATTAAAGGCTTGATACATTATTGAATTATATGTAATAATATATTATATAACTTAATATATCAACAACAACTTCACATATTTGGTAAAAAAAAAAAAACTAATTCACGTATAATTCTTTTTTCGTAATTAATAATTAATAATATATATTAACATATTTTAAGATTCAAATTTCTTGAAATTAAAGTACATACATATGATAATTACTTAACTTTTAAGCATAAACTTATAAAGTGTAAATGTATACATATTTTATATAAAGTTTTTTATTTCGACATCTTAAGTATTTTGTTATAGTAAAATTAAAACATTTTAATTATAAATTATGTATAGTATTTAGTATATAATTTAAAATATTTAACAACAATCTTGACATGTAGGTCTATTTTTGTATTTAACATTTAGTATTATATATATATATATGCTTCTCAAAAAATTTATATATTAAAATATTTATTTTTCTATTTAGACATAAAGAAGACTTTAATTTAAATAAAAGCAAACAATTTCCATTAACCTATTAAATGATTCTCTTAGTAGAATATTAATTAACCATTCTTATATTTATATAAAAATGATATTTTCTTATGAAAATATAGAAGTTGATATATTTTCGTATAGTATAATATTAAATATATATATATATATATAATATTATACATATATGCTTCTAAAAACTTTTATATATTAAAATATTTATTTTTCTATTTATACATAAAGAAGACTTTAATTTAAATGAAAGCAAACAATTTCCATTAACCTATTAAATGATTCTCTTAGTAGAATATTAATTAACCATTCTTGTATTTATATAAAAATGATATTTTCTTATGGAAATATAGAAGTTGATATATTTTCGTATAGTATAATATTATATATATATATATATATATATATATATATATATATATATATATACCAATTATAATAGTTTAGATAAGTTCAAAATATTACACTACACATCTATTTCCTTTTTTAATCAAAATTAATATAATTTTTTTTCAATAAAAAATAATAAGTTACCCTTTAAAATTCTTTTTTACATAACAGTTATGCATTGAAAAGGAGGTTTCACATTCAAATGAATTATTCCCTTAATTGACAATAAACTCATGAGTTAAGAATATGAGTGGAAGAGGTAGAGTTTTAGTCATTTACTAGTAACATACCCGTGCATCCGCACGGGTTGATCGCGTTATCTGGTATAGTTTGAATCAGATTGATTTCTAGAATTTAAATAATGTAAATCGAAGCTATGTTTGTAAGAGGTAGATAGACGAAGTTAAAGTAAGTTTTGTGGTTACGATAAATAAAATTTCTCTTTTATTTTGGTAATAAATGATATTTAAAAAAAGTTTCTTCATACTGTTAATTTTTGTTAATTAATGACATATTAGTATTAAATTGAATAGAAATGATGTAATTGAAACAGTTCCATAGAAATTTCAATGTCTCAAACTTAAAATACAAAAGCAAATATTAATAGTTGTTTAATGCTTTAAAACAAAGTTAAATAGTCTGAACATTACCTCGTGAAAATAAAGACAAATTTAAAGTAGATAAAAATAGTTTCAAATATAAAATATATAAATATTAAAATCTAAAAATGTAAAAGTATCATTTAGAAACAATATGTGCATTTATCCTGTGTTTTTTATATATCAGTGTTGTTATCTTGTGTTTTTTAATATATCAGTGCGGCTATCCTGTGTTTTTATATATATCATTGAAGTTATCCCCGTGTTTTTATATATATCAGTGTCGTCATCCCGTGTTTTTTATGTATCAGTGCAGTTATCTCATAGTTTCAATTGATTGTTTCAGTTGATTAGTAGATTATAGTAGATAGTTAAAGATAGATATTAGATTATCAATAAGAAATATTTATCCTGTATTTTTTATAAATCAGTGACAATTATTTGTCCCTTTTTAGATATTAGTGACAATTTGTCACGTGTGTTTTAAATATTAATCAGTTTAAATAGTCATTAAGTCTTCTTGTTTTTTTAGATAGTAGGTTTATAGTAGTATTCAAAAATTATAATTATCAATGACAAATATTAATCCCGTGTTTTTTTATATATCACTACAGTTATCCCGTGTTTTTTTATATATCATTGCAGTTTTCTCGTAGTTTCAATTGATTATTTTAGTTGATTAGTAGATTATAGTAGATAGTAAAAGTTAGATAGTAGATTATCAATGAGAAATATTTGTTTTAAATATTAATTATTAGTTTAAATAGCCATTAAGTCTTCTTATTTTTTAAGTAGTAGGTTTGTAGTAGTAGTCTTCACAATTTTTAATTATCAATGACAAATATTAATCTCGTGTTTTTTTTATATATCAGTGCAGTTATCCCGTGTTTTTTATATATCAGTGCAGTTATCTCGTAGTTTCAATTGATTGTTTTAGTTGATTAGTAGATAATAATCTATATATATATATATATATATATATATATATATATATATATATATATATATATATATATATATATATATATATGTAAAGGAGACCCCAATGGAGCCTCCACAATGAATCTAAATATTTTTGTGTATTAAAATATTTATTTATAATTTATACATGAAGAGGAATTTAATTTTAATGAAGCTAATAATTGCCACTAACTTATTAAATGATTATCTTAGTGGAATATCAAATAAACATTTTATATTTACATTAAAATGTTGATATTTTCAAATTAAAATAAAAGTTGATAATAACAACCAAAAATAGTTTAAGTATTATATTATATAATATAATATAATATAATATAATATAATATAATATAATATAATATAATATAATATAATATAATATAATATATCTATATCTATATCTATATATATATTTGATCAAATATATTAGTAATTTTTATCAGGTTATTATTAGTGTTTAATTTTATTATATATTTAATTGATTTATTTGTATTGCATATACATCATATTAATGGTGTAATATAATTGTAAATTTTTAATTTAACCGTAATTGATAATATTAATTTTTTAAAAATATTATTACTGTAGAACTTATTAGTTTTAATATATTAAAAATAATTATTACATTTTTAACGGAACTAATATTATTATTTATATTATAAACATGTTGCAACATTAATATTAATTTTTATAAAAGAAGCTTGACTCTTGAATTGTGAGTTTTCCTCTTTTTTTTTTAATTTTACAAAACTTCCTCTCTTATTGATTACTCTTAATTCATTACTTGATGTTTTGATTTTGGTTGTCTTTTAGTGTCTCTAAATTATTATTATAATTAGTCCTAATTATTATAGTTTGTTTTTAATAGAGATATAGTTACAATCTTTTCATTTTCCTTCACTTTAGGTCTTCTTTAAGAAATACTATAAATACTTAAGAAGGGTGGTCTAAAAATTATTAAAAAATTAATAACAATATATATACTCCATAGAGTAGGAAGAAAATAAGATGTTATTATTTTATATCAATTTTTTTAACGAAAATTAATTTTATAGGTGTCAATAAAACTTAAAAAAAAAAAACAAAATTAAGACTTATTATTGTCTAAACATGCATCTTTTCATATCCATTTAATTATGAACCCTAAAGTAGCCACAATGAATAATAGTAAGACAAAAAGGCAAACACATTGAAAAATAAAATGAATGTTACATTTTTTAAATGGTAAAAAGGAATGTTACATTGATCATTTAAGTAAATAGTGGCTATATAAACAACAAAGCCTTGAACATTGTTGTCAATTGGACACATTAGCACATCAGCTACAATGGGTTGTGATTTATATTTCCATAAGCAAATGATGCATGGAAAGTATTTGGTGCATGAGGCTTATGAGACTTGGAGGTTTTAATTTGTAGAATATAGGGGTATGTATGGAATTGGAGATTAGAGCTATTACATGTAGTAGCTAGAAGTTTGATTAGTAAATAGGTGAAAATTTAGGATATAATTTTGAGGTTGTCACTCATATGGTCTAGTTGTTGTAACTGTAACATATATGAAAAGATTATTGATGAAACTTAGATTATAGGATGTTCAAATTCTTCTTCAGTTCTCTTCCTATCTTTTATTTAGCCTAGCTGTGTGTAATGATTGAGATAAAATATTATCATCTCATTTTTTTGTGTAGGAACCCCCTCCATCTAATGCTATTTTCTTTTATTTCTTTGGTTACCTTAAGGTGATTTTAGATATATATATATATATATATATATATATATATATATATATATAATACTTATGATTATCTTTCATGTAATCTAATATTTTGTTTATAATTTACACATAAAGAAGATTTTGGTTATAACACTCCTCATTACTTTTACCTATATTTATTTATTGTAATTTTTATATAAATGAAGCTTCCATTTTTATTCAAAATTCAAAATTATATATATATATATATATATATATAACAAAAAGTTTTTATTTATAGCAAATTCATGAGGCTTATGAGATAACGTTTTTATTTATTGTTTTCAATCCATTTTTAAAAGCGTGTATATATATATATATAAACTTTAACGTATTTTTGAAATTATGTCTTTATTTACAAATAAATTATATTATTATGAGAATTTGTAAAAATATAAATTAGTTGAATAAAAATATTTACCAATTATAATAGTATAGATGAATAAAAATATTGCAATACACATGTATCGATTTTTTTAATCAAAATTAATATAAGTTGTTCTTGAAATAAGAAATAATTAGTTGACTTTACAATTTACCATAAAATTTTTCTTTCAATTGACACAAGACTTATGAGATGATACTTTTATTTATTGATTTCTTTTATATATATTCAAAACACACACACACACACACACATATACATATATATATATATATATATATATATATATATATATAGAGAGAGAGAGAGAGAGAGAGAGAGAGAGAGAGAGAGCGGGGGGGAGGGAGAGAGAGATAAATCTCAACATAGTTTTTGAAGTTATATATTTTATTTTTTTGAGATTCGAAGTTATATATTTATTCACAAAGAAATTATAATGTTATTAAAATTTATAAAAATCTAATTAATTATTTGAAAAAATATATTTATATATTTTAATTATTTAGATGCGAAATAAAAATATTACAATACCATGTATTTCTCTTTTTCATCAAAATTCATATAAGTTTTTTTTGAAATAACAACTAATTAGTTGGCCTTTAAAATTAATTTTTATGTAACAATTATGCATTGAAAGAGAGGGGTTTCACTTTCATATGAATTATTTCTTTAGCTTACAATATTATCATGAGTTAGTAGAATATGAGAGGAAGAGGTAGAGTTTTAGTCAATTATAGCAAGAAATAACTATTTAAGAGAGACAATTTTGGATGGTCATGGAAGAGATTTTGCCAAACAAATATTCATAATGAAAAATAAGAAGTAGGAGAAAGGAGCGAGTTTCGCGAAAAAATGTAGAATATACAAAAAGATAAAGAGTTTCATGTTCTTGACAGCTTTGAAGTGGACAAAGAGGCAGAAAAATAAATTTGGATCACTTAGTGATTCATGCAACAATTTATGTGTAAAGTTATAGGCATTGAGAAATTATGTAATTTTAATAATAAAGAAGTCATGATTTCGTTTTCATATCATTATAAAGAGTAAAAATAAAGAATAGATTTTTATTTTGATTATTTTCTCCTTATAAATTAAAATTAAAATAAATTTATTTAAACTTTTATTTTAATTTTTTTTATTGTTTTACTTTCAATTTATGATTTATTAATTGGTGCTAAAAATCAAAGAAAGAAAATAATAAATATCAATATATTTTTGTTTACTATGATATATGTTTTGCTATACTCATCTGCCTTTACTATTAAAATTTGTGCACATAAACTTACATATAAAATAGAATTACAATTACTATTTCTAAGTCTAATGAAGTTTAATAAAATTCTTTTTCAACAATTAAGCTCATAAAAATATTGCCAGTTATTTATATTTATAAAAATAATACACTAAATAAGATTTTTACGCAAAATAAATGATTTTTGAATATAAAAATCAACAATATATTTATGAAATACTATATTTTTAAAATACATCATTTATATCAACAACTTATATATCTTTATATAAAAGCTTTATAAATTTTAAAAAAATTAATATATCAACTCGTGCAACGCACGGGCATTCCCCTAGTAGATAGTAAAAGAGATAGTAGATTGGTCAAAAAGAAAGAGATAGTAGATTATCAATAAGAAATATTTGTTTTAAATATTAATCAGTAGTTTAAATAGTCGTTAAATCTTCTTGTTTTTTAGATAATAGTTTTATAGTAGTCTTAAAAAATTTTAATTATCAATTACAAATATTAATCCTGTGTTTTTTTATATATTATTGCAGTTATCCTGTGTTTTTTTATATATCATTGCAGTTATCTCGTAGTTTCAATTGATTATTTGAGTTGATTAGTAGATTATATATAGTAGATAGTAAAAGATAGATAGTAGATTATCAATAAGAAATATTTATCCCGTGTTTTTTACAAATCAGTGACAATTATTTGTTCTTTTTTAGGTATTAGTGACAAATATTTGTCACGTGTGTTTAAATATTAATCAGTTTAAATAGTCACTAAGCCTTCTTGTTTTTTAGATAGTAGGTTTATAGTAGTTTTCAAAAATTATAATTATCAATGACAAATATTAATCTCGTGTTTTTTTTATATCAGTGCAGTTATCCCGTTTTTTTATATATCATTGCTGTTATCTCGTAGTTTTAATTGATTATTTTAGTTGATTAGTAGATTATAGTAGATAGTAAAAGTTAGATAGTAGATTATCAATGAGAAATATTTGTTTTAAATATTAATCAGTAGTTTAAATAGTTATTACATCTTCTTGTTTTTTCGATAATAGGTTCATAGTATGCTTCAATAATTTTAATTATCAATTACAAATATTAATCCCGTGTTTTGTATATATCAGTGCAGTTATCCCGTGTTTTTTATATATCATTGCAGTTATCTCGTAGTTTCAATTGATTTTTTTAGTTGATTAGTAGATTATAGTAGGTTATCAATGAGAAATATTTGTTTTAAATATTAATCAGTAGTTTAATCCTATGTTTTTTTTATATATCAGTACAATTATCCCATATTTTTTATATATATAATTGCAGTTATATCGTAGTTTCAATTGATTATTTTAGTTGATTAGTAGATTATATTAGATAGTAAAAGATAAATATCAATAAGAGGTGATAGTAGATTATCAATAAGAGTATAAACAAATTTCGGAGAGAAAAATTAAAATTTTAGTAGATTATAGTAGATAGTAAAAGATAGATAGTAGATTATCAATAAGAGTGTATAAATTTAGAAATTTAGTTAAAAAACTAAAGTATAATGATAATAGAAAGAGAAAAATTATTTATGGAAAAAGTAAAAGTAAAGTAAAAAGAAAATAAAGGAAGAAAGAGAGTGTAAGAGAGAAGTGAAAAGGAGGAAAGAGAGCGTAAGAAGAGAGAGAAAAAAAAGGAAGAAATAGAGTGTAAAAAGGAAAAATGAAGAAAGAGGGTGTAAGAGAAAAGTGAAAAGGAGAAAAGAGAGTGTAAAAAAAAGAAAGGAAGAGAGGGTAATGACCTAAATACCCTTTGGAGTTATTATAGAGTGGCAAGGTGTGAAGTAAGTGTGAAGGCTTTTATGGGTAGTTTAAGTGTGCTTTATTAGTATAAATAGATATTAGATAGCAAAAAATAACTATTTAAAAAGGAGTGAATTTTGGATGGTGGGGGGAGAGATTTTGACAAAAAAAATTCATAATGAAAAACATGAAGCAAAAGAAAGGAGCGAGTTTCACTGGAAGAGGTAGAATGCACAAAAAAGGTAAATAATTTCATGTTCTTGGCATTTTTGAAATAAACTAATAGATAGAAAGATACATTTGGATCAACCGGTGAATCATGCAATGGAGACAACAATTCTTTGTAAAGTTATAGTCATCGAAAAACCATGTATATTTTGATATTGTTTTTTAGAAGGGGTCTTTGAAACCATGTATATTTTGATATTGTTTTTTAGAAATTGCAATGGTGGTTAAATTTTTTGTGAGACATGATTCATAGAAACTTTTTGTAACACCCCGATATTTTTATCGAGTAAAAATACCCAAGTGTACCATTCCTAAAACATCAGAGATATATTTCCCGTTTAAATACTGAACATCACTATAAATTTTTCGCTGAATATAACCCAAACAGTCTTATTTACAACAAGACAATATGGTTCTCAGACCATATACCATCAGCATCCATAGTATTCAGTATCATACAAGAAAGCGGAAGAAAGATATACACTAAATACATAATGTTTTAGTATACAGACAACAGAAGGGAAATAAGCTTAAACATAAAGCTAGGCTATCAGCAACCAATCCGAGCTCAACCTACTCGTGCCTCTTGGATTTCCGCTGTCCCTGTGTCTCTGTAAAACAACATTTAAACAGTGAGATACAATCTCAGTGAGTTCTACCGATACCCCTACTCGCTCTCTCGGTACTTGTTTAAAAACATTTTTAACTCAACACGGCACCGACTGCGTGACCGCTACATCCCGGTGAACCGCATTATTTTACACATAGCATTCCACCGGCTGCGTGACCGCTACATCCCGGGGAATCTGCTATAACTCAGTACGACACCGGATGTGTGACCGCTACATCCCGGTGGACCGCACAACAATTAATTTAACATAACACCGACTGCGTAACCGCTGAATCCCGGTGAACCCCCCTACCAATAGTACATTCTCCCATTGGCATGGAGCCTAGGGAAGGGGATCATGACTGCCCCGCCTAGTATGCTACACATGGGTCGTCACCCAACTCGATATACTATATACGTATATCTACAATACTGTGAACCCACGGTCCATCAAATCAGATAATCAATGAAACACTTTAATCCACATTTTAAAAAATTCAAGTTCACACTCGCACTCTAGTTGACCACTTTTCGACACAATTTTCAATATCGAAAACAGTTCATTTTGCCTTAAAAATAGAATATTCAGTTAGGCCTCTGAATAAGCTTTCCAACGCATCTTAGAACACCTCAATCGGGTTCCCGGATCAAAAGTTATCGCGAAACGAAAAACAGTGTTTGGTTGCTGAAAATCTGCAAAGTGACGCGCGAGTGGCGCGTGGCGCGCAAGCGGCGCGCGAACTGGCAGTAAAACCTGTCAACTGGCGCGCGAGTGGCGCGTGGCGCGCAAGTGGCGCGTGGGTTGACAGCAGGGGGTCTGTCAAGGGCAGATTTTGGCGGTTTCGCGCGAAAACCGCGATTCCGCTTATTTCCGATTCTCGTTCCGATTGAAAACAGTCCAAACAAACAGAAAACAGATCCAACCAATATCACACAATCAATCAAATCAATCGGAATCTCAATCAAAACGAGTTTTTATCAAAAACGACATATTTTTCCAAATAGCGGTTTTCAACCCAAAATCTCTCAAACTCGATTACCAAATAATATTCCAGTCCAGCGAAAGCGGTAAAACAGTTAATTAATTAATTCGAAACATAAAATCCTAAACGTGAGTAGAACTCACCCTTGAAGCGTGAACCACGAGCGGGCCGAATCCACCGAGTAACCACACGAACATTCCCCGCATAAACTTTCCGTTCCGACGACGCTCAAATCCGCTTCCAAAGCTTTCCATTCGATCACGAAACCGCTTTTTGACCGAAATGCCGAATTCCTCGAAATCTTCCAAGAACACTATTCATCATCCCTAACCTCCAAAACTACTATTCATCCATAACCCCAAATCACCCAACTAGCTTCCAATCTTCCAATCGATCTTCAATACTCGAGCAATCCACCTTGGGTTCGTTCCTAATCGAACTTAAACCTTCAAAACCAATCCAAAATCGGATTTCCCTCAAAACCTCCAAAACACTAAAATGGCCAAGTGAGAGAGAGTGAGGTGATCGTCACTAAGTTGGTACCAAATCGAAGAGGAAGTAGCGCTGAACATTTTTCGTGTTGGACGGAAGTCGTTTCGGTGAAGTCTTCTCTCTCCCTCTTCTCTTCTCCCTCACGCCATTCTCTTCTTTTTCCTTCTCCTTTTCTCTCTTTTTCTCCTCTGTTTCTCGCCTCCTCTTTCCTTCTTCTCTTAATTCTTTTAATTAATTCTTTCTCCTCTTCACTCACACACACACACACACACACACACACGTATACATATATATATTTATTTAATATATAAGTTGTAACGCGGTCAAATTACCATATTGATCGAAATCTCCTATTTCGATTTCAAAACTTCCTTGGTCCGTATTATCCGGTTAACGATCCGATGACAACAAATAAATAATTTTAGCACTCGATAAATTTACCAGTTAAGTACTAAGTTAATTCAATTGGGTTAACCTCCAAATAATTCGGTTAATTATTTTGAGGATGTTACATTTTTCAATTTATCTTTTTTTTTTGTTACAAACTTTTCATGTAGATACAAGCAAATGAAGGGGTCTTTGAAACTAATTTAGTGAAATTGCCATATTGCATACATAAATAACTCTAATAAACCAACTTTAAAAGCCAAATCAATATTAAAACTAACATTTGTGCTTTTAAACTCAAATTCCTTTTTTTATAGCTTTTTTAAACTCAAATTCCATTGGCACTTTAAAATGTTATCACATACATACAATAATTCTTATAAACAACTTTCAAATCCAAATAAATATTAAAACTAATTTTTTTGCTTTTAAACTCAAATTTCAATAACACCTTACAATGTTGTTGGATACTAAATACAATATCACATATTCCTTATTAATACAACATATTTACCAATTAATATATGTTATGCAATGATAAAATTAAATTTTATAACCATTAAACAACATTCAACAAATTACATACAAAAAGGTTTAAACAATATAATAAAATTAAACAATATTATAATAAGTTAGAAATAAAATATTTTAATCAAACTCGTGCTTAACCCTGGTATCAAGCTAGGCATGGCAACGGGGCGGGTCGGGGGCGGGTTTGGCATTCCCCGTCCCCGCCCCTACCTCTATCGGGGTCGGGTTTTGCATTTCCCAACCCCGTCCTAAACGGGGACGGGTTCCCCACGGGTACCCGTTTCCGCCACAATTTATAGGAAAAATACAAAAAATATATTTATAATAATTAATAAAATAAAATAATAATAATTATACAATGATAAAATAAAGTTAAAAGTATTAAAATAGATTTTTCTATAGGAAATAGATCAAAATTAAAAATAAACAAAATTTATGAAACAAAGAGAATGAGTAAATATGCATGAAATAAAATAAAATAATTAATTTATGTTTTGTCGAGCGGGTTCGGGGCGGAGACGGGGTGGGTATCGACATCCCCGAACCCAAACCCGTCCCCAGTCAAAGCGGGTTTTCCCCGTCAAACTCGGGGCGGGGCGGGTGGGTACCCCGCAGGTTCGGGTTATGTTGCCATGCCTATATCAAGCAATAAAGAGTTGTAATAAACCAATTTGGTTGAGTGAAGTCCAAAGGAAGTTTAAGATGAAAATTTGAAAGTCGGTCAGCAGCAATCTTCCATCATGTAATGTAGCTCATGAATAAAATAAAGAACTACAATGGCCAATGGAATAAACTTTCCTGCTCGCATAAGACAACACCACGAAATAGCATTCACTTAACTAATGAACAAAACTGCACTTCCAAGTTCGAAACATTTTTCAACAGATTCGTCATAACTGACATATATTACAAAACAGTCGTGAGTAGATAGCTGGTTGGTGAGCTAAGATACAACAGGCAGTTGAAGCAGGATGTCCAAATTCAAATCCCAGAAACTAACAATTTTCCCTCCTCTTAACTAATTAACCACTAACTTTGCCAATCAAAAAATAAATAAACAATATTTCAATTTATTTTCTCCATCCAACATCAGCCATTACTAATCAATTTATTTTCTTTTATCTTCAATTTTCAATTTTGTGCTGAGTTACATCAATGGGAACAGGTAAGCCACACTTGTTATGAAAGAATCTATACAATCCATTCATTTAAACATTTCATTCAGAAATTGGGTCAACTAACTACATAACATAGTGTAAATAGAAATCAACCACATTTTGCCATCTTTTTGAACGAATTTCATCAAACTTTACACGGGCATTCAATCATATCTCACCACTGTGAATTAGGATTAGACTTTCATATGTAAAACTGTTTAGTAAAAAGACTAAAATTACTTCTCAAAACATGTTTAATCTGTGACAAAACTGGGAAATATAATCGGACATTATATTTATACTCATCAAGGTATTAAAAACCACAACAATGAAATTTCTGCAATATGGCAATTTCAAAGTTCAAACAATGACAAATTCTATAAATTGAAAACAAAATGTTTTTGGAAACTAAACAAACCCTTATTTGTGGATTAGTATTATTTCTATTTCTATTATTCATACGCTTTGGTGTGTGAAAAATAAACAAAATAACTAGAACTAATAAACGCACCAGAAAAGCATCAAACTCAGCAAGAGATCCAATTCTTGTGAGTGCTAATAAGCGCAGACAAAAGCCCTGCAGAAGACAACAAAATCGGCTTGGAAAAAGGTCCTTTACCATCCAATATATCATCCAAAGCCATTAATCCATCAGCAAAATCCTGAACAATCGAAAGTTTCTTCATAAACTTCTTTTCTCTCAATTTCCTCAACCTCACTTCTTCTTCTCCGATTCCAACCCCTCTCAAAACCGCAATCTCAATACTCGATTTCAAACATTCTTCATCCTCAACAATTACTCTCAAATCCCTAAATTTCAACGCCACGCTACCAAAATAACCAACAAACTCCGCCCACGCACTTACCTTCTGGAAGAATCTGGAATATTTAGGATCGATAATCAAACCGGCTTTCGATAACCAAACGAATTGTTCAACAAAATAATAGAATCCTTCACCACCGTAAGCGATGATAGAGAGGAGAAACTCGCGTTTGGAATCGACGCGCGAGTTTCTAAGCGTGTTGAGATCTTGAACGAATTTACCGAGTCTGAAGGCTTTTCGGCTAACGCCGACGCTTGATTCGAAGCTTTTGAGGCGTTGAGAGAGGTTTGGATCCGAAGCAACGAGAGAAGAGGCGATGATTAGCTTCGTAGTGTAACGGCAAATCTTGAGAAGTTTGTCAACGCCGTCTCGCTTGGCAAGGTAGGCTTCCACGTGGTTTAATAAGTCTCTGTTGTTGTCTTTTGGCTTTGAGGTAACAATGGTTAGTGGCTTTGGTTTAGGGTTCTGTGACGGAGCTGCAGGCTCGGAATCCATTGCAGTCTCCGAATGTAACGAAACGAACAAAGCACCACGGCACGGAGCTTAAGCGCCGAGTAGAAACATCGAAATCATAAATGGGTCTTAGGATGTAACCAAAAAAAGGTTTCCATTTTTTATAACCCCACCCTTCTATCTCATAGCCCCGGAGGCTTTGTCAAAAACCAAAAATATCCTCCGGTCTTATGAAAAAATACAAAACAGATTTATTTATTAAAATAATAAATTTCGCAAAACGGATTTATATAAATCCAGTTTTAAAAAGTACAAAATAGATTTATCTATTAAAATGATAAATTCGTTTTGTATTAAAAATAAAATATATTTTATTTAATTTTTCTAAAATAAGGTTATAAGAACACCACTAAAAATTCGTTAAAGAATCAAAACCAATTTAAAAATTATAAAAACACCACTAAAAATCTAATAAAACCAAAAGAATATTATACAATTTTTTAGAGATTATGAAAAACTAAACAAATTAATAAAAAACTAGTAAACGATGGAATTTGGGACTTTGAGCCCCCCAAACTGATTTAATGGCTGTGGTTTCGAGACAATCGGAGTAGGTTGCCCGAAAGTTGATATATTTACACAATAAACAGAACCAAAATATCACCGATATCCATATCTATTTTTATTTAAAAAAAATTGATTATAATTTTTAAACAGATTTATCTATTTTATTTTGAAAAACAGATTTATCTATTAAATAGATAAATTCGGTTTTGAAAATTTTCAAAACGAATTTATCTACTAAAAAAAGATAAATTCGTTTTGCAATTTTTCAATACCGGATTTATCATTTTAGTAGATAAATTTGTTTTGAAAAATTGCAAACCGGATTTATCTATAAATTTGTTTCCAATTTTTTTTGCAAAACAGATTTATCCTAAAAATAGATAAATCCAATTTCCTTACCTACTTGGGATATATGCTACGTATTTAAAATTATATATCTATCTTCTTTTTTTGTTACCATGTCATTGGTGCGTAGTTTCCACCGGCTTTATCGGTGACTAATCTACACCGGGGAATGTGGCTGGCCACGAGTTTCCGGCTTTACCGGCCCGTGTGATTCTCCTCTCCCAACAGAATTTTTGCCAACCCAAGATTCGAACCCGAGATCTTGGGGTGGGATCCAAGTCCATTTACCAGTTAACGAACGCTTTGTTTGTCTCTTATGCAACGATAAAGAGAACATGTTAAGCAATATTTACAAAATTATATTTATGAAATACTCATCAAGCCTTAAAGTAAAGGCTAAATAGCACTTTTGGTCATTTATATTTGCTCTAAGTTTCACTTTGGTCCTTTATCTTTTTTTTTGTCCGTTTTGGTCCCTCATGTTTCATTTTGGTCCCTCCCGTTAGTTTTTCTAACGGACGCCACGCTGGCAGTTAACTGCTGACGTGGCGTCCATATTCATTTAATGACGTGGCAATTTAGTTTTTTAAATTTAAAAAAACAAAACATAATTTAATCACTGGCTCATCACTTCATCTCACTCATCTTCATCACTCACTCTCGCTTCATCACTGGCTCATCACTTCATCTCGTCCATATTCATCTTCATCACTTCTCTCGAACCAAAATCAGAGAAGAAGATATCACTGTTGCGCCCGAAAAAGTCCCCGAGGGAATCTTTCTTCGTTTACAACTTTTTTTTTTAAATCAATGAAGTCGCCACCAATATTTTTTTATAAGGAAAATATTAAAGAAAAACCTTTTTGGAAAGCGGGTGGCCTTTTGGAAAACCGGAAGATTTGGGTTCGGGGGTCGGTTAGGCATGGGGAAGGTATTAGCACCCCACATCTCCTTTCTATCGAAAGGGAACCTTTAATTAAACGTGTGGTTTTAAGTGCTGATTTGGAAGATACTTAAATTTGCCCTTTTTCGAAGAGAGAATGAAAAGACTTAATGAAAATTTTATTTTTGGCGAGAAAGGAGGAAAAAGGGTTTTTAGAAAGAAGTGCTTGACGGGACATGGCCCGCTCCTACGTATCTCCCGGTGCGATGGAGAATTCAAAGCTACGTAGTTCTTGTTTGTCCTAAAAAGGTTTTTGTTTTTTAGTCTGTTTAGATGAGTTTTCACAGTAGGAGTGAGGATTCGCGATGACCAAACAACAACGGTTTAGAGTGGCCGCGCTACTAACTCTTATGAAAATGAATTATCATTAACGACCAAACGGCAACGGCGCGAGTGATGATTAATGATAATCGGTTTTTATTTTGAGCATTGAAAAGGTTTTCGTAATTGAAGGAGAGCGTTTGTGAGGACCAAACAACAACGGTTTAGAGTGGCCACACTACTAGCTCCCACAGGAATGAAATCATCACCCACAATCAAACGGCAACGGCGCGAGTGATCATTAGCGATGATTAGTTTTGATTTCGACGTTTGAAAAGATTTGTTTTTGAAAAGTGTTTTCGTTGGTTCTAATTGGAGAGAACGTCGTGATGAAAGAAATTTGCAATTGGATTGAGTGTTCGCAATGACCAAACAACAACGGTTTAGAGTGGTCATACTACTAACTCCTTTGAAAATGGAATTATCATTAACAACCAAACGGCAACGGCGCGAGTGATCATTAACGATAATTGGTTTTATTTTAGGTTCAAGTGTTCGAATGAGTTATCCTGGAATGACGATTTTGAAAATTCATATTGAACATGATATGAGTAAAAGTGGAGTTAAGTCGCCACACTTATAACTTAAGTGTTTATTCCTAGTTTAAAAATTAAACGAACCATCATAATAGTGATAATAAATGATAAGCAAAAGAGATGCTACTAGATGATAACGTGAGGTAAATAGTAACGATGATAATAGTAATAACAATGAATGGTAACAAAAGTAAAAGAAATAAGTGAATGAAAAGAGGTGGGTGCTGAATAGAGATATAGGGGGTGTAACTAGCACTTTTATTAGCAAAAACGTGGGGGGGGTTCTGGATTAGTAATACTGGGGGTGCAGGAAACAGTCAGGTTTTTTAAACTTGAAAAAAAAAGAAAAACAAGAAAAGGAAGTATCGTAAATAAAATGCTGAAAGAAGAGAAAAAAACTAAAATTATCCCCCCCCCCTCTCTTTTCAGCACCGTTCCATTTTAAGAAAAGAGAGAGAGAGAGAGAAACGCTTTGGAGAGCAGGAGAAAGAGATCGACGGAGACCGAGAGGGAGGGAAGGAGAAGCAGATCGAGAGAGTGAGAGAGAGAGGGTATACCGCGAGGGAGAGAGGAGCGTTTGGTAGTTCCGGCGACGATGAGAGCGGAGTCGATGGCGGTGGTTGGTGGCTGAACGCGACGGAGGGAGAGACAGGGACGGTGATCTTCGACGAAGCTGATGACGATACTGAACGCGAAGAGGAGCGATGATGGGTCGTCTGAGAGGGAGAAGCTGACGGTGACAGTGGTGGTTGGCGCGGCGGCGGTCACGGCGGCGCGCGGTGGCTTCGCCGGAGGTGACAGTACAGTGAGTGGTAAATTCCTTTTTTTTTTTCTCTTGCTTTGGTTTTCTTTCTTCTTGCTGTCTATATGGGTGATTTTAGTGTATCTGTTTATGAATTTTTGTTGTTGCTGCTACTGTGTTTTTGTATGTCAATCTGTGGGTATTGTGTTTTTTTTTCCTTGTTGCTGTTTGGAGTCCGAATTTATAGTAAGGTTTGTATAGAGTATTGCACTGTCAAGTCATTTTCCTCTGCACCTCTGTTTTGTGTTTGTTCAATATTTCACCCTTTGATGTATAAAGTTCTCTGATGATAATTTTTCTTCCCCCAATCCTTTTTTGCATTCACGACTCTGACCTTTCTATATTGACCATTGATACAGATGCTAGAGGAGGCTGCGGCCTAGTCACTGTTTTGGCGTGTCATTGATGCATAATTGTGCAGAATGGGGCTTGAGCTGATTTTGGGTAGAAGACTTTGAGATTGTTAAAAGATGTCTGAGGCTTTTGCTCTAAATGGAAGAAGGAATCTTGGCAACTCTACTAGAGCGAGAGAGAGGAGAATTGCAAGCTTTCTCTTATTATTATTTTTTAATTTTGTTGTAGAAAAACTTTAGTTTCAGATTTAGAATCTATTTTGTTATTCCATTTTGTATTTATTTTGTGTAAATATGATTTCTAAAGTTCTGCTTTATATTCGAATCTAATAATAGTTAAGATTAAACAATATATTATTATTTTTTTAATTAAGTTTTTCTTGCAATAAAAAAGAAAATAAGTTCTTCTAATAGTAAAAGAAATGACGCAAAATCGCTAACGAGCACTAAATGACATGCGTTAACGATTAAAACCTCAAATGCACAACGAATAATATTTTGATTTTTTTTTCTGATAAATTTCAATTAGGCGGACAAAATTGGGGTATTACAATCACGATGAAGAGATCTCTCAATCTCGCTCTCTTTCGCTTTCAATCACTGGCTTCATCACTTCATCTCGCTCATCTTCATCACTCACTCTCGCTCTCTGACTTTCACTCCGCCCAGATCTCGCTCAGATCTTCAAACATCAAGATCAACAACACATCTTCAAACATCAAGATCAACAAAAACTCAGATCTTCAGATTCGTTTTGTTCAGATCTTCATATTCGTTTTGCCCAGATCTTCGTTTTGTTCTTCTTCGGATCCCTTTCACCGAAAACTGTTCTTCGTTATGGTTTATGTTATTTGTTTCACCAAGAATTGTTTATGTTCTTCAGATTCGTTTCTGAGATTCGATTTCATTTGGTGATGGCTGGGTTTGCATAAAATCGGTTTTGAAGATTTCTGAGCTTTGATTTCATTTCAGAAAGGTCTGTTTCTGTTTTTGAAGATTTACGATTACTGGGTTTGAAATCAGATCTGGTTGTTGGGTGATGGTGTTATGCATTTACCGGTGTTAGTAATCAAATATGGTGTTTGGGTGTTGGGTGATGTCGTAATGGTGTTATGCATTTTCTGGACTTATGCATTTATTGAGTTTTGTGTTTCGATGGAAGAAGAGAGCGAAGAGGAAGAAGAGGATTGATTAGGGTCCAAATCTGGGTGATTTGTGTTTTTTGTTTGAAGGTGTTCTAGTGTTTTTTGTTAATTTGTTAATTTGTGTTTTTATAATTTTAAAAACTTAATTGCTTATGTGTCATTAGATTTAGAATTAAAAAATATTTTTTTTGCCACATCAATTAATGAATGCCACGTCATTTAATGAATTGAGGACGCCACGTCAGCAGTTAACTGCCAGCGTGGCGTCCATTAGCCAAAACTGACGGCAGGGACCAAAATGAAACAAAAATGAAACATGAGAGACCAAAACGGACCAAAAAAAAGATAAAGAACCAAAGTGAAACCTAAAGCAAACATAAAGGACCAAAAATGCTATTTAGCCTAAAGTAAATTACTATGTATGCTACGGCAGAGCATATTAAATAACAATAAGAAAGTCTAACAAATAACAATCAACTCTGTTACTAAATATTATATGTATAATAAATATTTGATAACTATTTATATTATTAATTATAACAAGACAATGTATACATGTTTATACGCACTAGTTAAATAACAAATAACAATCAACTTTGTTATTTATTCTTAAAAAACTGTTAACACCAAAAAATAACTAAGTCGTAGGCCGAGGGTTGAGGAAAAATGGGAATGGAATTAGAGTGCTGAGGCCTGAGGCGAGCCACTAGACTAAATCCCAGGAGATAATTGCCAAAGGAAAGAACTCAAGAAAAGCCCTCGGGGCGTATAACAAGACAACTCCCTGAGGAAGGGGTTAGCCCGAGAGGCAACGAGCGAAGCCGAGGGAGGGTAAAGCCTCAGCCTATAGAGTACCACAGCCAGGGTAGGCTCGAGTGCCGGAGTCACTGTCCGAGGACGAAGGCTAGCCGAGTAAATCAAGTGGTCGAGGCAAGGCAGGTTTGCTTGGAAGGCAAGAAAGAGAAAGCACGAAGATAGAACGTGGGAGCGGTTGAAGATCAAGCGAAGGAGCGAGGCCGCGAAAGGCGGAGCGAGGGAGTTCACCCCACTAACCGTGCTACTGGGATCGTGGGTAGTTACTTCGCCTCTTTAGGGCTTAGGAACAATGATAATCATTGATCTTAGATCAATCCAACGGTAGGCAAGTGTTGGCTATAGTAGTGGCCGACGAGGGCCTATGTATATAAATAGGAGGAGGATGATTGTACAGGAGACACATCAATCAATCAAACTCTACGTTTATTTCAATTTATCTTTTTTATCGCACTTTATCTTTATTTTCATGCATTAAGCCAGTAGAATAATCCAACAATCGCGTCCCATTCACTCAACCTGACCCTTTCTAGAGGAGTCAGGACACCCACGGTCAAGGAGCAGAGTTCCCTCTTTGGCGCAATCTCTTGAAGAACAGAGGAATCAAAGAACTGTCCAAACCTCTGGCCGATCCCACGGCTAGGACCTAAAAGTTTAACGAAAAAACAAATTGGCACGCCCGGTGGGACAGGAACGGGTGAACAGACCTGTGTTTAATTCGCCTGGACTGAATTATTGTTGGCGTATGCACTTGCGCTCCGGTAAAAGCTTAAGTATGGAATCACCTTCGGCATCAAAGAAAGCAACTGCTTCCAAAGGCAAAATCATGGAGCCAAAAGGTGTTTTGGGGAATACTGCCTTAATGGTTACTGCTAAGTCGAATGAACCACCTCACCAAGAGGAGGAATCGTGGTCATGACCACGTCATTCATTCGGCAACAAATTGATATGGGGATACATGATATAATGTACCAAGTGTCCAAATAATTGCCTGACATAGTTAAACCTATGGTGCACAATGAAGTGCAACAAGTCAAGCAATTGGAAAAAAAAGGCACGCGACGCAAGGTAACAGCGCTACGAACCCCATTTTCCCCGGCCAATCGCAGGGAGGACAACCTAACTCCATGGGAGGCACGCATCAGACTCTGCCATACACCAACCCTATTGGACCTCAGCAGGCATCTTCCTATAATTCTATGGGAGGCATGCATTAGTGTCCACCGAGTGGGAGTGTGACTGGGCCTCAGTAGGCGTTCTCTCATTAGGTATATCCCATTCCTGTAATTCCTCAGCCTGGTACTTTTGCCACTACCAACACTAGGGGGCAGTCTATGGCGAATGTCACTAATACGACTTCTTTTCAGCAGGGACAAGTGCAATTGGCTAGAAGGCCCCCCGAGGCAGCAGGCTTGGTGGGTCTGCCGCAAGGACCATCCTATGAATGTTCTGTCGCGGCTAACTACCCGGCTTACGTAGGGGGCAAGCCTTCGCCCCGAAATCAGGGAATGGCAGGATAAGTGGGCATTGCCCGAGTCAGTAACCATGGGTCCAGAGCCCACTTGTCTCGACAAACCTACCCCCTAGTCAGCCGTACTCTGGAGCACTCAGTACCTACCCGGCAGGTTCCTATTTACAGACACAGGTCAATGGTCCCCCGGTCGAGCAGTCATGGAATCAACTTTCACCTTACCGAGGCACTCAGACATCTGTACCAGGAATTGGCCTTGTTAACCTGGCCCAAGTAGTGTCTGGGCATGGACAGACGCTGCACCTCAGGTACCACCGCAGCCAGGGGCGTAGGGTCCCCCAGATACAATGTGGCAACCAACGCGTCCACCTGAAAGACCATCGGGGCCCCAACTCCTGGACCCTAATCTGATAGCTGATACCATCAAGAAGTTCTTTGGTGTTCAGTTGAAACAGCTCGACAAGTCAGTGTATAGGAAGTCTTACCCCAAATGGGTGGACAGATTGGTGCCTCTGCCCAGAGGATTCAAAACCTCTGACTTTGCCACATTCTCCGGGGATGATGGAAAGCCCACTATGGAGCACATCGGCCGATTCACGGCCCAATGTGGGGAAGGAAACCAGAATGAGTTCCATAAGCTGCAGCTGTTCCCTTTGTCTTTGACAGGAACTGCTTTCTTATGGTATTCTTCTCTCCCACTCGATTCTATACAGACCTGGGCAGACATGGAAAGGTGCTTCCATGACAGATTTTATTGGCCACAGCCTGAAGTTACCGCAGCCGATCTCATGAATCTACGACAGAAGGTGGATGAGGCTGTGACAAACTTCATTGAAAAGATTCAGAAAGATGGCTGGAAAGTGCTCAGTACCTTTCCCAGAATCTCAACTTACTTCCATGGCCATCTCTGGAATGCACCATCAATTGAAGGAGAAGTTTATGGGACAAGCTTCGAGTGACCTCAGTGGCTTGGCTTCTAGGGCAGTTCAGATTGAGCAGTTCATACAGGAGAGAGAAAGGAAGAGAGCTACTAGGGGTTGAAGGCCTCAGTTGGTGTCAGTAGTTGATGCAACCGAGGACTCAGATTATGATGAATCAGCTGATTACACGACAGACATCTTGGTGGTCGACATAGTTAAAGGGAAGGCCTACATCTGTCCTGTCCTTAAACCTGCCAAAGGAAAGAAGAAGGACGAGGCGGAGAGTAAAGTTGAATACTCATTTGACATATCTAAGGCCGACCAAATATTTGACTACCTCCTCAAAGATAAGCAGATTAAACTCCTCGATGGCCATAAGATACCCCCTCCGGAAGAGATAAAGGGGAAGAAATATTGTAAGTGGCATAATTCATTCAATCATGCTACTTCCAATTGCATTATCTTCTGCCGAGCTATCCAAGGAGTCATAAGGAAAGGAAGGTTCAAAATGATCGACAAGGGAACATCGGAGATGAGTGTTGATACTGACCCTTTCCCCAACATGAATATCAATATGGTCTCCTTTTCAGCGAGCGACCGAGGGAAAGGAAACAAGAAGTATGTGTGGGTTCCCAAGCAGGAGGCCCCCTAGAAAGGAAGGTGTCTGTCTTCGACCGATTGGGGCCACCCCCTAAAGGATCTAGTGTGGCAGACCGCATGGCTCTCCTTGCAGGAAAAGTTGCAGTTGGGAGGACCGAGCCAACCTCAAGGAACCCAAAAGAAGCTCCTAAATCCAAGGAAGCTTGTCTATGATCTCAGAGAATTACACTTATCCAAGCTCAACCTTGAGAGACACATCCCTCGGTCCAAAGGCTTGAGAGAAAGACTTCATCATGTCTCACCTGGGGGGCATGGTCGGCCTGCCGATGATCCCATTGGACAAACCACCATGCCAAACTCAGGGAAAGAATCTCATCCCAGAGAGGAAAGAATGGTAGCACAGGTTACTGGGGCTCAAGGTTCAACATCGGTGGACATTACTGTTTTGAATGACAGTGCATTAAGGGCTATTAAAACTGTGAAGCCACCTCCAGAGGTGCCACAGAATCAGTGGATGACGCAGACAGCAGTGGAAGCACCAGCATATAGGGTGGCCTCCAAATCACACTCACAGAAAAGGAAACAACAAAGGGCGAGAGCTTTTAACAGAATGAGGGAGACGCTTCAGATGCTCACTTCGGCCAGAGAAGGGAACGCCCAGACCATCCCCGCAGCCACTGTTGCTATAGCGTTGGAATAGGCCTTCCCAAAACCGACCGAGGACACAGCTCTGGAGCAGCAAACCCTCGACGTAGCTGGCCCTAGTGCACCCACTGAGAAGGAGGAAGAGCCCAACACCATGATAGGGATGATGGATGTTCCCCATAGCCCGCTCAACGAGGCAGTGATAGAGTGTCTGTATGGGCCCAACAGCCCCAAACCACCACAGCCAGTGTACCCCAGGTTGAAAGAACTATGACAGAGGAAGAACTTGCAGAGGACGACCTCTTGGGGGAAGATGAAGAGAACCCCTTTGGCCCATTGGATTTTGACGGGGACTCATTGACAGGGTCAATCCTTGATGACATCACGGACAGGGCTGATGGGGAATGTTATGCTGACATAGAAATGGTGAGCCTTCTCCCACCAGAATTCTAGGGAAATAAGGATCAGCCAAAAGCTCTCGAGGGAGATGTCTTTGCCGAGGAAGCCGAATGGGAAGCCTTAACAGAGCCCGAGGGGGCAGTTACAGAAGGGATGCTGTTTGAGAAACCCACGGCAGAAATGAATAGACACTTGAAGCCACCTGTACATCAAAGCCCATCTGAATGGGAAGTTGTTTAATCGGGTCTTCGTAGATGGTGGTGCTGTGCTGAACATTATGCCAGTAGCCACCATGAAGAAGTTGGGAAGAATGCCGCGGAACTCATCCCAACCACCATGACCATGACTAGTTTCATGAGCCACCCATCCCACGCTTTGGGAGTGTTGGTGGCCGATGTAACAGTTGGGACCAAGGTAACTCGCTCGGCCTTCTTCGTCATAGAAGGAAAGCCCTCATATGTTGCGATCTTGGGGGGGATTGGATCCATACCAGTGAGTGTGTTCCCACTACTCTGCATCAGAAGCTAATGATATGGATTGGAGATAAGGTGGAAATAGTGGAGGCAGATCCTAATCCATTCCCTGCAGAGGTGAAACTGTTTGAGGCTGTTTTCTACTCCCCTCACTTGCATCCTATTTCCATCCCAGGAAATTATGAGGAAGGAGTCATAGAATCATGTGACTGGACTAAGAGAGGTTTTGAATTCAAAATGTTGGTCGACCCACAGCCTGGCAATAAGGATGATGATTAATCTCCCAACAGAAGTACAGAACCTGCTAGATCGGCTGCACCTATTTCAAATCGAATCCAGCATTGAGGAGGCTATGTTTGGTGCAGTGAATGAAGAGCACGAACGCTCGGAACACCTCTGCCGAGAGGCTTCGGATGACCCTGTTGGAGGGACGCTGGCCGAACCTCCCTACATAGAGCCCATCCATAGGAAGATACCCATGTTTGAAGCTCAAGATCCTGTGTTGGAAGTGAACCTAGGGAGTGAAAGTGAGCCGAGGATAACTAAGGTTAGTGGCAAGCTACAACCCCAGCAGCGAGATCATGTGGTAGCTTTGATAAAGGACTACCGTGACTGCTTTGCATGGGACTACCATGAAATGTCAGGCCTTGATAGAGCCTTAGTAGAGCATAGGTTACCCATCAAGGAAGGTTGCAAGCCCCATATATAAGCAGCCACCAATGAGGTTCAGCCCGCAGCTAATGCCATAGATCAAAGCAGAGGTGGAGAGATTGCTCAAGGCAGGATTCATAAGAACTGCAAGGTACGTAGAATGTATGTCTAATATAGTCCCCGTGATAAAAAAAGAATGGCCAGGTCAGGGTTTGTATTGATTATAGAGATCTGAACTTGGCCACTCCAAAGGATGAGTATGGTATGTCTGTGGCCGATATGCTTGTCGATGTCGCGGCTAACAATGCCATCTTGACTTTTATGGATGGCTATTCTAGTTATAACCAGATATACGTGGTCGAGGCTGACACCCATAAGACTGCCTTTAAGGTGCCCTGGCGCCTTAGGCATCTATGAGAGGTTGGTAATGCCTTTTGGCCTCAAAAATGCAGGAGCCACATACCAAAGGGCCATGAATGCTATTTTCCATGACCTCATTGGTAAAAGCATGGAGGTATACATTGATGATGTGATGGTCAAATCCAAGAGTTTCGAAGCCCACTTAGTGGAGCTTGAACAAGCTCTAAAACGGATGAGGCTCCACAATCTCAAGATGAACCCTGTTAAATGTGCTTTTGGTGTATCTGCAGACAATTTTCTAGGTTTCTTAGTGCACAACCAGGGCATTGAATTAGACAAGAACAAAGCTCAAGCTATTCTAGAGGCAAGACCCCCCAGAACTAAGAAGGAGCTGCAGAGTTTACTAGGCAAGATCAATTTCCTAAGGAGATTCATCGCCAACTCGGCCGGAAAGATGAAAGCTTTCTCACCATTGTTGAGGATAAAGAATACTGAGGAGATGATATGGGGACCCAAACAACAGGAAGCCTTTGACCAGATCAAGACTGCCTAAACTAATCCCCCTGTCTTGGTGCCTCCGCAGCCTGGGAAGCCTTGGAAGCTGTAGATTGCAGCCGAAGACCAAGCTATCGGCTGCTTGTTAGCCCAAGATGATGATAATGGCGCCGAGCGCGCTATATATTATCTTAGCAGATTCTCAATGATGCTGAGACTAGATATTCTCCTATTGAGAAGCCGTGTCTATCTTTGTTTAATGCTTGTACTAAACTTGAATATTATCTTTTACCTAAAGAAGTTTTGGTCGTGTGCAAAGTGGATATTATCAGGTATCTCCTTAATAGGACCGTCTTACAGGAAAGACTGGTCAAGTGGGCCATTAAGTTAAATGTGTTTGCCCTGACTCATATGCCTCTGAGAGCAGACAAAGGACAAGCTTTGGCCGATTTCTTGGCTCAACATCCTTGTGTAGAGATACACAACACTCCACCCGAGTCTATTAACTACTTGGGCCTAAAGCCTTGGGTCCTCATGTTTGATGGATCAAGCACCCAAACAGGGGCAGGCATTGGAGTAGTCATTATCAGTCCCTTGCGGTCAAACTTGGAGGTTCATGTGCAAGATAGGGGATCAAGCTTCCAATAATCAGGCCGAGTACGAGGCCTTGATCATAAGACTTGATATCCTGGCCGCCATGAAAGCCCAATACGTAGAAATAAAGGGGGATTCGCAGCTGGTGATTAAGCAGATTACTGGGGAATACAAGTGTTACAACACAAAACTCAGACAGTTGCGAGCTTCAGCGCATAACTTGTTGAAGTTGTTCGTCGATGCAGTTATCATGTATGTCCCCAAAAGAGAGAACCAAGAGGCAAATGACTTGGCCCAACAAGCTTTGGGTTACAAGGAGTTGGTGGTCAAAGTATTGCAACAAGATGCCCTGGTCTCGGCCGAAGAGGATCCTGCTAATGCCTGGATGGGAATGTTGACAGGGTACCTCTGTAATCCAACGGCTGGCACTGACTTCAAAACCAATCAGAAGGCACTGAAGTATATCTTGATAGGGGACGACCTCTAGAAGAGAAGCGCCAATGGGGTGTTGTTGCGATGCCTCAAAAGAAAGGATGCTTATATGGTGATGGCACAAATCCATGTAGGGACTTGTGGTGCACATATGTCTGGCCCCATCATGAAATGGCTGATCTACAGACATGGATACTATTGCCCGACGATCACGGCCGATTGCTTCCAGTTTGCAAAGGTATGTGAGGCTTGCCAGCTGCATGGACCAATTCAGAGAGTACCTGCAGACGAGCTCCATCCCATTGTCAAACCTTGGCCATTCAGAGGGTGGGCCATGGATCTAATCGGTAAGATTTACCCTTCGAGCTTAAAGGGCCATAACTTCATCATTGTGACCACCAATTAATTCACCAAGTGGGTGGAAGCTGCACCTTTAGGGAGTGTCAATCAGGCTGTGGTGATTAAATTCATAGAAAACAAAATCATATATAGATTTGGCATTCCTGAAACCATCACGGCCGATCAAGACACAATGTTCACCGAGGAACAATTTGGGCCATGAGAAGTTCTAAGTCCACGACCACGGGGGCTACTCCCTATCGTTTAGTCTATGGGCAGGATGTCGTGCTACCATTAGAAATCAGTGTGGCATCACTGAGAGTAGCTCGACAACACTCCCTTGGCATGGATGAATATCAACATGCTATGTTAATGGAATTGGACTCGGTGGACGATGACAGGATGGCTGCCCTCAGCAGAATTGAGATGAATAAAGCCAAAACGGCCAGAGCCTACAACAAACACGTCAAGCCAAATAAGTTTGTTGAGGGCGATCTTGTGTGAAAGACTATTCTGCCACTTGGGAGGAAAGATCCCCAGTTTGGCAAGTGGTCTCCGAATTGGGACGGGTCCTACGTTGTGAGTGAAGTGTACGACGGTGGGGCATACCGTTTGATTACGCTAGACGGAGAAGAGTTCGAAACGAAAATCAATGGCAAATATCTCAAAGCATATTATCCTACTCTATGGGAAAGTATGCAAGGGAAAGAGAATTGGTAATCGTAAAAGAAGAAATTGTTATAGTGGCTCGCCACACACCGGCGACCTAGTGTTAAAACTACAGATTTACAGACGAGGAATGGCCCTAACACTACTCACCAGGGGTAGCAGCCACCGCAGGGGTCTCAGCTTTGGCCTCGGTCTCCAATATAGCCCCGTCTGACACAAGCTCCACCCCCTTAGCCGCAAAAGCATTTGTCACGATGTCCACCACCGCAGCAGCAACCTCACTTGCTATGACTTCATCTGTCTCGGCAGCTGCAGCCTCACCCAACATCTCCAGACCCTCGGATGAGGGAGTCATCAACGGGCATACTTCTGATACTGGCGCCCCCACTTCATCGGCAACGTCGTCATTGGGGTTTGTAGTTACCTCGGCAGTAGGGGCGTTGCTAGAAGTTGGAGGGTCGGGAGATAGCGGCAGCTCACTGGTCATGACTTCAGTTGTGGCATGGGCCTCAACATTCTCTTGATCTACATGGGCGAGGGCTTGCTCATAAGATGCCCTCAAGGCTCCCCATCCATCATAGACTGGAGCTTGAGAAGACTGAGATTCGGTTGGAGTGCGAAGCCTCTGTGGAAGTATCCAAAAGTTTGATGAGGAAAAGCAGATAAATGGCAGAGCGCCTGTGGTGCATTAAAAGAAGACTTACCCATAACCGCTTGAGAGGGGAGATGATACTTCAGTAGCTTGAGTGGCAGGAGGGGATGAGTTGAGCAATTCCCGGATCCTTTTATGGTGAAGGAGGGGAGATCATCATCTTCGTCGTCGTCATCCAAGACAATTGTGGCAAGAGGTTGAGCTACGCAAGGACATCGGCCAATGAGCTCGTGTCAACGACATAAATAGGTAAACAAGGCCAGAAACTTACCGATGGTAGAAGAGGGTTGCCCAGTAGACTTCAGGCGAGGGGAAGAGCGTGGAGGAGGATCAGAAATTAACTGCCTTTTCTTCTTCGCCTCTGTCACCTTGCCCGTTGATTGGACAGCCATGTGGGGTGGTGGACTCACTCGGGTGGCCATCGAGGTGGGCTGAACAGCAAGTCCCTCGGTCGAGCCCAAATAGTGTTGAAGGTATTCAATGGTGGGGCAAGGAAAGACATGCTCCCGAACCCGCGACCACCAAGAGCTGTGGTTGAGATAGACGCCCCAAGAGAAAGCAAGGAACTTCGCATCCTGATCTACAATGAGCTTGTTGAGATCAGAAGGGAGGATCTTTGCTTGGCGACGCTCCACGGCCATGGAGTCATAGGGGACAGGCACGTGATGACCAATGCCAAACTGCCGAGCAACGAAGTTTGGATGATAGGGTTTGATGGTGAGAGGATTGGTGTTAGAGGAAAGTCTGGGTCTAGCGACCAAGTCACAGACAACTAGCACACGGCTCCAGTGGATGATCATATCATGGTTGTCATGAGCAGAGGGGTCCAAATCTTTTGGGGTGAATATCCACCGAGGACCAAGGCCTTTTTTCCAAGGCCGGACACCAACAGAAGTGTTCTGAGGGGTCCAGATCCAGCAACACTCGGAGCACTTCTGCACGCTCCACAGGAAGAATGGGAGTGGCAGCGAGGGCACACCCGAGGACCCCGGTGGCCTCTGTGGACAAATCAGGGGCAAAATTGGGAAAATAGAGCTGAGCCAAAAGTTGTAGAAACCAGATAGGACCCTCGGCCTTCGAGTAAGAGCCTTTGTCCTTGACTTGCGTTACAAAGATGTCAGGGTAGTCTTCTCCCACGAAGTCAAGGTTGGCATGAACCTCGAGGCCACCAGCAGGAAGCCCCAGAATGGCAGCCACATCCAACAGAGTAGGGGTCAGAATGCCCCAAGGGAAAACAAAGGCGTTGAGGGTGGTTGACCAAAAGGACATCAAAGGAAACAGGAGATTAGCGGTGTGTGGAGTCAACTGGGTTGACACCATAATCATGTCATAGATGCCCTATTCCTTCAGGAAGTGCCTTTACGATCAACCAAGCGGTTCACCCAGGCACCGTATTCAAGGTTGCTCTTCGGCCATCCCCGGAGATCGACGAACTTCGCCTCGGCGGTGTACCAGGAAGACTTGAGAGGAAGGTCACAGGAACCAAACCTCTGCTGGAAGAGTGAAAAGCCATGGTCAGCATTGACAGCAGTAGGGCGTAAAACAGAGAGAGGACCGATGGAGGAGAATATAGAGGGAAAGGCGCTCTGAGAAGAAGAAGCCATAGTTAGTCCAACAAAAATCACAAGGGATACGAAGGAGCTTTTGATCGGAAAAATAAGGAAGAAGTGTAAAGAAACCTTGCGAAGTGGGCATCATTACTATCTATAGCCTTAGGCCACAACCGGCGTGTCCTTGGGAACTGTCGCGCAGTCGTTTTGATTAACGCGATGCGCCAAGTGTCACCAAACGGAAGGCCAGTCTCTTTAAACCGTCACATCAAGTAATATCGAGGATTTTTGTACCATCAGTCACGTCCTCGCGGCCATACGACAGCACAAAAATGGGGGCAATTGTTAACACCCAAAAATAACTAAGTCGTAGGTCGAGGGTTGAGGAAAAAGGGGAATAGAATTAGAGTGTTGAGGCGAGCCACTAGACTAAATCCCAGGAGATAATTTCCAAAGGAAAGAATTCAAGAGAAGCCCTCCGGGCGTACCACAAGACAACTCCCTGAGGAAGGGGTTAGCCCGAGGGGCAATGAGCGAAGCCGAGGGAGGGTAAAGCCTCAGCCTATATAGTACCACGGCCAGGGTAGACTTGGGTGCCTGAGTCACTGTCCGAGGACGAAGGCTAGCTGAGTAAACCAAGTGGCCGAAGCAAGGCAGGTTTGCTTGGAAGACAAGGAAGAGAAAGCACGAAGACAGAACGTGGGAGCGGTTGAAGATCAAGCGAAGGAGCGAGGCCGCGAAAGGCAGAGCGAGGGAGTTCACCCTGTAACACCCCGATTTTTGTATTAGTACGTTTTTGGTTATGGGGGATTATAATATTAATTTTGTGGATATATTGTGCATTTTAGTATTTACGTATTTTTATAAAGTGTATTAGTTTAAATGAGTTTATATATTTATGTGTGTTTGAATTATCAAATATGTTGAAATGATATTAAACCGTATTTTTATCCTATGTTAGTACTATATTTTTGTTATCATTCAATTATGTTGTTAATAGAGTATTTATATTTGAAATATTATTGTTTTAATTGATTATTTTATTTCATAAAATATTAGTATTTGAGATGTTATTTATAGAGAACTATTTTGGCCTATTGAGGTGTTAATATAATAGGTATAGTGAAATTAGGCTTTAAAAATAATTTAAAATTGATTTTGGCCTTTTATTACTCGCATGCAGCCTCTTTTCGCTGATTGCACCCCTTTTGTTAAAACCCAGCGCTCTCCACTAACCAGCGCGCAGCCCAGCCCACACCACAAGCGCTGGACTTGTCACGACCCGCTCCTATTCAGGTGAGGAATTCATTTATACCATTAAGTAATCATATGCTTAAATATTACACAAATGCAATAAAATTCATATATAATATGCTTAAATAATAGCCAACCAATGGTTTGATTACATTACATCAAGAAATAACCTTATCAAAATTATACAGAATAAGCTACATATGTCCAAGTCAAATCCCTTCTCCCCTCATTGAGACCATTTAATGTAATTGGACCAAGAACACCAACATTCCATGTTTCAAAATGAAGACAAATTCATAATCACATTGATCAATATAAAACAAATGATGTGTCATTATTTCTTTGCTTGAGGCTTTTGTGCTTGCAAATGTGGTCGCTGGTATATGTAGTGGCTGATAAAGATGTCCTTCAAAACTTCGATTGTAGACTTTTGATCCATAACAACACCAATGACAAAGCCTATCCATGGAGCAGACATCACTTGGAGTGGTGCTTTTGCAGACTCATCAACTACAGCCATAAATCGTTCCTCAACCTGTGCAAATGAATAACAAATCTACTAAACGAATGAAAAAGTACATTAAAATACAATTTTGACAAATGAAGGGTTTTAATTCTCACAACTTTATGCCTAAAACCAAAATGACAGTGCAAAATAAGATTTATGATTTAATATAACATTTTAAACAATATAACTTTATGCAATTTATATGAAAGAATGTCTAAGATGAAATTGTAATACCATTGACGGTGTAATGTCTCTTGAGCGACAAAATGAAGAGCTCTACCTTCAAGTAAGTGTCTTCAACTATTTTATATGTTATAATATAACTAACTTTTTGTTCAGCAACGTTGTTTCCTTCATCAAATCTCTTATTCCCTCATCAAATCTCTTATTCCATTATCCTATTTAGCTCTGTTTCAAACCCTTCAAGTTGTCTAATCAATATAGTTTCATCAAGCTCCACAAACAAGAAAGTTGTTTAAACATCCAGGTGTTCCAATTCGAGATCATATTAGCTACCATAGCCATGAAAATTAAAATGGATCCGTGTTTATATCATTGGAATCAATTACCAATTTACCTCTTTGAAAGCATTGACAAGATAGAGGACTAATAATGGCCGTGACTACAATAGCCTCAAGATCAATGGTTGAATCACATTTAAGGCCAACCAATCCAAACCAAATAATATGAAGTGAAGCCTTCAGAAAATGTTCTTATACAATACTAAATACTAAATACTAATTACAAAGCCCCTAAACACAATTTAGTGATTTCCTATGCCTTTGTTAGAGCAAGTGCCTAGTGAACACCTTAGAAAATTAATTCAATACAAGTTAAGCCCTTACTTTGTCATCCAGACTAGAGAACAACTTAACATCCTAGAGCCTCCTCCTAGAGACATGCTACTTACACATACGGTAATACCCTTTTTTTGAACAGAAATACAAACTTAAACTTAAAGAAAAAACTAAAAGTTCAACAATGTTCTCTAATTCTACATGCCACACAAATGGTAATTAATGTTGCAGTCCTAAACAATTTTGGTCACAGCATGCAACGAGAAAAGGACACAAAAATATCTGCATAATATAATAAAAACATACTCAGAACAGTAATCAACATGCCTACATTATTCACTGAGCTCATCTGCAGAAGAGTATGTGTCGTCCTCATCTACTGCTTCCTGTATTTTTGTAATCTCAGTCTGAGCCCTTTCCAAAATCTGCTTCTTTTGCAGCTCCAATTCCCTATTAAAATCCAACCTCATCTTCTCCAACTCCATCATCTGTTGCCTCTTAGTATTCTCAATCTTCTCATATATCCTCCCAAATTTTTGAATAGAATCAGCCAACACTCTAAATGAAGCTTCCTCCTCCTCATCATGCACATCATCATCACCTCCATCGAAACCCTCATCATCATCATCATCATCACCATCATCATCTTCCTCAGATGTTTCAGACTCCCCAGGACTATCCCTCATTTCATCAAAACCATTAGACCTATTCAAATAAACCCTTGTATTCATAAACACATATTCACCAGAATCAACTCCACAAGCAAGTCCATACTCTTGCCTTGCAGAAGAAGCCATTAACATATCCATTTTCTTATAAAATGGCCACTCGCAAGAACCAGCACCTAAACCCATCTCATCCATTCTACTCTTCTCTTTCTTATATCTCCTTTTCAACTTATCCAATACACTTCTACACTGTGCCACATTCCTTTCTACCTTCAATTCCTCAGAAACCTTTTCAGCCACTTCATGCCATTCTTCAGACCTTAAATTCCTCCCAAGTTGAAGAAACGTGTCACCCCACACTTCCAATAACACAAACGTCGCATGTTCCAACCATTCCTCGGAGGCAGAAGAAGAACCTCTGTTCCCGTACGAGAATTTGCCACATGGCACAAGCTCATAGTTTGAAACAGACGATGAACCACCACCACTGCCACCACTACCACCACGTAGCTTTCTCTTCTTCCTCGTCGTGAATCCTTCAATTTCATCAAAATTTCCAACATAGCCATTCTGAGCGTCGTCTTCATTGTCGTGGTAGTTGTCGAATTCCTCGGGTTCCTCGTCTTCTTCATCGTCGTCTTCGGCATCCTTGAATTCATTCACCCATTTTGGATCATTCACATGATCACCCAGTAAAGTGTTTTCCATACAAAAGCTAGGTCGTCGAATTCGGTCGTGTATTCATTCACATGATCCTGGACCGATCCTCACCCAGCTAAGAATCATGCCATTTCTGAAGTTTCTCCAACAACCAAAGAAATTGATGCGTACCAAGAATGGAGAATAAGAAGAAAGTGAGGACAATTTCAAGTCATTGATTATAGGAAAATGTTAGTGTTAATTTTCATTTTCCATTAAAATATAATTAAACTAGCTTCACTTATAGTTAGACTAGTTTTGCATTTTCTTCAATTTCTTCAAGTGAGTTTATATTCTTTTCTTCCAATTTGTACGTGTTTTAGTTTGTAGATCAAGAATTCGGTCGTTATATATTGTTTCATGAACATGAAACTACAAATGTGAATGAAATCACATCAGAAACCATCCATGAATATTGACCAAAAGAGTAAACCTTCAAATTGGTCCATCAACTCCCTTTCTCCAATTTAATCCCTAAACTATTTTAAATGATTAAAGAGTCCCTAAAGCAGTCAAGTTTGTCCCTCTGTGAATGTAACCTACGTTAAGAGAGGGGCCAATTTGATTGATGGAGGAAAACGAGGAAAACGTTATAGGGTCTGTTTGGGAGTTAGAGGGGGAGGGGAGGGGAAGGCTTAGGAGGGGAGGGGAAGGAAGGGGAGGGGAGGAGGAGGGGAGGGAGGGAAAACCCTCTCATTGTTTGGATGTTACAATTTGTGAAAAAGAAGGGAAATGGAGGTCTTAATTTTAAATTGACTTTTTTACCCTTTCTTATTTAAATACATTGATTCTACTGGAGATCCTTTTTACTATTTTTTAGTGCTACTATTAAATTGACCTTCTAAAATTAATTTTTAGTGCTACTATTGAATTATTCTTCTAAATTTAATTTTTAAGTGCAACTAAATTTAAATCGTGTTATTCAATACCTAAAAAATTTATATCCATTAAAATTGTGTCAAAAAAATCCAATCGAATCCATCCAATTACAAAAAAGTTAATCCAATCCATCCATTTGCAATTTTTTAGATTTATAAATATATATATATATATAATATTGTTAATATATATATATACATATAATATTGTTAATATAATTATATATAATATTGTTAATATATATATATATATAATATAATTATATATATAATATAATATATAAATATATGTGGTGGTGGCAGGTGGCGGCCGGCGGCGGAGCTCCAGCGGCCGACGGTGGTTCCGGCGGCGGTGGTGCTCCAGCGACCGGCGGCGGTGCTCCGGCGACCGGAGGTGGTTTGGCGGCGACGCTCCGGTGACCGACAGGTGGTCTGGTGGCGGCGGACGGTGGTTGGTGGTGGCTAGTGGGAATTTTCGAGTTTAAGTGAGGGCAAAATTGTCATTTCATAACCAAAACCTCCTAAAACCCCCCAATTTGGGGAAATGCAAAATTGGGCCAAGAGGAAGGGGTTAGGAGGGTTTGACAAAAACCCCCAACACTTTCCCTAATTTTTTTAAACTCCCAAACAAAGGGTTCTTTCTCCACAAGCCATCATCCCTTCCCCTCCCAACTCCCCCTCCCAAACATACCCATAGACTTTTAATCATTTATATAGTTTAGAGACTAAATTAGAGATACGGTAATAGTTAAAGGATCAAATTAAGGGTTTGCTGTTTACCAAAATTACCCAATTGCCAAACTGCAAGGACATGACAATGCAACAGAAACCCTTTTGACCAAATAAAAAAATGCAACAGAAACCCATAAGCCACACCTCATCAGTTGGGGACTAATACTATAACTCCATTTTCAAAATCATTGTTCATACCACTTGGGGGCTCATTTAGTCATAAGGGTCAACATGATAGAAATGCAAACGAGACTTCTGTTCACTTCACTCTGAGCCAACTACAAAACCTCTTGGAAAATAAATAAATAATTTCACATATGAACTATTTGATACACAGAAGAATGATATAATTCAAAGATATGACATCCACAAATGATCTGACCCTATGAGCTTTTTGAGAAAGACAATAAACTTGACCAAATCTAAAACTTCTAATTCAAATCACCCACGTCACCTAATACTGATGCCTGATGAACCTTTCTGAATGATTGGTGTCTTCATCACTAACTAATGGGAGGAGGTAAAATTATCATTTGTACGTTGAACCAAGGTGTGATTGTGATTTTACACATAAAATGCCCACGACATATGTATACATATGTATACATTCCCATCAGCAACTCCAGTTCCAGAAATGCAGTTTGCACCAGTAGAGCTCGAAGTGGTGACTGTTAATTTGAGCTTTAACACAAGTTGAATGAACAACTAACCAGCAAAACAAACTCATTCTCACATAACATGGGTTGAGGTAAAGCTTAGCTAGCAGCTTAACTCCGTGCTTTCCCACTTCCAAGTGTGAGCTCCAAATCATCCAATCCCATCTCATGAATCTTTTCCCCAACCCAAGGCATTACCTGCACCTCAAACTCTTCTGAGCTTCTGATCTCTCGGATTGAGTTATCGGGCATGGCATGGTGAGCCACAGATTTAACAACATTGAAGGTTGGAGAAGTTGGCACTGAAACTCCAGTGGGTGCAAAAGCTTGGAATTTCATCCACTGGCTAGAAGTGGAAGTATCAAACTCAACACATTCGGGAATAGTCGTCGGAGTATGAAGGTAACGGTGTGTGGGGCTAGCTGGGGCGGAAGCTGCGAGGAAAGGGTAATTGAAGGAGGCCATAGATTCTTTGACAATTGAATCCCATGTGGGAACTGGCCTGGGGTTTCTTGATGTTGGTGAGGAGAGGGGAGGTGTTATAGGGGCACTGTTTGATATCCTCAGAGAAGGAATGGCATTTTGAATGTATGGAAGGAGATTTGATGCATTGTCCCCTTCCAAACGAAAAGGGCTTGGGAAAGATGAAGAGGAAGGGCTAACTTGGTAGGAAGGAATTGGACTGGGAAAAGATGAAGAAACAGGACTTGGATTCTGAGAATAAGAGAAAGGGGTGCTTCTGTTGGATGTGCCTGCACCATTAGCTAGAGGAGGCTTGCAACCCTATTTCACAACAAACAATAAATAGCAGTCAGAAACACATAATCTATGCTACCATTGCAAATATGCAGAGTAAACTCCAAACTCAGGCAACATTTTTCACAGAATTGTAGAGTGTCATAATTACTTTTGACTTTTATCAAACACGATTTTAGTAAAAATCTTAATCTCAATGTTTAGTATTAGTAACAATGAATCAGAATTAATGTAGCCGCCAAATCTCACTGTTATTGGAAACGTTTAAAAAGTAGCTTCTGCCTTATGTTAAAAGATTTACTCTAAGTTTCATGCTAAAAATACTCAAAAACATAAATCATTTCATTTATAACTCAATTTTATTTAATGCTCCATCTATGACCTATGGTTATGCTTGCTTATATTAGTAGTCAACCCATGTTTCCTATGTTGTCTGTCCAAAAATAGAATAATACTTAAATTTTGTGTGTAGTTCAATTTTTGGATGAAAGGAGAGGGTTGAAAAATTTCCCCCAACTCAATTTTAGCTTCCTCCGATATAGGAGTTTTTTTTGGGAGAAAAGTTTAAATCTTTTAAAATAATATTACTTAAATATCTTCATATATAATTTATACTAATATTTAAAACAAAAGGCTGTTTTTTTTTTACCCCCTATCCTCCCTTATACCCCCATAATTCACCAAACGGACGATTTTATTCCTGATTCCTCAAAAAATTTCAAGAAACACATAATTCAGGAACACATTTTTCACTTCCGAAATTATGCCAAAAACACACAATTTCGGAAGCCAATTTTTTGACAATTTCGGAAGCCATTTTTTGGACTTCCGGAATTATGTGTTTTGGCATAATTCCGGAAATCTTTTAAAAACTGTGTTCCGGAATTACCTCAAAAGAGAATAATTCTGGGAAGAGCTTTCCGGAATCACGTCAAAAGAGGATAATTCCGGAAGCCAATTTGGCTTTCGGAAATACCTCTTTTGAGGTGATTCCTGAAAGCTCAAAAAAATTGGCTTCCGAATTATCCTCTTTTGAGGTAATTCCGGAAAGTTTTAAAAAAATCAGTTTCCTTTTAATTTTTTGAGGGGGTATTTTAGGGTTTAAATGGATTATGGGGGTATAAGGGAGAAGAGGGGTTAAAAAAAAAACATGCTTAAAATAACTAGGGTGTAAACGTAAATTACTCATTCCCCTACATTAAAATTGTTTTCCTCTTCTCAAATCTCAACCAAACACAAAATCAAATTGATTCTCCCACTTCCCCTGTTATCCTAACTTCAATTAAAATCTCTCCCTCCCTTGGTTTGAAACCATAATCCTACAAAATTATAAACGAAAATTTACTCCAAATTAATTTAGAATAACATGTCATTTCTAATACAATTCAAGCATCGATCAAACTTTGAATTGCTTTTTCGGTGAACCAAAACAAAATACTATCACTACTTAAACATAATTTCCTTTTTCTTTTTGCGGATTCTAATTACAAGTAGAAGGATCAGAATCAGACATTTAAGTAACAAAGCTTAATTTCACAAGAACGACAATGTAGCATAAATAGATAATTAAACGCAAAATGAACAAGTAAAAAAGGAAACAAAGAGTAGCAAAACGAATCGTTTCAATGAAAATGCAGAATCAAAAACTAAGATCCAACTTACCTTGCGATAAGTAGTTCCATCTTCTTCAACAAACCAACCAGCTTCTGCACAAAGCGCTTTAAGAACCTCATTATTATCACAATGTTTTGGCAAATTATAATTCCCTTGAGATCGAAGACCACTGTAAATCTTCGCTGCTATAGCTCTTCTTCTTCTCTCTCTCCTCCTATTATTCTCTCTCTCCCTCCACGACGGTTTCCTCCGACTCGTCGCCGCCGAAGTTGCTCCATCGGAAGCCATTCTAAACCAGAACGCGTGAATACTGTGGTTGCGTTGTAGGTGATTTAAACCCCTAACGACTCACGAGGAATGCGCTTCTTGCATTGCCATCGCTCGCGCAAGAATGAAGAATCTCATGAAGCTAGGGGTAATGATGATGTGCGAACGGTTACAGTGATAATTATGAGGTGGATGCGTGCACGTATAGCAATTGTGGAAAAGGGAAGTTAGAATTTAACGGTTGTGATTGATTGTTATGATGAAGTGGGCCCGGGATTTGACGCGTTTGAGTTACTTGAGACCTTGCATCACATGTGGACTGCTTCTCTTTTTTTTTTGACAACGTGGACTGCCTTCTCTGATGAACTAATTATTTGTGGTAGTGTGGGACCATAAGAAATCATTCAAAGGCAAATGAATTCATGTGTGAGGAGAATTATAATATTATAATATTCTCACCAAAAGAGAAAAAAAAAAGAGAATTATGATATCATTTTTGTTCTACGGATGAAGCGATGAGTACCGCCGTAAACTCACACACAAGTAGATATTTCGTATTTGAATTATGTTAGCCATGAATCATGTCTAACCTTACATTATTGATATTACCAATTGTGTTAGGCTTTGCCTACGAAGAATTATGATATACCACCACAGCATCACCAAAAGTATTACTTCTCTTATCTTGAATCTTAAATATAAGCATAAAGAACTATCTTTAGTCGTGAAAAGAAAAATTATCCTCTAAACCCCTCTAAATTTCTCTCTTAGTTTATTTTGTTTAACCTCTCCAAAATCTCCTAAATTCGGAGGGTTTTGAAGGAGCTCAAAAAATAAACTAAGAGAAGAGTTTAGAATTAGAGAGGCTTGGAGGGATAATTTTCTCATCATCACTAAAGAATTAACACTATAAGTCTCATGCTCTCCTCTCCCCTCCAAACGGGAGTAAACACACCCTTACGAAAATTATCTATTTTCATTTCATTTTCCTAAACTTTAATTACTTTTTTTATGGTAAAGTTGAATTAACTAAACATTTAAATTTGTCAATATTTTGTAATTGAATTCTTCTATATCGAAAATTTTAAATAATTTATAATTAGTTCTCTAAATTTTAAAATAATTTTTAATTAGATCATTGCATTCAAAGACTCGATCACAAGCTTTTTTATAAGTTTAGTGAGCTAATTACAAATTTAAAAGACTAGAGGTGGAATTATAATTATTTAATTAAACATGTAGTTGCATTCTACAAATTACCCTTGATAGAAACTTTTTTTCAAAAGAGGGGAGCTAGTCCTATGGAGTCAAAGGGATTTTGGAAAATAAAACTAAATTAATTGGAAAGTCTTTGGAAGAATTAGTTAAGAAGAAGAAGAAGGAGAAGAAGGAGGAGGAGGAGGAGCAGCAAGCAGGAGGAGAAGGAGGAGAAGAGGAGGAGGAAGAAGGAGGAGGAAGAGTACGAGGAGGAGAAAATGGTTTTTAGCAAATAAAAATAAGAGATTTGGGATTCAAAAACTGGCTTTGCAAAATAAGCTCCATGTAAGCTAATAAAAGCTATTTTTTTTTTCCTCTTCATTTTGTTCATTTAAAAAGTTCCTCGACTCTTTTAGACTTTTTCAAATGCGCTTGGCCCCCAGTGAACCAAACACTACTTAACTTATTTTTTATGAAAATATATTAACTTACTTTAAAATAAACTTATTTTATAAACAAATATTCCGACAAAATGAATGGTAATTTGGAATGGAAATCTCTTTCGGTGCGTTACTTTTTATACTCTAATTTTTTAAATTCGGCGATACAATATTAAAAGATTTTAAATTAGGCTGGAACCAACTAAATAAGGAAATCATAAGATGGACAATGGTCTACATGGAACACTAATGATAACTTCACAAAACATTCCATTTTCTACGTGTAAATGATCTGTTAGAATCCAGTCAAAAAATGTTAGATTTTACTTTAAAATCAGGGTTTAGAAAATCGGACCAAACCGGCCTGTTCAATCAGAAACCGGTTTGGTTTATTGTAAAAACCAACTTGCCTCAAAATCAATGGAAACCAAGGCAAGACCGGCCAAACCGATAAGAACCCGCCAAAAACCAGATGTGGGAACCGGTTTGAACAAGTCCGTTTTTAAAATACTAAAAATTCTAATTTTAAATACAAAAAAAATATTTTAGTTAAATAAAAAAGCCAATGTCAAGTTATAAAATTACATATACATAGATTTTTATTATTTATCCTTTTGATTAATATTTAGTCCAATAAAATATATATAACAATTATTTTATGTTAATTTACAATAATTTATAATTTAGTTATATCTAACATATATCACTTAATATACCATATAATCAGTGTCTTCACCAACCGCTCCGGTTCAAGCACTGTTAAACTATTGAACCTTAAACTAATGCCTTCTCTGATTCAATGACCAATCTGTTTTCAAAAAATTAGTTAAAATGACATTTGATGTATTTTATCTATCCATATCCCTGCATAGAACATAAAGGCATTTTCTTCCAGATGAAGCAGAGCTTCAAAGCCGAAAAGAGAAGAGAAAATGTTGGCAGCCAAAAAAATCTACTTACGGTTAAAAGTGAAAAAGAACTCAATGGGGGTAGGTCTTCCCACACAGAGCTTGAGAGTGGGAAAGGTTCGATCCCCAAAAAATACAGTCTTAGGGTATGTTTGGGAGGCGGATTGGAGAGGGTTTTAGAGGGGAGGGCTTTGGAAGGCTTGGTCTATATTTTAATATCTATTTAAGACTTTAAAAAATTAAAAGAATAACATAATAGATAATGATAAAACATTGTTAATCACTATTCATTTTTGTTTAGAAACATTTTATAGCTTCTTCAATCTATAATTGAAAATCAAGCCCTCCCCTCCTAAACCCTCTATTAAGGGTATGTTTGGGAGGGGGTTTTGGGAGGGGAAGGGAGAGGAAGGCTTGAAAAAGATTTGTCTATATTTTAACATGTATTTGAGAATTTAAAAAATTAAAAGAACAAGTTGATAGATATCAATAAAACATTTTTAATCACATTTGAATTATGTATAGAAACATTTTATAACTTCCTCAATTTAGAATTGAAAAATATGCACTTCCCCTCCCTTCCCCTTGCAAAACCCTCTCCCATACATACCCTAAGAGGCCCCGAGCCGAGGATTAGTCTTATAGGAGACTCAAAGAATCAAAGCCGTGGGGTCTGTGGGAATACCTCAGGATACAATTGAAGCCAAAAGTCCTAATTAGGGTGGTTTACCAACCAAAAAACAAAATATTAAAAACATATAAAACTTAACATAGACGCTGAAAATTTAGATATGACCATAAATTATGAAGAAGGGAGGATCTTCTTTTTTAAGGAATCAAATCATCCATCAATCTTTTTTGACAAAATATCTAGAATCTTGAAAGTGGAGTGGTTCATTTCCCCAAGCAACTCCTCCAGCCATAACTTCTCTAGCAAATAACTCAATACACCGGGGAGGCTTTAGCCCAGGAACGTACTCCAGTAATAAATCTGACCACACAAGCAAGAAGAAACATTGCCATTCAAGTAGTTTACCAACTTAAGTACAAACTTATTTACTCATGCTTTCATAAAGTGAAAAGGCTGCAGAGTAATCAGACAAAAATACCTGCAATTGGGGGTTTCCTTGAGTAATCTCCAGGAATGCTCATAATCACATGATCACCCTTCACAGGTTTAAATTTTGATTGGTTATCAAAAGTTGTTCCCTAGAAAGTACCAAATAAAACGAGTATGAGAGCTATAAACAAATCTGATAGTTAGAAGGCCAACTAGTTAAACATTGCAAGACCTGACCTTCCCAAGACTGTATCCCAAGACAAGGCTCTCATATGGCCTATGATGGAAGAGATCCAAATCACCAATGCAGGACCCATTTGCTTTAACCTGCAACACAAAACAAGTACCAGAGATAGGAATGACATCAAAGACTTCTATTGCAAGCAAATGGGAGTAATTCAAAGCTCACCTTTAACCAATGAAAAGTAGCAACATAGCTCACCCCCCAAGCAGTAAAAAGCTCTTTCTCAACAAAACTACGTAGCTTCTCTCTGTTGGTTACCCATAAGGCTACAAGGGCACCTTCGGTGTGAGTAAGTTGCTTAACAGGAAGGGATAAAAAGTACCTATTGGGCAAGGTTGGATACCTACATTGACGACACCCAATATCTAAGAGTTTCATTCAAATAAGCCACATTTCCCAGCCAGCTTAAACCGAGTAACAGCTATTAAGTTTATCGGTGAGTCGCAAAGCTATTTCTATTTACAATATTAATGAATATTGAAATATATCTTATACAAAAACTAATAAAATAAAATTCAGTCCATTTTAATGCAACTGTCTAACAACCTCCTTTCCCCACAAAAAAATAAATATATAAATAAAGGTTTCAACCTCTTGACAAGATTGTTGGAGAAAGATATTCTGAAAAATAAAGATCAAAGAGATGCAGGGCATATCATAAAGGCAATTCAGTATATGGTACGTTAAATTTTTGTATACTACATCAGTAAAGCATAAGTACATGTTTTTTTTTGTTACCTTGATTTCTGGTGAGCACTAGCATTTTCCCAAGGCGGATCCACCATTATGAGGGTGAAACCACAACCACTGTGAGCTGCATAAATTCATCGAAAGCAGGCCCAATTAAATATGAAAGACAACACCTCCTTACTAGACCAGCTAAACACAAGCGAGTTATCTAAGAAATGCCCCATAAAGAAATTTCAGAAATTGAGTTGTCATTGATAGCATCATGCAGGTGGACCAACAGCACCCTATATCTAGCATAATTAGATGAAGTCAAGACAAGTCCATTAACATGTCATGCAACTTTTGAGGAGTATTATTCAAAGCAATAAGCAAGGAACATAGTTAGAAATATACACAAGTAAAAAAGGATGCAAATTCTTCTCAAGGTGTTGTGTAAAATAAACGCCTACATTTTTATATAAATAGACAACCACAGATGTGATGAAGTACCAAGGCGTATATCAAGAAATAAAGTATGAGTTATGTATGGAACCATTACCGGGAATGAGATTGCGAATCTGTCCCAGATCAGACTTCCACATATGAAAATAGATAAATGTTGAAATATGTAAGATACACTCCATTAATTTTGGGGTTAAAAGCTTAATGGACTAAAAACCTAATAAGCAACTCCTTAATTTGAGCCAAAGAAGAGATTACAACAGAAACGGAAATTAAGAAGCAAACACATCCCAAATATTGTCTGGGAGGTTATAAGTTATAACATAACATACCATGTAAAAGCAACTCTCTCGAGGCATTATATAGTGATTGTTCAAAATTTCAGCCACTGCATCATCCTCGGTGTCATTAACAACCAAATTATTGAAAGCAGGAAGTACCCTCTGCTCACAGCATTGCACACTCGGGGAGTCTGAAAAGCCAAAGAATTACATGTATACAGTAAGCTTCCACACACCAGCAACCCCACACACAATCCAACTAACAAAGAGTCCAACAAACAATTTATAAATGCAGGAATAAACTAAATCTATTTGGTAATTTGTAGCCACACAAAAACAAATATCGCAACTGATATTAAAAACCCTTAGATGCAAGTCATAGGCTATCTACAGGTTGATAAGAAAGGATAGAATAGAACAGAAAACAGATTGAAATGGCATTCGCTGTCAATGTCTTGATTATTTAAATATGATAGAATGGTAATATTCCACTTCATCAGATCAGATTACATCCAATGCATTGCTAATTACCCTTCTCCAATTTGAAAATACATGATAAAACAAACTTTTTTTGCTGACAAACACAATAAAACAAACTTATAGTTTATAAATCTCAAAAGTTCAGTAGTTTTACATTGATAATGATAGTGTGAGTAAACAATCATGTTTACATTGTGATAAAATGGCGATACATGCCGAGATAGTTATTAAATTATATAACGGTATTCATACAATTGACAAATTATTAAGGAATGTGATCCCTTGCATTCACCTTTCGTGCATTTCACAGCATCTGGACTAACATTAAAGGCTTTTAGTCTTTTTCATCACATAAAATATCTCCATTTATTTTCTATCTTACTCACGGTACTACTAAATGCAGGACCCTGCAGGGGATCGTGGTCCAATTATTAAATGCAAATACTCTCCTATTTCATGGTAAAATATCCAAACAATGGTATAATACTTCTGTTAAATTTCTGTTTTGTTCTCTTCCATTAACCTATAACCAAATATCCAATCAAATAATTGAACATCGAGAATCAACACCAAGCGTGAGAGAGCGAAAACCACACCTTCTAAATCGTTTTGCGCCTGGTGAGAGTCGGTATCAGGGTTCCGGACACATAAGTTCAGTGTTACCTCAAGATCGGGCGCTTGCCGTCCCAATTGGAGGAAACATTGTTGATCACCACTCTCGCACTCCCTATTTAGACAACTAGAAATAGAATCACTTTTCAAAGTTCTCAAAGCATCCAAAAGTCCACTTGATTTTAACAAACACTCGTGTGCCTTCACCAACAAAGGCCTCACTTCCTACATATACCACATTCAAACCAAATTAACTTCAATTACAGTCACACATAAAACAACAACAATAATATGACAGTAAAAATGAAATGACGGTGTAAACCTGATGACGCTGAAGTGCGATTTGCTCTCTATCGTTCAGAGGCCGAGGTTCTTTAGGGCTTCGTTTTCGTTTTGGTTTGCGTTGTCGTTTTGTGGGAGAGGAAGTAACGGTGGGAGTAGGGTTAGGGATTTGGGAACCGAAGAAACGGGGATAGTAGGTAGATGAAGAAACCCTATAGCGGTTGTAGGATCGATTGAGAACGCGAACGGGATCAATGAAAACGGCATTTGAATCATCAAAGTAGTATATTCCGGATTCGTAGAACAATGCGAGCTTTTTTGAGTCCTCCATTTCATGCCCTCGCTCGCAACTTCATGCTCGATACTGCGCCACAAAGTATCGAGAAATTACATGTAAGTTTTGCGGGGTTAAAAAAAGTTTAAATCGTTTCGAGTCGTTAAAGGGTAAAGAATATGCAGAGGCGCGGTGATGAAGTCTAAGGTTGGAGGACTATTGGATATGAGTCAAATTCTTATCATCTAAACCAATCAACTTTCAATCTCCACTTTATGTGTATTGAAAAATATTTGGTGGTAGAAGTAAATCTTTAGAGCAAAGAGACGACTTACCTCGCCCCATGGTGGGCGCCAATGTTCCAATCTATTTGCTTAGAGCAAAGAGACCGAACACGAGATTAAAGATAAGAACACTATGAATATTGTATAATGAGGGTAAAATGAATACGAAATGGAATTCGATCCTTTCATTAGCCTCTGCGAGCGTAATATACAGTACAAGACAACATAAATGGGATTGAATGAACATTATGACTATTATGGTTGTTACAAGACAAAAGGGAGGGATATTAGGGATCGCAATAACTGCTTTGGCTGCCATTATTGCTGACCAACCGAGCGATTGGAGGAGGAATGTAACACCCCAATATTTCTAACAAGTAGAAATATTGAAATGCACAACTTAGTATACATCAGAGATAACTTCCTGTCCGAAATATTGATCACAACTAAAACTTTGATGATTAAACACCAAACAGTCATATCAATTTCATAACTTAACATAGGAGTACTTAAACATTTAAGTCCCATGTCTTAAAAACCTGACACATCGTAGTGTTCAATATCCAAAACATAAGTAGCAGAAACGATTTACAACTTTTAGTTAGTATAAGTCATACAATCGGAAATACAAAGATAACAAGGGAATCTAGCATAAGCACATAAAACTAAAACTTCAACATCTCCTTAGAGCACATCATCTAGCCATGCCTCTTCGCCTTTGTCTTTCCCTTGTATTTTAATTGTCTATCTCATCAGGACATAAAAACAAAATAAGAGTGGCTCGTATGGTTACAAGTTCCTTTTCCTCCTGAGAGAAATATAGAAAAATGAAATGAAAAAAAAAGAAGAAAGAAAGCAAGAAGGAGGAAAATGCACATCAAAAGAATGAAAGAGCCAAATGGCAAATCCAAAAAAAAAGAGTCTACTCAAGAGCAAAAAGCAAAAAAAAAAAGAATCGACTCAAGAGAAAAAGAAGAATGAAGAATGGAAGTGAAATTAATTTGGAGTTTGGACAAAATTGTAAAATAGATAGGAGCTCCATATTTGATTTCAAATGTTATTATGTGCTTGTTGTTTTTAACCCTTTGATTATCCCTTCCTTCTTATTGCCTACCCTGCATGAACTCACCCTAGCCCCATTACAGCCCATGAAACCCCATCTTTTGCATGCATGTGAACTATTTAGTGGAGATTTGGTCAAATTACAAGCTTATGGTAATGTGCATTTTGTGGAAACTTGAGTGTATATTTTGCCTAGTCCCTAAACACTTAGAGAGATTGTGCGCGAGTGCCTTTGTTCACAGAAATGTATTGTTCAGGGACATGAGCCTCTAATTGGGCAACCTTTTGACACCTCATTTGTACTATATTGTCTATTGTCTGTCATTGTGCTTCTAGTTTTGGGTCCCTTATTTGCTTGTCTCTGTTATCTATTTGAAAAATTTATTGAGCCAAGAAAGTTGCTTGAGGACAAGCAAAAGTTAAGTGTGGGGGAGTTGATAAACTCCAATTTAGTGCATTTTTAGAGACATTTTTGAGTCACTTTTAGAGTAATTATATATCAATCATGTAAATCACTGACTTAATTTGCTCTATATTTTACAGAATAGAAGAAAAGATAAAAAAGAATGGAAGTCAATTATTTGAACCATATTATCTAATATATATATATATATATATATATATATATATATATATATATGATTAGATAATATGGAGCAAGAGAAAAAGAAATTGGAGCAAGATAAAGAAAGGGGCATGTAAACAAGTCCAGCCCATGAAAATAAATTGAAGCCCAAAAGGAATTAGAAGAAAAGCCAACCCTATGCTTGGAGAGAAAGAAAAGGAAGCCGTACACCACACACATAAAACAGCCGCACACGTGAATGAGAGAAAGAGAGGCGGTAGTGACGGCAACGCACATGAGATGAGAAAAAGAGTTTTTGGGTACCGTTTTTGACACCGTGAGAGAGCTTTGGAGCGGGAAAAAAAAAGAGATTGAAGACATAGATCAAGACTTTCTCTATTTTACGGGTTATTCTTTATCTTTGTATTTCATGAACTTTATTTCTATTTTATTGTTCTTGAACACTATGGATAGCTAAATTCTCTTCTAGGGTCTTAGGTGGATCTTGCTTGGTTAGAGACCTTTTTATGTTCTAATTTTTAATCTGAATTCCTATTTTTATTTCAATTAATATTGTCCTAGTAATTTAATCACGTTCTTAGGATTGATCACCCTTTGCATGTTCATAATCAATTAGTTGATCAGCGACCGGTACTGCAATTAGTTGGTGGACCTATAGGACAATTGGGGCTATAATTAATGCATGACCAAACTTTAATTTAGTCTTCCAATCATTCAACCTTTTTGCTCTTTATGTTTTTCTTAAATTTAAATTCTTGTATGACCAAACAAGGGTTAGTTTAGGAAAAAGAATATTAATCGCGAATGACCAAACGGATTAATAGTTTTAGTAAAGGGATTGGTAATTAAATAAAATAAAGGAATTCGGGTAGAATTAGACATAGGGGAATCAAAGCTTGCAAGTGAAACCGTGACCCTAGAGCTCTCTCCATTGAATTAATTCTTGCATTTTATTATTCTTATTTATTTCTTTTTTATTCGTTCCATTACAATTCAAGTATTTATTCGTCTAAATAATAAATAATCTCGATTAGTTTGGTACTTGCTAATTAATCCCCTGTGGACACGATAATCTTTTATACTACTTCTGCGGTAGAGTACACTTGCTCTAAGTGTGTTTTTAACGCAACATATCCTCTTGGCACAGTTTACCAGGACTCGACCCAGATAGAACTCGCCCAAGGGGTTGTGACCACCAAGGTCAGCTTGAAGTATCCTCTTGGCACAGTTTACCAGGACTCGGCCCAGATAGAACTCGTCAAAGGGGTTGTGACCACCAAGGTCACTTATTTGTTTTAGGGTGCCATGACATTCTTGACTTCCAATACTTGGAGAGATGATCTTGGCTTTGAGCTAATGTTGAGGTTGCCCCTGCGATTCAGGCAGTCCCTCCCTGCATGGTATGTTGGGTCTCAAACTTGCCTCGCTCCACCCCTAATTATGGAGTTAGACCCTTTTTCTTTCTTAATCTTAAGGAATTTTCTTTGGAACAAATGTTAATGCTAGTGAGCTAGAGCAAAAACTGTAATTGCAAAATGAATTTTTGTTAATCATTCATATCGAGCTTTTTACATTCTGCCTTCGTGCTTTAACATCAGAATTATTAACTGGGCCTAGCCCTAGGTTCAGGTTCTGATGCCCTGCTTCCTACTCAGAATCACGGGTCTCATCCTCCTCTTCATTCACGTATTGGGCGAGCTTCCCTTCGCGGATCAGCTCTTCAATGTCATCGCTGAGGGTGTTGCATTTGCTGGTACTGTGCCCATAACCTTTGTGATAACTGCAATACTTCTTAGAGGTTCGGCCTTTCCTTTGCACGAGAGGTTCGGGCTGTTTGATGTCCCGAAACTTCGCGTCGACGCATTCGGCAAGGATCTCAGCCTGGGATGTGTTTAGCAGGGTGTACTCTGAGAAGCGACCTTGTCGGGGTCGGGATTCTCGAGGAATTCTCTCATCTTGGGTTCCCTTCTGCCATGGTTCTTCAATGGCCTTGTAAGCCAGCTCTTCCTCCTTACTGCCAACCTTGGCTTCCTCTTGATACGCCATGTTGTCTTCTTCATAGTCCATGTACTTTTGTGCCTTCCGAAGGAACTCGTCCAAGCTTCGGGGTTTCTTAACCCCCACGTCCCTTTGAAACATGCTTCCCTTCTTGAGCCCATCCTTCATCCAAAAGAGCCTCCTCTTGTCTTCAAGGTTCCTGACGTTGGCAGCCTCCTTGTTGAACCTTTCCTGATATTCTCTAAGTGTTTCTTTCTCTCCCTGCCTGATTGTCCTAAGATCCTTCTTCAGATTTGGGTTTCAACCGGGAGGCAGTGAAAGAGAAAAAAAAGTAAGAAAGAGAGTGTAAGAAGAAAAAGAAAGAAAGAAAGAGAGGGTAATGTCACTTTTACCCTTAAATTAGATATGTGTCTTGTTAATAAGAGGTCCAAATTAGTAATTTCATAGGAGGTTTGTTTGTATAAATAGACTTCAGTTTAGTTTTTTAACTAAATTTCTAAATTTATACAAACACTACTCTACTAAAATTACCTATAAAAATGTAAATGATAAATAAGTGGTGCAAATTTAGTTAAAAGACTAAACTGGAGTGATAAGAGAAAGAGAAGAATTGTTTATGACAAAAGTAAAAGGAAAAAAGTTAGAAAGAGAGTGTAAGAGAAAAGTGAAAATGAGGAAAGAGAGTGTAAAAAGAAAGAGAAAAAAAGGTAAGAAAGAGAGTGTAAGAAGAAAAAGAAAGAAAGAAAGAGTAATGTCACTTTTACCCTTAAATTAGATATGTGTTTTGTTAATAAGAGGTCCAAATTGGTAATTTCATAGGAGGTTTGTTTGTATAAATAGAAGTGTTTCTTTCTCTCCCTGCCTGATTGTCCTAAGATCCTCTTCAGATTTGGGTTTCAACCGGGAGGCAGTGAAAGAGAAAAAAAAGTAAGAAAGAGAGTGTAAGAAGAAAAAGAAAGAAAGAAAGAGAGAGTAATGTCACTTTTACCCTTAAATTAGATATGTGTCTTGTTAATAAGAGGTCCAAATTAATAATTTCATAGGAGGTTTGTTTGTATAAATAGACTTCAGTTTAGTTTTTTAACTAAATTTCTAAATTTATACAAACACTACTCTACTAAAATTACCTATAAAAATGTAAATGATAAATAAGTGGTGCAAATTTAGTTAAAAGACTAAACTGGAGTGATAAGAGAAAGAAAAGAATTGTTTATGACAAAAGTAAAAGGAAAAAAGTTAGAAAGAGAGTGTAAGAGAAAAGTGAAAATGAGGAAAGAGAGTGTAAAAAGAAAGAGAAAAAAAGTAAGAAAGAGAGTGTAAGAAGAAAAAGAAAGAAAGAAAGAGTAATGTCACTTTTACCCTTAAATTAGATATGTGTTTTGTTAATAAGAGGTCCAAATTGGTAATTTCATAGGAGGTTTGTTTGTATAAATAGATATAGATATAGATATGTGTATTGTTAATAAGAGGTCCAAATTGGTAATTTCATAGGATGCTTTGTTTGTATAAATAGATATTAGATTAGATTAGATGTATAAATAGATATTAGATTATGGGAAAAATAAAAGGAAAAAAGGAAGAAATAGAGTGTAAGAGAAAAGTGAAAAAGAGGAAAGAGAGTGTAAGAAGAAAGAGAAAAAAAGTAAGAAAGAAAGTGTAAGAAGAAAAAGAAAGAAAGAGAGAGAGTAATGTCACTTTTACCCTTAAATTAGATATGTGTCTTGTTAATAAGAAGTCTGATTTGATATTTTTATAAGAAGTTTGTTTGTATAAATAGATATTAGATTATGGGAAAAATAAAAGGAAAAAAAGAAAAAAAGAGTGTAAGAGAAAAGTGAAAAGAAAGAAAGAAAGAAAGTATAAAAAGAAAGAGAAAAAAAAAGTAAAAAAAGAGAGTGTAAGAAGAAAAAGAAAGAAAGAAAGAGAGTAATGTCACTTTTACCCTTAAATTAGATATGTGTCTTGTTAATAAAAAGTCTAATTTGATAATTTCATAGGAGGTTTGTTTGTATAAATAGATATTAGATTAGATTAGATATTTAGATTATGGGAAAAATAAAAGGTAGAAAGAGAGTGTAAGAGAAAAGTGAAAAGGAGAAAAGAGAGTGTAAAAAGAAAGAGAAAAAAAAATAAGAAAGAAAGTGTAAGAAGAAAAAAAAATAAAGAGAGTAATGTCACTTTTACCCTTAAATTAAATATATGTCTCGTTAATAAAAAGTCTAATTTAATAATTTCAGGAGGTTATTGTATAAATACATATCAGAGTAGATTAAATATAAATCAAATATCATGATCATCGACTCATCGGATGCTTTTTGTCTGATGGCGTTCAAAAATCATCACAAAACTTTTATAGATTAGCGCTTAAACGATCCAATGGTGGCCAAAGGCGAAGAGAGCATCCACGGGTCATATCATTCCCCTGTGGCGGGAAAATCAAGTGCAGATAAAGTAACTGGCGGGAGATATATCAATTGAGAGAGACTAGTATTTTACTGTATGGTCGGTGTATTGCCATGAAGTCATAATAGTAATTTGGAAGATAACCATAAGTTGTGAACAATGTCCAAAATGTATGATTTGAAATTCAAAGTGGAAAGAGATTGACAATCAGAATTAAATTGATCCATAATAATGTATTTGGACATTAAAGGTAAAATATGCATTCCCGTTGACACTCTCGTTTGCATACTCGTTGACCCTCCCGTTGGCGCTCTTGTTATCACTCCCGTTGCAACTCCCATTGCCAGTCTCTCGTTACCTCTCTTAGTGGTTAAACTGATTGATTTTAATAGTTTTAATAGATAGATTATAGTAAATAATAAATTTTAGATGGAGTAAAAATGAAAAAAAAAAGATTTTTTAAAATATGCATCCACGTTGGCGCTCTGTTGGCGCTATCCTTGCCTCTCTTGTTCCCACTCATGTTCTCGTTGTCGATTCCACTGGCAGTCTCGCATTGCCGCTCTCGTTGTGTTGCAAATTTTGTCTTTTAGGGGTGAATTTACAAAAATAGTTGTGTTGCAAAAAGTTAAAACAAAATCGGTATCTACTTATAATATTAATAATTGAGTAAAAGGTAAAATACGCAGCCCCGTCGCTCTCGTTCCCTCTCTTGTTGGCACTCTCGTTGGCGCTCTCGTTCCCTCTCTTGTTGGCACTCCCGTTGGCACTCCCGTTGCCGATCTCGTTGTCAGTCTCTCATTGCTGCTCCCGTTGCCACATGTTTTCTCCTTTTTTCTGTATGATTTAATATTACAATTGTTAGTGGTTAAATTGATTGATTTTATTTATTACATGAAAAATTGATTGATTTTAGTAGTTTTAATAGAGAGATTATAGTAAATAGTAAATTTTAAATTATTAATTATTGTTAGTAGTAGTTAAATTGATTAATTTTAGTAGTTTGAGTAAATTATAGAAATAGTTAAAAAAATTATGTTTTTAGTAAAAAAACTGACAAAAAATTGATTTTTTATGGAAAGAAAAACTGGAAAAAAAAATTAGAAAAAAAGCTGAAAACAAAGTTGATTTTAAAATTTGCTGTTTTCTGTCCTTTTGGTGCGTCCGTTGTAGCTTATGATTGCAGTTTTCAATCAGTTTTTTGTCCCTCACTTTTTTGTCTCTCTATCGTTGCCACTCCCATGGCCTCTCCCGTTGGCGCTCTCGTTGCCACTCCCATTGGCGCTCTCATTGCCACTGCCGTTGGCATTTTACTCTTTTTTAGTAATTATAAAATACTTATTTGGTAATTTTTTTGTAGTGGTTAAATTGATTGATTTTAACAAAAGTAGTTAAATTGATTAGTTTTAGTAGTTATTTTGTAATTTTTGGTAGGGGTTAAAGTTTTTTTACAATTCTTTTTTTGACAATGGATAGTGGCTAATTGATTTATAGTGACTAATTATTTTATTAATTTTAGTAGTCTGAGTAGATTATAAAAATAGTGAAAATTGATTTATAGTGACTAATTGTTTTTATAAAAATATTGAGATACAGAGACAAAGAGAGAGTGGGAAAGGATAATTTATTAGTAGTAGTATTAAATAAATTAATTAAATTCATTTATATTCATTATGTTTTGTTTGTTATGCGACTGCGAGTATGAACTATGAAGGTCTTCTGTGCGACAGATAGCAGGGAGCGCGTGCGATGGAAATTTCCCGTGTTGCAGAGGACAACACCGACGACAGGTACAGTCTTCTGTTTACATGGGACCCTCAGATGAATTTTCGTGTCCCTCTTTACATTTATTTTTTTCCAAAATTACGTTGCATGCCCCTACACGATTTAATTTTATCCAAAAAAAAGACTAGTGTACTATTTTTTTTGGTGGAAAGGAAACTAGTGTAGTATTTTAAATTATATACACATTGTCAAAAAATATATATATACACGGTAGATCTATGCATGTTATACACTATTTATTAATTATATCGTGACATATCACTAAAGAGAAATTAGTCAATTGCTAACAAATCTTATAAGTATTTATACCAATAGATAAACTCAATTTATGAATATCTCATACACTGTTTATCTAAACTCTATCAAACAAATCTTATAAGTATTTATACCAATAGATAAACTCAAATAAGCCGATACAAAACATACTCATATTAAATGTACAATTCTAATAGTGTGCTGAAAAACAGAAAGATGAATTATTGAATATCATCATAAAATTAATTTACATTGAAAAAGTATGTTTTATTAATTCTTTTAAATTAAAAAAATCAATTCTTTTAAGTTTTAATAAATTTCATTTATAAATACCCTTTATTTAAAGTGGCCTTGTGGTCCGGTAAAAAAAGGTTAAAATACAGTTTTTGTCTTTTATCTTTCGTTATTTGTTTACATCTTTTTTTTGACAACTTTCTTTGTTTACATCTTTTATCTTTTAAAATGTTCGTTTACGTCATTTATCTTTTCAAAATGATTTAAATGGTTCTTCCATTAAGTGATAGTTAAATACGGCTTACGTGGACAGTGGCATGGATAATTTGGCCACATAAGCAGCTGACTGGGTTATAAGTATTGAGATATGTCTTGTAATTCTATTGCTTGTAATAATAGTAGGTGTATTTAGTAACCTAGTCAAAATTATGGGCATGGGCCTGTTTTGTTGTATATATATAGACATTAGTAGTAGGTAATATGTACTACCTTTTAATGAAATTCAGTGCAGCTTTTACTATTCTATTGATATTGCCCTAATCATTATTCTGACACTTTGCGCCGCCACTTCCTTTTCTTCTCCCTTTCACGTGTTTATCCCCAACAAACTGGTATCAAAGCTTGTTAGATCCTTACAAAATCTATCAAGATTCATGGCAGCGCGAGACAACTCTGGTGGAGGTATTCCGGGGAACCTCCCAATCTTCGACGGAAAGGATTATGAACGATGGTCTGCGCAGATGAAGGTGCTGTTTCGATATCAAGATGTCCTTGATGTCGTGAATGATGGTGTTCCACCCTTGGCAGCAAACGCCACTGAAGCGGTGAGAAACAACCACCATTCGCTGAGGAAGAAAGATGGAAAATGGCTGTTTTTAATTCACCAATGCGTTGATTCCAATGTCCTGAACCTGATCATCGATAGTGAGTCAGCAAAGGCAGCTTGGGACATCCTCAAGAACTCGTATGGAGGAGCAGATAGACTGAAGAAGATACGCCTTCAGTCGCTCAGGAAACAGTACGAGGCCTTGAAGATGGCAGATGGAGAATCGATTGGAGAATTCATTACGAGGTTAGTAGCGTTAACTAATCAAATGAAAGGTAATGGTGAAACTGTGACTGAAGTAAATAAAGTCGAAAAGGTGCTCAGATCCTTAACCCTGGAATTCGACTATGTTGTCACGGCTATCGAAGAATGATACATTGAAGTTAGATGAACTTCAGGGTTCCTTAGAGGCTCATGAGTTGAGAATAAGGCAGAGAAGTTCAGAGAAAGAAACTGAACAAGTCTTACTATCACACTCCTCTAAGAAAAATTGGAAGGCAAGCAACAAGAAGGAGAAGGGTAAAGAAAAAGGATCAAGCAGTAAGCAGAAAGAGCAAGGATCTTTCGACAAGAAGAAGGGAGACCTGTCGAAAGTGCAGTGTTATAACTGTCAGCAATTTGGGGATTATAAGAACAAGTGTAAAAACAAGAAAGTTCCTAGAAATAAAGATGCTGAAGCCAAATTTGCAGATGATAGTGACACAGATTCCGACTCAGATGGGTTAATGCTAATGGCAGTCGAAGATGAGATTCATCTCAATGAAGAAGGTGCTGAAAGTAGCGAGCAAAACAGTGGGAACACTTGTATAAGTGGATACACTTGTGATGCTCAAAATACTTGTGCAATGTGTGTGTGGCAGGGCAGTGGTAACACTGGTGATGCCTCCAACATTGCCAGCAACGATGACGAAGAACTATCATTCATGACAACTATTGACCCAGAATTACTGTTGCTGAAGGCAGATACAAATTCAACTGAAGAGAAGTCTGTCGAATGGTATCTCGACACAGTGTGCTCAAACCACATGTGCTGTCACAAGGAGTGGTTTGTCGAATTGAAGAAAATTAGCAAAAGAATAAGGTTTGCTGATAATAGCAAAGTCACTGCAGAAGGAATTGGTACCATAAAGTTCCTGTCGAAAGATGGAAAATGGTGCTACATTCAAGAGGTATTCTATGTACCAAACATGAGAAGTAATCTGCTGAGTATTGGGCAGATGATTGAGAAGAAATTCACTGTCGAAATGGGTGATAATAGTCTCAGCTTATTCGACTCAAACAAGAAGATGATCATGAAGGTGTCGATGCAGAATAACAGAACCTTCAAGATCAAGTTGGAAGTAGTCGAAGAGAAATGCCTAAAGAGTCTGTCGAAGAGGAGCATTGGAAGTGCCACGAAAGATTTGGCCACCTAAACTTCAAGAGCTTGAGTCAACTACATGAAAAGAAAATGGTTCATGGGTTGCCTGCAGTAAAGGTACCTGTCGAAGTATGTGAGAGTTGCTGCAAGTCGAAGCAACTAAGAAACTCATTTAAATCAGAAGTACCTAGCAGAGCAGAGAAGAAGTTAGAGGTGATATTTTCTGATGTTTGTGGCCCTTTCGAAGACAGTTCATTAGGAGGGAACAAGTACTTTGTCACCTTCATTGATGAATACACTAGAATGACCTGGGTGTATCTGATCAAAAGGAAGAGTGAAGTACTTGTAATATTCAAAAAGTTTCAGGTAATGACTGAGAAGCAGAGTGAATGTGCAATCAAAATCCTTAGAACTGATGGAGGTGGAGAGTACAGTTCACATGAATTTGTAAAATTCTGTGAAAATGAAGGCATTGTACATGAAGTCACTTCACCTTACACGCCTCAGCATAATGGAACAGCTGAGAGAAAAAACAGGACCATCCTCAACATGGTAAGGAGTATGTTGAAGGAGAAGAAGCTACCTCATAGTTTATGGGGAGAACTTGTAGCCACAGCAGTATACATTCTGAACAAATGCCCCACAAAGAGATTGACTGGGAAGACACCTGAAGAAGCTTGGCTAGGAAGAAAGCCAAGTGTCAAGCATCTCAGAATAATTGGCTCATTATGCTATAGACATGTCCCAGAGCAACTGAGAAGCAAGCTGGATGATAGAGCACAACAAATGATTCTTGTTGGCTATCATTCGACAGGGGCATAAAAACTGTATGATCCTGTGCAGAAGAAAATGGTGAAAAGCAGAGATGTCATAGTAGATGAGTCGAAACATTGGAACTGGGAAGAAGGCTGTGAGAAACCTACAATGATGGACTCCGACGAAGTTCAGGATCTAGATGATCGAAATGAAGCTGTCGAACCAGAACCTGTTACTGTCGAACCAGAACCTGTTGCTGTCGAACCTATCAGAAGGTCACAGAGGGAAAGGCAGAGATCAGTAAGGTTAGAAGGATTCGACACATTCCCAGATTCTGCTATTACAGCAGAGGGAGACCTGACACACTTTGCATTAATGGCTGAAGCAGAACCAGTGAGCCTGGAAGAAGCTCTTAGTCACAAGCAGTGGAAGGAAGTAATGATTGATGAGCTGAAGTCAATCGAAAAGAATGGCACTTGGAAGCTAGTCGAACTTTGTCATACCCTAATTTTGTCCGTCTAAAATCCAAAAAAGGTTTTTATTTCTCGTCGTGCCACGTATCGTTTCAATCGCGTGCGCGTGTCTTCAACGCTCGTCGTGCAACGTTTTTGTGATACTCTTTTTTCGTTAATTTTGCTTTATTATCATAAAATATAAAAAATAATAAATAAATAAAATGTAATGCAAAATCAGAATAGCCAAAGTCCTTTTTTTTATTTCATAACCAAGCCCTTTTGCACATATGGACAAAAACTAAAAAAGCAAATAGTACAAAAATTGGAAATAAAATTCAAAAATGCAACACAGCTGCTGTCCTTGGTCCTTCCTTCACCTCTCCTTTGACTGTCCTTCCCCAAGACCAGCTATTGTCCTTTTGGTGATTCAAAAGATGCTGTCCTTGCACCCGAAAATTGCCTGCCAGCTGCTGCCTGTCCTTGGATCCCTCACCTATGAATCTGCCCATAAATACCACACACACAGTCACATAAAAAAGGGAGAGGAGACACAGATACAACACAGTAGCATACACACAGTCGCAGAAGGAAAAAAGCTTTTCAGGCAGAAACATAGAAAAACAGAGAATCAGAAATAAAAAAAAATAAAGAAGGATCGCAAGCAAATCAGAAAAGAAAGAAAACAGGAGCTGGAAGCTCCGGCCACCAGGTGGTGGTCACCACCGTGAACCACCACCGTCTCCACTGTCAGTCACCACCTAACCACCACTCCTACGGCCAATAACCATCACGTCACCACCACAGAACCACCGCCTCACCACCTTCGGCCACCCCCACACCACCGTAACAGCCAACTGCACCCAACAGCCACCCAACCGTGAACTTTCCCAACGGCTACAACCCAAACCGTAAGCCACCCCGTAACCACCAAACCGAACAACCGCCCAAGACCACCATCACAATCGCAACGCCACCAAAACCCCCACCGCCCCCGTCTTTATTTCTCTTTCTCAGCCACTGTCTCTCGCCCTCTCAGCCTCGCCACCTCACCTCACTCCTCCCGCAGTCACCGCCACGCCCTAAAATCACCAACAGGCATCAGATCAGAGATGTAGGGGAATAGAGAGATCTGAAACCGAAAAACAAACAAAAAAGAGAAACTCACCGTTTAAGACTCCGACCACCGAAGACGGTGGTCGTTGACCCGTCCACGGCGTCAATCCTCTGCCATCTTCCCAGTCTCTCCTCCATCAATGAAACTCTTCTTCTTCACGTCTCCCTCTGTAACAACCTCGTACACCTCGATCTCTCCCTCTCCGTCGCCATCGCCGGCACCGCCACCACGGTCTTCCCTCTGGCATGTTTGTCCTTCGCACCCCCTCCCTGTTCGTGTCTCTCTTCCACGCAACCCCTCTGTTCGGCCGTCCTCGCACGCGAGCCCTCCTCCGAAGTCTCCTCAGCCTCCATCGCCTGCGATCTCTCCTTCCACGCAGTCACTGGCGGTGTCCCCGGTACTATCACCGGCTTCGTCTCCGACCAAAACAACTGTGGCCTCTCCACCGAAGTCTTCTCAGTCTCTATCGCCTGCGATTTCCCTCTCCTACACCGGCTACCGTTAGCTCTCCACCATCTGCCACCCCGTCCGCCTCTGATTCGCCCGCTGTCACCCCCCCCCTCTCCACCATGAATTTCGGTCTCTCCTTCTCTCCTCAGTGCTGGTTGCGGCGCAAAGAAAGAACAAAGAGGGAGTAGGTTTAGGGTTTCAAAATGAAATCCCTTGCCTTTCTGTTTATTATTAGTCGTTGATTTTTATTTTATCTTTTTTTAAACCAGCTTACTAATCACACCCCTGATTTTCAATCATACATACCCCCTGCACTAAGCCTATTTTTCGCAGCCCAACTTAAAAAAGAGCCCAGTGACAAAAACTGGGCTACCCCTGCTAAATGCACCCCCATTTTTAATACAACACTCCTGTTGTTAGTTGCACCCATTGTATTTTCTACTGCAGCCTATTTCGTTTTTGATACACCATATAGCTTTCAAACTATTATTTTTCAAACGATCAAACTCACAAAAATGAGTTGTTGTTAGTGGTCACTCTGAGTACGGCTTGTTTGACCATTGATAACAACTTTAGTTTTTAAAACGGGCTATGAGTGATGGCCACTCTTCCTACTTGTTTGGTCACCACGAATACCTCTCCCAATTTCAAAAATAAATAAAAAACACCAACATACAAACTTTTTCTACCCAAAAACTACGTGCGATTTGATTCTCTACCAGGAGATACGTAGGACCAGAGGGCGGCCGACCTCTGTCAATTGCACTAATAAAAAACCCATTTTTTTCCTTTAAATTCACTTCTCTCATTTTTCTTAAAAAGTATAAAAATAACTAACCGTTTATCGAGTCTTTTTTTTTATTATTATTAAGGTAAAAACATTATTTTTGAATTAATAAACGCTTACACATTTAGTTAAAAGGTAACTTTCATTAGGAAGGATGTCGTAGGGTGCTAATACCTTCCCTACGCATAAACGACTCCCGAGCCTAAATCTGGTCCGCAAGACCCCTTTATCCACTCAATGGGGATTTTCCAATGTTTGCCCTTAAACTAAAACTTTGGTGGCGGCTTCATTCAAGAACTTCGAAGAATCCCTCCTCCGGATTTTTCGGTCGCTACTGCTGGCGACTTCACTGGGGACAAATTAAGAGAGTCAAGCCTGGTTAACTAAATGTGTAAGTTTTTATTAGCTTTATATTTTGTTTTTTCCCTTATGCTTGTGTTACTTATTTATTAGCATTTTGTTATATTATTGAACCTTAGGGTAGACGACTCTTTTTTGTTATTATTGTTGTTTATCTTTTCCAGCTTGTTTAGTTTAGGTACTTTGCCCTCATCACACACTTCACTTACACTTTTGCACACACCTCTGAGTGGGGCCCTATACCCGGGTCTGCAAATAACTTAGGATGAGTGGAGATTATTAGTGACAGTCATTCTGGATTTTATCTGTCTGACTCTCATGAAAGTCTCAGCCAGAGTACGCTCTTTCATGGTATCCTACACCAGGTAGCTCGCTATCGTTGTGGATCATATCATGAAGGGGATTTTAGCTCTGGAGACCTTTGTGAGGAAGTAAATAGAGCCACCTGAGAGATTGATCATATAAGCGACCCTAGACCATGTTGAAGATCCCAATTTAGACATGACCCACCTAGGACACGGGGGCATTATACTTACTCTCTCTATTAATCTAGGTTAGCATTTCTCCAAAATAAAATCACTCAAAAAAAAAACATTTTCATGCTTCTTTTGCATGCACATGAGTCGACATCATCATATCAAAAATCATCATGCATCAATAACAAAGTAAGATCATTCTTTTCACACGCATCCCATTATCATTGCACTACCATGCATCCCATCATCATAGAAATATCATTTGCGTCATTTGTCCATCTTGCACACTACATAAAAATTATGTCCACTACTCCTTTCCACGCATTTTAAAAAAAATCGCTGCGAGAGTGTCATGCATTTTGGTTTCCTCGCGCAACAAAAAAGCAATAGCATCATATGCACCGACATTCATCCATAATCATTCAAAATCATGATCACACAGTGTAGGTATCACATCATTTGTAAAGTCTTGAATTATATTTCAAAAAAACATAACATTCATACATCATTTCCCTCATGTTGTCATCCTAGTCTAGATGCATCAATTCCATATTTATGTACCATTTTCCAAATAAAAAAAAAGGGTATTTCACCATTCATCATCCCATAAATAAAAAATGAGAGTTTGCATACATGTTGCACTACCTCTTAAAAAATAAAAAATAATTGCACCAAACATTTACTTCTTCACGCATACATGCATTTTCATATCTGTCATCAGGGGCATTATATTTTGCTCGGAAATAAAAAAATCACCATAGAACGAATCGTTCGTTTCCATATGCATCTCGTTCTCATGGTACTAACATGCATATCATCCTCCAAAAAAAAACAAAGACGCTACATAGTTGTCCAACTTTCATCATCTTGCATACTCAAAAATATATTCGTTACTCCTCTTCATGCATAGAAAAATAAAAAATGCATTAGTCATCTGACATGCAAAATAAAAGAAAAATAATAAAATGATGCCACCTCCTTGCATTATTCATCATCATATTGCATTGCCTCCGAAAAACCATTTTGGATAGTCAATCTTTTCAAGTGATCACTCATTCACCTTCCTCGCATCTGCATCATGCAACGTTATTCTTTCATTCATACAATGCATTTTTTTTTCATGAAAAAGAAAAGAATAAAAAAAACATGATCACAATTAAAAAAAATTGTGATAAATAACTGAATATCTCATTTAGCATGCATTACCATTCATTCATAATCATTCACAAAAATCACCATCAAATAATATAGGCATTTCATCATTTGCAACATCATGAAATGCATGAAAAAAAAGGGTAAAATATGTTTTTAGTCCCTACAAAATCGGCTCCTTCTAAGTTTAGTCTCTACATTAACGAAATAGGCGTTTTGGTCCTCATCTTATTTTTCCGTTTTCAATTTTAGTCCCTCATGACTTTTATTAGCGCTTCAAAACTTTTAATAGCGCTTATAAAAGGTCAAAAAAGAGCTATTAAAAGTTTTGAAGCGCTATTAAAAGTCATGAGGGACTAAAATTGAAAACGGAAAAATAAGATGAGGACCAAAACGCCTATTTCGTTAATGTAGGGACTAAACTTAGAAGGAGCCGATTTTGTAGGGACTAAAAACATATTTTACCCAAAAAAAAAACATAGCATTCACACACATTTTCACTCATCCTAAAAAAAAACACTGTTTCATTAAATCACTCATACGTCATTTCATCCACACATCATCTATACACTGTTTCAACATGCATCATTTCAAAAATCATGTCATCATTTTCGCATCATTCAAAGATATGTATTTAGCATTTCATTCTGATACATGAAAGAGGCTCTGCATCGGTCACGTGCTGCATTGCCTCCTAAAATTATTTAGAATAACTGACATTTCCAAGTGATCATTCATGCACGCATCCCATACATTTACATCTGCATTTTCGTCATGCATGGTGATCCTTCATGCATTACGACATGGGGGACATGTAATTTGGTTATCCCCGTTGCATATGCATGGTTAATCTTCTTTTTTTACAAAAAATATCATGTGTTCATAATAGAATAAAGTCGTTGGTCTTTTGAAGTGATCAGGTCCTCCATACATTTCATACATTTGCATTTTCATCGTACATATCCATCATCATGTGTTCATTCGTACGGTACATTCCCAAATAAAGAGAAAAAACATAACAGTATTTTATTATTACCGCATCATTCATCATCCAACAGTCTTTTGTTAGCTTCTTATTCTAGTTGAAACATAAGAAAAAAGGGATAAACAATACCCGTTTAAGGCATCCTTCTGTCACATTCAAAAATCATCACGCATTTCATTCATCTCCATTGTTGCTCATATACAACAAACATCCATATGTTCATGCATCGTACTTTATTCAAAGAAAACATATAAAAAAAATCACCATGCATTCATAAACATTTCATTATCATTCTCCTACCATACATCTCATCATCTACAAAATAACAAAAATATCATGCTTTTTGTTCATTCATCTCATCCAAAGTGCATCATCTTGCATATCCATACACCAAAAATAATAAATATCACATTGGTATTATATAAAAAAAAATTACATTCATTCATTATTTCATTACTCCTCTTCATGCATCATAAAGAAACAAAAACAAAAGTCATTTATTCCTCTCGCATCCATCTCAAGGGCATTAATCCTCTCACATGCATTAAAACAAATTGGGAATTGCTTCATTTTCTTCTATTCTTGCATCGTTCATCATCCAATAGTTTTTTTGTTGTTTTGTTAGCCTCTCACTCTAGTTGAAATTTAAAAAATAAAAATAAAAAATAAAAAATAAAAAATAAAAAATCACACACTTGCTTAAGGTATGATTACGCATTTCCTTCACCTGCATCATTGTCCGTGTACAACAAACATCCATATGTTCATGCATTCTGTTTTATTCAAATAATTTTTCACAAAAAAATAAAAAATAAAGCTCATAAGATCTTTTTTGACACCCTGTTTGATGAGAAACAATGCATTCTTGCAAAATATATTTGAATTGACTCTTCTCCCTTGGAAAATTCTGTCATTGAAAATACCTAACTTGATTCACCAACAACAAGTTCTTCACACCCTTCACCCCATATACATCCTACTCATACCTACAACATTTATGGAAACCATCCACCCACCTAACCCTTCAATGGAATTCACCAATAACTCATTCACCATCATGGTCACTACAATATTGACCATATCATAGGCTTGACCCTTAGCCACTGCGTGCCCCACCAAGGACACCAGCCAACATATATCTCACACCCGTGATAAGAAGCTTAAATGTCTATTTTGTTAACTTGTGTGGTTTTGACAATTAAAATTGTTCTATCTTAAGCGGTGTTAACTCTCCATGAAGCATTTGCAAAATAAACTAACATGACATGTGTGTTTACCGTTGTTTGAGTCAGTTATACTACCCCCATCTTTCCGCCACTTCCAAAACCAGACCCAACCATTCATAAAAGGCCCAGTCCCCACAAGAGTATTTCATTCGCTTTCCCCCAGTGATGAAATTTCACGAATAGCACTTTGTATGCTCATACTAGGGCAGAGTAATGATCACTAAGATTTTCTGTCGGCATTCTAAACACTCGTGCAAGTCCTTTGAGTAAAAAAAAAACAAAACAAATCCAAAAAAGAAAAGCCCGTTAGGTTGAAAACTCATAAGAGCAATCTAAGCAAAAATTAGGGCATAAAAAAATAATAATAAAGAAAAACCAAATATATTAAAATGAAGTTTTGTCCTATAGTTACAATTTCGAGAAAATAAGCAATCATGTTTTGAAGTGAAGCTTGGCAACTTTCCCACATCCTAAAAAGAGAGATACCCTTTGCCACCCACTTCGAGCCAAAAAAAAATCAAAAATCTTTCAAACACCTTAGACAGGGATCAATCCCATATCTAACAGCTCGCTCAGCTCGAAAGAAAAAAGAAAAATCACAAAAAAAGTGAAATTAAAAAAAAGGAGGATTGAAAAATCCTGAAAACCAAAGCGGTAGAAATTGTGAGCTGATACTTCACACCATCGAGCATATAAAAGATCATTGTCTGAAATAAACCATCAAACACTTCCTTTGGCCTAAGCATCCTATCTTCATAAACCCTCAAATGCGCTACAACCCTAAAACAGGTTCATTCTACCATGAAGCGCATAAAAGATTCTTTGTTTCAACCAACCCCGAACACTCTCAGGAGCAAAGTATTCATTTCCTTCATGAATCATTAACCACTGGCCATATTACAATCCAAAGGCCTATTCTGATCAGTGATTAGTTGCTTCCATTTTTCTCAAAGTATACTCTAGGACAAAATAATCAGAATAATTTATTTGCTCAAAAAAAAAACAAAGAGAAAAATATTATTACACAAAAAATAAAAAAATAATAAAAAAAACTTAAAAGGGCTTGCACGCTCGAAGTTCATCAAGAGAAGATAACAGTGATCATCAACAAAGTGAATTTTCATCGAACCAAAAACTCTTGACTGTCTTAGCTTGTGGAATCCTTCCCAAGGAAAACCACAAATCCCTACTAAGACAGTTACTTGACTTATCATATCAAAATGGGGCAATACTTCACCCCCCATTCCACTCAAACTCAGGGAGATTTTTTTTAGCATCCCCAAAATACCCTCATCTTTCATCCCGTTCATATACTACACTCATGTAGCCGTACCAGACCAGTTTCCAAACCATTATTCTAACTTTACACCCTGTCACAATCCCACTCGAGATGGAGCAATCTTCACCTTTCATGGATTGGGGCAACCTTGTCCTCTTGTAGACCGGGGCATCATATCCCTCGGCCCGAAAGAATCCTTCTGCCTCCCATTCCATTCATTCCTAGCCACGCGTCACCCCAATACCTGCATAGTTCCCAATCCCTCAACCAGTCTATATCCTTAGTTGTCATTGTCCTCCCTAGACAAAGGCAGACTGTTTCACTCCCCACTATTTGAAGTCAAAATTGGGGCAGTCAAACATTTTTACCTTGGGGCAAGCTTATCTCTCATAAGTTGGAGCCAATAAACCTCATCCTCCACTCCACTCATGTGTCACACTTAACTATACCCTACATTTCTTGAACCCTGAGTCAACTGGCACATTCATTTGCATTCGCACTATTTTTCATATTTATTAAGCAAATGCTTCAAAGAGAGAGACACACAATAATGACAATCCCTCTAAGTTAACATCTTAGACTTGAAAGCTTAGCCATCATGGGTCATCATAACCAAATGAGAACCCATCTGCAAATACACATCTCGATCTCTAGAAAAGGCACTAATAAATTGCCACAAGCCACATTTTTCAAAATGGCAATCTTGAGCTTACCAGAGTTCAAGTCCAAGCCATCAAAAATCTTTCTTCCAAGAAACGATCAATTCAAAATGTTCAGCTCCCTGTTTCCAGCATCAAAAGTTTCATTTCACATCAAACATTTTTGCATCCTTACAAAAACAAAAAAAGTGTTGTTACCAACAAATCATGCATTATACATGTCCTCATTATTCTAGAATTAAACCATGCATCTGATCATACCCATCACAACTCTTTCATACAAGTATTGTACATGCATTCACATTCCACTTGTTTTGCCTACGCAATTTTGCTTCTTGTGCATTACGCATTGCGTATGCGGGCATGCATAGCCACGCTTAACATGTATCGCTTCAATAAAAATGTCAAATGGCGGTCGCATCATTACCAAAAGTCTGTCTACATCCCAATCAATCACATCATTGCACCATGTATTTAGGCATTTCCTTTTATTCACCGTAGCGTTTGCATCAAAATATTACGTATCCATTACATTCACATTCTCATTTCACGCATTCATCAAATACCAAAAAGGCAATAAAACGAAAAGACAGAAAAAAACCTCCCACATCCCAACAAACATCCAATCATTGCATCATACAACATCAAGTCATGCGGCTACCACAACCCTTCATCTAAGCATTACGTGTGCACGTTCATTCATTCATTTACTCATGAAAAGAAAAAAAAGAGAGAAAACCAAAAAGGCAAAAATCATCCACATTGCACCCGTTACTCCCACCAAAGCATAGATCATTCCATCATGCAATCAACAGTATATTTGCATTCGCATGTTATCCGCATCCACAGCTTATCAATTTCTGTTTCCGACCACCTTCAGCATCCATCATTCACGAACTCTCGTAGTCCATTTGCTTTCGCATTGCACACATTACATACTTATAACACTTTTTTGCTTCGATAGACGTGCTAAGTGCCGATCTCATCTTTGCCAAAAGCATTCTACATCACCAATCATATCATTTGCTATGCATTCATGTGTTTCCTTTATTCACCATAGCATTTGCATCAAAGCCTTACATTTGTATCATTCACATTTCATACATTTATCATGCACCAAGAAGAGAGCAAAAAAAAAGCAAAATAAATAAGAAAAATAAAAATCCATCCATTACATTCATCATCACACCAAAAATTAATCACTGCAGTCACATTCACATCTCATACACCGTTGTCAACTTTCTCATTCCACCAGGTTCAACACCCATGGTATACCCATTTCATTCATCATCCCCCAAATACCAATCATTGCACGTTCATCACATTACACGCATGACATTGTTCGCTTCGATAGATGTCCAAGTGCCGGTCTCATCGTTGCCCCCAAAAAAGAGTTTTTTTTACATTACTAATCATATCTTTGTACCATGCATGGCATTCGCGTCAAAGCATTACATTTGCATCCCATTCACACTTTGCATTTCATACACTCATATACCAAGAAAAAAAAAGAGAAAAGCAAAAAAAGACAAAAGAGAAAAATTGCTCATTCCATTACATTCATCATTCCACCAAAATCAATCAGCACGACCACATTCCTACTTTATCTGCATTCACACACGTCCGTCAACCTCCATGTCCCATCAACTTCAACTCACAGCATCTGCCACATTTCATTCACCCCATCGAACACTTACCATTTCACATACCTATATTGCACGCATACATCATTCATTGCATTTTTAGACATACCAAATATAGATAGCTTTTCCCTTCTCAGGTAAATGCATTCATTAGGTGTGTTCTAGGCAAGTACGCCATCTGTCAATCCCAATATTTTGTTCCCCCAAAGTCAGCACTCCAAATGCTGGTCTCATATCACAATTCAGAATCTCAGTACCCCTCCAGACCCTCAGCGGTCCCTCAGAGCCCAAGCGCTCCTTCAGACCAACAATGGTCCTTCGGTCCAGATCGCACGTCGCGTTATCGAGCAACCGACGGATCATCCGGCCCCAGGCCCTTCAGACTAGCTGTGTCCGCCTAAAAAACACAGTGCACGTCCTTCGAGGTGCGCAAATCAGGTCAACGACCTGACCTTGCCCCTGTGGCCGCTCGAAAAAGGCCACACCCCCCAAGCAGACCGTTTTACTAGTACCATTGCTAGTTTGCGCTCCATCAGACCCATTGGTCCATCAGGCTTAGGCATGCCCTTCAGACCTCGTCGGTCCTTCAGTTTAGTTCCAATCAATGCGCCAAGCATCGACTGCGAATTAGACCATCAGAGCCCCAAGGGCTCCTTCAGATCCTCGGTGATCCTTATTTACTTTTGTTCTATGTCAACCCATTGTTTTCCAATAATTTCTAAAAAAAATAATAGCCTTGACAAAATTAGCGTTTTTTATCTTTATTTCTATTTTACTTGAGAAATTTGGAAGCCCTTCATAGTTCTTAGTAAAATATAAATAAAGAGGGGTAGCTGTCATACCCTAATTTTGTCCGTCTAAAATCCAAAAAAGGTTTTTATTTCTCGTCGTGCCACGTATCGTTTCAATCGCGTGCGCGTGTCTTCAACGCTCGTCGTGCAACGTTTTTGTGATACTCTTTTTTCGTTAATTTTGCTTTATTATCATAAAATATAAAAAATAATAAATAAATAAAATGTAATGCAAAATCAGAATAGCCAAAGTCCTTTTTTTTATTTCATAACCAAGCCCTTTTGCACATATGGACAAAAACTAAAAAAGCAAATAGTACAAAAATTGGAAATAAAATTCAAAAATGCAACACAGCTGCTGTCCTTGGTCCTTCCTTCACCTCTCCTTTGACTGTCCTTCCCCATGACCAGCTATTGTCCTTTTGGTGATTCAAAAGATGCTGTCCTTGCACCCGAAAATTGCCTGCCAGCTGCTGCCTGTCCTTGGATCTCTCACCTATGAATCTGCCCATAAATACCACACACACAGTCACATAAAAAAAGGGAGAGGAGACACAGATACAACACAGTAGCATACACACAGTCGCAGAAGGAAAAAAGCTTTTCAGGCAGAAACATAGAAAAACAGAGAATCAGAAATAAAAAAAATAAATAAAGAAGGATCGCAAGCAAATCAGAAAAGAAAGAAAACAGGAGCTGGAAGCTCCGGCCACCAGGTGGTGGTCACCACCGTGAACCACCACCGTCTCCACTGTCAGTCACCACCTAACCACCACTCCTACGGCCAATAACCATCACGTCACCACCACAGAACCACCGCCTCACCACCTTCGGCCACCCCCACACCACCGTAACAGCCAACTGCACCCAACAGCCACCCAACCGTGAACTTTCCCAACGGCTACAACCCAAACCGTAAGCCACCCCGTAACCACCAAACCGAACAACCGCCCAAGACCACCATCACAATCGCAATGCCACCAAAACCCCCACCGCCCCCGTCTTTATTTCTCTTTCTCAGCCACTGTCTCTCGCCCTCTCAGCCTCGCCACCTCACCTCACTCCTCCCGCAGTCACCGCCACGCCCTAAAATCACCAACAGGCATCAGATCAGAGATGTAGGGGAATAGAGAGATCTGAAACCGAAAAACAAACAAAAAAGAGAAACTCACCGTTTAAGACTCCGACCACCGAAGACGGTGGTCGTTGACCCGTCCACGGCGTCAATCCTCTGCCATCTTCCCAGTCTCTCCTCCATCAATCTCTTCAATAACTCCATCAATGAAACTCTTCCTCTTCACGTCTCCCTCTGTAACAACCTCGTACACCTCGATCTCTTCCTCTCCGTCGCCATCGCCTGGCACCGCCACCACGGTCTTCCCTCTGGCATGTTTGTCCTTCGCACCCCCTCCCTGTTCGTGTCTCTCTTCCACGCAACCCCTCTGTTCGGCCGTCCTCGCACGCGAGCCCTCCTCCGAAGTCTCCTCAGGCTCCATCGCCTGTGATCTCTCCTTCCACGCAGTCACTGGCGGCGTCCCCGGCACTATCACCGGCTTCGTCTCCGACCAAAACAACCGTGGCCTCTCCACCGAAGTCTTCTCAGTCTCTATCGCCTGCGCTTTCCCTCTCCTACACCGGCTACCGTTAGCTCTCCACCATCTGCCACCCCGTCCGCCTCTGATTCGCCAGCTGTCACTCCCCCTCTCCACCATGAATTTCGGTCTCTCCTTCTCTCCTCAGTGCTGGCTGCGGCGCAAAGAAAGAACAAAGAGGGAGTAGGTTTAGGGTTTCAAAATGAAATCCCTTGCCTTTCTGTTTATTATTAGTCGTTGATTTTTATTTTATCTTTTTTTTTAAACCAGCTTACTAATCACACCCCTGATTTTCAATCATACATACCCCCTGCACTAAGCCTATTTTTCGCAGCCCAACTTAAAAAAGAGCCCAGTGACAAAAACTGGGGTACCCCTGCTAAATGCACCCCCATTTTTAATACAACACTCCTGTTGTTAGTTGCACCCATTGTATTTTCTACTGTAGCCTATTTCGTTTTTGATACACCATATAGCTTTCAAACTATTATTTTTCAAACGATCAAACTCACAAAAATGAGTTGTTGTTAGTGGTCACTTTGAGTACGGCTTGTTTGACCATTGATAACAACTTTAGTTTTTAAAACGGGCTATGAGTGATGGCCACTCTTCCTACTTGTTTGGTCACCACGAATACCTCTCCCAATTTCAAAAATAAATAAAAAACACTAACATACAAACTTTTTCTACCCAAGAACTACGTGCGATTTGATTCTCTACCAGGAGATACGTAGGACCAGAGGGCGGCCGACCTCTGTCAATTGCACTAATAAAAAACCCATTTTTTTCCTTTAAATTCACTTCTCTCATTTTTCTTAAAAAGTATAAAAATAACTAACTGTTTATCGAGTCTTTTTTTTTATTATTATTAAGGTAAAAACATTATTTTTGAATTAATAAACGCTTACACATTTAGTTAAAAGGTAACCTTCATTAGGAAGGATTCGTAGGGTGCTAATACCTTCCCTACGCATAAACGACTCCCGAGCCTAAATCTGGTCCGCAGGACCCCTTTATCCACTCAATGGGGATTTTCCAATGTTTGCCCTTAAACTAAAACTTTGGTGGCGGCTTCATTCAAGAACTTCGAAGAATCCCTCCTCCGGTTTTTTCGGTCGCTACTAACTTCCAAGGCAAAAGAAAGCTATAGGCGTGAAATGGGTCTACAAGACCAAACTCAAGCCCAATGGAGAAGTGGCCAAGTACAAGGCCAGGCTAGTAGCCAAAGGTTTCCTGCAGAAACCTGGTTTGGATTTCAATGAGGTCTTTGCCCCAGTATCCAGGATCGAAACCATAAGATTGGTAGTAGCATTGGCAAGTCATAGAGGCTGGCCCCTACATCAACTAGATGTAAAGTCAGCATTTCTAAATGGACCTCTGGAGGAGGAAGTCTATGTTTGTCAACCACCTGGTTTTGAGTCGAAGGGTCAAGAAGACATGGTTTTTAAGCTTGAGAAAGCCCTATATGGACTCAAGCAAGCCCCAAGAGCGTGGAACAAGAGAATTGATGGATTTCTCTTGGCTCAGAAGTTCATGAGATGCACCAATGAACATGGAGTATATGTGAAGAAGAATGGAACTTCGACTCAGTTGTTGTTGTGCCTGTACGTAGATGATCTACTAGTAACTGGCAGCAATGAAGTCGAAGTCGAAGCCTTTAAGAAAGTGATGATGTCTGAGTTCGAAATGAGTGATCTAGGACATCTATCATATTTCTTAGGAATGGAATTTACAGAGTCGAAGAAGGGAGTATTTCTGCATCAGTCGAAGTATGCAGCTGATATCCTGAAGAGATTCGACATGATCAACTGTAAGGAGGTTTCGACACCAACTGACACAAGCAACAAGCTGTCGAAAGATGATGAAGGGATTGAAGTAGATGCCACCTTCTTCAAACAGATTGTGGGCTCCCTAAGGTACTTGTGCAACACTCGACCTGACATTATGTTTAGTGTCGGAATGATCAGCAGATTCATGGAGAAGCCGAAAAGCTTTCATCTAGTAGCTGCGAAAAGAGTACTAAGGTATATAAAGGGAACACAAAGTTATGGTATTCTATTCCCTAGCAAGTCAGAGTCGAAGAATGATGCTGAAGTGTTTGGTTACACAGACTCCGACTGGAGTGGAGACAAGAGTGATCGAAAGAGCACAAATGGGTATGTCTTCATGCATGGAACGACACCCATCTCTTGGTGCTCGAAGAAGCAAAGTATAGTTGTGTTATCCTCTTGTGAAGCAGAGTATGTGGCTGCTTCCTTTGCAGCATGTCAAGCATCATGGCTGAACATGCTATTGGTCGAAATTGGAGTGCACAGGGTCGAAGCAATGAAGTTGTTGATCGACAACAAGTCTGCGATAGATCTCGCCAAGAATCCTGTCGCACATGGTAGGTCGAAGCACATAGAAACCAGATATCACTTCCTGCGTGATCAAGTAAACAATGAGAAGCTGAATCTGGAATATTGATGTACGGAACTTCAAGTAGCTGATGCAATGACCAAGCCATTGCAAAAGGGAAGATTCGAAGAACTGAGAACAATGCTTGGGATGATGTCACTCAGCAATGTGAATTAGGAGGGAATATTGAGATATGCCTTGTAATTCTATTGCTTGTAATAATAGTAGGTGTATTTAGTAACCTAGTCGAAATTATGGGCCTGGGCCTGTTTTGTTGTATATATATATAGACATTAGTAGTAGGTAATATGTACTACCTTTTAATGAAATTCAGTGCAGCTTTTACTATTCTATTGATATTGCCCTAATCATTCTTCTGACACTTTGCGCCGCCACTTCCTTTTCTTCTCCCTTTCACGTGTTTATCCCCAACAATAAGGGCAATATATGTTGTTTCGTTTTCATCTTTTATATTTTTAAAAACATTCATTTTCGTCATTTATCTTTTTTAAAATATTCGTTTTCGTCATTTATCTTTTCAAAGTGAATAAATATGGTTCTTTTAGTTAGTGATTGTTAATTAGGTTTCTTGTTTTTTTTCATCTATTATCTTTTTAAAAATATCCATTTATGTCCTTATCTTTTTTAAAATGTATGTTTATGTCCTTTGTCTTTTCACAAATAATTAAAGGTAATTGATGGGTGATATGAAACCAAAAAAAATGTAGAACGGCCAATAATACGACATGGCATTTCGGCTACCATTTAACCAATGTCAAAAACCGAGCCATCTCGTTTTATAATTGTTCGACCTGTGTGAATTCTTACATTTGGTATAAAATTTTCTCGTAACAAATATCATTGCTCTTAATTAATAGAACAAAAGTGAATTAAAAAATGAGAATTAGAATAGAACAAAAGTGACGAAAGTTAAACTTTAATAATTCTTGGTTTATTTTAATTAAAATGGTTATTCCGTTAATGCGTATTAAAAAGAAGAAAAAATTCTATTGCGCTAATATAGAAATTAAAATGATAATTGAAAGGCGTTGCCATATCATGAGTTGTTCTTCGCTTTTCGTTTCGTACCATCCATCAATTACATTTAATTAACTGTAAAAAAAACAAAGGACGTGAACAGCATTTTAAAAAGGATAAATGACATAGATGAATATTTTAAAAAAAGATAAAGGGCGAAAACATAAAAAAGGAAACATAATCAACAACCACAATTACTAGAAGGAGCATTTTAATTAACTGTGAAAAGATAAAGGACGTAAACGAATATTTTTAAAACGAAAAATGACGTAAACGAGTATTTTAAATAAGATAAAGGACGAAAACGAAAAAAAATATAATGGCCTCATAACACAGTCAGTTGCTTACGTGACCAATTTATCCATGTCACTGTCCACGTAAGCCTTATTTAACTGTCACTTAACGGAATGGCCATTTTAAACCATTTTGAAAAGATAAAGGACATAAACAAACATTTTAAAAGATAAATGACGTAAACGAAAAAACAGCGAATGATAAATAACCAAAGTTGTATTTTAGCCTAAAAGATAGATACTTCATCAGCTGCACCAGTAGCTTGAGATTTGGTAGTATCTCCCTCAGCAGCAACCCCAGGTTTAGTAATCTTGATTCTCATAAATGAACCCATAGTCAAAAAATTGCGAGATGTTAAGTTCTATATGCAATTTCTAGCTCTGATACCAATTGTTGAACTATATGATAACCTTAGAGGGGAGGTGAATAACGTTATATGCTAAAAATGAAATCTTTCAAAAAACATAAATATAATCGATTTCTTGCTTCCAAAAGCAAGTCAACAATCGATTGCTTGCTTCAAAAAGGAAGTCAACAATCGATTAATTGCTTCCAAAGAGAAGTGCACAATCGATTCTTTGCTTCCAAAATCAAGTACACAATCGATTGTGTGCTTTATAAATAATAGGCTAGAAATCGATTTTCCCCAATTTAAGATGCTAGTTTAAATCAAATGCGGAAAAAATGATTTAAACTATATGCAACAACTATGCAAGCTATAACAATAGGCAGAAGCAATTACAATGATAATGATGTCTAAGCACAATAATATCAAATGCAATAACAATTAACAATTATAAGGGAAATGCAATGTAAAGATAAGGGAAATAAGTACACCGTGATTATTACGATGTTCGGGATAAAAATCCCTACGTCCTCGGCCTCCGGCTTTGCAACCTTCGGACTTGATAATAACCACTATAAGAGAAGAGCTTCTTCAACGTCTTACAAGCAAGCAAATCCCCTATAGCTATCACACCGATCTCAATTTTCCCCAATTGACAACCCAAACTCCCCGCTAAGGATTTCACTACAATTCAATCTCCCTGATTGAATTACCCAAGACAACTCCCAGGATTTCACAACAACCAAATATAGATGTTTACAATTGAGAACTAGGATCCAATCACTCAAGCATATGACAATGATGTAGTTGAGAGAGATGGGAGATTTGGATTAACGTGATTCCCAACCTAACCAGTGATGAAAAAACGTGAAGAGTGTGACGGTGAAAGTTCGCGTTCTGTTCTTTTTAGGTTTTGTGGGTTGTTCTCTCTGATTGTTAAAAAAACGTGAGAAGCCCTAAGCCTATTTATAAAGATTGTAAAAATATGACCGTTGAGACAATTTCTAACAAGTAAAAAATCGATTGTTTGCTTAAAACCACTTAGCATGACAATCGATTTTGTGCTTTGAATAAAAACAACTTCATAAGCGAATGATCGATTGTTTGCTTCTAAAACTGAGTTTGAAAATCGATTATGTACTTAATCAAAATAGGAGCATAATCGATTTTGTGCTTTAAAACAAATAAGGCCATGATCAATTATGTGTTTTAGGAAAAAATAAGGGAATCGATTTTGTTCTTTCAAAAGCATACATATAATCGATTGCTTGCTTCCAAGGGAAGTGCACAATCGATTTTGGGCTTTACTAAACAAGCAAAGAATCCATTGGTTTCTTTCACAACCAAGTTCTTTTAAAACCTAATCGATTGTTGGCTTTAAGGAACAAGTAGACAATCGATTTTACTTGTTATAATTTGTGCCTAACCTATTTAACATGCTTTTATCAAAAAAGATTTTTCCGAGCCTAGCTCAATTCTATTTTAACAAACAGTTCTATTTTAAAAGGATCATCTCTCAACTACGAAAGTCATAAGGCTGAAGTGACGGGATCTTACACGCGTCCTATGGAAAAAAAATAACACATAAGTCTTGAACGCTTGAGTAGCTTTTCCTCCGAGCTGCTACACTTTAAGATATCCTGTCAAGCGCTTTGGTTCATGCCCTGTGCTTTGGTTCAACTATAACCATTAAATTAATAATGTAACATTACAACGAGTATTATTAACTAGTGCGTATGACCCGTGCGATGCACGAGTATACATTACAATTTGGTAAAATAACATAAATATATAGTATATATATTGATGTGTTGATGTACATTATATATTAGTAGTTTAAATATTTTTTTTACTAACTAATATATTTTACAATAAAACATGTGATTATCATGAGCAAACCCTACCGTAATCAAAGAACTCTGGCACAGTCGCCAGTTAATATATTTTACATTGGATTATTAGTCAATTAGTCAATGAAATGGCGATGTCTGTCATTAATTTGAATTCAGCCAAAATGTCAACGTACCAAGTATAATTCTTAATATGATGCTCACCGATGGTAATGTGTAGCCATGGTGAAATAATGTCAAATACAAAAATGCACTAAAACTACATTTAACCACACTAAAATCATTAGTCAATGACCCTTTGAATTCAGCCAAATATTTCATCGTTAAGATAACATTGCTACAAACTTTACAATTAGTTAATGACCCTTTGAATTCAGTCAAAAGCTTAAGAATCTTAAGGTAAAGCTTAAGGCTTGGAATAAAGATGTCTTTGGGGACGTTAATCTTAGGGTGCAAGTGGCAACGGCTGCCTTGGATCATGTGCAGGCGCAGATTGATATTGATGGCTACTCGGAGACCCTAATTGAGCAAGAAAAGTTCACCAGCTTGAGTTACAGCAAGCTTTAGCTTCTCAGGAGGATTTTTGGCTTGAAAAATCTAGGCTAAATTGGCACACTCATGGTGATCGTAACACCTCCTTCTTTCATCAAATGGTCAAGATTAGACAAATTACCAAGCAGATTACTTCCCTGAACCATGCATGGTGACACTCTTCTTACTTCCTCTAATGATATTGAAGCTCATGTTGTTAATTATTTTAAGAATATTTTCTCCTCTAACAACCAGTGTATTGATAATAGTATGGTGGAGGATGTCATTCCTAATCTTGTTACAGAGAATGAGAACTTAATGCTCACCAGCATTCCTAATATGGACGAAATCAAGCTTGCTATTTTTTCTATGAACTCTAACGGCGGCCCTGGCCCGGATGGTTTTGGTGCTTTCTTCTTTCAACACTTCTGGGATATTGTTTCAGAGGATAGGGTGAAAGCGGTTCAAAAATTCTTCAAAAACGGCTGGCTGCTCCCTAATTTCAATTCTAATCTGGTGGTGCTTATCCCAAAAATTAACGGGGCTGACAGAATTGAGAAGTTTCGGCCTATTGCACTTGCGAACTTCAAATTTAATATTATCACTAAGGTGCTTGCGGACCGTCTGTCCAAAATTGCTCCCCGTATTGTCTCCTCTCAGCAACGGGTAATATGGCTTTAAAAGTAGATGTTACGAAAGCTTTTGACACTTTAGATTGGCTTTTTCTTCTTAGAGTTCTCAAGGCGTTTGGGTTTAATTCCAAGTTTTGTGACTGGGTGAAGGTCCTTCTGCATTCTGCTAAGCTTTCTATTTCAATTAATGGCAAGCCCTCTGGTTTCTTTAGCTGCAAGCGTGGTGTGCGCCAAGGTGACCCCCTTTCTCCCTTGCTCTTTTGCCTGGCAGAGGAGGTTCTAAGCAGGGGCATATACAAACTGGTGAATGATGGGGATCTTCAGTTAATCAATGGTCCAAGAGGCACTCAGGTTCCCTCTCATATTCTTTATGCTGATGATATTATGATTTTTTGCAGAGCTTCCCAGAAAAATCTTCAAACTCTTATCACCTTCTTCACTAAATATGGTGAAGCTTCGGGTCAAATTGTTAACTCTAGCAAATCTACTGTTTATTTGGGAGAAGTTCCGCTTAACCACCAACGTCGTATTGCTGAGATGCTTGGTTTCTCCATTGGCCAGCTTCCCTTTACCTACTTGGGTATTCCTATTTTTCAAAGGGAAACTTAAGCCTGCTTATCTTTTGCCTATTGCTGACAAGATCAAAGCCAAGCTCTTAGCTTGGAAAGCTTCCTTTCTCTCTATCACCAGAAGAGCACAGTTGGTCAAGTCGGTTATCCAAAGTATGTTAGTTTACAGCTTTATGATTTACAGATGGCCCACTTCTTTGCTAAACATGGTGGACTCTTGGATCAGAAACTTCATTTGGTCTGGGGACGTCAATCAACGTAAAGTGGTTACAGTGGCGTGGCAGAAGGTTTGTAGTCCCACTGTGGAGGGGGGTCTTGGGATTAGATCTCTCAAAGAGATTAATAAGGCTGCCTGTCTCAAGCTTAGCTGGGAGCTCAGCACTTCCCAAAATAGTTGGGCGGTCTTGTTGAGATCTCGGGTTTTCAGAAATAATAGTCCGATCTCTTATCATATTAGCTCTTCTCTTTGGGGTGATTTGCGAGCTAATCTCTCCATCATTCAAGACAACTGCATTTGGCAAATTGGTAAAGGTGACTGTGTCAATTTTTGGCTAGACCCCTGGGTGTCGGATCCTCTGGTTTCCCTTCTCAATGTCCCTGAGCATCTTCATCACTTACTCAAAGCCAGAGTTTGCGATTTCATTCAGAATGGGCATTGGTGTATTCCTTCTTCTTTAGCCAATCAGTTTCCTCAATTGACTATGTTGCTTCACGCTAAAGACATCCCTACTTTTGATGCTCCGGATCAGTTGCTTTGGAAGAATTCTACTGATGGTTTGCTCAATTTTAAATCTACTTATCTTTTCTATCGTCCTATTAGACAACATATTTATTGGTGCAAGAATATTTGGCGCACAGCTATCCCGCCATCAAAATCTTTTTTGATTTGGCGCATCCTTCACAATCGTATGCCTACTGATGAGAATCTTAGAAGTGGTGGCTGCGGCATGGTTTCCATGTGCAGTCTTTGTGAAGCGAACTATGAGTCTACGTTGCATCTTTTCTGTGATTGCTCTTTCGCCAAAAATCTTTGGTCCTGGCTTAGTGGTAAGATCGCTTTTAATATTAATATCCTCCCCTGAAACGATTATCGAGGTGTGTTTGCGTCCTATGCCTGACCAAGTGCAGGATGTTGTGACTGCTGCTGTTATAAATGTCTTTTGGGCTATCTGGCATGCTCGAAATAAGCTTCGCTTTGATAATAAAAAGATAGTGCCCACGCTCCTGAAAATTTTGATTACTGCTAATGTGAATCTTTCGGGTACTCTTAGCAAGGGTTCCACCTCGGCCTCTATGCACGACTTTGCGGTTCTTAAGGCTTTTTTGGTGGCAGGTAAACCTCGCAAGGCTCCTAACATTACCGAAGTTCTTTGGAAGTCTCCTCCCTGCTCTTGGGTGAAATGTAATACTGATGGCGCTGCTAGGGGCTCTCCTGGTTTAGCTGCTTGTGGGGGCATTTTTCGTGATAATAATGCTGACTCTCTTGTTTGTTTTGCCCTCCCCCTTGGTATTAATTACGCGCTTCATGCGGAATTAGTGGGTGTCATAGTTGCCATTGAGGTGGCCTATAAGAAAGGTTGGCATCGTCTTTGGCTTGAAAGTGACTCGCAGCTTGCTATTATGGCTTTCTCCTCGGACTCCATTGTTCCTTGGAATCTCCGCATTCGCTGGCGTAACTGCATGGACATTCTAAAGTCCATGTCTTTCTTTTGTTCTCATGTTTATAGGGAAGGGAACCACTGTGCTGATAAACTAGCATCTCATGGGGTCACTTTGTCCGGGTTTCAGTGGTGGAACAGTACTCCCAATTTTATCAGGGATGATTTTCATCATAATAGGGTTGCTCTTCCTTATTTTTGTTTTAAGAATTAATTCTGTGCAAGGGATTTGGTTTATGTCCCCCCTTGCTTTTTGTATTTTTTGTTTTGTTTTAATGAAATCGGGGGGAGTACTCTTTCCTTCTAGATGTTTTTATCCCTAAGAAGGGTTTTGCATCAGAAGGTTTTAACGAGGCTCCTATCATTTGTTTAAAAAAAAAACTACATAGGTGTTACTACAAAATAAAATGCTGTAATAGAAATTCATGAGAGTGTTGCATAAAACCAAAGAGAAACGTACTTCAAAATGGAAATGCCACAGCTATGATGGGTCCACAATTTATGCTGATTTGGTTAGTTTTAATAGAACGTGCATTTTATATTCATGGAGGGAACATTGACTGATTTAAATTTTTTTGATGTGTGTGGACACATTTGTGTATGATATACGGTATATAGTTCAAATGAGGTTAGCATATGAGGGTGAAATATAGAGGATGATAAATGTGATTAAATTTTCGAATTAACTTGGGTCTGAAATACTAATTTAATCACCCTTTTGTTGTAGGATGTGATAAGGATGCCAAATATTTGGTTCAAAATTTAAATGTTGGTGAATAATACGGTGATGTTATATTGAAATACTATTTTGATATATTTTACCATTTTCACCAAACGATTATGGTTACTATTGGTTGAATTATTTTCATGATTTTAGTATGTAAGGAATAGAGATAGAGATTGAGAAGGACTTCCGTAGGGTGTATGGTTAAACTTTTTAAATTAGTTCATTTGATATCGTATAATTGTATTCAATGGTGATGATACATAAATTCCTTGTAAATAGTCGATTGAAATAAATGTCTATTTTTTTGTTTCCCTATAATTGTGTGTATGTTTAATATTTCGGTTATTGTGGAAAAGGACTGCCATTTTAGAAATACTCCTATATGATCATTTCATATGAATGATGATAAATGTGATTTAATTTTCGATTTAAGTTGGGTCTGAAATACTAATTAAATCACTCTTTTGTTGTAGGGTGTGGGAAAGCGCACCAGAAATGTGATTCAAATTTTGGTTCAAAATTTAATGTATGATGAATATTTTTTTGATAGACCGAACATTGCAAAAAAATATTGAATTATATTTTGACTTATTGGTGAATACTATGTTGATTTTTTTATTTAAGGGAATACTATGTTGATGATATACTGAAATAATATTTATTGAATTGTAACCATGATAATAGGGTTTCAATTTTTTTGATCTCTTTTTAATCTATTTTGATATACTTTGATATATTTTGATTTTTTTTAGATAAGCAAGAATTGTATTGATGGGGGCACTAGGAGTGCACCAATCCCATATACATTAATGAAAGGGGGATGGCCTCCTCAAAACCTCTCTGAGCCAAAACCCAGTGGGAAAAAAGACTCAGGCAGGAAAAATAGTACCTCAAAACGGAATAAGGTTGCTAACAATGTGAATGTCGACCCACAGTTTCTCCCCTTCTAAGCCTTGAAGTGGATTAGACCACCACATTGAAATTGAAATAGAGGAGCATAACTTCAATCTATAAACACACTAACTCCAAGTTAAGCATTTGATGCGGTTCACCACGGATTCGGCATTTGGTTCCTCGTTGTTAAAAATAGCACAATTCCTTACAAGCCACACACTCCAACATGTTGTTAACCAGAACATGTGTTTCGTACGCTTCACCTTCTTCCCTTTGCATAAGCGACCACAACTAAGGAAGAAGTCAACAATATCCAGGGACATGTCGAAATCAACTCCGAGCCAATTGCCAACAAGCTGCCATACAGAACGAGCAAAGCTGCAACTGAGGAACAAGTGGCTGGCAGTCTCGCGAAAGTTACTGCACAGCGAGCAGCTAGCCTCCTGTTCAGAATGGAGGACATTTCTGTGAGATAGTTGGTCACGGACAGGCAGAGAATCAAGCAAAAGACGCCATCCAAAGATCGCAACCTTCAGAATGGTGGACATTTCTGTGAGATAGTTGATATATTTTGATCTATTTTGATATACTGAAATACTATTTTGATCTATTTTTAATACTTATTGGTGTATGGTTTCAATTTTTTTATTTGTAACAGTATAATTGTATTGAATGGCGATGGCGATGATTCATTATACAATAATGCTATTCAGCCAAAAAACTTAGCCAAAATACAGCCAAAAAATACCAAATACGTATTATACAATGGAAATACGGAGGTGGGACCAGCCAAAAAATAAAAGAAATAATAATTTTTTTTTGCTAAAACTGATTCATTCAACGCAGTCTCACTCCGCAGCTCCCTCCTCCCTTGAAGGTCTCACTCCGCAGCTCCCTCCTCCCTTGAAGGTCTCACTCCGCAGCTCCCTCGCTCAAGCTCTCACTCCGCATCTCCCTCGCTCAAGCTCTCTCTCTCCCGCTCTCTCCTCCCTTCAAGCTCTCACCTCCGCACCACCGTAAATCTCGCACTCTCTTGCATCCCTCGCACACTCACTACCAAAAAAGGGGTTGTCTTCCGCCGTCACTGCGTTCGTGCTCGTTGCCATTTTCGCCGGCATCGCGTCTCCACCTCTCTCTTCCGACCTTTCGCGATTCTGTAAACAGGTTGGTACACTTGATTTTCATATGAAACTCACAAGTTTATTCTTTGATTTTCTTGGATGGATTTGCTGTGTATTATATTATGATACTGAAATCCTGAATCTGTCTATTCCTTTTGTATCTGGTAATGTTTTCTTGCAAATCGTTTTGAAACCCTAATACCAAGCGAAACTCATCTTGAAAGAAAGTTGATGTTAACAAATTCATATTTTAGATTTTGGAGGGATAGAGTTGTATTTGATAGCTTGGAGCTGTGGAGTTTGTGCTCTGTTTCGTTGTTGTCATGGATGTGCTTTACTGTAGGAGTAGGAGTAATGTTCGTTTTCCCTTGTTGATTCTTTCTTTCCTGTTGGTTATGTTATATTAAGGAGGTGAGTCAAATTGTGAATTATTCCATCAACATGGTCACAGAAGATACTATTGAGTCTAGCAAATATATGTTTCCATAATTGATGTTTTCTATCTTTCTTATTCTAATCTATACGACAAACATAATAAAGATTTTAAGCTTGGTTTTGCTGTAGCTCATATCAGCTCCTGGAATGTCTATTGTTTGGTTATGTTTCAAAAAGTGTAGGATTTATTTTGATTGTGTTATGTAGGTCTGTTCTAAAATTGAAATCATGATGTTTTTCAAGTGCTAGACTTCTCGTTTGTATAATTCACCAACATTTTTTCAAGTGTTAGACTTCCTGTTTTGTGAAAATTTGTCCATTTATTCAAGTATACAGCTCCTTGTACATCATGGGAAGACTGAGGCACGTTGTGAATACTGAATCTTTAGTGAAGATGAATGCATCTTTGACTCCAAAACAAAAGAAATGTCTTCGAATGATACCTTTTAAATCCCTCATTGATCTTGAGAAAAGAAACAAGATTTCTTGTGTCTTACTTAAAGAGTTAGTGCATAGGTGGGATATACACAGTCATGGTATCCGGGTTGGGAATAGGATTATTTCCTTCAGGACCTTAGATGTTTGTGTTGGGTTGGGGCTTCGCATTGTTGGAGAGCCCGTTCATGTTGATGATGGGAATGAATCTAGAGTCAAAGATTTGTTCAATGGGGGGGGTGATTACAGTGTCAACCATAGTTGAGAAAATGGGAGAGTTGACCGATGATAATGATGTAGAGGATTTTTGTAGGTTGTACATTCTTCTTGCTTTCAAAACCTTATACTTTCCAAAAACTACCACAGATGTCCATACCCTACCATTTAGGCTATTAAATGATTTAGGTAGCCTTTGTAAATACAATTGGGGTGGTGAAGTTTATAGGGTATTAGTTTCTAGCCTAGACTGTGTCGCTCCTCGTTGAAATGAAGGGAAGAACAAAGATTCGTTCTATATTGCAGGCTGTGCAGAATTACTACAGGTACAACTAAAAAGTTACATTAGTTTAAAGTTTTTATTACTGAGTATTAAATTTTGACTATTGAACTATATGGTGAATCGGTGATGATGTAGATTTGGACGGTTGACCACCTATCATTGCGGGATAGTTCAAAAAAGACGCGTTTTCCCCGTCTTTTAGATTGGATTGATGTAGGGTCCGGCAAGTGTTTAGTTACAAAAATATTCGATCCCGAAAAGGTTAGAAAAGGTTATTTAATAAATGATTTCCTATGGTTGTTGTAAAAGCTGGTGATTTATAATGATTTATTTTATATTTTTGTTATTAGGTTGTTGAGGATTTACCTTTAAATGATGAAGATTGTACAAATGAAGTTGTCATTGAAGTCATTGAAAACGTCCAAAGGGCTGCTCATCCCAAAAGAAAAGATTATCAAAAAAACAAAAGGACATTGGGATGAGGCTGTCAATGATTGAGGATGAATTGAAAGTTGCTACAAAAGCTGATGGTAGCAAAGATATTGTTGGAAACCGGAGTGAATTGAACAAATCGTTGGTTGATTTGTATCGATTTTGCACCCGCCGAGTGACAACGTCATGATTTGTATCGATTTTGCACCCGCCGAGTGACAACGTCAACACGGGACGAGTAAGTGTTAATCTTTTTGATAATTTGACTTCTGAATAAGTACATTTATTGACAATGGTTCGTCTAATTTATGCAGAACTTTGGTTGACTTGAAGGGCAATATTCTTACAAGATCTAGCCTCACAACCTTTAGTCCCAGGAGTTGGGTTGACGTACAACTTTGTAAGTAGTAACACCCTTTATTGAATATGAGTTGTTATTTTATTTTATTTGATTTTTTAATTATTTTTATGAACTAGTATTTTATGTGTGTTCATTTTTTCCAGGTGTTTGCATTTACTTCGCTTTGGATGATGGAAGAAGAAATTAATAGAACGGGTGTTGTCATCCGTTTCGTATTTAATTCATTCTTTGCTGTGAGGAAATCTAAAACTCTTTTATTTAAGGCATTTCATTTAGGGAACATTTTGTTAATACAGTTTGACTGAGCGTAGTGATTTATAATGTAGGAGAAAGTTATTCGTGATATACCAATGTTCCAAAATGGGTCCCAAAAGCGTTGGACTTTGAAAGATTATTGCCACTATCACAAGTTCCCGGGAAAACCCATTTATCACTTACGGTCTTCCAATTTGGTAAGCGTGTATTTTGAGCTCTTTGGGTCCCATTGTTGTACATGTTAAAATTATGAAAATTACCTAATTAAGTTGTATATATTTTTTAGATTTTTGCACCAGTCGTCTTTAATGGGCATTGGGTGTGCTACGTGCTAAATAAACACGAAAGGAAGATGTATGTGTTGGACTCATTGGAACACGAAAGGGATGAGAATTGGTATTTGCTTGATTTGGCAATGGTATTGTGTTACGATAACACTTTTTGATTTTCAGGTTTTTCATTTTCATTTAACACTTTTCAGGCCTTCCAAATAAATTGACAATTTAAATAATTGTGATTTTTTAGTGCTCCCGTTTTGAAGAGTTACTGAGTATCATTGTTCAAAGGGAAGTTGTTAACAATGCTGTGAAGATCCATTATGAAAATTTGCCCAAACAACATAATTGGTAAGTCATTTAATTGGTTTCTTCTATAAATGTTTCATTTGTTAGTTGGTTTTGATTATCTTTATTTTTATGTTCTGAAATGCATCTTGTTTGTCGATACAGCCATGACTGTGGAATATATATGTTAAAATACTTGGAATTGTGGAATGGTGAAAATACAATGTCTTACTACTCGGAGGTAAATGAAAATTTGTTTTCTATTTTGTATTTGAATTAAAAATGTTAGACTTTTAGTGATTTCGTATTAACAAAAAAAAAACATTTGTTTAGGACGATGTACTTAAATTTCGTCGAGAGTATGTGTTGAAATGGGTACTTGATGAAAGAAATACATTTAAAGAAAAGGTATTGGCAGACGCGAATGTTCCGGAACATTTGATGTATTAGCAGAAGTGGTGTATCTGTTAGTAGTGAACCTGAGAATACAAAAGTCAGCAAAGGCAAACAGAGGTGCGACAAAAAAAGCTCAACAAGAAGTCGACAGGGAACAGAGAAATAAAGCCTGATGGTCACTGCCTCTATGGAGCTGTTGAAGCAAATTCTGATATGGTTGGACAGGTCCTTCCCTCATGTGGAAATGGGGAAGAGTATAAATTGTTATTTTGACAGAAGTTTTCATGAAAGCAAAATTGTATATAAATTATGATTTTGGCAGAAGTATAAATTGTTATGCAGAAGTATGAATTGTACATTAATTAACTGTAATTGATATTTTCTCAAAGATTATGTATCAAATGCTCCTTCGGTATCAATTGATTTTGAATGTTTTCGTAAATTTGATATTGAATGATGAGATTTTATTAAGCAGCTGAACTTCTGTTGACGTAGGCTCGTTTGTTATGGTCAAAAATTTCACCCAGCTGAGCATTGCACAATGCTGCCTCTAAAAGTTGGTGAATGCATAATGTGCATTCGGTTTGATTATTAATGTCTCTAAAAAGTTATGAATGCATAATGTGTAATTCTCCATGTAGCTAAGATTATAGACTTTACTATGAGTGTGTGCTCTGTACTGAAAAAAATGAAAGCTAAAACAGATTGAACAATGATCAATGACCAATGACCAAGGTAGCCAAACAATTCACCAAATTTTTTAACACGATAGCCAACCCTCCTTAGTCGAAAACCATTAAGACATATCACTGTGTGGATACATGAGACACCAAATAACGGTACTCTAAACCTTGATATGTGAGCATGTGAGCATGGGGTTAGGTCATGTCCTTTCATTTGAGTTGCCAAGACCAATGACCAAGGTAGCCAATCAATTCACCAACTTTTTTTAACACAATAGCCAACCCTCCTTACTTCAATACCATTATGACATATGACTGTGTCGATACATGGGACACCAATGTAGGGTACTATGAACATTGATAAGTCAGATATTCGCACAGGGGTATGCATTCTCTAATAAGGGTCCCATTCCCCTAATTTAGGGTCCCACGTGAGGGCACGAGTAATTGAGACATATATAAATACTAGCATAACACACTTATTTCTAGGCAAACAAACACAAGTTGAAAATCATATGCAACCTACAAGCAGAAGTGGACCGACCGATGCCCCTTTCTCAGGTAACACAATTCCAAATTGGCACAAAGTTGGGCGTTGTTTATATTGATGGGGAACATAAAGACTTGATTAATGGAGTAAAGTTTGAAAGTCATAAGATGAAGTCCATCAGGATCAAGGATGACATGAGCTTTGAAGAACTGAAAACCATAATTCAACAGAAGGGTGGAGATGAGTCAAGGATATTGCGTTCAATCTTCTATCGACGTCCAGAGCCAGCTTATGGGAGTGTTGAGCATGTGAGCATGGAGATTATAACTGATTTATGCGAACTGATTTATGCGTACAAAATATGTTAGCACAATATATGTCCTTTCGCTCTAAAGGTCAAATAGAGTTGAATGCTAAATTTGCTAGACGTATTGATATTGAGCGTCAAAATGAGTTATCTCCTTGGCCGCCGGGGTCAGTGCTGTCTTATATATACTACAGGTGCGGAATAGTTAATGCAAGGGATGGAGTCAAGTTTGTTGCTTTTGATTCAAACCCACCTGAACCACTTAGGCTTCAACACAATATAACTTTTGAGGAGTTGAAGCAAAAGATTCACCATAAATTGAGGCTCGAACAACACGTGATCAGTACTATGAAGTACCGTTATCCTCGATATGATCGAGAAGGAAGGTGTATGTGGTCCATGTATGATGTACTAACAACTAACCATGTTCGTAGTATTATCTCGCACCACTGCAGACACAGTTATAGTGATTTCCCAATCGAGTTGTGTATTCGCACGACACTAGCTCCTTCGGTTGACCCACCAGTTACGAGGTCCGTAGAAGAGATCATGGAGTTGTTCCGGGAACCACAGTGAAGGTCATACAATTAGTTTACTATGCTAAACGTATTGTAGTTTGCCATTTTTTTTTTTTCAGATGTCTTTGAACGTAGGAGTGTTAAAGTTTATGTATGGATTATATCAAAGTTGTCAACAATAATTATCAGTTTTTCTTAAATTAACTATATCAGTGTTAAAAACAACCAACTTTTAAGACTGGGATAAACATATTTTCTTAGCACAACATGATATAGTACAACTAAATACAAAGGAAGTTTAAACGTCGTTGGGGACGACGACATACACTTAACGTTGAAGTTCACTCTTCATCGGTATTTGATAAGTACTCATCTGCGCAAAGTATGTTTTCTTCCTCTGCTTGAGACATACGATGACTATTGGCGTGTAGAAATGTTTTGCATACATGGACCATCCCAAATCGTACTCTCCTTATTGCCATAATGTTATTCTCAATCCTAAGGCGATTTAAGGCTTTCTGCATTTCAACGTATTTATGCTGTGCATCTTGCCACATCTCCGCCGCTTTTAAATCCGGAATTGGTGCCTCCAACTCTCTTAAGTCTGATTGAAGAGAAACAGACTCTCGAAATCGGAGGCGCCATTCCTTTTTAATGGCCTTTTTTCCTGCGAGTGTATTATCCGTGTTCTCATAACACCAATCTAGCTGAAGTAATAGGTCTCTATAATCTTTCATTATGTAGGCAATTTGATCAAATTGATAAAAGAAATATTGTGGGTTCAAAGAAGACCACCAGTTCTGTATATAAAGAAGACCACATTGAACAATGACCAATGACCAATGACCAATGGCCAAGGTATCCAAGCAATTCACCAACATTTTTAACACAATAGCCAACCCCCTTAGTCCAAAAACCATTATGACATATCACTGTGTCTTCACATGGGGGACCTAATAATGGTACTCTGAACCTGATTATGTCATATATTCGCATAGGGGTTAGGTCATGTCCTTTAATTTGAGTACCCAAGACCAATGGCCAAGGTGTCCACGCAATTCACCAACTTTTTTAACACAATAGCCAACCCCCCTTAGTCCAAAAACCATTATGACATATCACTGTGTCTTCAAATGGGGGACCTAATAATGGTACTCTGAACCTGATTATGTCATATATTCGCATAGGGGTTGGGTCATGTCCTTTAATTTGAGTACCCAAGACCAATGGCCAAGGTGTCCACGCAATTCACCAACTTTTTTAACACAATAGCCAACCCCCCTTAGTCCAAAAACCATTATGACATATCACTGTGTCTTCACATGGGACACCTAATAATGGTACTCTGAACCTGATTATGTCATATATTCGCATAGGGGTTAGGTCATGTCCTTTAATTTGAGTAGCCAAGACCAATGGCCAAGGTGTCCACGCAATTCACCAACTTTCTTAACACAATAGCCAACCCCCCTTAGTCTAAAAACCATTATGACATATCACTGTGTCTTCACATGGGGCACCTAATAATGGTACTCTGAACCTGATTATGTCATATACTCGCATAGGGGTTAGGTCATGTCCTTTAATTTGAGTACCCAAGACCAATGGCCAAGGTGTCCACGCAATTCACCATCCTTTTTAACACAATAGCCAACCCCCTTAGTCCAAAAACCATTATGAGATATCACTGTGTCTTCACATGGGGCACCTAATAATGGTACTCTGAACCTGATTATGTCAATGTATCTCCCAAATTAGTATAAATAATAAATGTCTTCTGCTATATTTGGTTATATCTTCAATTAAGGTAAGGGGACTTGGTAAACTCCTTACTTTCCAGATTTATACAATAATTTATGTTGTTGTTATTCTAATATGTAGTTGTTGTGTAGGAAAAAAACGCAACTGACATGGATTACTTCGAATTTTCCTTCTATTCAAATTTAATTGGAACAACATATAGACCACACGAAATACTAGAAAGTATGGGTCGAGTATGGGTGTTAGAGCGAGGCTTGTTTCAATATAGTTTGTGCCCCTAAGACCGATACTCAATATTAAACATGAATGAGTATCGTAGAGAGTGGGAATATCGTCTTGAGGAGTCTATAAGGATGAGACAAGAGCTACGACAATGCTGCATTAAGGCACCAAAGCAAAAATCACTTGAAGTCACTGAAGACAACGATGAGTCTCTAGAAAAGGCAGTTAACATGGTTAGGCACGAAAATAACCAGATGCAAATTCGAATTAACAGGCACCAACTTGTACACGCTGCATGTAGAAGACATGATTGGGCATGAACCATTCCTGACGAAATGGACTTACAAAATTACCCGGAGTATTGTACAGATGGGGACTTATCTGACGAATAATAGCATGAGGATTTACCCTGTTATGGTTGTATTCCTCACGAAGGCCGTTTTAGTTTATTTTTCCGTATGTAGTAAGTATCAAATAAATATTGCATTCAATATCATACATGCATTAAAGTCAGTAGCATGCCCAGTTCATACCATAGCATGCCCAGTTCCAAGCTGTGGAGGTGCTGCATACAGAACATACTCAATTTCATAATGGGTTTGATAACTCAGGCTTCAGATATTACATTTTGCATTCTTTTGGGGACAGGGGAAAGTAAAACTCTTCAAATGCATTAGTTTAAGTAAAACAAAACTTGGGATAAAATACCAAAGAAGCTCATTATAAAAACTTTGGATAATAACTAAAAAATTTTGCTGTGCATGCACCACAACCAGAATGTAGTAACAACTATTACAACAACTCGTGGAATACATATATGTCTAATGGACTAAAGGTTTCAAAAAAACTCCTGGAAAACATAAATATCTTTAATTAGAACAAATCGTGGAATACACAGCCTACTTCTTTTTCCCCCTGTGGAAAGCCTTATATGGTGTTCGCATTGCTGCATTATCTTGGATCTTTCTTGGATTCTTCCTTCGTCGAGTCTGCATATTTGATTCATCATGGTCATCATCAACTAACTGTCTTTCAATGTTTAGGTGCTCAACATTTTGTGGTTCAGGAGCCGGTTGACTTGACTGTTCTTCAATACACTGTGAATGTTTAGCTTCTTTTGCTTCTTTTACTTCTTGTAATTCACGTTCAAGTTCACATATTTTGCGTTCAAGTATTTCCCTTGCTGATTAAGGTAAGCTTTTTAGCTGACTTAAATCGCGTTCAACTTTAGCTAGTCTTTCTTCAAGTAGCTTCTGCTCCGCCTCTAGCTGTTCATTCAGGGCATTTTGATTCTTCAATTCAATTTTCACCTGTCGCAAATTCTGAAATCCATTTGGTGCCTCTTTTAATGCTTCTCTCACAACATCAATTTCAATCTCTTGTTGTGTTGCATTCAAGAGTTGAAAAACCTAGTAACAATATACCAATATGAAAAGAATGAGTTGTCAAGCCACAACTTATGACAGTTGCCATGTAAAAATCAAATACAAAGTTACTGACATATGTTTCCCAATAGTATTACCTGGTTATTCTGAAATGAGGCCAAAACTTGTTTCCGATCAAGCCAAAAATCAGGCCACTTCAAACAACATTTTAACTTTCGGACTCATGTTGCTGTTTGGCCAGACATGTTCAATTCCCCACACCTATAGAGTAATATATATTGGATGGTAAAAGATATAACATACAAGGAAAAAGAATTGACATATTTGATGACAACACAATAAAATACCTGTAGCACAACCACACAGCCCATAAGATACAAAATTGTTGAGGTATTTGATTGTTCCAAAGTATGCAAAACTTTTGTCAACTTCTGCACCAAATTATTATACACTGCAAGACCCCAATTAAATGTCCCAAGGTCATCTAGATTGTCTAATAGCTTAATGCATCTACAACTAATACCAGTGGATGAGTTGGGGAAGTAAAACTCTTCCATTGCAAGCAGTATATACAGTCTACAAAAATCATCCACATTCTCATCCCCGGAAAGCGTCATCAGTTTTTCATAAATTGCGGATGTACTCATATTTGTTCCTTCAAGTAAAGTGAGGGTATATGAACTAATGTCATCCTCAAAAACCACTTCTTCTCCCACTATGCCAAGTCCTACGGCATAACACACATCTAAAGGACTAAAATCAACTATCTTATTCTGTATTCTAAACCCCCCTCTTTTTTCGTCCCAAGGTCTACATAATTCTTCCAACAGAATTCCAAATATGTTTATTTTTCCCGGTAAGAACATTAACCATTTAAAAGGGGTACCTGATAACCTTATTTTATATAGGTTATTTATGCTCCTAAAACTTACATCAAGCTTATTTCTCAAGTAATTCTAGTGCTTAAATATGTGAATATATGGATATTAGGATAAATATAGGTTATAAGTCAATTCCTTAAAAGTTGGGCATAGTCAATGCCTTTGTGAATATGTTTGATGTTTTGCTTTAGCGCTGCAGCGTGTGCTATCAAGGAAACGCTACAGCGTTATATGACGGCTGACTATTAAGATATTTGTGTGGCCACTTGAGGACATGATGAGTCACCACCCTTATCTCTTCCTCTCAGCTGGAATTGTTGACTTTCAAATGGATGCTAAATTACACTTGGCGCCTCCTAAATGGAACCCATGTGATAGTTGTTGTATTCCACCATTACCACTTTTTGTAAAGTGCTTTAAGGATAATATCTAAGTTTAATAATCATCATGTAATATTATTATACTATTAAGACTTAGATATTAATTAGATAAATTAAGATTGCTTCACCAAGAGGCAATACACGTAGACAAGTGTGGTAACTTGAGAGAGGATACATACATACGTAGTAGCTACTCTCCATTATTATTCCACTCTTAAGCTTTTATTTTTAGCATAGTTTTCTAAGTTCTCATTCAAGGTTTTGCTCACGCCTCAACTTCATCTCTTGTATGCTACTTGGGATCATTGCAGTGCATCTTTTGCAACCACTTTTCTCTTGTCTTCATACGGTAATACATAATCTCAAGTTGTATTATCTTGATGGAACTTGTGATGAGCTAACTTTGTTGTAGTTGGATTGTTCTTGGTATGTAATGAACCTTGAGTAACTTTTGTATAATATTATGATGTTTGTGTTTTATTCCTTGTGTCATAATGCTTTCAATCTTGGTTTGGGAATGATCAACTAAAACAAGGTAACTTTGTGGGTACAGACATGGTTCACAAAGAGAACTCAAGGAATGATATGAATGAAAACCCTTTAAAGACATTTAAAGGAAGCACTACTTAACTCTAGACATAGGGGAGTAGTAGTTCATAAGGCAAATGTTGTAAGAGCTTAATATACAGGGGTAAAACTTATTTAGAGCCTAGACATAGGAGTCTTGTAACATAGCCCTGACGAAAGTGACTGAAAGGCACGCCACCAAGGCGCTACAGCGTCTAAGGATTCTGAAGCGCTACAGCGCTTAACGCTACAGCGTCTAATATTATCTGAACATTACTCTTGGGGACTTACATAACTATTGAGCTATCCAACTCACTTTTAATTACTGCAAACTTAATACTGTTTTATCACAACTTATAATGTTTACAACTTTTTATCTCCACTTGTTACTTAATTCTTTTCACTAAGATTCTAATCACTTAAACTTCATAGATTAATTCCAATCCCTGTGGGAACGAACTTTACTTATCAATATATTACTTGTTGCGATTGTGTATACTTGCACATCACCTTTGACCACAACAGTACCATGAATCCTTTCCTTTTGACATTTTGTAAGATTCTGATTAACTTTACCTATATAGTTTGTTGTACACTTGTGTCGCAAACGCACCGACATTATACCTGTCCGACATTATATCCCAATCAATCACATTTGCATTACAGACACATAACATTAAGATTCAAATGGAACCTGAGTACAAATATGCAAACATAAATAAATCCATTGTTTTTTTTTAAAGACCTATAATTTGTACGGATATCAAAGCCCAAGCTGAATGGGAACCAAATGTTTAGTCTAGCCAAATGTTTACTCCAGTTACTCATAGGGTTTCGTTTCAAATTAAATTGGGGTTTTTGCAATCACTCAAATTAGGGACAAATTAAGGAATAAATCACTATAAATTACCTGAGTGGAAGAAGGTTGTGGAGAAGAGGTGAAGAAGCTGCGAAACGGCGTAGTCACGGCGGAGACACGACGGAGAGGAATGGAGCAGAGAAGAGGCGCGATTAGAGGGAGAAAATGAGGCTAACTTCGTGAATGGCGGCGTACGGCGGTGAGAGCTTGAACGGGAGAGCAGGGCGACGGAGGAGACACCGCGAGGGAGGAGGGAGTGCGTGTGAGAGACTGCGAGGGAGGAGGGAGCGCGTGTGAGAGACAACCTTATTTGTTTCTTTGCTGTTGTTAATTATTAAATAAATTAACAAATATTACATTATTTTTTTTAATTGTAAAATTCGCACAGAGAAAACAGAGAATCAGAAGGGTATTTCAGTAAAAACGAGTTTCATTTAGGTACTGCGGAGGGTGCCTAATTTCTTCTACATTCTTTTTTTAATTGTAAATTTCGCACAGAGAAAACAGAGAATCAGAAGGGTATTAAAATGGTTTTTTACCTAAGTTTAGGACCATTTTTCTCACGAATTTAATTTTTTTTTTAAATATTATACCTTGTAGACAAAGTATAATACTAAACTGTAGTGTTGGGAAAAAAAATATAAAAAATGTTTTAATAACTACATGACCTAACCCCTATGCGAAAATATGACATACCAAGGTTCAGAGTACCCTTCTTTGGTGTCCCATATGAAGACACAGTGATATGTCATAATAGTTTTGGACTAAGGAGGGTTGGCTATTGTGTTAAAAAAGTTGGTGATTTAGTTGTCTACCTTGGTCATTGGTCTTGCCTACTCAATTGAAAGTACATGACCTAACCCCTATGCGAAAATATGACATACCAAGGTTCAGAGTACCCTTCTTTGGTGTCCCATATGAAGACACAGTGATATGTCATAATAGTTTTGGAGTAAGGAGGGTTGGCTATTGTGTTAAAAAAGTTGGTGATTTATTTGGCTACCTTGGTCATTGGTCTTGCCTACTCAATTGAAAGTACATGACCTAACCCCTATGCGAAAAGATGACATACCAAGGTTCAGAGTACCCTTCTTTGGTGTCCCATATGAAGACACAGTGATATGTCATAATAGTTTTGGACTAAGGAGGGTTGGCTATTGTGTTAAAAAAGTTGGTGATTTATTTGTCTACCTTGGTCATTGGTCTTGCCTACTCAATTGTATGGCTGTGAAACAACATTAAGCAACCTGTTAACTTCAACTTTACACACTGACTATACAAAGTGTATCCAAATTAGTACCTGATGTCATTTACAACATTTACATCAATACTAATCAAAAGATACATATATGTCTAATTACAACAACAATTTCTCATGACCATCCCCTATACATATATCTTTAATTACAACAAAAAATACTCATGACCATTAATATGCAGGGAGGTATCCTTCAACCTAAAGTCATAGATTTGTAGTCAATTGTGACAATCCTGTGAAGTCTGTTTCCATGTTTGCCAAAAGTTCCATGAATGGAATCTCACCTCCTACCTGTTAATAATCACTTATTCTGTTTAACAACATGAACATATAAATAAAAACTGTAATAACAGACAATCAAACAACATGCCTGACAAGAGGAAGTAAAGTTGTTAGTTGCATTGTCTAATTTTAAATAAGTTGCTTCTGTAACGGTTGGACATTGAGAAGCCCAACTGTTGTGCGCAAAATCCGAGACTCCAGCTTCATTGTTTATATATACATTTCCTGACTGTATAGAGGAATTGTTAAATAAGTTCAACTAAACTTGACTTCAGGTCAAAGTGAAGATATGTAAAATCACTAATCTACAAATGCGAAATAACTAATTTCATTGAATGATGAAAATGATACAGAAAAAACTTAACGTTGTAGTTAACATACTAAATGAAGTTTGCACAATCATCTGATGCAAACTAAACCACATTGTTTGCATCCAACAACTCTCCACGAGTTATAAATGAATCCAACCCAATGACCTCCTGATAAGTCTTGAAATTATGAACAACAAGTTACAACTCAAACTCAACAATAGTACATAATAGCTCCCGAAATTTTCTGACGGATCAAATTAGTCCGTGAACAAATTGAAAATTGGAAACTCTACACTGAAAGTAAAAACTTATAATGGACACGAACCAAAGTAGTTGCTTCCGTCACATCTCCACCAGTAGTAACCTCAATAGTTGATTCCACACAAATGTCGGTGTTGACTTCCATACCCACCGTCCCAATATTGCCGGCCTACACATTATACAAAAAACAGTAAGATGCATGTGATATAGAGTTTAATGCTTAATACATAATTTGTTAAAAAACAAGACAAACCTCGGTATTGTTTTTGTCATTAGCTCGCTTGGTTCGCTTATTCACTCTCTTTTTAACAACTTTCTCAACTGTTGATATTTTTCTGTTTGCAGGAGGACGACCTTTACGCTTTACCCTCAATGGACTGTGACAAGTAGGGAGACTGTCTGGGATTGAGTCATCATTCAAAACCTTGCTTTTAATATTATCCATTGTAGGATCCATACTTGGCAAATCAGAACTAAATTGATGCAATAGTTCATGGAATGCTTTTGTGGCATATTCAGACTCCGCTGCTGCTTCAGCAACCTCGTAGAAATGCTTGCACAATTTCTCAAACCTATCCATCTGTGGCATCAATTCCTTCACACCATAATTGATCTTAATATATGCATGCTTCCTTTTAATATTTTTCTTCCATCTTGTCAAAACATACTTCTCTGGAACTTTTTCAACCCTCTCTTTAGCACAAACACATAATACATGGCAACACAAAATTCCTCTAAACTCAAAGAACGAGCATTCACAGTTGACATCATAGTTGTCACGATTGAACAATACTTTAAGGTAGCGCTCTTTTGGTCTATCTCCAACTATTATCTCCTCCAACACATTATATGTAGCAACGCAACCCTCCAGTGACTCCAAGGAGGGGACACAATTCATTTTACCTCTAAATTCAGTTTGAACCTCCTTAAATTTTGCATGTGTGTAATCACGTTGGAACTGCCTTTCAATAGAGGAGGTGGACCCACAATGAATTATTGTATCTATTGATTGAAAATCAGCTGCAAATTCTTTTTCTGCTTTATTTTTTAGAGCATTGCCATATTGTTTTACAAATTGACCAAGACTTGTTGTTGAATTGATATATCCATCAAAGAAAGCATGTATGCTCTCACTGCGTTGTGTTGTTGACATGCCCGCCCAGAAAAATTTCCTTAACAAAGTCGGTGCCCATCTATGTCGCTCCTTATACAACCCACTTAACCAGTCATTCTCTTGAAGCTGAAATTTGTCTATGAAGGAACGCCATTTATCTTCAAAATCAACAATTGTGTAAGTATCATAAACTGCTTCTTTCATTGCCGCCTTTATCTTGTAATATTCACCATAGCCACTGAGTTTTTCGGGAATTTTTTTCATGATATGCCATAAACACCACCTATGGCGAGTAGTAGGGAAGACTGTCTCAATGGCATTTTTCATAGCCTTGCATTGGTCGGTGACAATACCCAAGGGGGACTTTCCTAGCATGCAAGAAAGCCATGATTGAAAAAGCCACACAAATGACTCTTCGTCTTCACCGGAAACTAGGCCACACCCAAGTAATGTTGATTGACCATGGTGATTCACACCTACAAACGCAGCAAAAGGCATCTCATATTTATTGGTCAGATATGTTGTATCAAATGTCACGACATCTCCAAAATATTCATAAGCAGCTCTACTTCTTGCATCGGCCCAAAAGACATTCTTGACATGAAAACCATCATCCAAATCAATATTATAGAAGAAATTCGAATTTTGTTCCCTCATTTCATAAAAGTAACTAATCAACGCCTTCCCATCACCGCCTTCCCATCACCGCCTTTACCAATTGAACGCCTTTCCTTGTTGACAAAATTCCTCACGTCCTTTTCACAAAATGGTATATTTTCATGCCCTCCTGCATCTGTAACAAGAGATTGGAAAGTTTTGTTGATCCTCACGCCCGCTTCATCGTTGATTTGGATTGTTCTCTTCACATGCAGATTTATTTTCTTGTTTGCCCTAAACAACCTTGACTTTGTGGGGCTCAACTGGTGACAATGCTCATCTACAAATTTTTTGATATACCATACTCCATCTGTTTCTAACTTGAAACATATCTTGGCAGGACAATTGCTCACCCTAGTCGGAAGTGTCTTCAATGAACATGGAATTTTTGACATTTGCGCGCTAGACCCCTCTCTCGAGCATGACAGAATTCTGTAGTTGATTTCCCCATCCTTTCCCTTTACTGATGTTCTAATTTTCCATCCAAATCCTTTTTTTATGGCATACTCACCATAATAAGATATCCCCTCATCTAATGAAGCAAAACACATCCCGATTGTTGGCTCCCAACATGTATCGTCATTGTTGGGGTTGTCAACTGTTATACCTTCAGCGTCAGCACTTTCACCCTCAACGAATGTATCACCACCCTCCATGAACTTTTAGATGTCGGCGTCACAGCAGTACTGCACAATAAAATCCAATTATGTATAGCTTATATTAAATTTAATATAGTGTATAGATGTAAACCGAAAGTTCTTAACATATCAGCTAAACAACCCCAATTAACCAACTTTTAAATCCCAATTTCTTAAGTATAACTCAAATGTTCTTGGTGTGACATGTACTATAGAGTAAACCAATCTGGTATTTCAACTACACATAGCCACATTACTGCCCCAATTAACCAACTTTTCAAAGCCATAAACCAATATGTTTTTTCAACTACAGATAGCCACATTACTGCCTCAATTAACCAACTTTTCAAAGCTATAAACCAATATGTTCGGATATCAACTACAGATAGCCACATTACTGCCCCAATTAACCAACTTTTCAAAGCCATAAACCAATCTGGTAAAGGACAATGTTTAATCTAATAATCATGGTAAAATTCCAATTTTGGATAACAAGAATAGGGTTTCGTTTCAGTATAAATTAGTATAAATTACCTGATTGTAATCCTAAGGTTGCAGTGGAGAAGAGGTGAAGAAGCTTCGGCCCGTGCGGAGTCACGGCGGTGAGAGCTTGAAGGGGAGAGCAGGGCGACGGAGGAGAGAGGGCGAGGGAGGGGTGAGAGCGCGAGAGAGAGCGCGAGCGAGGGAGCTGCGGGGAGGAGAGAGCGCGAGCGATGGAGCTGCGGAGGTGAGAGCTTGAAGGGAGGAGAGAGCGAGAGAGTGAGAGAGCTTGAGCGAGGGAGATGCCGGAGTGAGAGCTTGAGCGAGGGAGCTGCGGAGTGAGACCTTCAAGGGAGGAGGGAGCTGCGGAGTGAGACTGCGTTGAATGAATCAGTTTTAGCAAAAAAAAAATTATTATTTCTTTTATTTTTTGGCTGGTCCCACCTCCGTATTTCCATTGTATAATACGTATTTGGTATTTTTTGGCTGTATTTTGGCTAAGTTTTTTGGCTGAATAGCATTATTGTTCATTATAAATAGTCAATAGGTCATTCGAAATAAATAGGGACATTAAGAATAGGGTGTATGGTTTCTATTTTGAAATTGTATTTTGAGGTAGGACATGTGTACGGTTATTAATTACGTGGTATGTGAATTGTTTAGGTGGACGAATTATGTGGTGACATTTGTTAGTTTCTTATTTTAGAATATTCATGGTTGTATAATTAATAGATAGATTAATAATGTAACATCAAATGGGGGAAATGTTAATTTCTGCGACTTGAACTTTGGACCTCCTTCTTACAACTTCTTCATGTCCCTTAGTTCGCCAACTGAGTTACCTTTCTAGGACTTAACATTACAGATGTTGTTTACTTTGGTGTGAGAATAGAGCTGGCATGAAATATAGGGCCCGTTTGGATTGACTTATTTTTGAACTTACGAAAAACAGCTTAATAACTTATGCAAATAAATAAGCTTGTATGTTAATTCACAAGTTCTCACTAACGAAAATTATATCTCCATAAGCTGTGTTTTCATAAACTACATTGAGAAGTTTATGAATAATACATAAAAACTTATTTATTTGCATAAGCTCAATAATAAGCCAATCCAAACGGGCCCAATATTGTGAATTATTTAAAACAAATTGCTCATGAATCAAATTCCCAAAAGAGGAGAAACTTCCTCTCACATAAATAAATATTTTTTTTTTATAAGCAAATGATTTTATTAAGGGGAGCACAAGGGATACTCCAACTCTTACATATACAATGAGGCTTCATTAAAACCTCCAATGGCCAAAACCCAATGAAAAAAATACCCAAGTAGGAAAAAGAGAACCCCGAAAATAGTACATATTATTGTTACATAGTAGCAACACCCACTAAGAAAATTAACATTCAACAATCTACTAACAAGGAGAAGAAATCAGTCATCGCCCTCCCAAAATCGAATTTGCTGATACACTACCCACAATAATTAATTATCCTCCCAGCTATAAACCATCGGCAGCACCTCCTACTAGAAACACTTCAGCAACCTATTCCTTCACTCCATATTCATGGCCACAAAATAACTAAGGCATATCCACAATAATGTTCTGTAGATTGCAGTGGTGGGTGGACCGCAGTCAGTAGGTTTCTTGCAATGCGAGGAGCACGTTAAATGGATTCCGGAGGGGGCACCTGCAATGCCAGTCCGATGCCCAAGTCAGTATAGGGAATAGAAAAGTAGTGATTTCTAGGAATCAGAGAATGTACCTATTAATGGGAATGTGAGCCAGTATTTATAGGGAATCGTATCCGTTGTGAGCCGTCGGATTGATAGAATTGATCTGAGTCATCCAAGTATGATAGTTATAATTGAGCTTGTATATTGTGGATATGGACCAAAGTGATTAGGCCAATCCATATCCAATTGCTGAATAGGCCTCTTGGTCCAGTCCAGAACAGTTGCCCCCCAAGCCGAGATTATTCCGGAGGATGGTCTTGGCTTGAAGGATTTTCGTCGATTCGCCAGACGCGATGGCTCGTTTGCCTCGTCGGGTCGTGCAAAATATCTTTGTTCGTGACGACAACATTTTTGTTTTTATCTTGAAGAAAAAAGAAAAATGATTTCATTACTTTTTCCACCCACTATAAGTAGGTGGGTCTTCATTGCCTGGATTTTGGATAAGGCTTCTTGGAATCACACATTTGAGCTTGGAGCAAGCTTCTCTCTTCTTTCTTTTGGGTAAGTGTATGTCCTCTTCCCCATTTCCTTCATGCAAATCGTGACTTTGCTGTTTGTCTACAAACTGTGACCATAGGGTTTGTAAGCCGTGACTGTGGCATGCAGCCTTGCAAACCGTGACCTTGCTTATCCCAGACCTTCACTTTGGCGCCCTTGGCGCCCAGCAGCCACAACTCGTCACCTTGCTAGCCCAAACCGTTACCTTGGCGCCCAGCAATCACAGCCCGTGACGTTGCTCAATGCAAACCGTCACCATGGACCTTGGCGCCCTTTGCGCCCAGCAATCACGACCCGTGACGTTGCTCGATGCAAACCGTCACATTGGCGCCCTTGGCGCCCAGTAGGAACAAACCGAGACGTTGCTCAATGCAAACCGTCACCTTGGCGCCCAGCAGCACAAACCGTCACTTTGAACTTTGGCACCCTTGGCGCCCTTGCCCCCACAAACCGTCACCTTGGACTTTGCAAATCGTCACCTTGGACCTTGGCGCCCTTTCCCCACAAACCGTCACCTTGATCAACGCAAACCGTCACCTTGGACCTTGGTGTGGATATGTTGTACTGCAGGACTTGTATTGCAGGTCAAAGTTTTGATGATGAAAAAGACCAGAGCTAAAGGTGATACGAGTAAAAGTTGACCAAAGCCAAAGTTGATGAAAGTGACAAAGTATCAAAGTCACAATCCTCGTCCACCTTCTGCCGCAAATTCATGAGATCGGCTGCGGTGACTTCGGGCTGTGGCTAATAAAACCCGTCATGGAAGCACCTTTCCATGTCTGCCCAGGTCTGAATAGAATCAGGTGGGAGTTAAGAGTACCATGAGAAAGCAGTCCCTGTCAGGGACCAGGGAAACAATTGCATCTTGTGATATTCATTCTGGTTTCCTTTTCCACATTGAGCCGTGAATCGGCCGATGTCCTCCATTGTAGACTTGCCATCATCCCCGAAAAACGTAGCAAAATCAGATGTTTTGAATCCTCCGGGCAGAGGCACTAATCTATCCACCCACTCGGGGTAAGGCTTCATGTACACCGGCCTATGGAGCGGTTTCAACTGCACACCGAAGAACTTCTTGATGGTGTCAGCTATTAAATTCGGCTCCAGGAATTGGGGCCCCGATGGTTTTTCAGGTGGAGGCATTGGTCGCCACATTGTATCTGGGGGACCATGCGCCCCTGGCTACAGTGGTGCCTGAGGTGGAGCATCTGTCCATGGCTGCCCAGACATCACTTGGGCCAGGCTAACAAAGCCAATTCCTGGTACAGGTGCCTGATTGCCTCGGTGAGGTGGAAACTGGTTCCATGGCTGCTCGACCGGGACACCATTCATCTGTGTTTGTAAATAAGAACCCGTCGGGTAGGTACCGAGTGCTCTGGAGTACGGCTGGCTAGGAGTTAGGTTTGTCGAGCCAGGTGGGTTATGGACCCATGGCTGCTGACTCGGGCAATACCCGCCTGTTCTGCCAATCCCAGATTCCGGGGTGAAGGCTTGCCCCCCTGCGTAGGCTGGATAGTTAGCCACGATAGAACATCCATAGGATGATCCTTGCGACAGACCTATCGAGCCCGTGGCCTCGGGTGGCCTTCTGGCCAATTGCACTTGTCCCTGTTGAAGAGAAGTCGCGTTAGTGACATTCGCCATAAACTGCCCCCTAGTGTTGGCAGTGGCAAAAGTACCAGGCTGAGGAAATAGAGGAGTAGGATTTACCTGATGAGAGAACGCCTGCTGAGGCCCGGCCACGCTCCCACTCGGTGGACACTATTGCATGCTTCCCATTGGTTATAGGAAGATGCTTGCTGAGGTCCGACCGGGTTGGTGTACGGTAGGGTCTGATGCGTGCCTCCCAGAGAATTAGGTTGTCCTCCCTGTGATTGGCCGGGGAAACCAGGGTTCATTGTGCTACTAGCTTGCATAGCACGCCTCTGTTCCATCTCCTTGGCCTGTTGCACCTCATTGTGCACCATAGGTTTCACCATGTCAACCAATTGTTGGGACACTTGGTACATTATGTCATGTATCCCCATGTCGATTTGTTACCGAATGAATGATGTGGTCATAACCACAGGCTCCTCATAATGTTGAGGGGGTTGTTCATTCGAATCGGCAGTAACTGCTAGGGTGGTAGTCCCCGTAGCACTTACTGGCTCTGTGATCTTAGGCTTGGAGGCAATTGCCTTTTTTAATGCCGAAGGTGGCTCCATACTTAGCTTTCAGCTAGAGCGCAAGTGCATACGCCAACAATAATCCAAGCGAATCAAACGCGATGGTTTGTTCACTCGTGTCTGTCCCACTGAGCGTGCCAATTTTGTTATCGTCAAACTCTTATATCCTAGCCGTGGGATCAGCCAGAGGTTTGGACAGTCTTTGATTCCTCTGTTCTTCAAGTAATTGCGTTGAGGAAGGAACTCTATTCCTTCACTGTGGGTTTCCTAACTCCTCCAAAGAGTGTTAGGTTGGGTAGAGGGGACGCGAGGATTGAATTATCTACTGGCCTATTGCATGAAAGTAAAATAAATGCGATAAGATAAGATAAATTGCGAGAAAAATAGATTTGTATGTTGATTGATGTGTGTGTTTTTTACAAGTATTATTCTCTATATATATATATACATAGGCCCTCGTCGGACACTATGATAGCCTACATTTGCCTACCGTTGGATCAATTGAAGATCAACGTCTAATCTCACTCCTAAGCCCTAAGAAATCGGAGCCATAACCCACGATCTCACAAGCACGGTTAGTGGGATGAAAAACCTCCTCGCTCCGCTCCTCAAGGCTTCTTCTCTTTGCTTGACCTTCAACCGCTCCCACGTTTTGTCCACGTGCCTCTTTTCCTTGCCTTCCAAGCAAGTCTTCCTTACCTCGGCCATATAGTTCCTCGGCTGATCCTCATCTTCAGCCTGCAACCATCGTACTTAGGCAACCGAGCCATTATGGCCGTGGCACTCTATAGGTTAAGACTTGCTTTGCCTCGGCCTCATCCATTGTTCCTCGAGCTCAACCCCCTCTTCGAGGCGTTCACATTGTTTTTTTGCCTCGAGCCTCTCCTTTGAGGCTGTCCCTTCAGCAAATATCTTTTGAAAATTGTCAGGTGGTTTGCCTCGGTTCCCTAGTCTCCTCTTAACTCTGACTTTCAGCCCTCAGCCCACGACTTAATTTATTTTGGGTGTTAACAACAACAAACTGCTTAATACTATTAGGAGGAGATCGAATAACACATGTGAATTATCCTCCAACAAGCTACAACCAAGAGCGACAAGACATTCAACCACCTTATTAGCCTCCCTGTAGACATGCTTGATAGAAATCGTACAATCAAAAGCCATCAGGTGTCTAATACGGTGAACAAGACTACGACCTTTAGAACTACCAACAGGAGCACCAGAGATACATTTGACAACAGCATCAAAGTCCAGATTAAGGTCAACACGCCTAAAGCCTCTGTCATAAGCCAGGTGCAATCCCACAAAAACACTCCAAAGCTCGGCCACATGAGCATTAGCCAAACCCAATTTGCACGCAAAGCCCACAATCCAAGCACCAACAACATTACACATAACACTATATCAAATAACACTAGTCGAATTATCTCTAAAAGCCCCATCACAGTTTAACTGAACTCAACCCTCTAACGAAGGCGTCCACCTGACATGAAGGAAAACCGTAATGGAGGAAAATTATCATCCATCGAAGTTCAGGGCTCTGATGGAATGAAATGATCCCAATTGGGTGAAATAATGATCAAAATAGGAAAAGAAAAGTGTAGAAGAAGGAAGGAGAAGAAGAATGCCGGTGCAACAAAATGAACATTTTTTTTTCCAGTTTTTTCTTCTTATTTTGTAATTAAGTGGATGCCATGTCATTTAAAATGCTGATGTGGCAGTGCTGATTGGGACTTCCGTTAGTCTAATTAACGTCAGGGATTAATATTGGAAACAGAAAAATAAGATGGAAACCAAAATACCTATTTTATTAATATAGAGACTAAACTTAAAGAACCCAATTTTGTAGGGATAAAAACATATTTTACCCTTTTTTTTTATCTCTAGTCTTGCCTCACCCACCTACAATGTTTATCATTAAATTAGGAAAGGGAGAAAAGAAAGGACAATATTTTCATATTTAAAAAAAAGAAAGGACAATTATTGTTATTCTTTCCCTCAAAAAATTTTGTTATTTTTTTTTGAAAAGAAAGGACAATATTGTTATTGAAGTATTGGAAATGGGAATTAATTACTTTAGTTTGGGGGCAAAGGAAATACGTTTGCGAGGGATTAGTCACTGCTATTCGTGCGGTGGATATTCGGATTTAGCCCGAAAAAAGGAAATACCGCAAAGTTAACAGGTCAACCGGAGTAATTCCTCAAACCAAAAACCAAACCCGGTTTAGTGGGGGCGTTGCATCATGTCTTCTCTCTCCCAGCACAGCACAGGCACAGCGCATGATTGAAAACCTCAACCTCCCCTTATAACGTGGCACTCACCCATTCGTTCATTTTCTCTCGTCGGGATTCATACCAACACTACTAGTACTACCACTCCCCACTCTCTCACACACTCACGTCCCAACGAACGAACCTCCCTTTTCTCTCTCTCCTCTATCCACCCATCACTACTTTCCTTCCCATTTCTCTCTCCGTCAAATCCCCCCAATTTCTTTCCCTCTCTATCCGCTCCCGATATTCTCACCAACTTCTTTCATCATCATCACCACCAATGCACCGTAATTTTATTTAATTTTATTTTTGTTTTTTTGATCGGAAAATGCTAGAAGCAATGGAAAGTTCAGTGAATGGCGGTGGTTTCTCACAGTTACATCAGAGTTGTGGAGATAGCAGTGAGAAGAACTCTCTGTTCTCCCTCGCCATACTAAAGTCGTTGTAACTGGAAATAACCGCACCAAATCCGTTCTCGTTGGTCTTCGTGGTGTTGTTAAGAAAGCCGTTGGTCTCGGTGGATGGCATTGGCTGGTAATTTTCTTCCCCAATTTGAATTTTCTATTACCAAAATTGATTTTCTCTCATTACAATTCCTTCTTGAAAATGTAGGTTTATTTCTTTCTTTGGTATCATTGTTGTGTATTAAACTGAGTGTTTATTAAGAACTAATACTTCAAAGTAATGTGGACTTATTTGTATATTGATTTTGATTTTAACTTCCTTTGCTGTGATGCTTTTTTATCACTTCAATGGCAAAAATGATATCATTTTATTCTTCAAACAAAAAATAAAATATTATCGAAATCATTTTTGGCTTACCACTGAATTGCAAATTTCGGAAAATTAGGTTACTAGTTTTGTAATTTCAATAGAGCTTACTCTATCCATGGATCTGGTGTTTTGGGATTTCCCTGTTTATGATCGTTTGCTTAGTTTTTCTGATCAATCAATTTTTGAAGATGATCAAACAGCCACAGGCGTACTTTTTTCTTCAATATTTTTTTATTTATTATTATTTTTGTTTGTTCAGTGAGGTCTTTGTTCTAAGGCGAGCAATTTGCATACTTTATGCAATCTTTTCGGGTTTAAAAATCTTTGCTTGGTGATTTTTCTAATACTGAAGTTCATATTTGATCTCCGATTGCTACTCTTTTACACATGCATGCTCTGATTATCATTTTTTTTTTTCTATTTTTGGGTGGATAAAATTACAAGATAAGTAAGAGAGTTATTATCTGTTGAAATCAAATGCTTTATGATATTCTTTTTTAATCTAAATCGATGTAATTTTTTAGAGTCATTTGATTTGATTTCTGAAATAGAAATCTATTGTTAGATGATGTTTAAGATTTTCATTCGTTGGATTTTGTTCTCTAATAAAAGAGCATTTGTTGTAGCATGGATGATTATTTTACATAGTGGTTGGTGCAAAAAAGTGCAGGTTCTTACCAATGGTATTGAAGTGAAGCTGCAGAGGAATGCTCTTAGTGTGATTGAAGCACCCACAGGGAATGAGGAAGATGACGACCTTGAATTTGAAAATAGCAATACACAGTGGAATGGGTCGGATATGGGTAAGTTTCAATTTAGGGAGTTATGGCTATTTTTTTCCTATCATTCCAATTTTTTTCTTTTTAAACTTGTATTTTTGGAAATTATTAGTGAATTTGTAAAAGTTATATGGCTTCTATTTGTCTTGAATGTTAACTGATAGTAGAATTATGATTTATAACTCCCAACTAGTTTTTTGGTTTATGCATGTTAAATGAATTATGTTTTGTTTTGCATCTTTCCATTTTTGGTTACATTGGATCCTTTTGTGTATTGTTTCTTAGCTTTTGCCTCTCATTATTTTCATCCATTAGCTCTTTTTTCTTTCTTTTTTTGCCCAATAGCTATTGCTGATAGCTCTATTTTATTTCTTTTTTTGCCTAATAGCTATTGCTGATTTTATTTTCATCCATTTTGATTTTCTCAGCATCAGATGACACTCAAAGGTCCCACAAATCAAGGCCCAGAATGCATAGATCATTAGGATCATCTCACAAGAGTATGAGCAGGTCCTTCTCTGCTGATTCACAGTCTAAGGGATCCATTTCTATGCCTCAAGGGTGGATGGTAAATCAATTTGACTGTTATTTTTCCATCTCTTAAATAGTTGATTTTCCCACTCACATGATTGAAAATTGATTTGCTGATTAAAAATATGGTCAATTATTTTTGTGCAGAAGGTTGATTTGAGCAAATTGGAGATCTCTGCATTGTGGAAATATTGGCGACACTTTAATCTGGTAAGCAAATTAATTGTCCTGTTCTGTTTGGTTAGTGTCATGTGGAGAAGATGCTTATGTTAATGGTTTTCTTCCCACATATAAAATGTATATGCAGGTTGATGCTGTCCCAAACCCTTCAAAAGAGCAGTTAGTAGATGTTGTTCAGAGGCATTTCATGTCGCAGGTACTTTGCATTTGCATCCTTGTTTCTGTTTTTCTTGTATTGCTTAGTTCCTTAAACTCTTCTATTGGTTGAACATTATGTGGTTTCTATTTCTCCTCAAGTAAGTAAATATACTTAATTCTCCATAATCAAAGATTTTCAAACTGAATTACTCAAAATCACTGTCTTGAATTATGAATACCGGCATTCTTTGAGAGCTTGAAGATTGATGTATATGATATAGTCTGTTATCATGTTTCTCTTTATATTGTGAAGCAAATGGACGAGTTGCAAGTGATTATGGGATTTGTTCAAGCAGCAAAGAGGCTCAAGACGACTATGTGCAAATGAAGATATATACTAACCGAGATAACTATGTCTAATATGAATATTTCACTTCCCTATGTAGTATGTAGCATATTTTAGCAATGGTATGTATCTTTTGGATCTCAATTAGTAGTAGGTTAATTATAATGAGGTTATGGAGGCTCTCTCTTTTCTAGTCACCTAGTTTTGTAGATAAGTATGTGACTTTGCAACTGGATCTTCATGGAAGTTTAAGTCTTCCATTTCTAAGCTTTTGATTAAATGTACTACTGACCTGGGAAGTGGGTTTATTCAGACTTGAATGTATATATTTTGTTCTTCTAACTTCCATTATTTTCATGATCTAATGTCGTTTTACTGGTTTGGTTGCTCCGACCACATTTGATTAGTGCTAATGATTAGCGGAATTTAAGGGAGACAGTTAAAAGACAACCTTAACTAGATTTATTTATCCGAATGAATAAACTGTTTAATTGTTGCTCTACTTGAAGAAATTAGTTTTGTTTTTTTCTTCGAAAGAAAATTCTTGATGAATGTTTCTAAGTTCTGTCAAATATACTAAAATATTTAGGCAGTTTTTTTTTGCCCCCATCGTACTCCATATCCTCCAAATTGACTAAACAGACCAAAATATCTTAAAAAAATATTAAAAAACGAATTCATTCCTCATTCTATCATATTTTAGGAAATACCTCAAAAACAGGTATTTTCGGAATTCTCTGGAAATTAACCTTCTAGAAATACCGTAAAAAATGGTATTTCCTGAAGGCAGAAATATGGGTTTTCCTTCCGAAAATATGTGTATTTTCAGAAATTTAAAAAAAAATATTTTTTTTAATGAAAAATTAAGAATATTTTGGGGATTCATGGGGTCTAATGAGGGGTAAAAAAAAAATTACCAAATATTTATCGGGAACAACCTTAAAATTTGTCATTCTTTTCGTCGCAGTTGGGAGCTGCTGAACTGTTGGACATTTGGAGGAGCTAAAAGCATATGTATTTTAAATGTAGTGGGTGTATTTTGACAATTTTTAATTCACTTTAATATTAAAGTCTTTTCCACAACGGTGGAAAATAAATAAAGTAAGCATGTCATATCAATATCAAAATCCTATATATGCAAAGATTTTTTCAAACTTGCAATTATAAATTCTCAACTTGAAACAGAATTGCCAGCTGTGAGCAGCTGCATAACCTCTTTTTCAAGCAATTTCAAATTCGAACGTTCAAATTACAGATGTGAACAGAGACGTTACGTTGAAACATGAAGTCTCTATATATAGTTTGGATCCGGTTTCTGTGCGGTTGGACTCCTTGTACAGTCAAGCAGTAGGGTAATCAAAGTCGGATTTTTTATTAAAAAAAATTGCTATTCAAATCTAAATCATCCGATTTTAAGTGGACGAATTCGAAGTAGCTGACTGCTTGACTGCATAAACAGCCCGACTGCATTCAATCCAATTCCATATAGTTTGGAGGTGTAGAAATGGGGAAGGGATTTCCCATTTAATAAAAGGAGGGGTATGTTACTTTAAATAGTTTTCAATTATTGTTTGAGACTATGACAAAGATTTGTGGCCAACGTTCAAATTCAAGGAAGGGAAGCTAAAAATTTGGAGACAGACCAAGATGCATATGGAGAAAAAGTAAAAACAAAAATGGAAAATTATGGTCTTTATTATTTATGTCGTAATGGCGCTAATTAATTCGTATAGTGGGAGTAGATTTATAAGTACATCCTTTCAACAAAAATATCCGACATCATGGGCCAGACTCGTGATGTTCATGTGAGTCAAAATCGGGTGGATATTAAGATCAAAACGGGCCCCATTCGACATTACATATGCAACTTTGTTTGAAGTTTGAACAGAAAAAAACTAAAAGAATCCCCAAGACTCGAGACACCGGGTGAATATAAAATATAATAAAATATAAAAAGTAGGCAAAAAACCACCGAGCATTTATTCGATAGTAACGAATTGATCATTTATTTTTTTTATCACTTAAGGTCCTCTAAGTTACATAACGTGTACATCGTTAGTTATTTTTTCATTTTTTGTTTCAAAAAAAGGCTAGTTGGCACTAACGGAGCTGACGTGTCTGTTACATGGATGATGTGACTGTTAGAGTGCTTATGTGTCAGTTTGGCCATTAATTAATAATCTCAATTTGGAGATTTTTGAATTTATGGGATTTTTTTTGGAGGTTGAAGATGAAGATGAGTCGGCCCAAAAACAGGACATGTCAGCTCCGTTAGTGCCAATTGGGCTTTTTTGTAACGGAAAATGAAAAAGGACTAAAAGTGTATGCGTTATGTAACTTAAAGTACCTAAGCGGTACAAAAAAAACTTAAAAGACCAATTTCTTACAATTAAATAACTTAAAGGACCTCCTGTGTATTTTTGTAAAGAACAAATAGGTCATTTGTTACTTGATCGGAATTCTTTGATTGATTCATAGTGAAGTGGATGAATTGTTCTCTCCTGAAGATGTATGTAGGTTAGCATTGAACCGAAATCCATAATCAAATACTGTGTGTTCAAGCCGAGCCGACCACTCCGGAAGGGTCGGTCACACACTCCTTCATAGTCGGCACGACTGTCTCTCGGGAAGGCAAGACAAAGTATCCGAAGACCCAGGTTCGCCCTCAGAACCGAGGGACTCTAATAAGCGTTGCGGACTGAGGGACTCCTCCCTTCTCCTTGAAGTTCGACCTCGTCACTTGGCTCGGGCAGAGACCGAAGATAGGCAGAATATATATGGGAACCCCTATAATTACGCCCTAGATTCGTAACGACTATAATGTGTATTAAATACCAATTACTACCTGATTGTACTATATAAACACGCCCTTGAGGCTAATGAAAGGATCCCACATTGAATCTTCACTCTAGACTCATTCTTACTCTTTACTCATACTATTCGTGATTATCATTCTCTTTTGTTCTAGCTAGATCCTCCCCAGGAAATGGTTAGGAACATTGGCGCCCACCGTGGGGCTAGGTAAAACTCTTCCTACCCCACTAAATCCTTAAAACGGCCACTCTACCATGGTAGCCACGAGAAGTACCCCTTCATCCAGCAATACTGATACAGAATATTGGAGCTACTCGATGCAGTGAGAGCACTGCAAGATCAGAACGCAGAGCAGGCTAGAAGGAATGAAGAGCAGCGCCTGCGCTCTCAAGCGTTGGAGGCAAGAGAAGTAAGATTGCAAGAGCAACTGGCAGAGATGCGAAACCACAGTGTTGAGGCTACCAGAGCTCCTCTGAGGGCATTCCAGCCATTTACAGAAGCGATTGAAGCAGTAGCCATCCCCCACCGCTTCCACGAGCCATCTATCGGCACATACGACGGAACCGGAGATCCACAAAGTCATGTAGATGCGTTCCAAACTCAGATGATGATAATTGGCGGCAACGATGCTGTCAGTTGCAAGATGTTCGCCTGTACGCTGACCGACGTTGCTCTAAAGTGGTTCAAGGGTTTAACCTCACACTCCATCACCAGCTTCGAGGATCTCGCCGGCCGCTTTGTACTACAATTTTTTGCCAACAAAAAGAAGCTGGTGCACTTGGAGGATCTGTTCAACCTTCGACAAGGAGCAGCCGAGCCTCTCAAAAAATATTTGGACCGATTCAACAAAGTGATTGATAACTCCATTTTATATAGAGTTATTTATACATCTAAACCTAAATAAATTGCTCAAGTTCAAGTAACTTAAGTGTTAAATATAAGTCCGTAAATAAAATAACAACATTCTAAGTTTCAAAGAGGGTTAAGTAATGATTTAAGCATTTTGTATATATATATTGGTATGTTTGATGTTTTTGTTCAGTGCACCTACAGTTGAGGCACCTGCACCAGGAAACAACAGTGCACCTGCACTTGATGCAGCTGCACCAGATTAAGACAGTGCACCTGCACTTAATGCTCCTGCACTGAAAACAGATTTCAAATGCAAGAAGCACCATAAAATCTTACCAATGCACCAACACTTCATTGGTGACATCATGCTTAGTCATGGATCACATGGGGCAGATGCAACTTGCAAACTTCGGCGCCTACCATAGAAGTTAACTTTGAAGAGTCACTCACTTAGGGACACTTGGCCATCCATTAGTGGACCTCCATTTGTGTTTGAGTGTGCGATCCAATCTACTGTCTGAAGTTCAGAAACTTAACCATAGTTAACTTCTCAAAAGATAACTTAATCTCCAAGGAAGTCTCACCTTTTGCAGGCTATAAAAGGACCCTCACTTCTCATTTGTAAACACACCTCAAGATATCAACAAGATATCTTTAGAATTAGTTTTAGATAGTTTTTAAGTTTCAGGAAGGTAAGGAAAGAATCGACAACTTCTTTCTTCACTTCCACGTAGTACTAGCTAAGTGCAGGAATCAGTGCACCTGCATTGCTTGGGAATTCATGCAAAAGAACTCCAACTTGTGTAACCTTTACCTTGTTGCTTTCTTTTATGATTTCACTTATATAAACATGTTCTATTCAGTTTATATATGTCTTGCAATGTCTAACATGAGCTAAATTTCTTTAGTTGAGATGTTCTAACCTTATAATGATCTTTTAAGTAAGTTGTTGTGCTTTTATATGATATATGCATTTTAGTTCTTGTGTAATACTTCTTTCAACAATTGTTTTAAGGTTGATCGCTTGAAATAAGTAGATTTGTAAAAGCAGACATGGTTTACAATTAAGAAATCAAGAACTAATAAGGGTGAGAGTTTTAATAAAGTCTTTGTTAACTTGTTTTAATAAAGAAACCTTTGTTAATTCCATGTTAAGTCCCAGACATAGGATAACATAGTCCTTAGGGTGATTCAGTGGGTACTTAAGAGGCAGGAGTGAACTTATTTATCATGCCTAGACATAGGAAGCTTATAATGAAACTCTGAAGAAAGTGACTGAAAAGCACATACTGATGTAGCTGCATCCAGTGCACCTGCACCACTTAAATGCACAAAACTCTTGAAAGTGACTTATTTGGTAAAGACATCTCAACTCTCATTCTCAACTGATTTCTTCTACATTCTATTTCTTATTTGCATTCTGTTTACTTATCACCATCATCCCAATTTGTGAGTAGTATAGTTCACACTAATTTATACACTTTTAAGCTACAAGAGTTAATCCAATCCCTGTGGGTTTGATCTTTTATACTACTTATTTGTGACTGTGTATACTTGCACATTATCGTTTTCACACACCAGTGACCATATTGGTGGAAGATCCTGATGAAAAGTTCTTCGTCAAGGCGTTCATGAAGGGCCTGAGGAACGGTACCTTCAGCGAGGCACTATCAATCCGAACACCGAGAACCATGGACGAGGTCAGAGCTCGGGCTGACAAGCATATAGAGGCAGAAGAGACTGCCGGCAGCAAGGATGAACTTGACACCAGCATAAAGGAGGCCATACTCACCACCAGAGAGACCAGCACGGGCCGACCAACAGCATTTCTCGGCCAGGCGTGACCAAGGGGGTAGGACGACCGAAAGCCACGTCCTAATCCGGAGGTAACATATACTCCGCTTAGGGCCAAGCCCTCCACCATCCTCCATGAAGCCCTAAATGATGGAACCATACAGAGGCCGACGACTTTCGTCGGAGCCATGGGCAGTATCCACAATCATACTACGGGTTCCACCGGACAGAGGGACACACCACCGATGATTACTGGACTTTGAAGCAGCATATTGAACAACTAATCCAGAGAGGACAACTTAAAAAGTTTGTATTAACAGTGGAGCAGAAGAAGAGACGAGTAAACAGCCCACAGCCGAAGCCAGCGGCGAAGAAGGGAGGAGCCTGGAAGGAAACTGCACAGAAAGACAGACATGAGATCGCAGACAAAGGCGTTGTAAACACCATCTCTAGAGGCTTCTCGGGAGGAGGATCCACTTCTCGGCAAGAAGAAGGTATGCACGTTCCATCATGTCTGTTACTAATAAAGAGTCTGATGTATCCATTCCAGAGTACCCACAGATCTCCTTCGACGTGGAATACTTCAACGGAATTCAACCCCACTCTGATGATCCGACAGTCATTCACATCATAATCAGCGGGTACATGGTCGCCCGAGTCTTGGTGGATGGAGTTAGCTCCTCCAATGTAATGTACTGGAAATGCTTCCAAGAGCTTAAATTGCCGGTTGAACTGCTGAAAAATTACCCTGGCACCCTGGTAGGGTTTTCAGGAGAACAGGTTGAAGTCCGCGGGTACATGGATCTCAGAATCACATTCGGAGAAGGAGAGTCAGCCAAGACAGATGTCCTCAGGTACATGATCATTAATGCAACATCGTCCTACAACATCATAGTAGGCAGACCGACCCTTAATGCACTCATGGCGGCAATATCATATCCTCATCTCTTCCTCAAGTATCCTCTTCCTAATGGAGGTGTCAGGACAGTAAGAGGCGACCAGGCGATGGCCCGCAGGTGCTATGCCGAAAGCGCCAAAGTAAAGACAATCCAGAAACCCGGGGTAAAAGGTTCTAATTGTAGTTTTCTTGACTTGGATCCGATAATATATAATGCAACCAAAGAAGAGAAGAGATCGAGGCCAGCAGACGATCTGAAAGAAGTAATCATCGGTCTAGCACAACATTAGAAAACAAAAATTGGAACCGGACCATCGGCAGAGATTGAAGATCAGCTCATCAAGCTCTTATTAGACAATGTCCACATATTTGCATGGTCTCCCCAAGACATGCCAGGTATTGATCCAAACTTTGTCTGTCATCGGTTATCTCCAAACCCTTCTGCCCCAGCCTGTGTCGCAGAAAAAGAGAAAACAGGAATATGAGAAGTCGAAGGCAATAAAAGAAGAGACAGACAAGCTGATGGCTGCTGAATTCATCAGAGAGGTGAAGTACCCAACCTGGCTGGCCAATCCTGTGATGGTGAAGAAATCCAACGGCAAGTGGAGAATGTGTGTGGATTACACCGATCTCAACAAGGCCTGTCCGAAAAATTCCTACCCGCTGCCGAGCAATGATGGACTTGTTAATGGCGCATTCGTTTACAAACTGCTCAGCTTCATGGACGCATACTCCGGTTACAACCAAATCAGGATGAGCTACATCGATGAAGAAAAAACTGCTTTTATGACTGGCCGATCAAACTATTGCTACCAAGTGATGCCGTTCGGTCTCAAAAACGCAGGAGCAACGTACCAGCGTTTGATGGATCAGATCTTTGAAGGCGAGATCGGAAGGAGGATAGAAGTGTATGTTGATGACATGGTCGTGAAGTCCACCACTGATCCAACTCATATTGACAACCTCACCAAGATATTCCAGCTCTTGGAGAAGCATGACCTTCGGCTCAACCCTGACAAATGCTCGTTTGGAGTTCAAGCAGGTGAATTCTTAGGATATGTCCTGACCCACAGGGGAATTGAGGCCAACCCCTCACAGTGCAGAGCCATCATTGAAACCAGAAGCCCCACCAAGGCCGAAGAAGTCCAGATCCTAACCGGTCAAATAGCGACACTCTCTCGCTTCCTTGGCCGGTAAGCAGACAAGATCAAGCCCATGTTCCAGCTCCTCAAGAAGAGTGCCAATTTCCAGTGGTCAGAAGAATGTGAAAAAGCCCTCCAGGCACTCAGAGAGTATCTTGCAGCACCTCCGATCCTCACGTCCCCAAAACAAGGTGTTCCCCTACTCTTGTATCTAGCGGTCTCGAGGGATGCATGCAGCGTAGTCTTAGTACAAGAACAGGGAAATGACCAGCTCCCTGTCTACTACATCAGCCGAATGTGGAGGGGCCCAGAGCAGCGGTATCAAAAGATTGAGAAAGCAGCATATACTGTCATCTTAGCAGCGAGGAAGCTCAGGCACTATTTTAAGAGTCACCTGATAGTAATCAGAACGGATCTTCCAATTCGCCAAGTGCTCTCGAAGCCGGATCTAGCAGGGAGGATGGTCTCTTGGTCGGTAAAGTTGTTCGAATTTGATATCAAGTATGAACCAAGAGGGTCGATCAAAGCTCAGGCGTTGGCTGACTTCATAGCCGAGCTTGTTGAGGCTGATCCAGAAACCAAGCCTTCAGTCGAGTTTGTGGGGACTCTGTCCGTAGATGATTCGTCCAATCTAAGAGGAAGTGGAGCTGGAGTGACCCTAGAAGGCCCAAACGATATTCTCCTTGAGCAATCACTTCGGTTCAACTTCAAAGCCAGCAACAACCAGGCAGAGTACGAGGCACTCATTGCTGGCATGACACTAGCTGCAGATTTGGGAGTAAAACACCTGAAGGCCCGAAGTGACTCTCTGCTCATAATCGGACAAGTCACGAAGGCATTCAGTACCAAAGATGAGCTTCTCAGCAAATATTTTGATAAGGTACAAGAACTTAAATCCAAATTCAATTCCTTTGAGCCAACACATGTCCCCGGGGAACAAAATGGCTGGGCGGACATCCTGGCCAAACTCGCCAGTACAAAAAAACCTGGAAACAACCACTCGGTGATCCAGGAAACACTTTTTGAACCCAGCGTAAATAAAATTCAGGTTCTCTCGACAGAGATAGAGCCTCAAAGCTGGATGACCAATATTATTGCTTACCTGTAGGGAAAACAATTATAGCTAGAGGAAGAAGAGGTGAGGAAGCTGCCTAAGATCGCAAGCAAGTACATCCTAATAGAAGACGAACTTTACAAAAGGGGGTTTTCTGCCCCACTCCTCAAGTGTGTCTCGGATACAAAGGCGAGGGAGATCATGAAGGAAGTGCACGAAGGAATATGCAGCAGCCATGTGGGGGGGGGGGGACAAGCCCTGTCAACTAAGATCCTAAGAGCCGGCTACTACTGGTCGACGATGAAGAAAGACTCGGTGGAGTATGTCAGAAAGTTTGATAAATGCCAACGTCATGCAGCCGTTCCCAGAGCACCTCCTACCAATCTACAGTCCATCGTTTCCACTTGGCCCTTCTCCATCTGGGGCGCAGATGTCCTCCGCCTGTTTCCCCTGCTCCGGGCCAGGTCAAATATCTGCTGGTAGTGGTCGATTATTTCACAAAGTGGATAGAGGCAAAACCAATTGCAACCATCAATGCTCAGCGAGTAAAGAAGTTTTACTGGAAGAAGTTGATATGCCGGTTTGGAATTCCTGCCACCATAGTCACCGACAACGGCACTCAGTTTGCCTCTGACCTAGTAGTCGATCTTTGCAAAACCTAGAACATATACCAGGCATTCACCTCGGTCGAGTACCCACAGACCAACGGGCAGGCCGAGGCTGCTAGCAAGGTCATCTTAAACAGCCTCAAGAGAAGATTAGATGAAGCAAAATGGAACTGGGCCTGAAGATTTACCTCTGGTATTGTGGTCTTACCACACTACCCCGCAGTCCTCCACGAGGGAAACTCCCTTTCGACTGACCTACGGGAGCGACGCTCTGATACCTGTAGAAGTGTTGGAACCTAGTCCAAGGAGAATGTTGTTAGAGAAAATTCCTGATGAAGGCGCATTGTGGGCCAATCTGGATCTCCTGGACGAATTGCCAAGATCAAAGAAGAAGCAGCTAAGCAGCGAGCAGCAAATAGGTACGACTCCAAGGTCAGTCCCAGAAACTTCAAAGCCGGAGATCTGGTCCTGAGACAATCAAGCCGAGTGGGAGCCACAGGGAAGCTGTCTGCATATTGGGAAGGTCCCTTCAGAGTCAAAGACGTCATCGGTCCAGGAGCCTTCAAACTGGAGAAGTTAGATGGAGGAAACATTCCCAGGTCCTGGAGCGCAGCCAACCTTCAGTTCTATTACAGCTGAAGAAGCAATCATCGGTTCTCATCATCTCCCGTCTTTCAATCAATGAACCATTTGTATGTGGCAATATAAAGCGCCAAATGTCCACCACCATTATTGAATAAAGAGAACCGATTATCCAATAAAGAAGAATGTGCCATAATAAAAAAAGTCCCGACAGGCAAGGACCGAGCAACGTCTCGATGTTGTCCTTGGGCAATGAAGACTCAAAGTCCTGATAGGTGAGAGCGAAACTGACGAGCTCACGACCACCCTTGGGCACACCAGTTCGGTTTCAAAGAAGTTTACTTCCTTGAAACCGAAAGGGAGCTTCCATCGTATAGGCGAAGCTAACGCGTTCGCCGAATGAAGCCAGTGAGCTCAGTACGGTGTAAGATCCTTCGATGTGTAGACGAAGCTAGTGCGCTCGCCCAAACAAGCCAACAAGCTTGGCACAGTGAAGGCCAATTTAACACAAGACCCCGGCAGGTGTAGACTGCGCGAAAGCCGACATACAGCCCTTGGGAACCAAAAGAGGCCATTCGTATAAATAACGTTGAACCGGCAGAACAAGCCGAAGCGCAAAAAAACAACATAGAAGTTTGAACCGTGCAAAAACAAAACGGAGCACAAAGAAGAACAATAAAGCTTTGAGCGCACGAAGAAAACACGAAGGTAGAAAGTAAAACGCTGCTGAACATTTAAAACCTAAGGTAACATTGTCAATTTTTACAAACTTAACCATTGTTCAAAATAAAGAGGCATTACAAAATAGGATCAAAGAGTTTCCTCCGAATCTTCAACATGCTCGCCCATACCATGATCGGCACCACCCCGATCAACAACACCCTCGGCTTGCGCATCCATCTCATCATCCACGTTCAAAAGGTGATCAAGGGCAGACAAATCTAGAGGCATCTGCTGAGGATTCTGCTGAGTATCTGGCGCAGCATCAGAGGTCGGAGCTTGATTCTCCACCGCTACCTGATCAACAATCTAGCCGTTGACTATAATCTTGTCAATATTGAACTTCTCAACATCCGCTTCAGGGTAAAGCACCTTCAGCTGATCAAAGGCAGTCTCTCAATCGCCTTATCAAACTCGGTGGCCGCTCCAACCTTCAACTCTTCAATTGCCTTGACCACATCTCCACCTTCGGCCAGATCTGGAAACAAAGCCGATATCCTCTTCAACTCTCCTTTGGTCCTCTCAACTTCCTCACAAGCCAGCTTCAGGTCGTTCTCAAGCTTCGCTAAGCTAGCCGACAATACCTTGTTCTCCTCAGATAACTCAGATACCCTCCCCTCTAGCCGACCTTTCTTTGCGTCCCATTTTTGCAGATCCTTCCTCAAAAACTCTCTCTCCCTCCTGACACAACTTCAACGCTTCCTCATTCTCCTTCAAGCTCCCCTCCAAGCGGCTCTGCTCCCTAACAGTCTTCTTATGGGAATCTTCGGCGAGGTGAGCAAGCAGAGAAGGCCAATGGCTATAGGTCTTCGCAGCAACCAACGTCTGACCCACCCCCATTGAAGAGACCTTCTCAACATCGGCCAAGCCACCGGCACCATTCAAAACCCTGTTCAACGGGTATCGAGAGTCCCAAGCAGACCGAATGGGAGTGTCAGCACTAACGTTGGCCCGCTTCTGACACTTGAGGATATTCCTCCAGGACATGTTAGTTAAAGCTTCACCCCCGCCAGGCAAGCCGAGCTCAATACTTGGGGAGGGTCCAGTCTTATCTCTTTTTGAAACATGAAACTCAGAAGGAGGGGGAGGACGAGCCACGATCTGGTTGAGATTCGGATCACCAGTCTGATTTTCAACTACTCTATCAACCAAGGTTTTAAAAACCGGACCGGACCGGCCGGTTCAACCGGTTGAACCGGGAACCGGACCCCTGGCCGGTTGGTTCAACCCCATTTGAACCGCAGGCCAAAGAACCGCCCAGAACCGGGGAAGAACCGGATAGAACCGTCAAGAACCGCTTTGAACCGGGAAAGAACCGGGAACCGAACCGGGTTGAACCACCCGAAATGCAATTTTTTATTTTTAAATTTACCTTTTTCTCCAAAATTTAATATTTTTTATTTTTTATTTAATAAATTACTTATCCGGTTCAACCATGGTTGAACCGGTTGAACCGATTGAACCACGAACCGGAGGTCTCGCCGGTTCGATCTCCGGTCCGGTTTTAAAAACATTGCTATCAACCTGAGCAGGGCTACCACCAGCGTTCGGAGAGCCGACAGCAAAGCTAGGAGCGCCAACATGATTGCTTGGACCAGAAGAGGATCCCTGAACCAATCCCTGCTTTCGCTTTTGTTCGTCACGAATCCTTCTTCTTTCGGCAACACTGAGCTTAGACATGCCTATATCCGCTGAAATAGAAAACATCCAAACAGTCAAAAAAATGGGGGTGGATTACTTAGATATCCAATCAACACTTTAGCCTCATCCACCAGGTTAATAAGAAGCGACGCTTTGGGCAACACACCCGACTGAGACTGAACATAAGACCATAGCCGATCGACTTCCACGTGCTCGGCCGAGCTCAACGACCTCCTCTCAATAGAATACTTATCCCGAGGGTTGCGGGTCCAATGCAAAGGAAAACGATCTTTCCCGGCTTCATCAACCAGCAGGTTGGGGTTGCTCGGCCCTGTTTGCAGCTGAAACCAGTGCTTCTTAAAAGACTTATAGCTACTCTTGAAGGCAGTCATAAAAGGGCGGCGGCTATGGTTACCCAAGGAGACCCAGCGCTGAGGTTTCTTGACCGAAGTCTTAAAGAAGTGCAGGAACTTGCAAGCCGACACCTCGATCCCAAGACACTTGCACAGAATCTCAAAGGCGCGCATGTATGCCCAACCATTCGGGTGAAGTTGAAAAGGTGCCACATTAATCATTTTCAGAACTTGACAATAGTACGGGGAGAAGGGAGCCCGAATACGTAAGTGCTCAAAAATGGTTTTATATACATAAGTAAAAACAGTGGCTCTCGGCCCAGGAGGATCACAAACCTCCTCTTCCAGAGAAACTGTGCGCGCTATGGCCGAACCATTATCCGCTGGATGACACAATAAACCATGAACTTCGGCTAAAGATTCGTCGGTAAGAAACTCAAAATACGAATCCAAGACCTCTTGGTCTACCCCAAGACCTCCTCCTCATCAGACTGATTTCCCTCACAGTCAGAGTGGTCCTCTTCGGCCATAGGCGTGGACTGAGCCGACCCTGTTGAATGAGAAGAGGACTCACTGTCAAATTATTTTAAAGAATCTATTGCTTGTCTAGATTTGTGTATCAAACAATATACGTAGTGTTTAGGGGTGCAATTGGGCCTAGAACAGCGAAACTCAGAGGTTACCTCTCCCTCACTCTCACTACTTATCTCTATTATAATTCAGGCAAAGGGGAAAAAATCAACAAATGGGAAGCAAAGAGCAGAGAAAAAGGTTTGCGTACCTTAGGAGATGCTACACGCGAAGATGAAGAGGAAGCAGCGAGAGTAACTGCACCAGGAAATGGAAGCAGAACTTGAATGCACCAGAAAACTGGGGGCAAAAACTCAAAAACTCAAGAGGAAGACAGAGGTGAGGAAGAAGGCGAAAAGAGCGAAATGAATGGGCTTCGCGGAGTTTAAACCTTTTAGTTCAAATTGATCCAACGGTGGAAAGTCCCCCCAGCGGATCAACGGCCCAAATCCATGGTGTTTTAAATTCCACGAAACGAGGGCATGACACGTGGCGCTCCCCCAGCGAGAATACCAAAAAGACGCAACGGTTCCCAATGACGTCATCATGCGTTTCCCGCCAAATCAATCAAACGTCACATTCAAACATCACATCAGTCAAACGTTCGATTACGAAGAGGTTCTCAAACGTGACGTCATTCAGTCGGTTGCGAAGAGGTTCAGTAAATTATGAAACCGACCATGCAAGGATCAGCCACAAGTTCGTTCGAAGCAGACAATAGATCAGGAAATCAGGAGATCGAATAAGGGAAGGCATTTATCTTTAAAACTTATTTATTTCTTGCTTGATTCAGTTACATCAATACATAAATTGTTTAATTACAATCGGCTTGAAATACAAATTACAAGATAAGTACTAACGCATCCTTCGACCCGCCTGGACCGAGCTTCTCTTCTTGACAATCATCTTGCAGGTGTGGCACCAAGTCAGCAGGTCTCCAGAAGCCTTCCAAACCGATCGAAGATGAAGCAGATGAACCTTAAGCTTCCATCGGAGCCCCTGCCAGGGAAATTCGGAAGTGTCACAAAGGATAGCCCAAGGATTTCCTGCTAAGGGAAGCCATAAAGCATCGAAGGAGATGACCCTCGGCAAAACCCCCTGTAAGGCTCTCCTCGAACAACCAAGGAGCGACCCCCGACGAGTGGTAACCTGAACCTACAGGCACACCACGATCTGAGTCTTCTGCGCAACCCCACATCAGGAATAACGAACTCATTAGGAAATATTCACAACTCACGAAGGTCAACAACTCCCATCTTGAACCTCCTGGCAACCCCAGCTCGACAAAACTTGTTGGGGTTGCGCAGAGGACTCAAGAAGGGAGAGGTCATCCTAGCACCTAAAGGAACTACAACAAAGAGTTTAGCAAAGAATGCAGGCCAGAAACCCCTCCTTATATAGTGAGGGAAAAGCAAACTCCAAAAGCAAGAATTTATGGCGACACGAAAACAAACGCCAGTCAAAGGCGAAACTCCCAAGGAAGTAAATCCCAGTCAAAGCGAAACTCCCCAAAAGATAAAGTCAAGGGTCAAGCAGTCAAATCAAAATGTCTCATCCGAATACAGGACTCGCCTTCGAACACTGTGGCCGGTCACCTATCACCGAGGGACTATGAGGCGTCATGAGGCATCAGATCCAGACCGAAGCTACCTTGTAAAGAGCGCCTTTGTACTTCATACTCACCGCTCGAGGGATTGTGTTCACAGTCGAGCTGGCCACTCTGGAAGGGTTGGCCACACACTCCTTCATAGCTGGCACAACTGTCTCTCGGGAAGGCAAGACAAAGTATCCGAAGACCCAGGTTCGCCCTCAGAACGAAGGGACTCTAATAAGCGCTGCGGACTGAGGGACTCCTCCCTTCTCCTTGAAGCTCTACCCCGTCAATTGGCTCGGCCAGAGACCGAAGATAGGCAGAATATATATGGGAACCCCTATAATTACGCCCCAGATCCGTAACGACAATAATGTGTATTAAATACCAATTACTACCTGATTGTACTATATAAACACGCCCTTGAGGCTAATGAAAGGATCCCACTTTTTCTCTTTACTCATACTATTCGTGATTATCATTCTCTTGTGTTCTAGCTAGATCCTCCCCAGGAAATAGTTAGGAACACCGTGTATAATTTTTTTTCTTTGTTTTTGACAGAACAATTTTTTTTCTTCTCTTTTATTTATTTTTTCTTTGATTCTATTTCTTGAAATTTCATATTGTCAATATGTTTGTGCATTTATTGTTGTTTTGTGCATGAATTCAAATTGGGAATTTTTTTGAGTTGTAAAGTAAGCACACACGAACAATCTAAGTAAGCACACACAAACAATCCAAGTTAGAATATTCTATACACAGATGTTCTTCACTACTAATTGCATTGATGATTTCAGTGGCATGGGTAACAACAGATGCTACAACATGATTCACTTCAACTTGTGGCTCTGGATGGGGTTGGGGTTGTTTGGGTTCTGGTTGTGGTATGGGCTGTTTGGGTGGTGATTGTGGAGATGGATTTTTGTGAGGTGGGGATTGAGGTGATGGGGTTTGTTGTTGGTTGAGGGATGTTTTAGGACCTGGCTCAGGCTCAATCTCTTTAGCACTCCCTTCTTCTTTTGGTCCATTTCTTCCTCCTTCACTCTCCTTAAAATTTTCAGTTGCTGGGACATTTCCTTTGAGACTTGAGTCTTCTAGCTCCATTGACTTATGTTTTCTTGTCAAAATTTCTTTGTCAGCAGCCTCACCTTGTAACACACCTTCTTCCGCAAGCTTTTCTTTTTCTGTCAAATGAACACTCCTCATTATCCTCAGTGGGATACTTGAGAGCATTCATGACATTAAACTTAATCTCTTGATCATTGACTCTCATAGTCAATTCTCCCTTCTGGACATCAATCAAAGTCAGGGAGTAGCTAGGAATGGTCTCCCAAGAATGATAGGCACCTCTTTATCCGCATCAAAATCAAGAATAACAAAATCCACAGGAAAAACAAATTTGTTAACTTTAATAAGCACATCCTCTATTATCCCTTCGGGATAGGCTATGGACCCATCTGCTAACTGAAGGGTAACAGTGGTAGGCCTAACAATACCAATACCAAGCTGTTTAAATATGGATTTGGGCATCAAATTGATGCTTGCCCCCAAATCACAAAGTGAATTACCAAAATAAGATTTACCCATAGATCATGGTATGGTGAATCTGCCAGGATCCTTCAATTTTCTTGGGATCTTGTTCTGCATGATCATGCTGCATTCTCGAGTCATTGCTACTGTCTCAAATTCTCCTAATCTCTTCCTCTTGGTGAGTACTTCCTTCATGAACTTTGCATAGTTTGGCATTTGTTGAAGTGCCTCCACCAAGGAAACATTGATGTGGAGTAGCTTCAGCACCTCTAAGAATTTACCAAATTGTTTGTCTTCATGAGCCTTCTTCAGCCTTTGAGGAAAAGGAGGAGGATGGTACTCTTGGACAAACTTAGGTGATGGAACAGGTGCAATGTCATATGCTGCAACATTGGATGCTCCAGCATTGCTTGAATACGATGTTGGCGCATTGGATGCCTTTCAGTCTACCTAATGCTCCAGCGGTATTCATGGATTACATGAACCGAGTCTTCCACGCGTACCCTGATCAGTTTGTAGTCATTTTCATTGATGATGTCGTGGTGTACTCGAAGACCATTGAGGAGCATGTTCAACACCTCCGCATTGTTCTGAGTGTACTCCGAGAAAAGAAGTTGTACGCAAAGCCTTCGAAATATGATTTCTGGATGCCTGAGGTAAAGTCTTTGGGACATGTGATTTCCCAAGTCGGGAGTTTCTGTAGATCCCAGTAAGAAGGAAGCGGTGTTGAATGGGAGTGACCGACGTCAGCCGCAGAGATCAAAAGTTTCTGGGTCTAGCCGGTTACTATCAGAGATTTGTTAAAGGGTTCTCACAGTTAGTTTTCCACTAACTCGGTTAACTCGTAAGGGTCATCCGTTTACGTGGGATGCCGATTGTGAAGAATGTTTTCAAGAATCGAAGATTTTGACTTCTGCTCCAATCCTGATTCTTCCGGATCCGTCATTGGAATTTTAAATTTTCGATGACGCTTCAGGGAAGGGTTTAGGATGTATTTTTATGCAAAATCAACAAGTGGTAGCTTATGCATTCAGACAATTAAGGTCTCATGAGAAGAGTTATCCAACTCATGAATTGGAGTTAATAGCTATTGTGTATGCACTGAAGATTTGGAGACGTTACCTGTATGGGTCTCGTTTTGAAGTTTTTAATGGTCACAAGAGTTTAAGGTATCTGTTGATCAGAAAGAACTGAATAGCAGGCAGAGGAGTGTGTAGAATTTCTGAAGGATTATGACTTCGGGTTGAAGTATCATCCAGGAAATTCCAATGTTGTAGCTGATGCGAGTAATAGGAAATCGCTACACACGGCAGTATTATGATGCATTAGATGGAATTATTAGAGTCTGATAGAGACTTAAATCTGAGTTCAAGATCAAGGGGAATCCGGTTAGTGTTGAGCCATATGAGGATCTCTAGTTCCCTAAGGGATTCTATACGCTTAGCACAGGAAGTTGATGTGAAGCTACAATCACAAAGGTATTTCCAGATTTTACCATGGATAGTTATGGAGTCAGTTGTTTCAACGGTAGAATCTGTGCGGCCGATGATGAGAACGATAAAAGGCAAGTGTTAGAGGAAGCATACCGAAGTTTATATTCTGTTCCAGGGTGTACAGAATATAAAGCAGATGTATCAGTGGCGAGGTATTAGTTTGTTAACCTCTCCTTTGTGAAGGTTAACAAGGAGATAGTATTATGTGATTCCGTTTGACAAGCCAAACGTGAATGCGAATATGAAAATGAGGTGTCTGTTGACTGTTTTTCACATTGCGAATAAGCACCAAAGGATTAATTGATGGATCTACTGCAAGGGACTGGAATTTCCGAAGTGAAGCTTGGCGTGCGGTGTGGTAGTTTTGAAAAATCGTTTTTGTGAAAACCCGCATGCTAAAGTTAATTTTGGGAACGAGTTAAGAGGCTAATAGAATATGATTGAGGAGGAAAATCCTAGGAGGATTACTTAGGTTGAGGAGAAGCTCTCAACGCTATTGAATAATTCGGAAAGGAGCTGAGTTCTGTTTGATAGTTGTTTGGAGAACAACTGAGGTGATTTTCATTACGTTCAATTGATTTGACGTCCCCGTGGTTTATTTCTGCGTTTAAGATAAACGTTTCTGGTAAATCCTCATTCCATCTTCTTTCGAAAAGTGTTATCTCGAAATCTTGGGGGCGAGTCAAGAAGTTTCACAAGTGATTTTTCGTCACATTGTCGGTGTGTACGGAAACTGTTATGGATTTTAGAAGATTTGTTGAGGTCGTGTTTACACCCTTCGAGAAAATTATGTTTGTACTTATCTCTACCGTGGAGTACCAAATTGTGGATCTTATCTTCGACCTGTATCTCTATCAAGTGTCTTGTATTAAACCCTTTGATTTAGATTAATCAAAGTTGGGGAGTAAGCGAGGATAACTGGAATGAAGCTGCGGAAGTGTTTTCGAACGCGGTGCCGAGCCTATGTAGGCGAAAGAGAAGTTTCTCGTGTTGATTCGTAACCAGAGAGTTCGTACCAAGGTAGTAGTGGATCATACTTGGAGATTGATGTGCCAACTCGGGAAGGTTTTCTACCCTAATTTCGTTAGTTCGAGATTGTTTTCCAGCAAATTTTGACCTTTCTGAGAATGTCAACCCTCGGTTAGTCGGATGAAAGACTTAGCGAAATTTTGAGGACAAAATTCTTTTAAGTTGTGGAGAATGTAACATCCGCAAAATAATTAACCGAATTATTTGGGTGTTAACCCAATTGAATTAATTTAGTACTTAACTGGTAAATTTACTGAGTGCTAAAATTAATTATTGGTTGCCATCGGATCGTTAACCGGATAATACGGACCAAAAAAGTTTTGGAATCGAAATAGGAGATTTCGATCAATATGGTAATTTGACCGCGTTACAACAAATATATTAAATAAATATATATATGTATAAGTGGGTGTGTGTGAGTGAAGAGAGAAAGAATTAATTAAATAAATAAATATAAGTGTGTGTGTGTATTAATAAAGAAAGGAAAGAATTAAAGAAAGAAGGAAGAAAAGAAAGAATGCGAGAAACAGAGGGGAGAAGAGAAAAAGAAAAGAAGAGAGAAAGAAAGGGGGAGGAAGAAGAAGAGGAAAAAGGGGGCAATTCCGCTCATCAAAACGACTTCCGTCCAACACAAAAAATGCTCAGCGTTACTTCCTCTTCGATTTGGTACCAAGAACTTCATCATCAACTCACTCTCTCTCATTTTACCATTTTCGATTTGAGAGGAAAAAATAGAGGTTTTGTGGTTCAAGCTCAAAGGAAAGCCTAGAATGGTGGTGAGGAGCGAGCTCAAGGTCGAATACGCGAATATTGAAGTCCGATTTTGAGTTTTTGAAGAATTGAAGGTTAGGGATCAAATTGGGGTTTTTGGTGAATAGTAGCTTTTGGAGGTTAGTGATGATGAATAGTGTTCGTGGAAGATTTCGTGGAATTCGGCATTTCGGTCAAAAAGATGTTTCGTGATCGAGCGGAAAGTTTTGGAAGCGGATTGGAGCGACGTCGGAACGGAAAGTTTATGCGGGGAATGTTCGTGTGGTTACTCGGCGAATTCGGCTCGATCGTGGTTCACGCTTCAAGGGTGAGTTCTACTCACGTTTAGGATTTTATGTTTCGAATTAATTAATTAACTGTTTTATCGCTTTCGCTGGACTGGAATATTTCTGGATATTGTCTGTTTCGGGTTAGGAATCGATCGGAGCGAGTCTCGAGTTGTGTCGCGTTGAAATGGAATTTTTGGTGATTTGATTTCGAAAGATTTTGACTTAAAAACCGTTAATTGGAAAATATGTCGCGTTTTGGTAAAATCCGTTTTGAATGAGTTTTTGATTGACTTGAATGATTGTGTGACTTTGATTGGAACTGTTTTTATAGTTGTCAAAACTGTTTTCAATCGGAACGAGAATAGGAATTGAGCGGAATCGCGGTTTTCGCGCGAAACCGCCAAAATCTGCCTTAACAGACCCCCTGCTGCCATTTCGCGCTCCACTTGCGCCCCAGGCGCGACTCCAGCGCAATTTGGCAGAACTTTCTGCCAGTTCGCGCGTCTCTTGCGCGCCAGGCGCGACTCCAGCGCCAGTTGGCAGAATTTCAGCAACCAAACACTGTTTTTCGTTTCGCGATAACTTTTGATCCGGGAACCCGATTGAGGTGTTCTAAGATGCGTTTTAAAGCTTATTCAGAGGCCTAACTGAATATTCTATTTTTAAGGCAAAATGAACTGTTTTTGATACTGAAAATTGTGTCGAAAAGTGGTCAAATAGAGTGCGAGTGTGAACTTGAATTTTATAAAACTTGGAATTAAAGTGTTTCATTGATTGTCTGATTTGATGGACCGTGAGTTCATAGTGCTGTAGATATATATATATATTATATCGAGTTTGGGTGACGACCCATGTTGACATACTAGGCGGGGAAGTCATGAACCCTTACCCTAGGCTCTGGGCCATTAGGAAACACTATTGGTTATGGGGTTCGCCGGGATTAGCAAGTGGATTGCGGTCGGTGTTGTGTCAAAAGTTTGTGCTACGTTCATCGGGATTAGCAAGTGGATTGCGGTCGATGGTATGTAGAAAGGCCTAGGATATTAGTTCATCGGAATTAGCAAGTGGATTGCGGTCGGTGTCCTATTAGATCGAAGCCTTATTGTATGGTACACCGGGATTAGCAAGTGGATTGCGGTCGGTGTCGTGTCAAACCTTAAAAATGTTTTAAACGGACCGAGAGTGTTAGTAGGGGTTCCGGTAGAACTCACTGAGATTGTATCTCACTGTTTATATTTTGTGGTTTTTACAGAGAAACTGGGGAAAAAGAAAAGGTGAAGAAGCACAGCTAGGTGGTGTGCATATGAAGACGGTGAAGACTTAGTTTTCATTGTTATTTTCTTTCCCTCGAGATTTTGTATTTTCGATTGTATAACTTGTATCAGTAAAAGTTGTAAAATCGTTTCCGCTATTTCTTGGTATTTGGATATTGGACTCTAAGTTATGAGTTGTTTTTATTTATGTTCAATATCTAAAACAGGAAAAATATCTCTGATTATTTTATGATGGTACACTTGGGTATTTTTACTCGATAAAATTACCGGGGTGTTACAATTGACATGCTCCTTCCCAGAGGTTTGTGAAGTTGAAGCTTCTGTAGTGAATGGTAATGATCCACTTGGTCTTTCAATAAGACTTCCATGGAGTTGTCTAGTACTGGTGTAGGCGGTCTTTGGACTTGTTGAGAAGGGAATCCTGGTGGAGTGGAGGGTGCTGCAGCATTGAGTGTTGTAGCTGCATTGTTGCTCCAATTGAAATTTGGATGGTTTTTCCACTCAGGATTGTAGGTATTTGAGTAAGGATTGTTATTCTTGTCGTACCCTTCATAGTTGACAGAAATAGGGTTGCTAGGGCATTCTTCATACAAATGTCCTCCTCCACAACTTACACAGCTAGTTGTTCCTGGAGGGGCTTATTCAATTGCAACTGCTTTGGTTTCTGTTGGTGCTGTAACATTGGATGCTACTTGAGTTGATAGAGTTGTGACTTCACTGAATTCATGCACCCCAGCTATTTTCTTTTGAGCATTGACCCTTTCTGTAGGCCATTGGTAGCTGTTGGTTGCAATATTTTCTATAAGCTCACAAGCTTCATTATAGGATAAATTCAATAACACCCCACCAGATGACGCATCAAGCATGAGTCTGGTTTGTGGTTCCAACCCATTATAAAATGTTTCCCTTTGAATAATAAAAGGGATTCCATGGTAGGGACATTTTCTTAACAATTCTTTCCATCTTTCCCATGCTTCAAACAGTGTCTCAAATTCTTTTTGTCTAAAAGAAGTAATGTCATTTCTCATCCTGGCATTTTTAATAGGTGGATTGTATTTTGTCAAAAATATTTCAGCCATTTCATTCCAAGTGTGGATAGAGTTAGGCTCCAATGAAATAAGCCAAGCCTTAGCTCTATCCTTCAAGGAATATGGAAAAAGTTTGAGTCTAAAAGCATCTTCTGAAACTCCAGGTATGAGAAAATTACTACAAACTTCTAGAAATTGTTTTAAATGTAAATGTGGGTCCTTAGTAGGTGCACCACTAAATTGACCAATTGTTTGAAGCATTTGAAACATCATAGGTTTAAACTCAAAATGGTTTGTATTGAGCTTAGGCCTTACTATGCTAGTTTGCATAGTTTGAGGGTTAAAAACAACATAATACCTCATAGTCCTGTTTCTATCATTAGCCATACCTGTGGTTAATAGATTGATGAATTGCTACCTATAACCATCCTCATGATCACTCAGAGAGCCTGAGAAATCTGTTATAGGTCCTCTGCCACTTCTATTGGAATTCCTACCAGAACCACTGACAGTACCATGTTCAGACATTGTGTATCTGCAACTGCTTCTGTTTCTTTGTTGTCTCTGAATGCTTCACTACCTTCTAAATCTCCTTTATATCTCAGGGTCTAACTGATATTATGGTGTATGGGACCTGTGCATAAAATGCTAAACACAAGAAAAGAACCAAAGTAAGATGATCACTAATTTACTACTAATATATATACACAAATATATGTGCAAGTATACACAATTGTAACAAGTAATAAAGTGAAAGTAGAGTATCGTTCCCACAGGGATTGGATTAATTTACAAGTTTAAAATCAATAGTTCACTAGTGGAAGGTAACCAATAAACATGCAAGAATGTAAAATAACATAAAAACAAACAATCAAGTTGAGTTGTAAAATATGATGAGAAAGTAGTTTAGCTTATGCTTACTATTACTAAGGACATACAAACTAATGTAAATAACATGTTCATATTACTGAAAAACACAAAGGAAAAGAAATAGAGTAGAAGATACACGGTTTAGTTCCCTTTGCATAAATCATCCCCGTAATGCTCCAGCATCGCTCGCAGCATCACTGTGCAGGGAGCATTCCTTGTGCAGAATGTAGTTGCGTGAAGGTGAAGGAAGAAGTTGTCAAGTTCTTCCTCTTCCAATGAAACGAGCTCCAATATGATTATTAAGTGATAAATTTTGGTCTATGTGTGTATGAGAAGATGAAGGGTATTTATAGGCTCCTTGAGAGAGGTTTCTTCATGGTTGGGTTTACTTGGAGAAGAAGTTGATTTCTTTTGAATCCATGTGCCTCAAAAAGTAGATTTGACCTTTGCTTTATTAAAGAGAAGAGGTCCTATAGCGAATTGACAAGTGTCCTAAAAAGGTGGCTCCCTTGAGTGAGGTTTCTTCATGATGAAGTTACTTAAGGGTGAAGTAATTTCCCGCTTGCATCACTTGCTTTTATAAAGTTTATTTGAACTTTCAACTCTAGAAAGTAGGCCTATAAGCATGGGCAAATGTTTCTGAAAAAGATGCAAGTTGTAGGCTATGATGTCATAAAGTGGTGCTTGAGATGATCCACTTGTGCCACTTGCTTAACTTTTTGACTTTTGAGCTCATAGTGACGACAGCACGGTAATGTTGTGGCATCCATTGCTTTTGCTCCAGTGTTGTAGCTGTTTACACCCAAAAATAACTAGGTCGTAGGCCGAGGGCTGAATGAGAGAAGAGAGCATAATTGAAGTGTTGAGGCAGGCCACTAGACAAAGATTTGAGAGATATTTGCCAAAGAGAAGAACGCAAGAGAAGCCCTCGGGGCATATCAAAAGATCACCCCCCGAGGAGAAGCGAGCAAGGCCGAGGGAGAGCAAAACCTCAACCTATAGAGTGCCACGGCCAGAGTGGGCTCGGGTGCCTGAGTTGTCATCCGAGGACAAAGGCTAGTTGAGTAAGCCAAATGGCTGAGGTAAGGAAGGTTTGCTTGGAAGGCAAGTAAGAGAGAGGCACGAAGACAGAACGTGGAAGCAGTTGAAAGATCAAGCGAATGAGCGAAGCCTTGAAGAGCGGAGTGAGGGAATTCACCCCACTAACCGTACTAGTGAGATCGTGGGTGGTTACTCCGCCTCCTTAGGGCTTAGGAACGATGATAATCGTTGATCTTAGATTGATCCAACGGTAGGCAAATGTTGACTGTGTTAGTGGCCGACGAGGGCCTATGTATATAAAGAGGAGAGCAATTGTACAAAATAGACACATCAATCAAACCAAAACTCTACGTTTATTTTTATCTATATTCTTTATCGCATTTTTATCTTTATTTTTATGCATTAACCAGTAGTATAATCCAAACCTCGCAGTCCCCCTCACCCAACCTGGCCCTTTCTAGAGGAGTCAAGATACCCACAGCCAAGGAGCAGAGTTCCCTCCTTGGCGCAATCGCTTGAAGAACAGAGGAATCAAAACACTTGTTCAAACCTTTGGCCGAACCCACGGCTAGGACCTAAGAGTTTGACAGAGAGAAACAAATTGGCACACTCGATGGGACTAGAATGGATGAACAGACCATTGCGTTTGATTCGCCTTGACTGGATTATCATTGGCGTATGCACTTACGCTTTGGTAGAAACTTAAGCATGGAGTCACCTTCGACATCAAAGAAGGCAACTGCTGCCAAAGCCAAATCATGGGACCAGTAGGTGTCTCAGGGAATACTATTGCAACGGTTACTCCTGAATCGAATGAACCACCTCATCAAGGGGAGGAGCCCGTGGTGATGACTACATCATTTATTCGACAACAGATAGATATGGAGATACATGATATAATGTACCAAGTGTCCCAACAATTGGCTGACATAGTTAAACCTAAGGTGTACAATGAGGTGCAGCAGGCCAAGGAACTGAACACAGGCATGCAACGCAAGGTAGCAACGCTACTAACCCCATTTTCCCTGACCAACCGCAGGGAGGACATCCTACTTCTATGGGAGGCACGCATCAGTCCCTGCCATACACCAACCCTGTTGGACCTCAGCAGGCATCCTCCTATACTTCTATGGGAGGAATGCATCAGTGTTCACTGAGTGGGAGTTTGACTGGGCCTCAACAGACGTTTTTTCATCAGGTATGCCCTATTCCTGTGATTCCTCAGCCTGTTACTTTTTCCACTGCCAACACTGGGGGGCAGTTTTTGGCGAATCTCACTAATGCGACTTCTCTTCAGCAGGGACAAGTGCAATTGTCCGGAAGGCCGCCCGAGGCAGTAGGCTCGTTCGGTTTGCCGCAAGAACCATCCTATGGATGTTTTGCCACGGCTAACTACCCGGCGTACGCAGGGGGGCAAGCCTTCGCCCCGGAATCAAGGAATGGCAGGATCAGTGGGTATTTCCCGAGTCAGCAGCCATGGGCCCAGAGCCCACCTGGCTCGACAAGCCTACCTCCTAGTCAGCCGTACTCCGGAGCACTCAGTACCTACCCGGTGGGTTCCTATATACAGACACAGATGGGTGTTGCCCCGGCCGAGCAGCCATGGAATCAACTTCCAACTCACCGAGGCATGCAAGCATCTGTAGCAGGAACTGACCTTGTTAACCTGGCCCAAGTAGTGTCTGGACAACCATGGACAGACGCTCCACCTCAGGACTCCACCCGAAAGACCATCGGGGGCCCAACTCCTGGACCCTAATTAGATAGACGACACCATCAAGAGGTTTTTCGGTGTTCAGTTGAAATCGCTCAATCGGCCAGTGTACAGGAAGTCTTACCCCGAATGGGTGGACAGATTGGTGCCTCTGCCCAGAGGATTCAAAACCCTGACTTTTCCACATTCTCCGGGGATGATGGTAAGTCTACTATGGAGCACATCGGCCGATTTACGGCCTAATGTGGGGAAGGAAACTAGAATGAATTCCATAAGTTGGAGCTGTTCCTCTTGTCTTTGACAGGGACTGCCTTCTCTTGGTATTCTTCTCTCCCACCTGATTCTATACAGACCTAGGCAGACATGGAAAGACAGATTTATTAGCCACAGCTCGAAGTTACCGCAGCCGATCTCATGAATCTACGACAGAAGGTGGATGAGGCTGTGGCCGACTTCATTGAAATTCAGAAAGATGGCCGGAAAGTGCTCAGTACCCTTTCCAGAATTTCAACTTACTTCCATGACCATCTCTGGAATGCACTCTCAATTGAAGGAGATGCTTGTGGGACAAGCTTGTAGTGACCTCAGTGGCTTGGCTTCCAGGGCAGTACAGATTGAATAGTTTATACAAGAAAGAGAAAGGAAGAGGGCTACTAGGGATCGAGGGCCTCAGTTAATATCGGTAGTTGACTTAGCCGAGGACTCAGACTATGACGAATCAGCCGATTACACGGCAGACATCCTTGTGGCTGAGATAGTCAAAGGTAAAGCTTACCTCTGCCCCGTTCTTAAGCCTGCCAAGGGAAAGGAGAGGGACGAGGCAGAGAACAAGGTTGAATACTCCTTTGATATTTCCAAGGCTGATCAAATATTTGATTATCTCCTCAAAGACAAACAGATTAAGCTCCTCGACGGCCATAAGATTCCCCCTTCTGAAGAAATAAAAGGGAAGAAGTACTGTAAGTGGCACAATTCATTCAATCATGTCACCTCCAATTGCATTATCTTCCGCAAAGCCATTCAAGAGGCTATAAAGAAATGGAGGTTCAAGATGGCCGATAAGGGGACACGGGAGATGAGCATCGACACGGATCCTTTCTCCAACATGAACATCATCATGGTCTCCTTCTTAGGAAGTGACCGCAGGAAAGGAAAGAAGAAGTATGTATGGGTTCCCAAGCAGGAGACTCCCCCAGAAAAGAAGGTGTTTGTCTTCGACGGATTGGGGTCACCCCCCAAAGGAGCTACGGTGGAAGACCGCATGGCGCTCTTACAGGAGAAACTACAGTTGGGAGGGCCGACCCAACCCTAAGGGACCCAAAAGAAACTCTCAAAGCCAGGGTGCTTGTTCAGGATCTCAGAGAATTACATCTATCCAAGCTTAACCCTGAGAGTAATTCTGGGAGAAGCATGCCTCGGACCAGGGATGTGAGAGAAAGGTTCTAGCATACCTCACCTAGGGGGAAAGGCAGACCTGCCAATGATTCAATTGGGCAAGCCACTATGCCAAACCCAGGCGAAGAATCTCGTCCCCAAGAGGAAAGAAGGGTGGCGCAGGTCACCGAGGCCCAAGGCTCAACATCAGTAGACATCACTGTGCTAAACGACCATGAATTAAGGGCTGTCAGAACAGTGAAGCCACCATCAGAAGTGCCACAGGATCAGTGGATGACGCAGGCAGCAGCGAAAGCACCAGCGCCTGGGGTTGCCTCTAAATCTCGTTCACATAAGAGGAGGCAGCAAAGGGCGATGGTTTACAACAGAATGAGGGAGACACTTCATCCCCTTTACTCTTATTTTATGTTTGTTGTTTTCAATGATGACAATGTATGATTTAAGTGTGGGGGGTGTATTTTAGTAACTTAGTAGTTTTTCTTTTTATTTTAATTTTTTTTTGTTTTTTAGTTTTCCTTGTTTTTTAAAAAATAAAAAAATTTCATATTTTAGCATGTTTTTCCATGAGTTCTTTGTTTGTACAAGTTGTGAGTGAGTTTGACTATTCTAAGACCATAGGTGTTTTGACATGATTTGATTGATTTCTTGTTGCTCTTGGTATAATAAGTTGGATGTGAGCACTAGATTTTGCATCATCTGTGATAATCAGTGTCCCTGGTGAGAATTGAGCCTTTTAATGGATGGACTACATTTTTCCATTCTCTTCTTTCTTGTGTGTGATTCACTCATGTTTGTTAGTTACTTTAGAACTTGACTTGATTCTTGTTGAAACACTTGTTCACATGCATGTTTGAAATGATCTAGGCAATTTTGTTTTTTTAGCTACTAGCCAAATAAGCCTACCCTGAATTTATCCCTTTGTGTAAGCCCCTTTGAGCCTTTTTATCTCATTCTTTGTTTTATAGCTCATTACAAGCCAATAAGTGAAAAACAATGTTATTACCCAATCTTAGAGGGTGAAGGAGCTTTGATTTGAAAATTGTCATATCCATAAGTATGGGGGTGTCCAAATTGTGGTTCTCACTTGAGTTAGTTCTTGGGTTCTCAAGAAAAGTTTGGCAAGTACATTTGTATAGAAAAATACTCCCCAAAAAGAAAAAAAAGAAGAAGAAGAAATGAAAAAAAAAAGAAAAAAAAAAGAAGTGTATCTTTTTATTTTTGTATCAAGAAGAGTGAATGTTGTGTGAAGAGAGTTATGGAGAGAAGTATCAAAATAGAGAAATTTATCATACCTTGTTGAAGTTGGATCCTCTCATGCTCACTTTACAATTGATTTTCATTGCTTCTTTGCCCTCTTTGATTCTTTTTAGCTTAGTTCCCCTTAGGATTATCCCACCTTGACCTTGGCCCCATTACAACCCTTATAAAGACCTTTTGATCTTATGTGCATGTGTTCTTAAGTGTGGATGTTAGAAGCTTGTCAAGCATATGGTAGTGCTAACTTTTATTGATGTGCTTATTATATATATATGTGAGTAAACACAAGCCTAGACACTTGAGTGATTGCGAGCATTACTCATACATATCCTGTGAGAACTCATCACTTATGATTCACTCTTTGGTGTTCTATCCTCTTGTTTTCCTTGATTGTAATTAAGTGCTATCTTTGATTGTCATTCTCCTTGAAGCCTAGGAAAAGCATCTCTCTTATGACTTTGCATTCTTTGGGTTTATTGGAAATTCATGTATTGTTTTTGTGTCTTGTTTTGTGTGTTTTACCCAGAGTGCAAAAGCTTAAGTGTGGGGGAATTTGATCAATGCATTTTAATGCACTTTTTATAGCTTTGCACTTGGTATTTTTGATTGTGTTCTATGCCTAATATTTAATTCTTAGCGCGTTTCTAGATTTTGGGTCTTATTTGAGCAATATAGTAATTTCTTGTTTAATTCCTGTTTTTATTGCATATTGACCCTTATCTACTCTGCAGGTCATAATTTTGGCTGTCGTTATCCGATTCAGGCGTGAAAGCATGCGTTGGAAAGATAAGGAACAGAGCTACAATTTTTCTGTTGAACTCGAAACCCAATTCTGAAGTCTTAAAGGTAAAAACTGCGAATTACCGAAGCAGTACTGTGTAAAACGGGTTTCAGGGCCGAATATTAGTTTATTAACGAGCTTTTATCCATGAACCCGTTTAGGGATTTAGGTTTTCGTTTTTAGTATTATAAGATACAGTTTGATCAACCGTTTTTCACTCTCTTACGCATTATCATATACTTTACAAAACTTTTGTGCTCTAGCCTTCATGTAAGCCTAAACTCCTAAGTTGATTCATCGATGAAAGGCTGCCGTCTACGGATTTTGAGGTTCGGTGCCTAATGTTAATTCGTTTATTTCGTTTTTAGTTTTCAATTTTTTCTTCTCTATCAATTCCACAATTGAATTCATTGTTTGCAATTTTTCGTCTTTGTGTGATGCTTAATTACCCAGATTCTGCTTATTTGCTAGGCAAAGGGGGTTGTATGTGAATGTGCTTTTCGCAAGGGGGGTTGTATGTGAATCTGCTTAATTCAAAGGGGGTTGTATGTGAATCTGCTTTTCGCAACTCTTAACTATTCGGGTTATTTAATCGTTTGTTTTATTTAATTTGAGTAGGAATTGATAGAGGATTGATTGAATTCAGTTATGATATTGATTGCGTTTAGTGACGCTTGTTCACCATCACAATTGATTGAACACGTTGTTTTGCCGCTTGCTTTAAAACGGTGTGAATTCGTATAAACTAATTGACGCTTGCTTGGTTAGTTTATTATTAGTCAAGAACTAAAACCTTGAACGAGTCTTGCACGAATATTAGGAACCAATGATAAATCCGAGACGCGCACCCGGAACCGGTGAATCAATTGTCACTCTAAGATTGTTAAACACCTCAAATAGAAATCGTTCTTCCAAAAACCCCTTTTTATATTGTTAATTTCATTCTTGATTTTGATAATTTCAGTAGTTAGAGGTCCTCGTGAGACGACCAAGGTCTCTTACCTTGATACTATATTTACCCTTTAAATTATTTTGATCCGCGTACGACCGTTGATCACCTGCAGAGGTAAAGATGTTCGAGGCTGTTTTCTACTCTCCTCATTTGCACCTCATCTCCATCCCAAGGAATTATGAGGAAGGTGGCATAGAGTCTTGTGACTGGACCAAAATGAATTTTGAATTCAAGATGTTGACCGACCCACGACCTAGCAATAAGGATAATGATTAATCTCCCACTAGAGGTACAGAGCCTGCTGGATCGGTTGAACCTATTCCAGATTGAATCCAGCATTGAAGAGGCTTTGTTTAGTGCAATAGATGAAGAGCACGAACTCGAGGAACACTCCTACCAAGAGGATTCGGATGACTCCCTCGACGGGACGTTGGCCGAGCCTCCTCACCTGGAGCCCATCCCGAGGAAGATGCCTGGTGTGTGGAAATATGTGCAAGTATACACAGTCACAAACAAGTAGTATAAAAGATCGAACCCACAGGGATTGGATTAACTCTTGTAGTTTAAAAGTGTATAAATTAGTGTGAACTATACTACTGACAAACTGGGATGATGGTGATAAGTAAACAGAATGTAAATATGCACTAAAATATGAAGGAAATCAGTTGAGAATGATAGTTGAGATGTCTTCACTAAAAAAATCACTTTTGAGAGTTTGTGTGTTTATGTGGTGCAGATGCATTGAGTGCAGCTGCATCAGTATGTGCCTTTCAGCTACTTTCTTCAGAGTTTCGTTACAAGCTTCCTATGTCTAGGCTTGCTAAATAAGTTCACTCCTGCCTTTGAAGTACCCGCTGTATCACCCTAAGGACTATGTTATCCTATGTCTAGGACTTAACATGGTTTTAACAAAGTTTCCTTTATTACTCAAGTTAACAAAGCCTTCATTAAAACACTCACCCTTATTAGTCTTGATTTCTAGTTATAAACCATGTCTGTGAATATAACTCTACTTATTCTAAGCGATCAACCTTAAAATAAGATGGATGTAGTATAACACAAGAACCAAAATGCATACAACACTTAAAAGCACAATAACTTACTCAAAAACTCATTATAAAGTTAGAACATCTCAACGAGGTTTAGCTCATAATATGCATTGCAAGGCAAAAATAGATGAAATGAAACATGTTGATATAATGGAAAATACAAGAGATATCAATAGGGTAGAGATTACACTGATTGAAGTACTCTTGCATAAGTTTGCCCAGCAGTGCAGATGCACTGATTTCCCGCACCTAACTAAGATGAAGAAGTGAAGGGAGAAGTCGTCAATTCCTTCTTTACTTCTTGCAAACTAACTACTAACTTAAAACTATAAAAAGAAATAAAATACAAGAAAGGAAACTATCTTATTGTATGTGAAATGGATTGCGAATTAATTGGATTGTTTTCAAGTGAGAAGTGGAAAGCTTTTATATAGCCTTGGAGGTTTCCTTCAAGTGAGGGTTTGCTTGGGGATCAAGATAACCAAAGGAGGCTTAACCATGGTTACTTTTCAGAACTTGGATAAAGGCAATTGAGTCCAACACTCAACCTCAAAGAGAGGTCCAATCGTGTTAGGCCATGTGTCCTCTATGAGTGATCCTTCATGATGGTCTTCTATTGTGGGCGCCTCCTCTTGCATGTTGGCATGTGCCTCCATGTGACTTGTGACTGAGCATGATGTCATGGAGATGTTTATGCATTGGTATGAATTGAGGTGCTTCCAATGTGGGGTTATCCGTCTTTAGTGCAGGGTGGTGCAGATGCACTCAGGTGCAGTTGCTCTGTTGTAAATGTATTTAGTGCAAATGCAATGTTGTTTTCCGGGTAGAGTTGCATCAACTGCAGGTGCAGTGAGCAAACAAATCAAACATACCAATATACATACAAAAACGCTTAAATCATTGCATAACCCTCTTTGAAACTTAGAATGTTGTAACCTTACTCATACTACTATATTTAACACATATTACACTTGATTTAAAGCAATTTGTTATGTTTAGATGCATAAATAACTCTATATAAAATAGAGTTATCACACCCCGAAACTTAAACCATTGCTTGTCCTCAAGTAATGACAAAAAGAAATTACAAACAAGATTTTCATGTTTTAAGAAGAACAGATCAGCTCATATCTTTTCAAAGAATGATGATTTTGCAATGAACTTTATTTTCAAAACATTTTGTCTTGGTGCCTTTGAGTTCCCAAACATCCGAAGTTATTAAAAACTCATTTATGTGAGTGTGTGCCCCACTGAGGATCAATCAGTTCCAAAACTAAGTAAAAAGTTTCTTTTAGCCTTTGGAAAATTTTAGATCACGTTTGGTCAAAGCAAAAAGTGTTTCAAAATATAGACTAGACTAACAACATCTTCAAGACTTGGGGGGCTTTAAGCACAACTAAGGACTTTCGTTGAGTATTTCAAAACTGTTGAGTCAATGCACTATCTTTATTTTTTGTGGTTCATTTCTTGGTGCAGATGCACCTAGGTGCAGGTGCACTGTGTATTTTTGTGAAGTGCAGATGCACTGAACTTTTTGTAATGGTGCAAGTGCATTGAGTGCAGCTGCACTTGATACTACATTTCAAGATTTGTAGCATATATTGCCCTCCTCACTGACCTCCTTATGCATACTTTTTTCCTTTGGTTTGATTTTCTTTTCTTCTTTTTCTTTCTTTTCTTTTGCATTTTGATGCTTTTCTTTTCTTTCAAACCAAATGCACTATTAGAACAGGTTCAGTTAATGACTTAGGCAAATATAGCTAGTTATAACATTTTGAACTCTTTTGTAGTGATTTTGGGAACCTATTTGTATTGACTACTCTAAGTTTCTCATACTCAGCCTTAGTATTCATGGAAACTCCCCCAAACTTAATTCCTTATGCTTTTCTATATTTTTAGTAAAAATTTAGCCTTGACCTTAGCTTTCTAAAAATTCCTCTTGCATCAGATAGTTTTTCAAATAGCAAGGTTCTTTTAAAAACTCAGTTTTGATGTGTCAAAGTAATAATAAAATTGATCATTTTGGGGAAAACAAGACTTCTTTTCTTTTTCTTCTTTCATCATTTAAAATTCAGTTCAAAGAATGCATTTGGCTAAGTTTGTGAAAAAGAATCAAAGCTGATCATGCTTCAAAAACTATCAAATCCTAAATAGAAACAATTTTGCTGCACCTCAAACTAAAGCTTATGCAACTAATGTTTTTTGTAAAACAGTTTTCTGAATTTTCAAAAGAAGCTTTGTTGATTGCATCATTTTAAAAATTCGAAATTAACTACTCACATATAGGCAAACAACAGAAAACAAACATACATAATTATTAAAACACGCAAGCACATGCATATAGTTTTTAAAGTGCTTCTCCCCCCCAACTTAAAGTTGAGCAGTGTCCTCACTGCTCCAAGTTAAATCCAAAAAGTAATTGTGTTCAAAATGGGGAGAGGGGTTAGTACATGTGGGATAGTAAAACATATAAGTAATAAAATAACAACATTTAAAGTTTTACTCTTTCGTGGCTCCACTCTTGAGCCTTGAACTTGCTCACCTGGGCTCTTGCTTGATTTTCTGCTTCTTGGCTTTTGGCTCTTTTGTCTTTGGTGCAGCTGCCTTTGGTGCAGGTACACCAGTTGCCTTTGGTCTTGCAGGAACTTTGGGTGCAACTGCATCAGACTGCACTGTTGGTGGTGGTTTGTCAGCTTGGTCATCTTTTGTCAGCTAGATGCATCAAATGCATCTGCACTGGTTCTTTTGCCTTTTCTACAGGTTGCTCACCAACTGCAAACTCAGCCTCTTTTGCTTGCTCTTTCTCAGTGGGTTGGTCTTTTTCAGTTGCCTCTTCCTCCATTGTGTCAGCACCCGTGGTTTCTTTGGTTATCTCCTTCTCATCAAATTGGTCTTTTTCTTGATTCTTTTCAACACCTCCTAGACCTGGGTCTTTTTGCACAGCTTGCAAAACCTTAGCAGCTTGCTTGAAAAATTTCTGGGTATTTCCCAGTTCTTCTCTCCTTTTAGCAGCAAGTTCTTCCAAGACCAGCTTCACAGTGTCTTCCTTATTCTTTGGAATGACTGTCACTACAGGAATGTGCTGGGGTGCTTCTGCACTAGGTGCAGCTGCACCAGTTGTCTTCTGTGCAGGTGCATTGAGTGCATCTGCACCAATGGGTGATTTTGGTGGTGATGGTGGAGTGGTTTCTGGTTGAGTTTATCTTGTTTTGGTGGCATACTTCCTTCTAGCCACAACCTCCATGTTCACTTCTTCCTCCTCAATGCTTTCAGACTCATCTTCTTCTACTTCTTTTTCAATGTCCTGTACTGCCTTTTTGGCTACAGGATCTTCTTCACTGTCCTCCATTTCTTCACTCATCAGTTCTGGTTCTTCCTCAATTATTTTCTTCTTCCCTTTTTGTTGTTTCTTAGTTACCCTCTTTCTTTTCAAATTCTTTTCCTTCTTACTTTCTTTCTTAACTTCTTCTTCTTCCATCATTTCTTCTCCCTCTCTTTCTTCCTCTTCTTCACTCTGAAATACCCAAGTTGGGAATACTGGGGTTTCTATTTGTGATGGCACCTGAGAGATTTCCATTAACCTGAGTTGCATCCGTTCATGCTGTTCTTGCTGGAATTTCCGAACTGCCCAGTGCTTTTGCACCAAGTGCTCTTGCACTAGGTTAGTTGGTTCCTTCATAATCTTAGTTCTTTCCTTCATCTCAGCAGATAATGGGCCAGGTGGATACTTCCTCTGTTGCTGTTCACTAGTACTAATTTCAACCCCTTGCTTCATGCACAGTTCAGTGATCAAACATGGAAAGAAAAGAAATCCTTCTTTCTTTGTTGAACAATCTAAAATTTGCTTATTAATTATTCTTCCTACATCCACATTGTCATCAGTTAAGATTGCATCCAAAAGGATCAATCTATCTTTAGAAAGTGTGTATGTGTGTGATGTAGGAAGAATAAAGCGATCAACAAAGAAATACCAGTTGCCTAGTTCAGGGATAATGTATCTACTTTTAAGTTTGAATGTGTGAGTGATCGTATCCCATTTGGAATTCTTTACTGCTATTCTAGCTTTTACCCTTTCCATGTCTTTCTTCCCATATTTTTCCACTTTTTCTTCAAAATTAGTACCATTATAAAATAGATTATAATGATCATTAATTTTTTTTCATCAAAGTAGACCCTTCTACCTCTAACTAAAGAGTGGTTCAGAATTTTACCTCCCTTATCAATTTGAATTCCTGAGTAGAACTCCATCACAATTTTCTCCAAGTAAAATTCCCTGTGCTATACAAACAAGTCCCAATACTGGTTGGTTATGGTTGCATGAAATTGGGATGAGCCTTCTTTAGATTGTACCCTCGTTTAGGTAGGAACTTCATTTCCCAAAAGTGAGCGATATCAGGATCCACTGGGATTGAAGCAGGTGCAGTTGCACTGGGCTGCTTGTTTGAAACTGGCTTTGATGATGGATTTGGCCCAGCTCTGGTTTTGCCTAAAGCTTTGCTTGCGCTTTGTTTGCGAACCATTTTGAACGAGTTTGCAGGGAAATTTGGAAAAAATTGTGAGAGGTTGAAGATGGGTGTTACAGAAATTTGGGAATTTGTGGGAGAGAGAAAGTAATTGGTGAGGTTTATGGTATTGTGATAGAGATGGTAACTGTGGGTGAAAAAACGGTAGCCATGGGGAGTTGGGTCGGTTTAAAGAGTGAATGAGTGAGTGGTTGGTTGATTTGATGGGTGGAGTAGCCGTTAGGGGTATGTGGGATTGCATGCACTAAGACACGTGGGAGTCTAGGTGGGACAACTCAACATCTCAGCCACTAATTATGTTTAAACGTTGTTGCGCTGGCATTTTTTTGAAAAGTTTTTCATCCAAGTGAAATTTTTGAATTTATGGTGCAGGAGCACTTGAGGAATGAGAAGTGCAGATGCGCTGAAACCTGTGTTCCTTCAAACGACTTGAAAACATCAAACTGAAAAAAAATAGCAAAATTAATATTTTAAAACATGGGTTGCCTCCCATAAGCGCTTGTTTTAAGAGTCTTTCAGCCTGACAATCTCCTTATCTTTAGAGATTTTGAAAATGTGTGGTGAATTTATCCCTCACCATATGTTCACCATAGTACATTTTTACTCTTTGGCCATTTACCTTGAAAGTGGTATTTGTGGCTGCATCATATAAATCAACTGCACCACGGGGATAGATTTTGACTAATTTAAATGGTCCTGACCATCTTGATTTAAGCTTTCCAGGGAATAATTTCAACCTAGAGTTATATAACAAGACCATTCCTCCTTCTCTAAGTGTTCTCTCCTTTGGATTTTCTTGTCATGCCATGCATTGGTTTTTGCTTTGTAAATTTATGCATTCTCATAAGAGAATTACCTAAATTCTTCTAATTCATTTAATTCCAAAAACCTTTGTGCACCTGCTTTGTTGAGATCAAAATTTAGTTTTTTTATAGCCCAAAATGACTTGTTTTTTAACTCAAACAGGTAGATGGCATGCTTTTCCATAAACTATCCTATAGGGGGACATACTTAATGGAGTTTTAAATGTTGTTAAGTATGCCCATAATGCTTCATCTAAGTATAAAGACCAATATTTTCTTGTTGGTCCAACCATTTTTTCAAGCATTCTTTTAATTTCCCTATTTGATAATTCAGCTTGTCCACTTGTTTGGGGGTGGTAGGCTGTAGCAATTTTATGTTTAATCCCATATTTTGCAAGAATATTTTCAATGAGTTTATTGCAAAAATGTGAGCCTTCATCATTGATGATTGCTCTTGGGGTACCAAATCTTGCAAAAATGTTTCTTAGAAGGAATTTACTAACAGATTTGACATCATTATTAGGTAATGCTACTGCCTCTAACCATTTGGACACATAATCAACAGCTACCAAGATATATTGGTTGCCGAAAGAGGGTGGAAAGGGACCCATGAAATCCATGCCCCATACATCAAAAAGCTCAATTTCTAAAATATTGGTTCTAGGCATTTCATGTCTTTCAGAAATATTACCTGCTCTTTGACATTTTTTACAAGTTTTGACCATTAAATATGCATCTTTAAACAAAGTAGGCCTATAATAACCAGACTGCAATACCTTAGCTGCTGTTCTGTTGCTTCCAAAGTGACCTCCATATGGTGCAGCATGGCAGTGCAGAAGCACTGCTTGCTGTTCTTCTTCAGAGATGGATTTCCTTATTAACTGATCTGGACACATCTTATAGAGAAATAGATCATCCCAATAGTATTGTTTGACTATGTAAAAAAATCTCATTCTTTGTTGGTAAGTCATATCCACTGGTACCACCTTGCTCACAAGGAAGTTGACTAAGTCAGCAAACCATGGTACATCTGCATTAGATGCATCTGCACCAGGTGCAGAAGCACTGGGTGCTGTTAAAATAACTTCCAACAGTTTTTCATCAGGAAAACTTTCCTTGATTTCTCCTTTCTGTGTACCTGTTTCTTCACCTTCAAGTCTAGATAAATGGTCAGCAACCTGGTTCTCCACCCCTTTTTTGTCTCTGATTTCAAGATCAAACTCTTGAAGGAGGAGAACTCATCTTATTAACCTTGGTTTTGCATCTTTTTTGGAAATTAAATACTTGATGGCAGAATGATCAGTATAAACAATAACTTTGGTGTCAACCAAGTAAGATCTAAATTTGTCAAATGCAAAGACCACTGCTAATAATTCTTTTTCTGTTACAGTGTAATTCATTTGAGCTTCAATTAATGTATTGCTAGCATAATAAATAGAATGAAAGATTTTATCATACCTTTGCCCTAAGACAGCTCCCACAGCAAAGTCACTAGCATCACACATCAATTCAAAAGGCCTGCTCCAATCTGGTGTTACAATTACTGGTGCAGTCACCAGTACCTTTTTGACCTTTTGGATTGCTTCCATACATGATTCATCAAAGTTGAATTGTGTGTCTTGTTGCAAAAGAGGACACAATGGCTTGGATATCTTTGAAAAGTCCTAGATAAATCTTCTGTAGAAGCCTGCATGACCTAAGAAGCTTCTAATTCCTTTGAGAGTTGTTAGAGGTGGTAGTTTTTCAATAACTACAATCTTAGCCTTATCCACCTCAAGACCTTTCTTTGACACTTTATGTCCCAACACAATGCCTTCTTGTACCATGAAATGGCACTTCTCCCAATTGAGCACTAAATTTGTTTCCTCACATCTTTGGAGAATTTTTTCTAAATTTGATAAACATAACTGAAATGTCTCTCCAAAGACTGAGAAATCATCCATGAAAAATACTTCCATTGATTGCTCAATGAAATCAGAGAAAATGGACATCATGCACCTTTGGAATGTTGCAGGTGCATTACAAAGTCCAAAAGGCATCCTTCTGAATGCAAAGGTTCCATAGGGACATGTAAAGGTAGTTTTTTGATGGTCCTCAGGTTCTATTGCAATTTGATTGTATCCTGAATAACCATCTAAGAAACAATAAAACTCCTTACCTGCTAACCTATCTAACATTTGGTCAATGAAGGGTAAAGGAAAGTGGTCTTTCTTTGTGGCTTCATTGAGTTTCCTATAATCCATACAAATTCTTCAACCTGTAACAGTTCTTGTTGGTATTAATTCATTTTTTTCATTGGCTATAACTGTCACACCCCCCTTCTTTGGAACACACTGTACAGGGCTTACCCATGCACTATCTGATATGGGGTATATGATTCCAGCATCTAGCCATTTAATGATTTCTTTCTTTACAACCTCTTTCATTATAGGATTTAGCCTTCTTTGTCCTTCTATGTAATTTTTAGAATTATCTTCTAAAATTATCCTATGTATGCATATTGAAGGGCTAATTCCTTTTATGTCTGCCATTTGCCAACCTCTTGCCTTTTTATGCTTTCTTAAGGTACAAATGAGATCATGTTCCTTTTCTATTGATAGATCTAATGCAATGATCACTGGAAGTGTATCACCTTCCCCTAAGAAAGCTTATTTCAAATGTTTGGGCAGTTCTTTCAATTCTAATTTTGGAGGTTGTTCAATTGAGGGTAAATTCTCTTTAAGGTTAGGGTCTTCTAAATTAAGAGATTCAAAAGTTCTAGACCATACCTTTTGTGATGGTTCTTCTTTTGGCAGAATGTCTTTTTTCAAGATTTCTTCTTCAGACAGTGCAGCTGCATCTGGTGCAAGGAATGATTGCTGGTGAGATGATCATATTGTTTATGGAATTGCTTCTGCACTAAATGGTCAAGAGAAATGATTGCTGAACATTCTTCACTCTCCTCTGCAGGATACTTCAGAGCATTCATCACATTGAATTTCACCTCTTGATCATTCACTCTCATGGTTAGTTCTCCCTTCTGTACATCAATCAGTGCTTTTCCAGTTGCCAAGAATGGTCTCCTAAGAATGACTGGTACTTCTTTATCCGCATCAAAATCAAGAATAACAAAATCTGCAAGAAACACAAATTTGTCAACCTGAACCAAAATATCTTCAATAATTCCCTCTGGGTAGGCTATTGATCTATCAGCAAGTTGAAGTGTCAATGTAGTAGGCCTAGCATTTCCAATTCCAAGTTGTGTAAATATGGATTTAGGCATCAAATTAATACTTGCACCTAAATCACATAATGCACAACCTGTATAAAATTTTCCAATTGAGAATGGAATTGTAAAACTGCCAGGATCCTTTAATTTCCTTGGAATTTTGTTTTGCAAAGTTAAACTACATTCTTCGGACATAGCAACTGTTTCAAAATCCCCTAATCTTTTTCTTTTTGAAAGCACATCTTTCATAAATTTAGCATAATTAGGCATTTGTTGAAGTGATTCAACTAAGGAAACATTGATGTGTAATTGTTTTAAAATTCCAAGAAACTTACTGAATTGCTTCTCCTTATGAGCCCTTTTTAATCTTTGAGGATAAGGGGGAGGAGGGTATTCAGGAACTAACCTTGGTATTTGAACTTCTGGAGATGCAGATGAATGGGGTGCTTCTGCATCTTGCAAACTTTTTTCTTTTCTGTTTTTATTTTTTTCATTTTCACTCTTACCTTCACCTTCAATCTCAAAAGGTTCTGCAAGATCCTTTCCATTTCTAAGAGAAATGGCTTTCACCTGTTCCTTACCGGGCCTGTGGGATGTGGTAGCTTCTGTGTTTGCTGGTAGTGTACCTGTTGGTCTTTGATAGAGAGCTGTTGCTAATTGTCCCACTTGATTCTCCAAATTTTTTATAGATGCATCTTATGCTTGCCTAGCTGTTCTAGTTTCACTAATGAAGGATTTGAGCAAGGCTTCTAAGGAGCTATCATTGGCTGGTGGTTGTTGTCTTTGGTAGTTCTGAGATTGAAATCCTGGTGGTGTGTCTGGTGAAGCTGCATTAGGTGCAGGTGCACTAGTATTGTTCCATCTAAAATCTGGGTGGTTCTTTCAGCCAGGGTTATAGGTGTTAGAGTAAGGGTTGTTATTCCTAGTGTATCCTACATAATTGACAGAGACAGGGTTGCTAGGACATTCCTCATACAAGTGACCTCCTCCACAATACACACAAGATGTATCACCTGGAGGGGCTGGTTCTATGGCTGCTGTAGTGTTTTCTGTTGGTGCAGGTGCACTGGTTGAAGTGAAGTTTTTAAACATGTTTGTCAGTGAGGCTAACTGAGCAGATAGGGCTGATACATCACTAATTTTATGTACCCCTGATGGTTTCTTTTGGGTACTCACCCTGAGCTATTTGTTGCAATTCTATCAATCAATTCACATGCTTCATTATAAGACAAGTTTAATAACACACCCCCAGATGATGCATCAAGCATTATTCTGGTTTGGGGTTCTAAACCATTATAAAATGTTTCCATTTGAATAATGACAGTCAGACCATGATGTGGACATTTTCTTAAAAGCTCTTTCCATCTTTCCCATGCTTCAAACAATGATTCAAATTCTTTCTGTCTAAAGGATGTAATATCATTTCTCATCCTGGCATTTTTGATGGGTGGAAAATATTTTGCTAAAAATTTTTCAGCCATTTCATTCCATGAATGAATAGAATTAGGCTCCATTGAATTCAACCAAGATTTAGCTATATCTTTCAAAGAATATGGAAATAGCTTAAGTCTAAATGCATCTTCACTAACACCAGGAAGGATAAAGTTACTACATACTTCTAAAAACTGTTTTAAATGCTCATGGGGATCGTCATGGAGAGATCCACCAAATTGACCAATTGTTTGTAGCATTTGGAACATCATGGGTTTAAATTCAAAATACACAGCATCAATATGAGGTCTTGCTATACTTGTTTGCATATTTTGCTGATTGAACATAGCATAATCCCTCATGGGTCTATTCCTATCATTAATCATACCTATTGGGCCCATGTTGATGAATTGATTTATGTGATCATCCTCAGGTTCATGATGCGAGCTTGGAGCACCTCTGACTGATCCTCCACTTGAACCTGGTCTAGATCTCTTTTCTTCACTTTGTTGAGACATTGTGATTCTGCAGCTTTGTAATCTTTGCTTCTGGAGTCTCATCAACTTTCTAAACCTTCTCTCTATCTCGGGATCTAATTCAAATTCTGGTGTTCTGACCCTGCGCATATGCTAGTGCATCTGCACCTAATGCAGCTGGACAGTAGGGGTGTTCGTGGGTCGGTTTGGATCGGATTTGACCAAATCCGTTGCCCGAACCAATGATAATTATTCGGTTTGTGTTGGTTCGGATTTTACATTTTTTCCTCCAAAATCCGAACCAAACCGAACCGATACTGGACGGGTTGGTTTGGATTGGGCTCACGGGTCATTCACTAAAATATTAATTTTCTAAAATATAAAAAACAACACTTTTTTATGATATTCCAACACTTTAAATAGCTAAAAAAATTGAAAATCACACGAATTCAAACTCAAATCCACTAATAGTCTTCCCATTCATAGTATTAAAATTTTACAACTTAATCATAAATTATTACGGTAAAAATTCTAAGCAAATAAAATCGTGTGCATCTAAAATTACAAAATTGTTATGACGTAATATGGGTTGGTTCGGGTTCGCGGATTTGATTTTTAAAATCCGTTGCCCGATCCAAACAACTACGGGTTGGTTTGGATTTGTTCGATTTTGACCCGAACACGAACAATATCCGAACCAAACATATCAGTTTGGATTGGATCGTGGGTGGGTTTGGATTTGCCCGAACCACTGAACACCCCTACTGGACAGAAAACAAAATACCAGAGTACTAAAATACTAACTTATAATTCTAAACAACAAAAATTAATGGCAAACCCCGGCAACGGCGCCAAAAACTTGGTGTGTGGAAATATGTGCAAGTATACACAGTCACAAACAAGTAGTATAAAAGATCGAACCCACAGGGATTGGATTGACTCTTGTAGTTTAAAAGTGTATAAATTAGTGTGAACTATACTACTCACAAATTGGGATGATGGTGATAAGTAAACAGAATTTAAATATGCACTAAAATATGAAGGATATTAGTTGAGAATGATAGTTGAGATGTCTTCACTAAATAAATCACTTTTGAGAGTTTGTGTGTTTATGTGGTGCAGATGCATTGAGTGCAGCTGCATCAGTATGTGCCTTTCAGCTACTTTCTTCAGAGTTTCGTTACAAGCTTCCTATGTCTAGGTTTGCTAAATAAGTTCACTCCTGCCTTTGAAGTACCAACTGTATCACCCTAAGAACTATGTTATCCTATGTCTAGGACTTAACATGGTTTCAACAAAGTTTTCTTTATTACTCAAGTTAACAAAGCCTTCATTAAAACACTCACCCTTATTAGTCTTGATTTCTAGTTATAAACCATGTCTGTGAATATAACTCTACTTATTCTAAGAGATCAACCTTAAAATAAGATGGATGTAGTATAACACAAGAACCAAAATGCATACAACACTTAAAATCACAATAACTTACTCAAAAGCTCATTATAAAGTTAGAACATCTCAACCAAAGAGGTTTAGCTCATAATATGCATTGCAAGGCAAAAATAGATGAAATGAAACATGTTGATATAATGGAAAGTACAAGAGATATCAATAGGGTAGAGATTACACTGATTGAAGTACTCTTCCAACACTCAACCTCAAAGAGAGGTCCAATCGTGGAAGGCCATGTGTCCTCTATGAGTGATCCTTCATGATGGTCTTCTATTGTGGGCGCCTCCTTTTGCATGTGCCTCCATGTCACTTGTGACTGAGCATGATGTCATAGAGATGTTTATGAATTGGTATGAATTGAGGTGCTTCCAATGTGGGGTTATTCGTCTTTAATGCAGGGTTGTGCAGATGCACTCAGGTGCAGTTGCCCTGTTGTAAATGTATTTAGTGCAGATGCACTGTTGTTTTTCGGGTGCAGTTGCATCAACTGCAGGTGCACTGAACAAACATATCAAACATAACAATATACATACAAAAACGCTTAAATCATTGCATAACCCTCTTTGAAACTTAGAATGTTGTAACCTTACTCATACTACTATAATTAACACATATTACACTTGATTTAAAGCAATTAGTTATGTTTAGATGCATAAATAACTCTATATAAAATAGAGTTATCAATTCCCACTTTTGAAGCGCAAGACCCTCTGTTGGAGGTGAACCTGGGAAGCGAAAAAGAGCCAAGGATGACCAAGATCAGTGGTAAATTACAACCTCAACGAGGAGATCAAATGGTGGCTCAAATAAAGGACTACCATGACTACTTTGCGTGGGATTACCATGAGATTCCAGGCCTTGATAGAGCCTTGGTAGAGCATAGGTTACCCATCAAGGAAGGTTGCAAGCCCCATAAACAGCCACCAAGGAGGTTCAATCCGTAGCTAATGCCACAAATCAAAGCAGAGGTCGAAAGATTGCTCAAGGCAAGATTCATAAGAACTGTTAGGTACGTAGAATGGCTGTCTAATATAGTCACTGTTATAAAAAAGAATGGTCAGGTCAGAGTTTGTATTGACTACAGAGATCTGAACTTGGCAACTCCCAAAGATGAGTATGGTATGCCTCTGACCGATATGCTTGTCGACGCCGCGGCTAACAATGCCATCTTGACCTTTATGGATGGATATTCTGGGTATAACCAGATATATGTGGGCGAGGCTGACACCCAGAAGACTGTCTTTAGGTGCCCTAGCTCCTTAGGTATCTATGAGTGGTCGGTAATGCCTTTTGGCCTCAAAAATGCAAGAGCCACGTACCAAAGGGCCTTGAATTCTATTTTCCACGACCTCATTGGTAAAAGCATGGAGGTATACATTTATGATGTGGTAGTCAAGTCCAATTGTTTCGAAGCCCACCTAGTGGAGCTTGAACAAGCTCTAAAACGGATAAGACTCCACAATCTCAAAATGAACCCTGCTAACTGTGCTTTTGGCATGTCTGCAGGCAATTTTCTATGCTTCCTTGGTACACAACCAAGGCATTGAAGTGGACAAGAACGAAGCTCGAGCTATGCTTGAGGCAAGACCCCCCAGAAACAAGAAGGAGCTGTAGAGTTTACTAGGCAAGATCAACTTCCTAAGAAGATTTATCTCCAACTCGGCCGAAAAGATGAAAGCTTTCTCACCCCTATTGAGGATAAAGAACACTGAGGAAATGATATGGGGAGCGAAGCAGCAGGAGGCCTTTGACCAGATCAAGGTTGCCTTAACTAATCCTCCTATCTTGGTACCTCCGCAGCCTGGGAAGCCTCTGAAACAATATATTGCGGCCGAAGATCAAGCCATTGGCTGCTTGTTAGCTCAAGATGATGATAATGGCACTGAGCGTGCTATCTATTATCTTAGCAGGATTCTCAATGATGATGAGACTAGATATTCGCCTATTGAGAAGCTTTGTTTGTCTTTATTTAATGCTTATACTAAACTGGAATATTACTTATTACCTAAGGAAGTTTTGGTTGTGTGCAAAGTTGATATTATCAAGTACCTTCTTAATAGGCCCGTTTTACAGGGAAGACTTGTCAAGCGAGACATTAAGTTAAATGCATTTTCCTTGACGTACATGCCGTTAAGAGCCGTCAAAGGGTAGGCCTTAGCTGACTTCTTGCTCAACATCCGTGTGTAAAGATACACGACACCCCAGCCGAGTCTATTAACTATCTGGGCCTAAAGCCTTGGGTCCTCATGTTTGATGGCTCAAGTACCCAAACCAGGGCAGGCATTGGAGTGGTCATCACCAGCCCCTGTGGTCAAACGTTGAGATTCATGTGCAGGATAGGGGATCAAGCCTCCAATAATCAGGCCGAATATGAAGCCTTAATCATGGGACTTGACATCCTGGCCGCCATAAAAGCCTAATATGTAGAAATCAAGGGGGATTCACAACTGGTGATCAAACAAATCACTGGGGAATACAAGTGTTATAACACGAAGCTTAACTTGTTGAAGTTGTTCGCCGATGCAGTCATCATGTATGTCCCCAGAAGCGAGAACCAATTGGCAAACGATTGAGCCCAACAAGCCTCGGGTTACAAGGAGTCAGTGGTCGAGGTATGGCAACAAGATGCCTCAATTCCGGCCGAGGAGGACCCTCCCAATGCTTGGATTGGAGTATTGACGGAGTACCTCCGCAATCCAACGGCTGACACTGACTTCAAGACCAAGCAAATGGCGTTGAAGTACATCTTTATAGGGGGCGACCTATATAAGAGAAGCGCCAATGGGGTGTTATTACGATGCCTCAAGAGAAAGGATGCGTATATGGTGATGGGACAGATCCATGCAGGGATTTGTGGCGCACATAGGTCTGGCCCCATCTTGAAATGGATGATATACAGACATGGATACTATTGGCCAACGATCACGGCCAATTGCTTCCAGTTTGCAAAGGGATGTGAAGCATGTCAGCTGCATGGACCAATCCAGAGAGTGCCTGCAGATGAACTTCATTCCATTGTCAAACCTTGGCCATTCAGAGGGTGGGCCATGGATTTAATTGGCAAGATATACCCTCCGAGCTCGAAGGGTCATAGCTTTATCATTGTGGCCACCGATTACTTCACTAAATGGGTGGAAGCTGCGCCTTTAGCAAGTGTCAATCAGGCTGCAGTGATTAGGTTCATAGGAAACCAAATCATATACAGACTTGGCATTCCTGAAACCATCACGGCCGATCAAGGCACCATGTTCACCGGGGAACAAGTGGTGGCCTTTGCCCAGGAATATGTCATCAAGATGAGACACTCGTCTCCTTATTATGCTCAAGCTAATGGGAAGGCAGAGGCTACCAACAAAATCATCATCGAGCTCATCAAGAAGAACATAGAGGACAAGCCTCGGCGGTGGCACGAGACCCTTAATGAGGTCTTATGGGCAATGAGGAATTCTAGGTCAACGGCCACAGGGGTGACTCCCTATCGTCTAGTGTATGGGCAGGATGCCGTGTTACCTTTGGAAATCAGTGTGGCATCATTAAGGGTGGCTCGGCAGCATGCCCTCGGCATAGATGAATACCAACAAGCCATGTTAATGGAGTTGGACTCGATGGACGATGACAGGCTGGCTGCCCTCAGCAGAATTGAAATGAATAAAGCCAAAACGGCCTGAGCCTACAACAAACACATCAAGCTGAAGAAGTTTGTTGAGGGTGACCTAGTGTGGAAGGCTATTCTGCCACTTGGGAGGAAAGATCCCCAGTTTGGCCAGTGGTCCCGGAATTGGGACGGGCCCTACATTGTAAGTGAAGTATACGATGGTGGAGCATACCGTTTAATTACATTCGACGGTGAAGAGTTCGAAACGAAAATCAATGGCAAATATCTCAAGGCATATTATCCTACTCTATGAGAAAGTATGCAAGGGAAAGAAAATTGGTAATTATACAAAAAGAAAAATGTCATGATGGCTCGCCACACACCGGCGGCCTGGTGATAAGAATTTACAGGATTACGGATAGGAAAAGTGTAACACCCAAAATAATTTAATTAATTATTTGATTAAATTATTTAGGTATTACATTGTTATAATTTTATTAAATTATTAATATAGTGATTTATTTAAATGAAGGGAGTAGTATCCGGTAATTACGGAGCGGTAAGATTGGCCCAAGAGCCCAAGCCCATTGACTTAGGCTCCTAGGCGCTAAGGATTGATGCAATTCGCATCATTGGAGAAAAGAAAGAAAAGTGCGAATAGAGAGGGAAGGGTACGGCGCGCACAAGGGAGAAGAGGAGAGGAGGAGAGTTCACGAATCAAGAAGAAGAGAAGAGGCGCCATTGTTGCTGAGGTTCTGTAGGTGACTTTCTCAAGGGAAGTGGTGCTCTCCTAATATAAGGTAAGGGTGGGTCTTGCTTTATAATAGGGTTTATAATGGGATGTGTGTGGGGGTTTAAGATTTATACCGTTCTCCTTATGATTTTGATGATGTTTGTGGTGTATGAATGTATTGATGATGATTTGTAAAGATTGGGAGTTTTGATGATGGTTATTAAGAAATTGGTGTTTTGATGTTGTCATGGTCGTACACGAGGTGTTTGATAAATTTGGTTGCGTCGTTGTTCAAGTCCTAGGCGCCACGGGCGCCATTGTTGTTGCCATTGTCATGTGTTGTTGTTGAGATTCTGGTTCTGGGCGCCTTCCTGGGCGCATTGGTGTTGCTGTTTGGGCGCCCTCCTGGGCGCATGTTGCGTTGTTGTTGCTGTCCTGGCGCAGGGGCGCCATGGGCGCAGGTTCCCTGTGCCTGGGCGCCAAGGGCGCCTAATTTTGGCTGCCCGTGTTGCGCTCCTAAGTTGTGTTTCCGTATAGTTATGTTGCCTGGATGTTATTGGTGCTGAGTTTTGGTTGCTAAGTTGCGTATTCTGAAATGTCACTGGGATCCCCTCCCCTAGGTGCCAGTTTCTGCCTGCGCCAGTTTCTGTGTTGCTGTGTTGCTGGGCGCCAGGATCCCCTTCCTGCGCCAGTTTGTGTTGCTGGGCGCCAGGATCCCCTTCCTGCACCAGTTTCTGTGTTGCTGGGCGCCAGGATCCCCTTCCTGCGCCAGTTCCTGTTGCTGGCCAGCTTCCAGCGTGTTCCCTGCTAGGCGCCCAGTGCCTGGGCGCCATTTTCAGGATGTTGCCCAAATGTTCTCCAGTTTTGTTTTTGACATATCTTTTGACTCGGGTGTCCGTTTTAAGTGTTTCAAAGTGCGTTGTGAAGCTTATTCAGTTTCCTACTGGTATATTCTATTTTAAGGTAAAAATTATTATTTTTCTGATGGTTTCTGGGCGCCTCAAGTGGCTGTCCCCGGTATAAATATGTTGTTGTAAAATTATGTACTGTGTTGTGTTGTGAGTTGCTGTTGGGCGCCAATCTTGTGCTGCCATGTTGATGTTAATGACGATGGGTCTAATGACCAAAGGATAATGACGTTGTTAATGACGATGAGCCTAATGGCCAAATGATGATGATGATATGGATGATGTTGTTGTTGTGATGACTTTGATTTGTTGGATTGTTCATGAAGTCGCATGCATTACATATGCATATATATTGACGATGTAAGGTTTCGGCCTTCGAGCTATTGACGATGATGAAGCTCAAATATTGACGATGTGCCCAATGGCAAATTTATTGATGATGATGGTACCACATGCATATGCCCCATGTGGGTTGCATTTCATACATTTATTCATATCATTGGTGATATTACCATAGTTGCTATATGTGGTTGTTATAGAGGTATATATGTTGATATTGTTGTGATATATATATATATATATATATATATATATAAATATGGATGTTGTTGTTATATGTGATTGATGTAGTTCATTACTCTGGCATATTGCCTATTATGAACTTTATTATACTGTTTGAGACTCACCCCTTATGTTGATTATTACCCTACAGGTAACCGTATGTGAAGACTTTTAATCCTTCATTCCTCGAGTCGGTCGTTGCTCTGATACGTAGCACTTGGGGGGCGAACATTAGCTACTTTAGTTGTTATGTTATGTGATACTGTTGGATGTTTTGTATTAGTACCGTTATAACAATGTTTTGGGAACTGTTTCCTTTTATTCCTCTGCGTGATGATGAACTATTATTGTGTAGACTGACTAGTTGTTGATAGTTCGCCCATTATTTGATGAGCTACGTATCATGTCTTTTGAAATAATGATTTATTATCAATTTGTGTTTGTTGATTTGAAGTAAATGTAGCATCCCTTTTTGGATGTACTTAAAAAATGATTTTTAAACTCTGATATTTTTATTATAAATTGCCGGGTAGAAATGGGGTGTTACAAAAAGTCCTAACACTACTCAAGGGCAACAACTACTTCATCTGCTTTTTTCAAAGGCATCCATCACGACGTCCATTACAACAACATCAATTTCACCTGCTATAACCTCATCCATCACCACAGCGGCAACTTCACATGCTATGACCGCATCCGTCTCAACAACGGAGACTTCACTTGCCATATCCTCACCTACCTCAGCAGCAGCAGCCTCCCCCAATATCTCCAAACCCTCGGAGGGGGAATCCATCAATAGGCATACTTCTGATACTGTCGTCCCCACTTTAGCCGTAACGTCGTCCTTGAGGTGTGTAGCTTCCTCGGCAGTAGGGGCGTTACTGGAAGTTGGAGGGTCAATAGAAAGTGGTGGCTCATCAAGCATGACTTCAGTAGGGGCCTCAACGTTTTCTTGATCTGCATGGGCGAGGGCTTGCTCATAAGATGACCTCGGGGCCTCCCACCTTTCGACGAATTGGCGTAAAGTAGCACGACTCTTATCCAAATCCGCCTCTAGGCCAGGTCGCAGGGGGAGGAGGTGTGCAAAGGGAGGATCTAATTGTACAATATCAGAGGAGATGGCAGTGACCTTATCCATGGCTGCTGAGTGCTGAGGAGCGAGAGAAGCTAGTTCAGGTTTGAGGGAGGCTATTTGATCTTCAATGGTCTTGATTCTACTAGCGATTCTTTCACGTTCGGCTATGGTCTCTTGCTTAGTCTGGCTGAGGGAAACGAAAGCTTCCTTGTAACCATCCTTCTCATAATGAAGGGAGTCCAGCCGCTGTAGGGAAGCTAAAGCCCGGCCCTGAGTGGCCTTGGCTCGGCCGTATAGAATAGAGATGTCCCCAAGTTGCAGGGCTATTTCTTTAAGAGCGTCTTTCTTGGCAGAGGGGACATCAGTAGAGTTGGAAACTCGGAACAATGTTGCTCGAAGGGCCGCCACTTGGTAAGGATCTGTGTGGACTCCCCAGTCAAGGCTGCCTCCACCTGAGCGAGGTCAACCTCTATTGAAGAAGGGGCTGATTCTGGAGTCTCAAGGCTTAGAAAATAACGCTGCAGTTCCTCATCGGTGATTGCTGGAGAAGATAGGTCCTCAGCTTGATCAATAGGGGGATTGGCCTCCACAAAAGTAGGAGGGTCGGCCACCACAATGTCACCAATAGGTTCCTGCAAAAGGAAATCAAACAATAAGAAAAGAGGACGGTTACGCTGGAAACATTGAGCAGCCTAAGAAAGATGACTTACAATAGTAGAAATTGGACTGTCATGAAGTGGATCTTGAGAGGATTGCGGTGATTCGTTGGGAGTACGAAGCCTCTGCGAAGTGGTAAAAGAAAATTCAGATAAGGAAACGCAGATAAATGGCAAAGCGCACGTAACGCACTAAGAGAAGAACTTGTTGGACTATATGATAACCTTAGAGGGGGGGGGGTGAATAAGGTTATATGCTAAACTTGAATTCTTTTTGGATTTTTAAATTATTAACAATGCCAGTTTAAATCAAATGCGGAAAATGAGATTTAAACTATATGCAGTACCTAAGCAAGCTATACCTATGACAGATCTAGTTACACTGATATATTACACTAACCACACTATAATTAATTTTAACAATAAACAGATATAAGCGGCGCAATGATACCAAATCTAATAGGCCAATATAAACGATAAAGTAAAAGAGTAGGGAAAGAGATACACCGTGAATTTTACGAGGTTCGGGATAAAAGCCCTACGTCCTCGGCCTCCGGCTTTGCAACCTTTGGACTTGATAACAACCACTATATGAGAAGAACCCCTTCAATGTTTACACGCAAGCAACTTCCCTATATCTAATCTCAATTATCCCAAATTGAGAACCCGAGCTCTCCGCTAAGGATTTCGGAACCACTTCAATCTCCCCGATTGAACGACCCAAGAATACTTCCCAGGATTTCGCAACCACTTCAATCTCCCCGATTGAACGACCGCAGAATACTTCCCAGGAGTTCGTAACCACTTCAATCTCCCCGATTGAACGACCGAAGAATACTTCCCAGGATTTCGCAACCACTTCAATCTCCCCGATTGAACGACCCAAGAACACTTCCCAGGATTTCGCAATAACCAAACAATAGATGATTACAGTAGAGAAACTATGATCCATTCACTTAAGCAGTATGACAATATAATAGCTGAGAGAGATGAGTGATTTGGATCTAGAAGAACTTTGAAAATGATATCAATGAAAGTTCTTTTTTTCTATTTTTCAGATCTGAGATATGTAAATCGTGTGGTGTGTTTTGAAAGTGAAGCCCAGCTTCCTATTTATAGGATTTGCAAAAATATGACCGTTGGAGGATTTTGTAAAATGTTAGAATCGATTCTTTGCTTTTTGAAAGGAAGCTTGAAATCGATTCTTTTCTCTCTGGAAATCAAAGGAATCGATTTCATGCTTAGTTAAATGAAGTGAGTAATCGATTCTTGGCCTTTAGAAAATAATGGAAATCGATTTCATGCTTTAGTTGAATGAAGCTCATAATCGATTCTTTGCTTAGGCTGAAGTATAGGAGAAAATTGATTATGTGCTTCTCAATAGATTATGAAATCTATTTCATGCTTAACAATGGATTAGGAAATCGATTCTTTGCTTCAACAATAGATTAGGAAATCGATTTCAAGCTTTATAATAGATTAGGAAATCGGTTTCATGCTTTAGAAAATGATAGGAATTGATTTCAAGCTTTCCACAAAATTGCTTTTAGGTTTAGGTGCCACCCTATGCAAGCATGCAATTTTTATAAAATATTTTTCAAAGCTTGTTTTGATGCAACATGCATGTTTTGAAAAATCATCTCTCAGCTACTAAATGTCATAGACCTTAAGTGATAGGACCTTACACTATGTCCTAATGAAAGCGCATAAACAATTAGGTCTTGACTTCTAAGGTGGCTTCTTCTCCAAGCTGCTCCACTTTAATATTTCCTGCTCTTTGATTCATGTCCTGTACTTTATTCAACTTGAACCATTAGTAGACAGATTGTAATTTCTTATCATACAAAACAAAGAGTGTTTGTCCTTGGTTCAACAAACTCCCACTTTTTGATGATAACAAATTCCATTATGCATAGGGGGTGATAATAATAAAATATGGCACAAGCTCCCCCTAAGCATAAGCATAACAAATTAAACAGCACAGCAGTAGGGTAGCAACAAATAATTCTACCCCTTTGTTTTCATCAAAAAGGAGGGGGGGGGGGGGTGAACACATAGATACATAATCATGAAACAGTAGCACATAGCATATGATATATCAAAAATCAGTTTAATGCTATGCTCCCCCTTACTTGATGATCCCCCTGATTAATTTTAGAATGCAAAGCTATTACCCAAAAGAAAATGGACCATCACAGTTTTTAAGAAAATAAGATATTTAAGAAAATAGGATACCCATGAGATAATATTTCATACTTGGTTCAACTAGGTACCATACTTAACTTTAAAAAATTGCATAAAAGATCCAGCACAATAGAGTTTTATTTTAGGTAGGAAGAAAGACAAACAGATAACACTTTAAAAAAAAAACTTTGATGCACACAAAAATTTCTATTTCACATATGTGTCTAATACTTGATGAGTTATATTTAATTTCTACTCTATAATACATTTTCAATAGATGTAGATATATCTTTACAAAGCTAACCTTCATCGAGGATTCTTCGTCTATTGATCTTATCACGAGTCACATGACCGCTGTTTCTGGGGGTGAGTATTAAGAGCCTTTTTGCGTCTCCAGTCATGAACTTCGAGTCTCTGCTATCAAGGTACCAATCAGACCCCCATACCTTGAAGCATACCTGCACTAAAATCATGTTGAAACTTTTGGTACCCAATTCTCTTTGAGTCCTTGTGGGTTAGTCATCAAGGGGTTTGTTTTCACAATCCACCTTGGTTTCTTACAAGCTGGTATAAGGGTACCAAGCTCACACAATCTACGAATAGGGCATCTATGAGAGCTATGGTTCCCATTTTGACAATAAGTGCAAGAGAAAACAGTAGGTGTATAACTTGAAGTAGCAGCTACAAAGGTCATTTTCTTTTTCAAAATAGAGGAGGTGGAATTACCTTTATACCCAATAACTCTCCTATCAACATATTCATGTTGGGAGTGGAGTATCTTGGTTAAGGTTTTTTCACCTACCTCAAACTTTTTCAAGGATTCTTTCAAAAATTCATTTTCAACCTTGACTTTTTCAAAATTTTGTTTAAGCTCAAGAAGCTCAATGTTGAAAGGTTTAGTTTTATGTATCTCATTCTTCAACCTAGCTACCTCTATCTCAAGAGTCTCAATTTGAGTGAGCATGCTTTTGTTGCTCTTTTTCAAATCCTTATATTTAATAAAAAGAGTTTCATGTTCATTATAAAGATCTTCAAAAGCCTCACTCAAGTCTTGACTACTATACACATCATCATCATGATCAAATGAATTAGAAAGACTATGGTTATCAAGAATTACCTTAGGGGTGTCATTTGCCATAAGACAAACAACATTGGCAGCCTTCTCTTCTTCATCTGTTTCACTATTAGTGTCAAGATTGTCCCAAGTAGCCTCAGGTGTGTCATTTGCCATAAGAGAAACAGCATTTGCAACTTCCTCTTCTTCATCTGTATCACCATCAGTTTCTGTGTTGTCCCATGTAGCTTTCATGGCTTTCTTTTGTTGATACTTAGATTTCTTTGAGTAGTCACCCTTCCCAAGCTTGTTGAATCTCATGAATTCTTCAAACATTTTAGCCATGTCTTCATCATCGGATTCTTCATCAGACTCAACCTCTTTCCTTGCTACCTTAGGAGTTTTAGCAGCAAGAGCAAGAGACTTCTTTTCTTTGACCACTTCTTTGTCTTGAACCTTCTTAGCGGCCAACACCACCTCAAATGAAAGAAGTGACCCAATCAAGTCTTCTTGAGGCAAAGTTCCAATATCTTTGGCTTCAGTGATTGCACAAGTTTTAGGAAAGAACTCACTAGTCAAGGATGCAAGAATCTTCCCATTTAGATCTTTTGTTGAATACTTCTTCCCAAGTGCTCTCAAGTTGTTTACTATCAGATTCAATCTTTGGTGCATGGCTGCAATAGATTCACATTCCTTCATTTTGAAAGCTTTGTGGATACCTTGTATTGCAGGTAATCTAATATTGCAGAATATGTTTTGATGATGAAAAAGACAAAGGTAAAGTTGATGGCCAAAGTTAATAAAAGTGACTAAACATCAAAGTCACAATCCAAGACAAACAAGCTCAAGAATTGAAGATTCAAATTTAAGGGTAGTCCTTAAATATAAGGGTAGTCCTTAGGATTTGGGTGTGTCTTAGGAAAAAGTGTAAGCTCTTTCAAAGGTCAGCTCGTATGTCAAAGTCTCACACACTCACAAGTTTTTCAAAGGTGCATGCATATTTACGTAAACATTCTTATCATCTTTAAAAACATAAAAATCGATTTCTTCATACATACACATACATCAAAATCGATTTTCAGGTCAATCAGAAAAGAAAGAATCGATTGTCAGGTCATGTGGTTTCATTGCATAAATCGATTTTCAGGCCAAATATTCTCAAACAAAGAATCGATTCACACACTTTTAATCTAAGCTGAGAATCGATTCCTACATGTCTCAGGCAAGCTGAGAATCGATTCATACAAATTTTCACTAAGTACAAGATCGATTCCTAGCTCTCCATGGTTCTCAAGAATCGACTGTCCCTATTTTTCAAACAAATCAAAATCGATTCCTCACTTAAATGAATCGATTCCTAGATCAAATGCTTTCAACAAAGAATCGATTCCTACACTATTTTTAACGTAAACTTGATTTTTTCATAGCCTATAAATAGGCACTGCATTACGTTCATTTTCACACGACCCATTTCACGAATCAGAAAACTTTTGAGAAAAACTCTTTACGCTTTTATTTTTGCTCGTCAAGCACCGTTGGTCCGTCTGAGCTGATCTGTTGCTAAGAGTTAGTTGGGGTTGCATTCTTCAAGTTGTAATATCTACTTTCATTAGAGGTATTTCTGTCTTTACATTTGTTATTATTTAATTGTTGTGATTTGTACTAGGGAGTGGGGTATCTCTCTAGGGTAGCTGTTTGTACTAGGAAGTGGGGTATCTTTCTGGGGCAGCTGATTGTAACAGGGGTGGGGTATCTCTTGTTATTGTTGTAATAGATTTGAGGGCTCTCCATAGGTGGGGTATCCTAGGAGGAGAGTGCCTGAGTCTGTAAAGGTTTTCCAAGGCACCTGTAAGCCTTGTTGTTTTGGTTAGTGGAAAATCTCACAAGGGTGTGAGGACTGGACGTAGGTCACTAGGAGGTGACCGAACCAGGATAAATCTCTGCGTGCTTTACTGCTTTACTGTTATACCGTTTTTACTGCTTTATATTCTAATTCCTTCGCTTCCACTTAACCTGCGCGAAAATTGATCTAAGTCATTGAAAAGGGGAAAAACGTTTTCGAAAGATCTGAAAAGTTTTTAAATCTCAATTCACCCCCCTCTTGAGACTGAAGCCACTTGGTAACAAGTGGTATCAGAGCTAGACTCTTGTATAAAGGGCCTAGCAGCTTCAAGAGAAATGGCTTCAGGTTGGTCTACGCAAGAGGGTGCTTCTCTTACCCGTCCTCCGGGATTCAACGGGAAAGATTACGCATATTGGAAAGAAAGAATGAAAATCTTTATTGAAGGGGTAGACTTAGATGTTTGGGATGCTGTGGAAAAAGGACCTTTCGTCCCCACACACATAGTAGACGGTATTCTTACAATTAAAAGTAGAAATGAATGGTCTGATGATGAGAAAAGAAAAGTGCAACATAATTTACGTGCCAAAAATATTATTACTTCTGCTTTGAGTGCTAATGAATTTTTTCGAGTTTCAAACTGTAAATCTGCCCAAGAAATGTGGGATAATCTCCAAGTTACTCATGAGGGTACAAGTGAAGTGAAAAGGGCAAGAACAAATACTCTTACCAGAGAGTACGAACTGTTTAGAATGAATACAGGTGAAACAATACCAGAAATGCAGAAAAGGTTCACTCACATAGTGAATCAGTTAAGCTTGTTGGGAAAATCATTTCCTGCAGAGGATCTAATCAACAAAGTTCTGAGATGTCTGAATAGAGAATGGCAACCCAAGGTTACTGCTATAGCTGAATCAAGAAATTTAGCTACTATGACTCTGGCTACTCTGTTCGGTAAACTTCAAGAGCATGAACTAGAACTCGCCCGTCTAGCTGAGTACGAAAATACAGATAAGAAAAAGAAAAGCTTGGCTCTAAAAGCATCTAGTTCTAGTCGGCTTGATGATAGTGACAACTCAGATGATGAAATTGATGAAAGTGAAGAGAATATGGCTCTTATGGTTCGGAAGTTCAAAAGGTTCATGAAAGGCAACAACTATCCAAGGAAGAACTTCAAATCAAAAAGGTTCTCTAGCAAAGAAAGTTCATCCGGTCCTCCTACTTGCTATGAATGCGGGAAACCCGGGCACATGAAAATGGAATGTCCTAATCTACAGAAAAAGGACTCCAAATTTGAAAAGAAGGCATTCAGGGATAACAAAGGAAGAAAAGCCTACATCGCATGGGAAGACAACTGCATGGATTCATCAGATGAATAAGAGGATGAAGAAGCTCAAGTTGCATTAATGGCTGATCATGAAAGCGAGAATGAAAACGAGGTATGCTTCAAGGTACGGGGGTCAGATTGGTACCTTGACAGCGGATTCTCAAAGCACATGACTGGAGATATCACAAAGTTCCTAACTCTTACCCCCAGATCAAGCGGTCATGTGACTTATGGTGACAATAACAGAGGAAGAATCCTTGGTGAAGGTAAATTTGGTAAAGATTTATCTACTGCTATTGATAATGTGCTATATGTTGAAGGTCTTAAACATAATTTATTAAGCATTAGCCAACTTTGTGATAAAGGGAATAGGGTAATATTTGACTCAGGTTCATGCATCATTGAGGATAAACAAAGTAAACAAGTTAGAATGATAGGAAATAGAGTAGAAAACATATACATGATGAGTTTAGATAGTGTTTCATCACATAATGCATGTTGCCTCATTAGTAAGGAAGAAAACTCTTGGTTAACGATAAACAGATATATGCGGTGCAATGATATCAAATCTAATAGGCAAATATAAACGGTAAAGTAAAAGAGTAGGGAAAGAGATATACCGTGAATTTTACGAGGTTCCGGATAAAAGCCCTAGGTCCTCGGCCTCCGGCTTTGCAACCTTTGGACTTGATAACAACCACTATATGAGAAGAACCTCTTCAATGTTTACACGCAAGCAACTTCCCTATAGCTAATCTCAATTATCCCAAATTGAGAACCCGAGCTCTCCGCTAAGGATTTCGCAACCACTTCAATCTCCCCGATTGAACGACCCAAGAATCCTTCCCAGAATTTCGCAACCACTTCAATCTCCCCGATTGAACGACCCAACAACACTTCCCAGGATTTCGCAACCACTTCAATCTCCCCGATTGAACGACCGCAGAATACTTCCCAGGATTTCGTAACCGCTTCAATCTCCCCGATTGAACGACCCAAGAATACTTCCCAAGATTTCGCAACCACTTCGATCTCCCCGATTGAACAACCCAAGAACACTTCCCAGGATTTCGCAATAACAAAACAATAGATGATTACAATAGAGAAACTATGATCCAATCACTTAAGCAGTATAACAATATAATAGCTGAGAGAGATGAGTGATTTGGATCTAGAAGAACTTTGAAAACGATATGACAATGAAAGTTCTTTTTTTCTTTCTATTTTTCAGATCTGAGATATGTAAATCGTGTGGTGTGTTTTGAAAGTGAAGCCCAGCTTCCTATTTATAGGATTTGCAAAAATATGACCGTTGGAGGATTTTGTAAAATGTTAGAATCGATTCTTTGCTTTTTGAAAGGAAGCTTGAAATCGATTCTTTGCTCTCTGGAAATCAAAGGAATCGATTACATGCTTAGTTAAATGAAGTGAGTAATCGATTCTTTGCCTTTAGAAAATAATAGAAATCGATTTCATGCTTTAGTTGAATGAAGCTCATAATCGATTCTTTGCTTAGGCTGAAGTATAGGAGCAAATCGATTATGTGCTTCTCAATAGATTATGAAATCTATTTCATGCTTAACAATGGATTAGGAAATCGATTCTTTGCTTCAACAATAGATTAGGAAATCAATTTCAAGCTTTATAATAGATTAGGAAATCGATTCTTTGCTTCAACAATAGATTAGGAAATCGATTTCAAGCTTTATAATAGATTAGGAAATCGATTTCATGCTTTATAAAATAATAGGAATCGATTTCAAGCTTTCCACAAAATTGTTTTTAGGTTTAGGTGCCACCCTATGCAAGCATGCAATTTTATAAAATATTTTTCATAGCTTGTTTTGATGCAACATGCATGTTTTGAAAAATAATCTCTGAGCTACTAAATGTCATAGACCTTAAGTGATAGGACCTTACACTGTGTCCTAATGAAAGCGGATAAACAATTAGGTCTTGACTTCTAAGGTGGCTTCTTCTCCAAGCTGATCCACTTTAATATTTTCTGCTCTTTGATTCATGTCCTCTACTTTATTCAACTTGAACCATTAGTAGACAGATTGTAATTTCTTATCATACAAAACAAAGAGTGTTTGTCCTTGGTTCAACAGAACTTACCCTTAACCGTTTGAGAGGTGGGGATGACACTTAGTAACTGGGGCAGCAGAAGGGGGTGAGCGGAGTAGTTCTCAGGTTCTTTTTCATTGAAGGATTGGGACATCATCATCTTCATCATCATCATCATCATCGTCGTCATCATCTAAGATAATAAGGGGAGGAGTTTGAGCTGCACAAGAATATAAGCCAAATAAGCTCGTGCCAAGAACATAAATAAACAGTCAAAAGGATTTCTCAGAGTACTTCAAGCGAGGAGAAGAGCGTAGAGGAGGATCGGAAATTAATTATTTCTTCTTCTTCGCCTCTATCGCCACACTCGTTGAATGGACAGCCGTGTGAGGTGGTGGACTCACTCGAGTAGCCATCGAGGTAGGCTGAACAGAAAGCCCTTCAGCAAAGCCCAAATAACTTTGGAGATATTCAATGTTGGAACGAGGGAAGACATATGCCCGTACTTGCGACTACCATGAAATGTGGCTGCTGGTCTCGCCGATCTTGTTGCGATAGACACCCCAAGAAAAAGAGAGGAATTGCGCATCATGATCTGCAATGAGTTTATTGTGATCGGAGGGGAAGATCTTCACTCGGCGACGCCCCATAGCCATGGAATCATAAGGTACGGGTACATGTTGACCTACGCCAAACTGTCGAGCTACAAAGTTTGGATGGTAAGGTTCGACGGTGAGAAGATTGGTGTTTGAAGAGAGCCTGGCTCCAGCAACCAGGACACGAGCCACAAGCACACGGCTCCATTCTATGATCATGTCAAAGTTGTCTTCAGAAGAAGGATCCAAGTCGCTTGGGGTAAAAATCCACTGAGGGCCAATGCCCTTTTCGAGAACCGGACACCAGTAAAAGTCTTTGAAAGGGTCCAAGTCCAGCAATACTCAGAGCACTTCCGCGCGCTCCGCGGGAAGGACGGGGGTCGTAGCAAGGACGCCTCCGAGGACCGCGGTGACCTCCGTGGACAGGTCGGGGCAATGCGGGGAAAGTAGAGTTGAGCCCAGAGCTGGAGAAACCAGATGGGACCCTCGGCCTTCGAGTAAAAGCCTCTGTCCTTGACATGCATAACAAAGCTGTCCAGGCTTTTGTAAAGAAGGGCGAGGAAGAAAGGGCCGCAGGCGTATTTCTGGCCTGTTCGCAGCAACTAAACAATTATAGAGAGTTCCTTAACAACATCGAAGGATTTGGTGCTGAAGAAAAACTTATTGAAGAAATACATCAAAAAGGCATGATGCTCTCCATCGGTGACAGGACCCGCAGACTTAGCATTCTTGGATAGGAGGTTGGAGAAGGTGAAAACAAAGACGAAAGGGGGGGGGGGTCTTCGCCCACAAAGTGAAGATTGGCGTGAACATCAAGACCATCCGTAGGGAGCTCCAAGATGGCAGCCACATCCAGTAGAGTGGGGGTCAAAATGTCCCAAGGGAAGACAAAAGCGTTGATGGTGGTCGACCAGAAGGCCATCAGTGGGAATAGGAGGTTAGCATAGTGTGAAAACGTAACACCCTAAATATTTAATTAATTTATTTAATTAAGTATTTAGGAATTTAAATTAATTAAGTGGATATAAGTTAATTATTAGAAATTATATTATTATGTGTAGGTGGCATTAGAAGATGGAGGTGCCAAATTAGATGGACTTGGGCTTAAGTGAGAAGCCCAAGCCAATGACTCTTGTCATATGCGAATTGGACAAAGGCGCCTAGGGGTTAGGGTTTGTTGCTAGCATTAGCGAAACTTGAGAATAGAGAGAAAGAGAGGAAATGCGCCGTAGAGAGGAGGAGAGGAGAAGAGCAAGTCGCAAGCTCCAAGGAGAAAAGAGAAAGCGTGATCCGGTTGCCGTGGTTCCGTTCGTGATCATCTCTAGAGATCCTATTCTTCAAATTCGAGGTAAGAGGAGTTTTATCGATTTCTATAATAATTCCTATGATATATCCTAAGTAGTGATAGCCTAGATTAGTCATGACCATGATATGTTTGTGAATTCGTGTCCTTGATTTGTGATGTATGCGTGATGTTCAAGGTTGTGGCCAAAAATCCATTTTTCTTTTGTGTTGTGGGCGCCTAGGGCGCCATGTTTGTGCTTGGGGTGTTGTTGAATTTTGGTGTTGGATAGATGAGGTTGATGATTTTACATGTGTTTCATGAGTTGTGGGAAATTTGGTTGTGAATGGTCATTTAAAAATTTGAGAACAAAAATTGTTTATGTTGAAATGTGCTGAAACTGTGTTGCTGGTTTGTGCTGGGCGCTGGGCGCCCAAGGGCGCTGTGCGCGTGTTGCTGGGTGTTGCGCTGGGCGCCAGAGATGGCCGCTGAGCGCCCGTGTGCGTGTGTGCGTGTGTAGCGCTGGGCGCTGGGTGCCAGCGCTGGGCGCTGAGCGCCCGTGTGCGCGCGTTTCTGTGTTGCGCCTAGGCGCTGGGCGCTGGGCGCCCATGTGTTGCGTTTGCGTGTTGCGCTGAGGCACTGGGTGCCAGCGCTGGGCGCTGAGCGCCCGTGTGGGTGTGTTGCGTCTTGCTGGGCGCCAGGTGCCTGGGCGCTGGGCGCCCAGGGCGCCAGTTTTTCAGGATGCCCCAAAATGTTTTCGAAAACTGTTTTCGCTATATCTTTTGACTCGGACATCCGTTTTAAACGTTTCAAAAAGTGTTGGAAAGCTCTTTCAGTTGTCTACCTGTGTGTCCCCCTTTTAAAAATAAAACCTTATAATTTCCGAAGGTTGCTGGGCGCCTAAGTGGCTGTCCCCGGTGGTCACTGCTGTGACATTGAAAAGATGTTTTGGTGTCGTTAAAAATCCCCTTTTTGTATAACCAGTGGTTTCAACGTCTTAGTGTTAAAAGTGATGGTTTTGACGATGATGCCCCTAGTGGCTAGTTAAATGACTGTTTTGCCCTTAGTGGCTAATATTATTTATAATGACGTGTAAATGACCGTTTTGCCTTTAGTGGCTATTATTATTTATAATGACGTGTAAATGACCGTTTTGCCCTTAGTGGCTATTATTACTTATAATGACGTGTAAATGACGATGATGCCCTTGGTGGCTAGTAAATGACGCTTTTGCCCTCGGTGGCTATTGTTTGAGTTGATGATGTTTGTGATTAGGTGACGATGAAAACCCAGTGACGTTTTGAGGCCTAAAAGGCTAAGTGATGTTAAGGCCTAAAAGGCTAAGTGATGTTATTGGTGTGTGAATTGTGAATTGACAGGTGTTGTGCCTTTATTTGGCAAATTGGTAAGTGATTGTGTAATCTGTGCGTGATGCATGTTATAGTGTCTCATGCATCCCATATGCATAAACCCAGTGACGTTTTGAGGCCCAAAAGGCTAAGTGACGATGAGGCCGTAATGGCTAAGCGACGTTTGTGAAAAGGTACCTCATGCATATGCCCGCGAGTGGGTTGCATTTCATATGCCTGCATGACATTGTGATGAGTTATTTATAATGATGTGATTGATGATTGTGACGTGAGTAATTTAGAGCTGTAACTTGACTTATTATTTATCATATGATTTATTATATGAATTGAATTGGACTCACCCTTCTGTTTGAATGTTACCCCCATGCGGTAACGTGCAGGTGATTGCGAGTGAAGGACTAGGTACCTTCACTAATTCGAGTCGAGTCGTCACGCTCTGATACGTAGCACTCAGGGGGTGGGACGAACTTAATGTCATGAATGTTTTTGGTTGTTAAGTTTTGTTGACAATTCTGTTTTATTTTATTATTCCGCTGCTTAGATGATTTTATTGACGTTGAGTTTTATTGCGATGATAACTGTGGTTTTGAGATTCGCCTTTGTGATGTGCTACGTAATACCTGGTTATTATGTTTCGAGCTGTTTTATTGAGAAGTGTGGTTTTTATTGAAGTATGTGTAATATCCCTCGTGCGAAACAAAATTTTGAAAACTCTGATATTTTTCCAATTAAATTAATGGGTAGAAAAGGGGTGTTACATTAGTGGTATCAGAGTAGTTCGGTCTGTCCGGCCAATGTTGTCCTGTCATAGTGTCTTATGACAATAGATTAGTACTAAATTCTTGGTTTGTGCTGCAGTGATAGTTTGAAATGGCTGGGAGAAACGACGCTGCTCTTGCTGCTGCATTGCAGGCTATGGCTCAGGCTGTGCAGGGTCAGCAGAATGCTGGAGACAACGCTGGTTTCCGGAGTCTGACTACTTTCCAGAGAGAGAATCCGCCCACCTTTAAGGGCAAGTATGATCCAGATGGTGCTATGGCTTGGCTGAAAGAGATCGAGAGGATTTTCAGGGTGATGGACTGCACTGTTGAGCAGAAGGTCCGTTTTGGTACCCACATGTTAGCCGAGGAGGCCGACGACTGGTGGTTGGCTACTAGGCAGAGGTTAGAGGCTGTGCAGGAAGAGATTACTTGGGAGGTATTCAGCAGAGAATTTCTGAGAAAACATTTTCCTGAAGACGTCCGAGGAAAGAAAGAGATAGAGTTCTTGGAACTGAAGCAGGGTGGTATGTCTGTGACTGCCTATGCGGCGAAATTTGTGGAATTAGCAAAATTTTATCCACACTACAGTGAGGCTACAGCTGAATTTTCTAAATTCATAAAGTTCGAGAATGGGTTGAGGCCTGATATTAAAAAGGCCATTGGTTATCAGAAGATTCGGGTGTTCGCTGATCTGGTTGACAGTTGCAGAATCTTTGAGGAGGACAGTACTGCTCATTACAAAGCTACTTCTGAGAAAAAGGGTAAGTTTCAGAGTCGAAGCAAGCCGTATGAGGTTCCTGCGGGTAAGAGTTATCAGAAGGCTGCTGGGGGGTAAGAGTTCTAGTGGGGGAGATGCCCCTGCTAGCATTGTCTGTTATAAGTGTGGCAAGCCTGGCCACAAGAGTACTACATGCAGGTCTGATGAGAGAGTTTGCTATCGTTGCGGTAAGAAGGGCCATATGGCGGCCGAGTGTAAGGTCAAGGATGTGGTGTGCTTCAATTGTGGTGAGTCTGGGCATATCAGTACAAAGTGTACAAAGCCGAAGAAGGAAAGGTCTACTAGGAGGATGTTTGCCTTGGCAGGAGAGGAGCCCGATGAGAAGGATGGTCTGATTAGAGGTACGTGTTTTATTAATGGTACTTCTCTGAAATCTCTTATTGATACTGGTGCTACCCATTGTTTTATATCTGTTGATTGTTGTAAAAGATTGGGTCTTGTTTTATCTGCTATGTGTGGGGATATGGTTGTCGATACTCCTGCGAAGGGGTCGGTGATTACGTCCCAGGTGTGTTCTCAGTGTCCCGTGTCGATCTTCGGCAGGGACTTTATTGTGAATTTTGTTTGCTTGCCGTTGAGAGGTCTGGATGTAATCTTAGGCATGGACTGGTTAGAGAATAATCACGTTCATATCAACTGTCGTAGCAAGTCGGTTAGTTTCGGGGAAGAAGATTCTGTTTTGGTATCTGCTGGTCAATTGAAGAAGTTGAAGAAAGAAGGGGTTCAACTGTTTGCGTTGATGGCATCGTTGTCCGCTGAGAGTCAGGCTGTTATTGAAGAACTGAAAGTGGTACGCGAGTTTCCTGAGGTTTTTCCTGATGAAATTCCGGGTGTGCCACCGGAAAGAGAAGTTGAGTTTTCGATTGATCTTGTACCTGGTACGAGGCCTGTGTCTATGGCACCGTACAGGATGTCGGCGTCGGAATTGTCTGAGTTGAAGACGCAACTTGAAGAGTTGCTTGAGAAAAAGTTTGTGAGACCGAGTGTATCACCGTGGGGAGCTCCGGTATTGTTAGTGAAGAAGAAAGATTGGAGCATGAGGTTATGTGTGGACTATCGTCAGTTGAATAAGGTAACTATCAAGAATAAGTATCCGCTTCCGAGGATCGACGATCTGATGGATCAGTTAGTGGGTGCCCGTGTTTTCAGCAAAATTGATTTGAGGTCCGGATATCATCAGATTAAAGTAAAGGATGAAGATGTTCAGAAGACGGCGTTCAGGACGAGGTATGGGCATTATGAGTATTCAGTGATGCCGTTCGGCGTGACCAATGCTCCTGGTGTATTTATGGAATATATGAATCGTATTTTCCATAATTACCTAGATCGGTTTGTGGTGATCTTCATAGATGACATTCTAGTTTATTCTAAGTCAGAGGAAGAGCATGCTGAGCATCTGAAGACAGTGTTAGAAGTTCTGAAAGAGAAAAAGTTGTATGCTAAGTTATCAAAGTGTGAATTCTGGCTGAAAGAAGTGAGTTTCCTTGGGCACGTGATTTATGGTAATGGTATTGCGGTTGATCCGGCAAAAGTAGAACCAGTGTTGGAGTGGGAGGCTCTGAAGTCCGCAACAGAGATTAGAAGCTTTTTGGGTTTGGCTGGGTACTACAGGAGGTTCATCGAGGGTTTTTCCAAGTTGGCCCTTCCGTTGACTCAGTTGACTTGTAAGGGTAAGGTTTTTGTTTGGGATGCTTGTTGTGAGGAAAGTTTCATGGAACTGAAAAAGAGATTGACAACGTCGCCTGTTTTGACGTTGCCTAATCCGGAGGAACCGTTTGTTGTATATTGTGACGCTTCGAAGATGGGTCTTAGGGGTGTGTTGATGCAAGATGGGAAAGTCGTTGCGTATGCGTCGAGGCAGTTGCGAGTTCATGAGAAAAATTACCCTACTTATGATTTGGAGTTGGCTGCTGTGGTATTTGTGCTTAAGATTTGGAGGCACTACCTTTATGGTTCGAGGTTTGAAGTGTTCAGTGATCATAAGAGTCTAAAGTATCTGTTCGATCAGAAAGAGTTGAATATGAGACAGCGTCGGTGGTTGGAGCTCTTGAAGGATTATGACTTTGGTTTGAACTATCATCCCGGCAAAGCTAATGTCGTGGCTGATGCTTTAAGCAGAAAGTCTTTGCATATGTCGGCAATGATGGTGAAAGAATTAGAGTTGATTGAGGAATTCAGAGATTTGAGTTTGGTTTGTAAAATGACACCTCGCAGTGTCAAGCTGGGAATGTTAAAGATCGATAATGATTTCCTGGGCAGCATCAGAGAGGCTCAGAAGTCTGATGTCAAGTTAGTAGATTTAATCAATGGGGTTGGCCAATCTGAAGAGGAAGATTTCAAATTAGATTCCAGTGGTGTATTGAGGTTCCGGGGTAGGATCTGTGTTCCGGATGATGAGGAGATGAGAAAGGCAATTTTAGAGGAGGGTCACCGTAGCAAGTTGAGTATCCATCCTGGAGCGACGAAAATGTATCAAGATCTGAAAAAGATGTTTTGGTGGTATGGTATGAAGAGAGATGTAGCACAGTTTGTGTATACCTGTTTGACCTGTCAGAAATCTAAGGTTGAGCATCAGAAGCCTGCAGGGTTAATGCAACCGTTGGAAGTTCCAGAGTGGAAGTGGGATAGCATAGCGATGGATTTTGTGACGGGATTGCCGAATACAGTTAAGGGTCATGACGCTATTTGGGTGATCGTTGATAGGTTAACGAAGTCTGCTCACTTTATTCCTATTAATCCCACTTATCCGGTGTCGAGGTTGGCAGAGGTCTATGTCAAAGAAATTGTGAAGTTGCACGGTGTTCCGAAGAGTATTGTGTCAGATAGGGATCCGAGGTTCACTTCTGAGTTTTGGACGGGTTTGCAGAAGGAATTGGGTTCAAAGCTGAAAATGAGTTCAGCATATCATCCTCAGACAGATGGTCAGTCAGAGAGAACAATTCAGTCGTTAGAAGATTTGTTGAAGGCTTGTGTATTGGAACAACGGGGTTCATGGGATTCCTACCTTGCATTGATTGAGTTTACCTATAATAACAGTTACCATTCCAGTATTGGGATGGCAGCGTTTGAAGCATTGTATGGTCGAAAGTGTAGAACGCCATTGTGTTGGTATGAGTCGGGAGAGAGTGTAGTGTTGGGACCGGAGATTGTCCGGGAGACTACAGAGAAAATCAAGATGATCCGTGAAAAGATGAAGGCTTCGCAGAGTCGTCAGAAGAGTTATCATGACAAGCGGAGGAAGGATTTAGAGTTTCAGGAGGGTGAGCATGTGTTCTTGAGGGTTTCTCCTATTACCGGTGTTGGTCGAGCGTTGAAATCGAAGAAGCTCACTCCTCGATTTGTTGGTCCTTATCAGATTTCTGAAAGAATCGGAAATGTGGCGTACAGAGTGGCTTTACCGCCAAATCTTTCGAATTTGCACGACGTGTTTCATGTGTCACAACTTCGGAAGTATGTTTCGGATCCATCTCATGTGATCCATATTGACGATGTAGAGGTGCGGGATAATCTCACTGTGGAGACGATGCCCGTGCGGATTGAAGATCGTGAAGTGAAAGTGCTTAGAGGCAAAGAGATTGCATTAGTGAAAGTGGTTTGGCTAGGAGCTGCCGGCGAGAGTATGACTTGGGAGCTGGAGAGCAAGATGCGAGAGTCCTACCCAGAGTTATTTGATCAGGTAAATTTCGAGAACGAAATATTCTAAGTGGGGGAGAGTTGTAACACCCTAAATATTTAATTAATTTATTTAATTAAGTATTTAGGAATTTAAATTAATTAAGTGGATATAAGTTAATTATTAGAAATTATATTATTATGTGTAGGTGGCATTAGAAGATGGAGGTGCCAAATTAGATGGACTTGGGCTTAAGTGAGAAGCCCAAGCCCATGACTCTTGTCATATGCGAATTGGACAAAGGCGCCTAGGGGTTAGGGTTTGTTGCTAGCATTAGCGAAACTTGAGAATAGAGAGAAAGAGAGGAAGTGTGCCGTAGAGAGGAGGAGAGGAGAAGAGCAAGTCGCAAGCTCCAAGGAGAAAAGAGAAGGCGTGATCCGGTTGCCGTGGTTCCGTTCGTGATCATCTCTAGAGATCCTATTCTTCAAATTCGAGGTAAGGGGAGTTCTATCGATTTCTATAATAATTCCTATGATAGATCCTAAGTAGTGATAGCCTAGATTAGTCATGACCATGATATGTTTGTGAATTCGTGTCCTTGATTTGTGATGTATGCGTGATGTTCAAGGTTGTGGCCAAAAATCCATTTTTCTTTTGTGTTGTGGGCGCCTAGGGCGCCATGTTTGTGCTTGGGGTGTTGTTGAATTTTGGTGTTGGATAGATGGGGTTGATGATTTTACATGTGTTTCATGAGTTGTGGGAAATTTGGTTGTGAATGGTCATTTAAAAATTTGAGAACAAAAATTGTTTATGTTGAAATGTGCTGAAACTGTGTTGCTGGTTTGTGCTGGGCGCTGGGCGCCCAAGGGCGCTGTGCGCGTGTTGCTGGGTGTTGCGCTGGGCGCCAGCGATGGCCGCTGAGCGCCCGTGTGCGTGTGTGCGTGTGTAGCGCTGGGCGCTGGGTGCCAGCGCTGGGCGCTGAGCGCCCGTGTGCGCGCGTTTCTGTGTTGCGCCTAGGCGCTGGGCGCTGGGCGCCCATGTGTTGCGTTTGCGTGTTGCGCTAAGGCACTGGGTGCCAGCGCTGGGCGCTGAGCGCCCGTGTGGGTGTGTTGCGTCTTGCTGGGCGCCAGGTGCCTGGGCGCTGGGCGCCCAGGGCGCCAGTTTTTCAGGATGCCCCAAAATGTTTTCGAAAACTGTTTTCGCTATATCTTTTGACTCGGACATCCGTTTTAAACGTTTCAAAAAGTGTTGGAAAGCTCTTTCAGTTGTCTACCTGTGTGTCCCACTTTTAAAAATAAAAACTTATAATTTCCGAAGGTTGCTGGGCGCCTAAGTGGCTGTCCCCGGTGGTCACTGCTGTGACATTGAAAAGATGTTTTGGTGTCGTTAAAAATCCCCTTTTTGTATAACCAGTGGTTTCAACGTCTTAGTGTTAAAAGTGATGGTTTTGACGATGATGCCACTAGTGGCTAGTTAAATGACTGTTTTGCCCTTAGTGGCTAATGTTATTTATAATGACGTGTAAATGACCGTTTTGCCCTTAGTGGCTATTATTATTTATAATGACGTGTAAATGACCGATTTGCCCTTAGTGGCTATTATTACTTATAATGACGTGTAAATGACGATGATGCCCTTGGTGGCTAGTAAATGACGCTTTTGCCCTCGGTGGCTATTGTTTGAGTTGATGATGTTTGTGATTAAGTGACGATGAAAACCCAGTGACGTTTTGAGGCCTAAAAGGCTAAGTGATGTTAAGGCCTAAAAGGCTAAGTGATGTTATTGGTGTGTGAATTGTGAATTGACAGGTGTTGTGCCTTTATTTGGCAAATTGGTAAGTGATTGTGTAATCTGTGCGTGATGCATGTTATAGTGTCTCATGCATCCCATATGCATAAACCCAGTGACGTTTTGAGGCCCAAAAGGCTAAGTGACGATGAGGCCGTAATGGCTAAGCGACGTTTGTGAAAAGGTACCTCATGCATATGCCCGCGAGTGGGTTGCATTTCATATGCCTGCATGACATTGTGATGAGTTATTTATAATGATGTGATTGATGATTGTGACGTGAGTAATTTAGAGCTGTAACTTGACTTATTATTTATCATATGATTTATTATATGAATTGAATTGGACTTACCCTTCTGTTTGAATGTTACCCCCATGCGGTAACGTGCAGGTGATTGCGAGTGAATGACTAGGTACCTTCACTAATTCGAGTCGAGTCGTCACGCTCTGATACGTAGCACTCAGGGGGTGGGACGAACTTAATGTCATGAATGTTTTTGGTTGTTAAGTTTTGTTGACAATTCTGTTTTATTTTATTATTCCGCTGCTTAGATGATTTTATTGACGTTGAGTTTTATTGCGATGATAACTGTGGTTTTGAGATTCGCCTTTGTGATGTGCTACGTAATACCTGGTTATTATGTTTCGAGCTGTTTTATTGAGAAGTGTGGTTTTTATTGAAGTATGTGTAATATCCCTCGTGCGAAACAAAATTTTGAAAACTCTGATATTTTTCCAATTAAATTAATGGGTAGAAAAGGGGTGTTACAGAAATCACCTGGGTTGATACCATGATCATATCATAGATTCCCCATTCCTTCCAGGAAGCGCCTTTGTGCGTAACCAAACGGTCTACCCAGGCGTTGTACTCAGCATTGCGAACTTCGCCTCGGTGCTGTACCAGGCGAACTTAAGAGGGAGGTCGCAAGAGCCGAACCCCTATTGAAAAATGCGAAACCATGGTCAACATTTGTGGTAGTAGGTCGCAAAATAGAGAGGGTACCAATGGTGGTGAAGATAGAAGGAATAGGGCTTTGAGAAGAGGAAGCCATTGTTGGTTGAAAAAGAGAATGGCAAGGAAGACGAACGGGTGTTGTTTGGTGGATAGAAAGAAGAAAGCGTGAAGAAACCTTGCGAAGGAGGCATCATTGCTATTTATAGCCATAGACCACAGCCGTCGTGTCCTCGGGAATCGTCACGCAGTCGCTTCGATTAACGTGAAGCGCCAAGTGTCACGAAACAGAAGGTCAATCGCCTCAAACGGTCACATTTAGTCATATCAAAAGGTTTTTGCACCATTAGTCACGTCCTCGCGGCCATAGGACATCACAAAAAGGAGGGCAATTGTTAACACCCAAAAATAACTAGGTCGTAGGGCTGAATGGGAGAAGGGAGCGGAATTGAAGTGTTGAGGCAGGCCACTAGACAAAGATTTGAGAGATATTTGCCAAAGAGAAGAACGCAAGAGAAGCCCTCGGGACATATCGCAAGATCACCCCCGAGGAAGGGGTCAGCCCGAGGAGAAGCGAGCAAGGCCGAGGGAGAGCAAAGCCTCAGCCTATAGAGTGCCACGACCAGAGTGGGCTCGGGTTCCTGAGTTGTCGAACGAGGACAAAGGCTAGATTACTCCAAGTGGCTAAGGTAAGGCAGGTTTTCTTGGAAGGCAAGTAAGAGAGAGGCACGAAGACAGAACGTGAGAGCAGTTGAAAGATCAAGTGAATGAGTGAAGCCTTGAAGAGCGGAGTGAGGGAGTTCACCCCACTAACCGTGCTAGTGAGATCGTGGGTGGTTACTTTTCCTCCTTAGGGCTTAGGAACGATGATAGTCATTGATCTTAGATTGATCCAATGGTAGGCAAATTTTGGCTGTGTTAATGGCCGACGAAGGGCTATGTATATAAATAGGAGAGCAATTGTACAGAATAGACACATCAATCAAACCAAAACTCTACGTTTATTTTTATCTATCTTCTTTATCGCATTTTTATCTTTATTTTTATGCATTAGCCAGTAGTATAATCCAAACCTCGCAGTCCCCCTCACCCAACCTGGCCCTTTCTAGAGGAATCAGGATACCCACAGTCAAGGAGCAAAGTTTCCTCCTTGGCGCAATCGTTTGAAGAATAGAGGAATCAAAACACTTGTTCAAACCTCTAGCCGAAGCCACGACTAGGACCTAAGAGTTTGACACATGGAAACAGTAGAATTCCAATCTTCTAATGTCGTGGCAACCATGGCTTTTGCTCCAGTGCTGTAGCATTCAAGAAACGCATAAAAGCAGCACAAAATAAAAGTGCCAAGTTGTTTATCAAAACCTTCATTTCCCCTTGTTTTATGTTTTCTTGCATATTTGATTATTTACATAACTATATTACTGATATTCTAGTAATAATTTAAGTCTTAGAAGCATAAATAACTCTATATAAAATAGAGTTATCAATGGGGACACTAACTTTTGAGTTCAAGCTCGGGTGTGTATATTAGAGAGAGTGTGTACGGTGTTTATTTGTGAGTCGTCTAAGCCTGCAAAATAGTATCCTATACATGGATGTCGTCTTCAATGTGGCTCATTGTTTTTTTGGGTACATATGTGGCTCATTGTTTATATCGAATATGGATGATGTTTTTGGAAAATCTCAAAGAATATTGAGATCTTGAAAAAAAAAAATTCTAGATACACACTTCACCACTATAATGGTACTGTTGTATTGATTCACTTTCAAATATTACAATTGGAATCACAAACCATTACAATGTAAGTGTAAAGTATAGTACAGAGGTATAAAGGGAATTCGGGGCAGAACATTCCCCAAACTAGAACCAGAGAGAGAAGACAGTTAGGGAGAGAGAAGGAAGATGACTTCACACATTGCTTGCCTACTTTTCGTGCCTCGATTCTGCTTTATCCCACCACAAAATCACTGAGGTATGAATTTGGCGCCCTGACTCGCGTACCTCTGCTTAGTTCTCCACGCGCCTGTTGGCTAGTAGCATCACTTGCTCCTGCCGACTTGGCATCATGACTTGGCATGCTCATTATATATTCAAACATGTCAAAGGAGTACAAAGCTCTTCTGCACAAATGTCTTGAGCACCTGCACTTTGAAATTTCAGATATTAGATTCACTACGCCAAATATCATTTTTTATAACACCCTTTTAACAACATTTAAAAATACGAACGCTTTAATAAACACACGAACCTTTATGATAGCACGTCAGTATAAGAGCACTGTGTAAATTGCTTGGTTAAAATTGTGCTGTAAAAGATGTGTTGTTTAATTAAAGCACGGAAGCATTAGAATATTTTTTATCTAGTGGTAAACTCTAGAGCGCTTTGTGGGGCTCATTCCCCACAAGGGTGTGGGTTCAACTCCCACTGCTGGTGTGAGGACCTCTTTGGTGGGTGATCTGTAAGTACCTCTATAAGCGCTCAAAAAGCCGTGAGGCCTGCCCTGACCCTGGTGAGTTCCGGAGGCCCAACTCTAGAGCGCTCTGTTATCAAAAACGATTTTAAAAGAAGATCTTTTAAACGACACTTTCATCTAGCACACAACCTCTTTTAATAGCGCTTCTATACTAAAGTGTTGTCAAATCCCCCATTTGATAGCGATTTCTATAATAAAAGTGCTAGCATAGGTCATGTAAAGAAAAGCCTCACGCGACCTATAATAGCACATTTAACTAAAAGCTTTGTGAAAAGTGATTTATAACATCATTGTAAAGAACAAAAATGTTGTTAAAGGTTACTTTTAACAGTTCTTTCTCAATGCTAAAAGCGTTGTGAAAACTAATAACATTGTATGAATAGGCAGCACTGTCATAGACCTTTTTTGGCGTAGTGGTTTCAACATTTAAATCTAGGTCACACAACGAAAATTCATTGATTGAAGCCATGTCTGTGGAATTCTGTATTTTGCGAACTCACAAGGAGAACATTATATACTTAAACTATTAATATTATTATGCTGGATATGTGCGGAGTAGTACTAGATTTGGCATATATATCAAAACATTATATTAACCTCCGTATATTTCCTATCAAATAACGTCATTGTTGCTGCCATATGTATATTAAACTTCTTTTAATAGTGCTTTTAATAGCACACAACCTCTTTTAATAGCGCTTCTATACTAAAGTGTTGTCAAATACCCCATATGATAGCACATTCTATAATAAAAGTGCTGGCATAGGTCATGTAAAGAAAAGCCTCACGCGACCTATAATAGCACATTTAACTAAAAACGCTGTGAAAAGTGATTTATATATAATATCATTGTAAAAAACAAATGTTTTTAAAGGTTACTTATAACAGTTTTTTTTTCAATGCTAAAAGCGTATGAATAGGCAGCACTGTCATAGACCTTTTTTGGCGTAGTGGTTTCAACATTTAAATCTAGGTCACACAATGAAAATCCGTTGATTGAAGCCATGTTTGTGGAATCCTGTATTTTGCGAACTCACAAGGAGAACATTATATACTTAAACTATTTATATTATTATGTCGGATATTTTTTTTTAACAAAAAGGGAAAAGAGCCTCGTTAAAACATTCTAATGCAAAACCCTCCTTGGACTATGTATATTAAACTATTATGTTGGATATGAAATGACGTCATTGCTGCTGTGAGATTTGAAGTTTTCTTATGGATTAAGAGATTTAGGGAGTGATTTGGGAAGAAGATGAAGAAGAAGAAGAAGATGATGATGACTAGATTATTTATTTAAAAATAAATCCAATTCAGATATGTTTTTGCCACGTCAATCTATGCCACATAAATACATAATAGACACATCAGCATATGTTAACTCAGGTGGACGGAATGTCCAAAAAATGATTTATATATTATCTGTAACGAATTTGAAACATGTGCAAAAAAAAGAATTTGAAACATATAGGACCAAACATGGAAAAAAAACTTAAAGGACCAAAGCAAAATTTTAAAATAACTTAAAGGACCAAAAATACATTTTAGCCATAAAATATTAAGAATTAATTTGACTGATGTCATAAACTTTAAGGACTACTTAGTATTTTCATATACTTTAGAGACTAAATAGGAAATGGGGTATAAGTTTAGAGACTAAAGTTATGGTTATTTTTCTTCGGACTATTGCTGGTTGCTCATGAAGTGTTCCAACACTATTAACGAAAGACTGTTAATCTTTGCTCGTACTTTGGAGCAAACACTCGCCAACACTGAGTTTGTCTACTATTGAAATCGAACTCGAGAGCATCGGATTGACCCCTCGTGTCTCGGGGTAGCTTATGCACGTGCCAACGTGTTGCTTAACTATTTTCTAATTTCAGTAAGTTTAAATAAGCTTGGTGTTAAAAAATTAGTTTTTAATTTCAGTGAATCAAGTTAGAATATTGAAGAAAAAAATTCAAACATTCTTGTTAACCAACGATTTTTACGATGGAATCTTTTTTCAAATATTCTAACTTGTTTCACTCGTTCGAATTTACTCTTAGATAAGTTTTTTTATAACAACTTTTTAAAAATAAGTTTGGAGTTAAATAAATTAGTTTCTAATTTCAGTGAAACAAGTTAGAATATTTGAAAAAAGAATTGAAACATTCTTGTGAACTAACGACTTTTATGATTAATTTGTTTTCGCACCCTTGAGCAAGGGTGTCGAAATCCTCTCCATTTTCTCTCTCTATTTATTCTCTCCATTACTATAATTTTAGTTGTATAAAAAAATATTTCGACCCCACTTCATATTATATTTTCACATTTATTTTTTCAAACTATAGTATTGATATAAACGGAAAACATGATAAATGGAGTGGATCTTTACTCTAGGCAAGGGTCTTGAATAACCACCAAGGCACTGTTTGGTAAAACATAGCAGATAGTGGATAAGTTAGTAAATAGCGAATACCGAACGAGCTAGAAGATAGCGGATAAACTAGCGAATAGTAACTCACGTGTTTGGTAAAACTAGCATTTAAACCAGTGGCGGACCCACGTTGAGGTGAGGGGGTTCAGTTGAACCCCTGGAAAAAAACTGCACTTATCACCCTATATAAATAACCCACCCCTGAAAATTTTAAATTGCACTAATAGACCAAGTTTTGCACCCATTTGACCCTGGCCTTAAAAAATTTGACACCCCTGACCTCGGGGTCCTGGATCCGCCACTGGTTTAAACTAAGTAACAAATGTAAAGTTACATAAAGAAATAGTTAAGGACTTAAAATTGTTCAGTTTCATTTAAAGAGGATAGCGAAAGATTTAAGAGAAATAATGAGGATAAAATGACAAAAAAAAGTGAGATGTTATACGCTATTTGCCAGCATTTCAAAAAAACGCTACTTGAAGTAGCGTTTGAAAAAATGCTAAGCACTGCCCAAAAAACATTAAACGCCCATGGTTACCAAATTCGTCTATTCATTATCCGCTAGTTAAATCGACTAATCAAATCTGATGTCCACTAACGAATGAGACTTACCAAACGGAGCATAAGAGACGTTTGATTGGGTTTATGAACACTCCACGTCCAAAATATATGGGCTTAAATTATAATCCTTTTAATCTAGCAATAAAGAGTCTAGGAGGTTGAGCGGGACCTTGGTTTACGTGGATTCAAATTCGTAAGGAATCTAATGCCAATGCAAATGCCGGTGTGCTTTATTCTCAAATCTTATCTTATATATAAATCTTATCTTATATAGAAACTGGTTTGGTAAAAAAAAAATAATTTCGTGATAAAATACATAAAGTGTGATGCTAAGCCGTGTGTTTTGGGGTACTTTAGACTTCAGAAAATTTTTTAACTGTTCAAATACACGAAGTTCGTTCCTCAATACCGGTTCACGCCAAAAAATAAATTTTGTGACAAAATATGTAAAGCGCGATGCTTATTAGTGTGTTTTTGGGTACTTTAATGTTTGGAAAAGTTTCTAAGTACTCATGACAGACACCTTCTTCTTCTGATTCTCCAGCAAACCCCATGAGCTTTAGAAGACCATCACAAATTGTCATCATGACAATAGTTAAAAATCATTCGTACAAAAAATTAAAATGTTAAGCATCTTAGAATTACATATTAGAAAAAAAAAAAGAATTTAACCATCTCAAAAAATAACGTAAGAAATTAGAAGCATCATATAGAAAAGGAAGGGGTGAAAAGTGAAACAAGATCGAGAGATGAAGAATCAAGACTGAGATAGGGAGAACTAGACGAGAGAGGATTGAAGAAGGGAAAAATGAGACTGAGGGAGATGGAAATCGTGCAGCTTGTTGTTATTGTCGTATATGCGAGGAACAGTAACACTGATGTCACACTTTGTAGTGGGACTGTGAAAGGAGAGGAGGACGCAACTTGAGAGCAAGAGTCTTTGGGATATGAGAGATTTTCAGAAAAAATAGGGAGGTGCAGCAAGTTGGTTTTAGAGAGAGGTGGGGTGGGGTACACACGGTTTGAAAATCGAAAATGGAATAAAATGACTCTTAATTTAGTTAAAAAATTATAAACAATTAATTGAGACATTGGGGAGATGCTAGATATATATTTTTTTTTATGAGAAAGAAATGTAAAAACAAAGAACTAAAATCTAACTCTATCTATGCCTAAAGCAAAGATGCTAGATATTTTGTTAAAACAAATTAATTATAGAGTTGAATTTAAAATAATTGGGAAATTCTCAATCCGCTACTTTATTTTTTCCTCAATTTTTTTTTGTTTTCATTTTTAACTGAAATTACTCAAGTGTGCATTTTTTCATTTTAAATTTTAACCTCAATATTTGTCACTAAAGTATTTTGCAATGTTAATATTGTTTAACTACCTAACAAATTGTTATATGCATAATACTATCTATTTTTCATTATGATATCTCGTGCAAGCACGAGGGTAAGATCTAGTTAACTCAATGAATGGCTAATGGCTTGGCCACCCCTAAATTCTTCCCCCAAGAATCATGGAACATGTCGGACACACTCATTATGTAGTGTTTGCTTTCTTCCTCCAATTTGATAATATCTGTCAATTCATATATGGAGGAATGGTATCTCTCTACTATTCAGTCATTCTCATTAGCAAATGCAAATGTCCATGATCGATGAGTTCCAGTCACTAGTGGAAAAAAGACATTATTAAGCATCATTTAGCATCGGTTGTTTGAACAGCCGATGCTAAATGTTGAACCGGTGGCATTTTTGAAATTAAATGGAAGATTTCATATTCCGCGCCTACATTTAGCATCGGGTGTTTAAACAACCGACGCTAAATGTATTTGCTTTAGACATTTAGCATCGGGTGTTTTAAACAACCGATGCTAAATGTCTAAAGCAAATACATTTAGCATCGGGTGTTTAAACACCCGACGCTAAAGGCCATGTTTTAGTTTTTTCACTTCTTCCATCGCATACACTACTCTTTGCATTCTCACTCTCACTCTCTGAACTATCTCACTCTCTCAAGGCTCTCTCGCTCTCTCTCTCTGAACCTCCATCTTCCTCGCCGTCGATTCTTGGCTCGTCGTCGCCGTTTCTCTCGTCGTCGCCTTCTTCGCCACCACTCCTATTTTGGGGCTTGAAATCGAAGACGGTGCTCTCACCCTCTGAGGTCTCTCACTCTTTCAACAATACGACACTCTCACTCTCTGAACTTGACGAACACGACGCTCTCGCCGCCGCCTTGCTCACCGTCACCTTCCTCGCCGTCGTTTCAGTGCAAGGATATTCGAAACCCTATGTTTTCAAAACGGCCTCCTCTTAAGGACAGACTCTGCGAAGTCTTCTCCGTCATCGCACCTGGTTCGTATTCTTCTTTGGTTTGATTAATTGCTTCTATTTTGTTATGAAACCCTAATTTTAATTTTTCTGATTCATCATTTTTGTGTTGAACAGAGTCTATCATAGTGATAAAAAGTTCACCCTCATCACCTACTCACCTACTGAACTTGTGAGTCTCTCTCTCTTGGTTGCTGTGTGTTCTACCTTTATGTTCATTGATTCATTGTTTACTCGTTATTTGCAAGTTTTTGGTCAACATTATACATTCTAACTAATAATAAGACTAACTATTGGAATGCACTTCTTTTTGGTGGAAGTGTGTGATTGAAGTGTGTGATGGAAGTGTGTGTTAGCAATAGCAATAGTATATGACTTTTGGAGGAAAATGATTGTTTTCTTGACTTGGGGTGTAGAAATATTGGCCAAATTGTTGGCCGTTGTTCTCTGGAATCTAGTGTTGAGAGGGAGCATTTTTCCAATTCTGTTGTGTTCAACTTAGTTAGGATATGCTTGTATAACTAACTGTTAATTGTTTCCGTTGGTTTGATGTGATAGTTTGATTTTGTTTTGACAATACTTGGTCTATTATTTTGGAGCGTAGTCATGGATCGTAGTTGGATGCAAAGTAATCGTCTGAGTGATGAGTATGCGAACGGAGTCGAAGAGTTTATAAATTTTGCTCAAGCACATTTTGCCAAAACTGATGTTCCCAAAAATGGTGTAACTTATTCCTGCCCTTGTTGTTTTTGTGTGAATCGAGCCCCACAACCACCAAATGTAATACGAGACCATCTCTTTGTTTATGGGATCTGTCCCAGTTATACCACATGGATATGGCATGGTGAATCAACCGACAACCCAAGTGTGTCCAAAAGAGAGAAAGTCGATGAAGATATGGATGATCGAATGGAGGATATGATACGTGACATTGGTCCTGAATCTTTTAAGCGAGCGCATGAATATGATACTTTGTGCAAAGACAAAGAAGAACCTCTGTATATGGGTTGCACAAAATACACACGGCTGTCTGCGATGTTAAAATTGATCAATCTGAAGACGATAAATGGGTGGACTGATAAGGGATTCACTGAATTGCTTGAGCTGTTGGTAGACATGCTTCCCATAGGTAACACATTGCCAAAATGTACATATGATGCGAAGAAGATATTGTTTCCGATGGGTGTGGAGTATCAGAAAATACATGCATGTCCAAATGATTGCATATTGTATTGGAAAGACTCTGAGAAGTTGCACAAGTGCCCTACGTGTAATTGGCCACGCTACAAAGTGAAGTCGGGTGAATCTAGTTGTGACGACAACAACTCAAAGGGTTCCCCTGCCAAGGTTTTATGGTATCTTCCAATAATACCCTGGTTCATACGTTTTTTTATCATGGTTTAGATTGTAGTATTTGAACTTTGGGTTGAAATTTTATAACTAATTTTATATTATGTTATTAGAGCTGTCAAAGGGGATTCTACATTGACCACCAAGTGGTTGTACCCTATAGTAAGTAATTTAAAATATGGGTTGATTTAATTTAGAGTGAATTAATATAAGATATATATAATACTCTCTTTAATTTTGTTAATTCAATTGTGTAGATGCCAATACAACGGAATGGTTTTCATTATGGCTATTATGTGATGAAGTTTATGCTGACCATTTTGAGTGCCGGTGTTGTTGATAATTGTGAGAATGTATAATTTTGTTTGGATATTTGTTTGTGCGTATACTGTTGATTGAATATAATTTGTTTGAGTAATTTTAAACTTGTAGGTATTTAATGACCCAAAGGCATACACCGAAGATGAACTTTTGGAGATTCGTCAGCTTTGGGCAGAATTCTTTATGAAAATTCGTACAGAACAAAAGGATACACTTTTTTAGATTTACTAGTTTAATGTCTTTTTAGAAATATTTTGTTTTAGATACACTAGTTCCATTGTTTGTGTTGGGCAGAAATACTTTGTTATGGTTCTATGGTTTATTATGGTTCCAATATTTGTGCTGCTTCTATATGGTTTGTGTTATGGTTCCAATTTGTAATTGTAAATTCTGGCTGTGTTATAATTTTTGGTTGTGTTATAAATTCTGGCTGTGTTATGGGTTCTGTTATGGTTGCGTTATATGGCTTCTGTTATGGGTTCGGTTATGATTTGTGTTCTGGCTGTGTGACAAAAGCAGGTTCTTATAAATTTTGGTTTGGATAAAAATCAACAATATATAGAAAGAAACTAGACATTTAGCATCGGTTATTCTAAATAAGTGATGCTAAATGTCATTTTTTTGAATACCCGATGCTAAATGTCTCAACAAATAACTTTTAGCATCGGTTGTTTCAAATAACAGATGCTAAATGTATCAATAAATGACTTTTAGCATCGGTTGTTTCAAATAACCGATGCTAAATGTCATTTTCCATACCACAAAAAATTGATGAAAGGGAGATTTGGCATCAGTTTTTTGAAAATCCGATGCTAAAAGTGACATTTAGTGTCGGTTAGAAAATATAAATTAATTTATTTTGAATATTTTAAACCACGCAAAAATTGTAGAGTATGAGTGTAGTTTAGTAATTAATAATCAATAATGAATTACATTCCACTATTTTAATGAGAATTCTTTAACCCAGAGCGTGGGTTCAGCGGTTGGGGTTGATCCTCCCTTAACCGAAGGGTTGGGGGTTCGATCACTACCTTGGGTACGGAGCAGCGTTAAAACCTGGGTCAGCTGTCCTGTCCCTCGACGCACCTACAATTCAGTGGGTGGATTAGTCACTGCGGTCGGCGGTGGATACCCGGGTTAAACCAAAAAAAATTAAAATTCTTTTTGCTGAGGATAATAAACTAGTAGACTGCAGATTTTGTTTTTTGGTCAAGTAGACTGCAGATTTATAGCCTCTATTTAGCTGTGGATTTATTTAAGAGTTGTATTAGTATTTAAGGTTGGGCCTAACATTGGTTTGTAAATTATGAGTTATAATTCGGCCCATACTTATTCCACTCCGTTCTACTCACCACACGCCCCAATCCATGCAAAATAACCCAAATACTTTTAATGAATAAATAACTTCCAATGGCGTCTCTTTTTTGGGTACGACACCATGGTACCTGTCATACCCTAATTTTGTCCATTCAGTTAAAATCAAAAAATTCTTATTCTCATTGCGTCACATATTGTTCTAAACGCGCGTGTCTTTGGCACTCTCGTACAACGATTGTTCGATGCTCATTTTATTTTATTTCGTTGTTGTTATTATTTTAGTCTATTGTTATTGATGCAAAAAATAATAAAATGATAAATAGAAAGCTGAATAGTCAAAAGCCTTTTGTTATATAATACAGTTTTTTACAAATATGAGCCAAAAAATAAACAGCAAAAAATAGTACAAAAATAATACAAAAAATAAAAAAAAAATACAAAACTTCAAAAAACGAAAGAGAGAAAGAGGGCGCAGCAAGCTGGCTGTTTGCCCTAGCTAGGGTTTCCCCTTGGCTGTCCTTTTTGATTCCTGGTCCTTCCTTTGACTGTCCTTCACTACAACATTTGGACCCTATGGCAACGCCTAAATTTGCAACGCCAAAAAAACCGTTGCCTTATCCAACAATGGCAACGGTTTTTTGAACCCGTTGCTGTTTCATTTTTTTTCTTTTTTTTTAATGGCAACGGCTGAAAACCGTTGCCATAAGGTCTACGGCAACGGTTATTTGATTAATCTTTAGGCAACGGTTAAAAAACGTTCCCATAATGTTTACGGCAACGGTTATTTGGTAAAGCTTTAGGCAACGGTTATAAAACGTTGCCATAGAGACTATTATTTAAAAAAAAAAAACCTTAAAACAAAAACACTAGTACGCGACATCAAACACTCATCACTCTCAATCTGCATCAAAACTCTCAGTGTTTTTGATGCTCCTCTACGACGAACCCTATCAAACCCTATCAAACCTATCAAACTCTCAGTACGCGACATCAAACGCTCCTCTCGATCGCTCAGTACGACATCAAATACATCAAACGCTCCTCTCGATCGCTCCTCTCTCTGCTACGACCACGGCAGGCAGTGCGCGCACGGCGGCGGTCCACTTTTCCCCCACGGAGGCGGTCCACCTTTCCCCCACGGAGGCAGTGCACGGCGGAGGTCCACCTTCACCTCGTAAGTCTTTGCAAACGCACGCTCTTCTCAGAAACCATCAAACCAGCAAACCCTCTCTCTGCTACGGCGAAACCCTATCTCTGCTACGGCGAAACACTCTCTCTGCACGGCGGCGCTCACCTTTTCCCCTCGGAGGCAGTGCACGACGAGACTGTAAGTTTATTGTTTTTATTCTTTCACATTTTGTTCTCTGTTTGGTGTGTGATGCACGACAAGAACACCAAATGCATAAACATCTGTTTCCACTGTTGCCCTTCCTGTTAGAAATGTTTCTGGTGCCATATAACCTGGTGTTCCTGCTATTTCTTTTGTCTTCTGAAGTGTTCTTGCAAGGAGAAGTTCTTTTCTTTCACTAGGCATCAACTCATACACAAGGAGAAGTTCTTTTCTTTCATAGCACCAACCAATTAGTTTCACTAAGTTTCTGTGATGAATGCTTAGCAATAATATTTTTAAGATTGAAATTGTGTTTAGTTTAAAAGAACATTCCTTACGGCATTGTCTTGACATTATCGTCTTTTTTAATGGTTAGGAGGATTATGATATCTTATCCATTTTTGATCTGTGTTGTTTAGTTCCACTAGATTAAAAGAGTTGATTTGAGTATGTGGATCTCAAAACCCTGTTAGTTTTGGGAGTTGGATTTGGTTCCCACCATGTTTTTTCCTTTGAATGCACATAAAATTTAGGTTAATTACCACTTGAGTCATAGGTTTCTTAATCCTGCACTGTACAGTTTTACACTCTGAAAGTAGATTTTGCTACCATCAACCAGTTTATTGTTATAGTATTGCTGTCAAAAAATTTTCTTTTTTCTTTTAAATTTTTATAGACAGGTAAAACACTTTGGCTGAGGTCCTAATTAAGGCTCCAATTGTCCCACTTCCTTCAGCAGCAGTAGCGACATTTCCTTTGCTTGTACTGTAGAGTATTTATGTTTTAATGACTGCTGCTGCTGCTTTCAGTTTCAGTATTTGTTATTGATAGAATGTTTTTTTATCACCTGGGATTCAATCACGGTTACCTTCCCCATCTCTTTAATTTGACAGTGTGGTATTCTTTTTTCTTTTGCACTCTCTTTGCAGTGATTTCTGAATTGTTACTTGGATTATTATGTTTTCCTTTTGATACTATTTATTTAATTTCTGAAATAGCATATATGGTCTAAATTCTAAAGCTAAATGCAATACTTTATATTTTGTAAAAAAAATGAATCTGAAAAGAGTGCTTTAATTTGTTTTTCAGGAAACTACCAGGCTTGAATTTGGAGGGTCAGCTGTCTTCAGCAATCCAGTCCTTTTCTTCAGACGAAACACTCATTGTTACAAATCAAGGTAAAATGACATTCTCTTTTCTTCGTCGTTCCACTTCTATTCCACTTCTTCGTCGTTTAACATTCTCTTTTCTTTGTTTTTTTCTCTTTGTGGTGTGGTAGTGTGGTGGTGATGATTTGATGTGGGGAAAAGTAAAAAAGAAGACGTCGTTTGCAGGGTTTTGTCTTTCCGTAACAGCGAATTGATCCTCAGTTCCCAATCGCGCTTCTTTATTGGTGAGTCCTTTTTTTCCATTTTCTATTTTTTGTTGTTTTTAAAGCCCATCTATTGCTGTATCTCGGATCTGTATTTCACATCACAAATAATTTCACATGATTGATCAAATGAAGTGTCATAAACTAGTGTTCATCAATATACAAAGAAACAGATAATGGATGTACTTCAATATTTCAGTTATTGTGTTTTTGTCTTTTTCATATAAAAAGAAAGGCATAATTTGCATAGAATTTTGAACTGCACTTTACTTGGAAGGTTGCAGTTTTGGATATTCTTTGAATTTTTAGACCATGATTGATCTAAACAATAGTTTCTTTTGATATGAAGAATAATTACCTTGAGATTTTATTATCTCACCTAAAAGTGGTAAATATGTAAATCTGTGCAACATAATAAGATGAATGAAAATTACTTTGAGATAACGTTCGGATAATGTTGTTGGAATTCATACATATTAAAAAATAAATGAGTTTTGTTTGTGTTGTGAGTTGGAAGGAATTGGTTTGAGTTGTGATTGTGTTGTGATAGTTCTTTTCATTATGATATTCTTCAACCTTCTTATTTGTTACTATTCTAGTAAGCTCGATGGATAAAGAGTGGATGAAATCAGCAAGAGATAGCCCAGACTACATTCTTGGTGTTGAGTTTTTTTTAAATTATGCATACACCATAGGAAAACCCCAAGGAAAAGAGATTCTATGCCCTTGTATTGATTGTCACAATGCTTTTTGGAAGACAAGGGCAGTTGTATTTAATCATTTGGTATATTTCGGATTTGAAAGAGGATATGATGTCTGGATTCGTCATGGTGAAAAGCGTAAAGACCCCAATCGTCTCGACAGTGGCACAAATGAAGAAATTGATGATGTTGATGGACTACTATATGAAAGATTCAGAGATGTCGCACATGATGAAGAATGTCGAGTTAATGAAGGCCTCAGTGAAGGTGCTAGAAAGTTCTATGGTCTTTTAGAAGAAGCAAAACAAGAGTTGTACCCGGGTTGCAAAAACTTCTCTAAATTATTGTTCACCATTCGACTATATTTGTTGAAGTGTCTTTATGGTTGGAGCAATGCATCATTCAATGCTCTCTTAGAGCTTTTGAGAGAAGCTATGCCTCAGTTGAACATTCCGGAAACATTCAATAAAACCAGAGGCATGATAAGGGACCTAGGTCTTGATTATAAAAAGATCGATGCTTGTCCTAATGATTGCATGTTATATTGGAAAGATCATGAGAATGACACTTCCTGCTCTGTTTGCGGATTTCCACGGTGGGTTGTCAATGCCGAAGGAGATTATCAAGTTGAGGAAAACAATAAAGCTCATAAAGTTCCTAACAAAGTTTTGAGACACTTTCCCTTGATTCCTCGACTTCAAAGGTTATTCATGTGCTCAAAGACAGCTGACTCATTAAGGTGGCATGACGAAGAGCGTTCTAAAGATGGGAAGTTGAGGCATCCAGCTGATGGAGAGGCATGGAAAGACTTTGATAAGCGCCATTCTGATTTTGCTGCTGATTCTCGTAACATAAGACTTGGGTTGGCTAGTGACGGATTTAATCCTTTTAAATCCATGAATCTGTCTCATAGTACTTGGCCCGTCGTATTGATACCATATAATTTCCCACCTTGGTGGTGCATGAAGGCTGAGTATTCTATGTTGTCTTTATTAATTCCTGGACCATTTTCACCCGGGAATAACATTGATGTGTACCTCCATCCATTGATTGAAGAGTTGAAAGTGTTGTGGGAGGTAGGAGTAGAAACATATGATGCCTCACTAAATCAATCTTTTCAAATGAGAGCAGCATTGTTGTGGACTATTAGCGACTTTCCCGGGCTCGCTATGTTGAGTGGGTGGAGTACTAAAGGGAAATTAACATGTCCATGTTGTAATTATAATACTAATTCGATTTATTTGAAGCATAGTCGAAAGGTGTGTTACATGGGTCACCGTGTATTTTTGCCTATGGATCATAAATATAGATCGAATACAAGGGCTTTTAATGGGACTACAGAATATGGATCTCCACCAGCTTTGTTAGAAGGAGAAGATATCTTAGAGTTGTTGGTAAACTTTAAAAATGTCTTTGGTAAGACTCAAAAAAGGCGTAATGATGGTCCATGGAAGAAAAGATCCATTTTTTTTGAATTACCATATTGGAAGCACAATTTGTTACGACATAACCTTGATGTGATGCACATAGAGAAGAATATATTTGATAACATCATTGGCACCTTACTGGATATTCCGGGTAAGACGAGAGATCATGAGAAAGCTCGTTTTGACTTGCAAGAAATGGGAATTAGGAAGAAGCTTCACCCTAAAGAGACAAATCAAGGTAAAAAACTTATGTTTGCAAAAGCATGTTTCTCCATGACACCGAATGAGAAGACTACTTTTTGTGGTGTCTTAAAGAAAGCAAAAATGCCCGATGGTTGTGTATCAAACATTTCAAGATGTGTTCAACTTGCTGAAAGAAAAATTATTGGCTACAAGAGTCATGATGCACATTTCATCTTGCATTACTTGCTTCAAGTAGCTGTAAGAAGCACAATGTCCGACCAAGTCGCCCATCCTTTAATTCGTCTCTCTTCATTCTTTCGTTGTTTATGTCAAAAAGTTATTGAAGTGGGGGATCTAGATATCTTGGAATCAGAGATTGCAGAAACACTTTGCCAATTGGAGACGATTTCCCCCCTTGTTTCTTTGATGTTATGGTTCATTTGCCTATACATCTAGTGAATGAGGTAAGATTGGGAGGCCCGGTTCAATTTAGGTGGATGTATTTTCCAGAAAGATATTTAGGTAAATTGAAGAGTTATGTACGTAATAAGAGTCGTCCTGAAGGTTCTATTGCCGAGGGATACTTGGTTGAAGAATGCTTGACACTATGCTCACGATATTTACATAATGGTGTTGAAACAAGACATAACAGAATGACAAGGAATAGTGATAGATGTGATCTGGATGAACTTGAAAGCTCGGGCTCTTATCCGGGCATAGGTCATCCTATTGGAGGAAAGAAAAAGGGAGGAGCCATTTCTTTAGATTCCAAGTCAAGGAATCAAATCCATCGCTACATCCTATTCAATTGCGACGAAGTTGAAGAGTTCATTAGGTAAATAAATTTACTTGTACGTTTTAGTTACATGAAAGAGTTGCTTTACAATTATGCTAACAACGATTTTTAAATTTTAGGGAGCATGAAAATGAAACGACAAATATCAATAAAAGAAAGAGGTGGAACCAAGCGAAGAGTCAAGGGCGGGATTTTGTTGAATGGTTCAAAACTCGTGCTTTAGTAGATGATGTTTCTGATCAACTTAAGAAGTTGTCTAGAGGACCAAATAGAGTTGCACGGCGTTTTTCTGGCTATGTCATTAATGGTTATAGGTTTCACACCAAACAACGTGATGCAAGACGTAAAACCCAAAGTAGTGGTGTGACGTTGATGTCTGTAACCCAAAGTTTTGCAAGCACTAAAGATAAAAATCCTACAACAAATTCAATAAATTACTATGGATCAATCATTGAAATAATTGAAGTAGACTATTATGGTCATTTCAAGTGTGTGTTATTTAGATGTGATTGGTTTGAAGTTGAAGACGACAAGTACGGGTTGACTTGTGTTCACTTCAACAAGAGATGTTCTATGGATGACCCTTTTGTGTTAGCTTCACAAGTCCATCAATGCTTCTACATTCAAGATCCTATTGATGTCAATAGGAACTATGTTATGAAGACTTTTCCGAGAGACTTTTTTAATATGAAAGATGAGTCTTATTCAAATGCCCAACATTTGTATCAAAGAGAGTTGTTAGATCATGCGGTAAATCTAGCTACGAGCGATGACAACTGTGAAGTTGAATTGGCTAGGAGTGACATACCACCAACCATTATTGAAAAGTCTCTGCTTGATTCAAATGAAAGGGATGTTGGAGATGATTCTGATTTTGATGACACTTTGTTTGACTACATGGATTAGTTTATTTCATTTCATAATTTATTATTGTTAATATAAGGTGATATTGGAATCTGTTCATTGATTATTATAATTTCTCATAAATTTTTATCACTCACATGTGTGTTTAGATATTAATATATATTGTGTTTCAATGATGCAGGTAGTGTTTTCTTTAATTTCATTTCAAGAACATCTCCATTCAAGTTACAAACTACAAAGGGTGTAGGAAAATGGACAAGGGCAATGATTTTGATTTTGAACAACTTAAAGCTAAATCAAGTGCAGACTTGCTTCAAAAGTATAAAATCAAGGTGGAAAATGAGAAAGCTTCAAAAAGAAGACATGGAAGCAATTTAAATCAAGGAAAAAATCAACATATTGGAAGCACTCAGCAGCAGCCTATTTGCCTCGTAAGAAGTTATTTCCAATTCCAAGTTTTCTAAATCTATTGGAAGCATTCTAACTTAAGCAGAAAGCACAGAACGTGATAGTTTTTAAGATTTACAATGAATGCATGAATCTGTCCTATATTACATAGTTAATATATAGTAATGTTTGGAACATGATAGTTTTTAAGATTTACAATGAATGCATGAATCTGTCCTGAATGTTTGAATTTGTCCTTATTTCTAGTCCCAGACAATAGGCATTGATAAAGGAAGGATCCAAAAGGGCCTTGGTAAATCCACAAATAGGACCCAGTCATTGACTGTCGGAGGAGTTTCGATCCCAGTAAGAGGATCAACAGGGTCAATAGAATCTCAAAACAAAAGGCTAGAAGAGCAAATGAAATCTTCCTTGAATATTAAAGCGGCAACCCAAGCAATAAAGACCACTCAAGTTTCTCACCAAAAAGACATTGCTAAATCCACAAGTAGGGCCCAATCATCGACCAATGAAGGAGTTTCAATCCAAGTAACAGGGTCCAAAAAAATGCAAGAAAAAATGCTAGATGCTATGAAGCCTTCATTGAACAATAGAGCTGCCACTAATATTGTTCAATCTGAACTCCCTATGAAGAGGCAGCTAAGGTCTACCGTTGGTGGAAATCAAAGTCAAGAAAAAATGCTAGATGCTATGAAGCCTTCATTGAACAATAGAGCTGCCACTAATATTGTTCACTCTGAACTCCCTATGAAGAGGCAGCTAAGGTCTACCGTTGGTGGAAATCAAAGTCAAGGGACAACGGTTGGAGAACAATCCTTGAAAAAGAAAAAGTACATCACAAAGTGTCCATCAATGTCAATTGGTGAATTTATTGAAAAAAATCAGCAACCACACCAAGTGGAGGAATCAGAAGAAGAAAGTGATCAAGAAAAAGGAATTGAGGGAGATATCAACTATGGAAGTGAGGAAGTTGGGGAATTTAATGAAAATACAAGTAAAGGTATATCAATTTGTGTTGACCAGTATTTTTACTAATGGCTATGTTTAGGTATCTTTTTACTCTTAGTTTTACTAATTTCTGTATTGACTCATTTGTGTTTTAATTAGGGGAAGCATCTAAAAGAACTCGAGGGAAAACATTATGTGTGAAAATTCATACACGTTCAGCTAATGATAGAGAAGAGATTATCTTGAATGAACTAGGACAACCCATTGGGCCAAATGCAAGCATACTTTCCCAGTTCAGTAATTTTTTGGGAACCATTGCAAGGAGTTCAGATTTTTGCCCTCTTATTTACACCAATTGGAAGGCTGTACCGGATAAAGATAATATATGGGCTTATGTCAATGTAATATAACTTATCTAGTTCTATTTGTTTGTTTAGTTTACTTTAATAAATTAGAGCTTTCTAATTAAGCTTTTTTTTGTAGGAAAAATACAATGTACCTGAGAAAGGAAAAAAGGTCGTGTATACTATTATAGATGAGGCATGGAGGCGATATAAGTGTACTATTAGAAAGAAGCATTTTACCAAATATAAAACCTTGCATGAGCGGTTGAAAAATCGTCCCGATGACATACCGGAGGAACACTTTAAAGCATTGATGGTATATTGGAGCCTTCCGGCCGTTCAAGTAAGAAATAATGATATTTGTGTTTTTTATTACATTCATTTCTCAAATTTACTAAATTGCAAAGTCCATTACTTAGGAAACATGCCAGCAAAATGCTCAAAATATAGCTCAACAAAAATGCAGACATCGAGCTGGTCCTGTAAGCTTTGCTCGCATAAGGGAGACAATGGTAAATCAATAATTCAGATTTTGACTTGTTTCTACTTTCTACACGTGGTTCTGTTTTAGACCTTACCTTTGCTATATTGTGTTAATGAGCTTATTATCTTGGTAGTGTGCAAGTAGTGAGGATGGAGAGCCTCCTTCTCAACTTGAGTTGTTCATCGAAACACGCCAAAGTAAGAAAGGAAAGCAATTGAACGAAGAAACAAATGATACAATTGTAAGTTTTTTTAATGAATTTATCATTTCAAATATAATAATGTATATCTTTTAACTGTGATTGCTTTTTAAATATGGTAGATAAAACTTCAAGACTTCGTGAGTTCTGGTCATTCTCCTTCGGAAGCTTTTCAAAAGGTGGTTGGTAAAGAAAAACATGGGAGAGTACGTACCCATGGAAGAGCGGTAACAACTACTATGTTGAAGAGAAATGAAGAAGCTGCATAAATGAAGAGAGCACATGCAAATGCGATGGAACAACTAAGAAAAGAACATGCTGATAAGATGAATGAACTTGAAGAGAAACTACAAGAGAAACTACAAGAGAATCAGAAAGGCATGGAGAAAAAGTTTCAGCTTCTACTACAGACCGTATTAGATCAAAATAACTCATGGTTGAATGTGGAGGCTTTGGCAGCTATGTTTTCAACTCCGCCTGATGCTACTAGTGCTCCACGTTCTTCGACATCAACACATGCCCCAGAAGCTCTTAGAGTAAGTATCTAACACCACCTGTTTTTATAACATCACTATGCTTGGAATTTTAGAATTTTTAGCTAAATTGTGTTATAATCGTTGACAGACCTTGATTTGCAATGTGTTGATTCCACCCCTTGATTAGCTAAATTTTAGAATTTTAGATTTAAAATACTGGATAGTTTCATTTTAAAGTATGACAGTGTTAAAGTTGTCCTAGTTCATATTATAGTTTTGCCTCAAAACCTAATGACTAACTTACACTCGTTGGAAAGAAATTGGTCACTCTCGCTATATATAAATCTGATCCAAAATACATCCCAAGTAATTATATGTATATTATAGTTGTCCAAAATCTGTCATAATTATATGTATATAAATCTGATCCAAAATACATCCCAAGAAATTGGTCACTCTCTAAAATACATCCCAAGAAATGGTTTTTATTGAACTCTTAAATGTGTTTACCATTTTGTATCTTTTGTGATGAATGAATGGTCACCATCCTAGACTTTCCTTATTTACACTTAACTATTATGCCATGCAACTACAATAAGAACAAGTTAAGCTACTGTATGTTTTAAAACTAAGTTTTTTTAGACATAAACTCTTTGTGGGTTTCAATCTTGTGAATGAAGAAAAAATGGTTGCCAAGAGAATTTTGCTCTTTTATATAAGCGCATTCTGTTTCAAGTCTTTTGTAGATGTTGCTTGAATGATCAATCTATTTAGAACTGTAATATTTTCTAGTTCCAGCAGAAAGCCAGGGAGTAGGGTAAGATGGCAGGTGGCATCTTGTATCAAATCTGAATTTGATTCTATCAGATTTGTACTTCTGATTTGGAAGTTGGCTGTTCTTTGGATTGTGTGTCATGGTGGTTTAATTATGCTAGTGATAGATCTAAAATAAGCAATAGTTCTCTTTGTCTGATCTGTAATTTAGAAGATGAAATAGAAATTCATCAGTTGTGTGAATGTTCTCTGACTTATGATGCTTGGTAGTTCTACTTAATTAGCTTAAATGGTATGTGATAAAAGTTTGAGGCGGGATTTAGCAGAATGTGTTGTTCAGTGATTGAAAATAACCTTATTGCTTTCATTATTCTTGTTATCTTCTTCTATTTTTGCTGGGCAATTGCTTGATTTGTTTGTTAATAGCTGTTTGGAGTTTGATTGCTTGATTTGCTTGAAACAGTTTTGTAAGAGGAATGTTATTCTTCTTAGTAGTGGATTGTATTGATTCTGTTTAAATACTGAAAAAATCAGTTGGATCTGTTATAACAGTTTGTGTAACTGTCAAACTGAATTCTGTTAGCAGACTTGCATATAGCTGCTATATATATTGTATCTCTGTAATCTCAGATTATCAATCAGAAAAATATCAGTTTACATTTTCTTCAATATGTTCCTTTTATTTAAGTTTCCTTTTTATTGCATTAATCGAATTTTGTTACTTTTGTAGGAAAATAATGAAGATCTAGTAGGTCTTGATGGCTTGGATGATGAAGACTTTGTGGGTTGAAGACACATTCAGACTTGACAAGTTTTATTTTGGAGAACATGTTTTTTGTAAGGTTTAAATACGTTTTTACCCCCTGCAAATAGGGGGTGTTTTGCTTTTACCCCCTACAAAATTTTTTTTTTTAAAAAACACCTTGCAAAATTCACAATTTTGGCGTTAGCCCTTTCTGTTAAGATGGACATTACAAAAATGGCTACGTGGCTTTTTTTATTCTTTTTTAATTTTTTTTAATGCTGAATGGCATTCCATGTCATTATTTTTTTATTTTAGGTTTAAATACATACCCCCTGCAAATAGGGGGTGTTTTGCTTTTACCCCCTACAAATTTTCTCTTCTTTAGCCAGAAATCCTTTTATTCTCTTCATCATCTTCAACCTCACTCATGTTTGCAGCAACAACAGCAAGACAAATCTGTAACAAAAACAACAACACAAACCTCACTCTTTAAATCTATTTTTCAATCTAGAATCATTTCCAGCAGCAAAACATCAACATCGATTGACATGGAACGAATCAACACAAACCCAAAAAACCCCAAAATCGAAATAGAACAAATTGAAATGAAATGACAATGATTTTGATTTTGTTTCCTCTTGAACAACAGCGATTTTGTTTCCAAACAACAACAACATCGATTTCGTTTCCTCTTCACGGTGATTTTGTTTCCTCTTCACAACGATTTCGTTTTTGTTTCCTCTTCAACAACAACAATTTCAACAAAGAGGGACGTACGGTGGTGAAGAGATGAAGAGATGAAGAAGAGAGAAGGAGGGGAATGAAAACTCAACAAAGAGGGACAGGTTTCGTGGTGGTGGTGGTGTTGCGAAGGACCTCCTTTTCGTTCTTCTCTACTCTTTTTTTTAATTTCGCAGATCCAAGGAGAGAGATGATGAAGAAAGAAAAGTGAAACTGAAGGGGAAACGAAGGAGAGATATGATGAAGAAAGATGGAAACAACAACAACAACACACGGAGAGAGAGAGAGAGAGAGATGATGAAGAGAGATGTTGAGGGAGAGGGTGTGTTTGTGTTTTTGTTGATGATGAAGCTGGAAACAACAACAACACAGAGAGAGATGAAGATGAAGAAAGATGAGATAAAAAAAATTGTAGGGGGCAAAATCAAAACACCCCATATTTGCAGGGGGTAAAAGCAAAGCCAAAACGTCAGCAAAGCCAGCTGGCAGTTCCGTTAGACACGTCAACAAACCACTAACGGAGACTAGACAGAAGGGCTAATATCAAACAAAAAATTTTTGCAAGGTGTTTTTTAAAAAAAAAATTTGTAGGGGGTAAAAGCAAAACACCCCCTATTTGCAGGGGGTAAAAACGTATTTAAACCTTTTTGTAATGTTTTTTGTACTTATTGAAGTAACAAATTATATATGCTAATGAATTATGTCCTTGAAGTAACAATATATAATGATGATGTCTGTTAATTTTGATGTTAATTTCCCTTGAATTAAGAAATTTGTGATGTCGGTCCCTTGAATTAAGAAATTTGTGATGTCGGCTTGGATGTTCAGAATACTAATTTCTTTTATGAGCTTCATGTTAGAATCGTAGCAAGCTCTGATACCAATTTTGATTCCATTTTATTTTCAGTTTTATTTGCAGTTTGAATCAATTTTGATTCCATTTTATCTTCAGTTTTATTTTCAGAATCATAGTTTGCGTTTGTAGCAAATGGAAGGTACAGCAACGGTTATGGCAACGGTTTCAACGTGTTGCCATACCTAGGGCAACGGTTCTAAATTGTTGCCACATATGGAGTCGGTTTAGGACCGTTTCCATTTTGGCAACGGTTTCAACGTGTTGCCATACCTAGCAACGGTTTTCAACCGTTGCCATACCAGGCAATGGTTTTCGACCGTTGCCATACCTTGCAACGGTTTTCGACCGTTGCCATACCTAGCAACGGTTTAAAACCGTTGCCATAGGGTGGAAATCAAAACCGTTGCCTTACAACTGGCAGTGGCAACGGTTTTCAGCTTCCGTTGCCTTTGGGGACAAATAACCGTTGCCTATAGCTAAGGCAACGGCCGAAAGAACAACGGTTTGAAAACTGTTGCCGTATCTTTTGGCAACGGTTTTATGGCTTTTTGGAACGTTTTTCAACCGTTGCCATAGGGTCAAAATGTTGTAGTGCTTGGTGCCAGCTCTTGTCCTTTTTATTCCCTTCAAAGATGCTGTCCTTTTGATGCCATTTTTTTGCCCTAATTGCTGACTGTCCTCAGTACCTCATCCATCCACCTATAAATACCCAAAATAGTAGCACAATTAGGGGGGACAGTGACACTTATATGCCCAGAGAGTGACTGAAAACACCAACATGCAGTCACAAAAAAAAAGAAAAAAAGCATGTACACAGATACAGAATAACAGCAAACGAAAAGTCCAAAAAAAGGGGAGCTTGAAGCTCCGGCCACCGTATGGTGGTCACCACCGTCAGCCACTACCACTGAAACCATTGTCCGTCTCTCTTCCCCCCACTGGCAGACATCGTATCCCCTCCTTCTTCTTCCCCTATCGTTTTCCTTTTTTCCCTCTCTCTTTGAAACCTCAATTTCTCTCTCCAGGCCATGATTTTTGAAATCTCTCTCTCTGTGTTGCAGATGTTGCGGCTGAGAGAAGAAGATTAGGATTCCTAACAACACCCCTTGTTTCAATGTTTTAACCCCTACAACAGCCACCCCAAATAACCACCACGTCACCACCAACAGAGTCTCCACGGCCTCACCGCCCACAACCACCAAACACCGCCACCAAGAACCCCCATGACCACCCTCTCTCTCCCAGCAATCGCCACCACGTCGTCCTCCTAAAACCACTTCCTGTTGCTGCCAAGCGACGCCCCGCCTGACCACGACACCGTTAACGCCCCTCAACGTCGCGAACCCCCTCGCGTCGTTCCCCCACCGTCGTCATCATCTCCTTCGCGCCGCCGTGGGTCACCATCTCATCGCCGTTGTAACGTTACTGTTGGCGCTGTTACCTTCGCCTGAGACGAGCTCGCTGCCGTCCCTCTCCCTTCCACCATCGCCTCCGTTCGCACCCCGAATGTCGTCGCCGTCATCCCCTATCGCCGTCGCCACCGTGCGACGTCGCCAGTCCGATGATCCATGCCATGGCTGACGTTTCGTTCTCCCTCTCAGTCGCGATCTCTCTCCCCTTCCTCCTCTCTCTTTCTCTCTCCTGGAAGACTCTCTCTCTCTGTCCTTGATGCTCGATGGTGCGGCGCTAGTGAGGGAAAGAATTAGGGTTCATTAACCCACTTGTTTCCTTTTATATACTCCATCTATCTATTTAATTTTTATTTTAAAAAATCAAAATCATCAGAACTATTACACCCCTTTTTCTAATAGTATGCGCACCCCTTGCATAAAGCCTCATTTTCGCTGGCCTGAACCTAAAGGCCCAGCAGTACTGCTAACTCCACCCCTCTTATTACTGTTTTACAGCCTACTCTGCTATTGTATTTGTTCGTTTCTTATTTATTTTTTTATTACTTATCAAAGCTATTTTTGTCAAAAACCATTTCCTCAAAAAATAAAAATAAAAACCCAACACATAAATATTTTCTACCAAAGAACTACGTGTGATTTGATTCTCTACCAGGAGATACGTAGGAGCAGAGGGCGGCCGACCTCTGTCAATTGCATTAATAAAAAACCTTTTTTTCTTTTAATCCATTTCTCTCCTATTTCTCAAAAAGTACAAAAAATAACTAACCGTTTAACGAGTCTTTTTATTATTATTATAAGGGTAAAAACATTATTTTTGAATTAATAAATGTTTACACATTTAGTGAAAAGGTAACCTTCCTTAGGAAGGATGTCGTAGGGTGCTAATACCTTCCCTACGCATAAACGACTCCCGAGCCTAAACCTGGTCCGCAAAACCCCTTTATCCACTCAATAGGGATTTTCCAATGTTTGCCCTTAAACTAAACTTTGGTGGCGGCTTCATTTCAAGAACTTCGAAGAATCCCTCTGCCGGATTTTTCGGTCGCTACAGTATCGTACCCGGTACGATATCATGGTGTGGTGGCTTGTGTCTTGGCACATACGCCTGATATTAGGATTTTTAAGAGTACGACACTGTGATGTCAAACTAGTATGGGTATCATAGTACGACACCTATTAAAAATTCTCCAATCCTCATATTTATTGGTTATAAGATGTTCAATACTTTTTTGTATGTTAAGTTGACATGTTACTTTGAATAATTCTCATGCATTAATCAGTTGGGCTTTGGTTTAAATGAGTCATCTCATGTTTTATACTGCGATAATGGTATATTGGAGTCACTAACAAATGAATTAACCAGAGTTGGTTAAGAGTTGATTAATAGTCACTAACATGAATTAACCAGAGTTACAACTATATATACTAGTTTTATTTACATGATTAACCAGAGTCTATGTTCTTCCTATTATATATACAAACCATACTTTCATTGTTAAAAAACCAAGTATGGTATTATGTTGATTATTTACCACGATTTTAGTGTTACTTGAATATTTAGTTTGATATTTTCGAACATATTAATGTTAATTTGATATTTAAGCCTAAATTGAAATTGCAGTAGAAGCAACTTGTTTATGCATTATTAGTTAGGTACGGTACAAAGGTACGAGGTGTTGAGGTGTTGTTATGTGTGGTGTGTGGCTTGACTACACAGGTACGGTAGGTACCATTCCAAAACATAGCATTGGGGGTTTCCATGTGTGTTGAGAGAATGTGGTAAGTGGGAGTGTAATATGTTGAATTTTTGCTCACTTTCTATATTGAATTTGCAGGAGGGTGTACCATAACACTGAGGGGGGGTGTAACTTGTAAGGCCCAGCTTTTACTTACAGCCCAGCCCAATGATGCAGATGGTGCAGAGATGATCAAACAATCGTTTTTTGTTGCTCCCTGCGCACCCGAACCCGGTTGAGTAATTGCAACACGCGGGTCGTCCTTGACCCGAGGTATATATGCTGTGTTTATTCTCTCTTCTCAGAATAATCAAGAAACCCTAGCTCTCTTTCTTGATTCTCCGTTCTCTTCTTCTCTCTTCTCTCACTCGAACCTTGCTGCACCGTAGCTCTCACCACCGGTGATTGAAGCTGCGGTTCAGCTTGATTTCTGGTCAATGATGATCTCTGGTGATGATGAAACAAAACCCTCTTTGGTTTTGCTCTGAATCAAAACGCTGAGACCACAATCTCCTCTTCTCACTTCGCGATGAACAGCAAACCCTAGTTTGCTCAGAAACGCTTGATCTCTTCGATCAAGCTCACGATCCACCTTCCTTCAGGTAGACCTCCTTCTTCTTGTGAGTTTTTCTTTGATTTCTTTGATTTACACACTGTTCACGAAAACCTAACTTTGAAAACTTCTTGTTTCCTGCAGGTGTGGGTGTGATACGGTTTGAGACAAGATCAAACAAAGGTAAAATCACACTCTCTTGTGATTTCTCACCCTCTGTTCTCTTTCTTGAATAAAACCTAATCACTATGTTTCTGTTGCATGAACTTGTTGAGTTTCAACTTGAACCTCAACCCAGAATACCTTCTTTACGCGTTAGCCTTCAAGAACACTCTTCTAAAGGTAACCAGAAACCTTTCTTCAGCTTGTTCCTTTCTCTTATTTGTTTCTGTCACAGAAACCCTTTATCTAACAATTGTTTTTCTTATTTCTTGCAAGGTATGATCACACTTTGATTACACAACCAGAAACTCTCAAACAATTTGGTAGATGATTTGGAAATGAGGATGGAGCAGCATTCTGCAGAAAAGTTGTAAAGAAGAAAGTAGACTTTTTATTTTTAAAAGTAAACTATTTCATTCATTGTAAATTGTATGTACATATGTGTGCTTTATATAGTTTTCACTGGAAATAGCTGTTAGAGTTTGGTTGTTACTAGTTTAACAACCAAAGTTTGTTACATAACAAACTTGAATAGACTTTTAGGTTAGTTATAACCAATTTGTATATTCTGTTATGTTAGTTAACAAGGCAGCCAAACAGCTTTATTTTAAATAGCCAACGGCTATATGTTTAAATTAAAGTAGGTTTTGATTATAAACTCAATATAATAAGTATGACCCATAATTTTGATTTAAAGTTTTCGTGTTATATACATTTAACCCATCTTTATCTTGTCTAATATAAATTTAAGACAATCCAAATGTCCATTAATTGTCTAATGTAATTTTTTTTACTGTGGCTAGTTTGTCTCGTTCTTTGCTCTATTATTTTCTATTTACGTTAATTTTCCCAATAGAATATTTCTAGCTTTCCTAACATTTTGGTGCTTTCATTCTCTTATGGTTTATCCCAACTTCACTCCTCCATGATAGAGTGTTGGATCTATATTTTAGAAAAAATGAAAGAAACTAATGTAACCGTAAAGAAGAGAGCATAAAGATAAAAGCTAGACTACTAAAAATAAAATTCTTTTTCCATGATTGGGTGATTCTAGATTTTCTCAATGAAACTACGTATATAGTGCTAATTTCGTCATTTTAAAATGAGGTTCAAAAACGGACCAGACATTTTGACTTGTTGCAGTAGGTATCCACAAAATATTAAGAGAACCCACAGACATAGAATTCAACTTTTTCTAATGACATATGTAGTAGGTCAAAATATGTTGTCGAAAATGCTGATATGGCTGTAGTCGAATGATGCTGACTGCAGTCGAAATTCTATAATCGAATTTCAGAAGTAAAATTTCGACTGATGCTGTTGAGTGGCAAGGACTGCTGCGAACCAAATGTGCAGAAACAGAAGCTGTCGAAGTCGAAGTAGCTGCTGTCGAATTGTACTGATGCTGTCGAAAATAAACCTGCAAACACAAATGTTAGATAAACAACCGGAGGCGTCTTGCGACTGCCCTGAAGAATTTATCCGCCTCTACAGCGCAAATTCCCCGAGGTACAACCAGGTCTTCTCAATCACAATAGCGAAAGAGGTATCAGAACTAGCAAGAAGTGCTAGATATTAACAGGAGAGGAACCCAGAGCTCTTTTTCAAGAAATGTGGAAAATGAAATTTCTGATATGTTTTCAAGTGCAACTCGAAATTGTTTATATAGGCTTTAAGAAAAATAGCTGTTAGAGACATAGGCTCCAGCAATCAATAGCCAGTCAAAAACCGTTTCGAAAATCAATTGTAATCAAAATGTTTAACTGCGGTTACGGAATAAATGGGTTTAAAAGAAAAGAAGCCGTTGGAAGAAACTGACAGTTACAAAATAAAGGGAATTAAGTTTCAGTTTTCGACCAAATCTCTTCACCAGTAAGTTCGACCAACTTTCAGTTTTCGACCAGATTGTTTTGCCAATCAGTTCGACCAACTTGCAGTTTTTCGACCTGAGCTTTCCGTTACGAAATGTTTCATAAAACATTTCGACCCATGATTGGGCGTATACGGATAGGCTGATAAAAGTAATATTTCATTTAATAAAAATAGTACAAAGCCAGTCGAGCGCGCAGGGCGGGAATCGAAAGATTCGCACTGATCCAAGCCATGTTGGTCCCTGCTTGTGCGCGCGAGGGAGTCCCTTCTAGTTGCTTGTTTACTAGCTCTCATTAAGCTTTAGTATATGAAAACTTTGGTGAATCCAAAGCCAAGCAATGTGGGACTTCTCACTTTTGAAATATCTTTTTATTTCCAATAAAATACAACAATCCCCCACATATTTCAAAAGTTGAAAAATAAGTTAAAAAAGAGGTTTTCTGGGTTGACATCGTAGATGTAAAGTTTCGGAGCTGTATAGCAAGCTATGGAACCAGTCCTAGATAGATAAAACATAACATACTGTGAATTGGTATAGCAAGCTATGGAACCCAAGACGCATATTATATGTTAGAGGTTTCATTATCACATTACACCCCCACAATTCTTGTTGTTTTCGCGGTGTTGCGCTACTAGGCCCTGCGCGTGCTCGGTATTCATGAGTGCTCTAGAGACCTCGCCAGGATCTCATGCAAGCGGCCTCACTTGACACTCATATAGGTGATTTCATCAAGTGTATGCTGCAAGTCATACACCACCCATAAGGGCTATGAAAATCATTAAAAGCTTTAAGCTTATCCTTTTAACCCTGCAGTCTAGCACCATCACAATAACACCATAGGAAGGGACAATAATGAAATTAATTTACTTGAATTAATTTCCAGTGCTAGCACTATCAAGAAGTAACTTGTTTTTACCACATTGAACCTTAATCATGGGATCTCCAATCACAAAGGTTGGGTTACCATCACTTCTTAATATCAGTTGGCTTTTAGTCCCATTCCCCTCGATGTTTCACATATCATTTTCTTCCCTAAGGGTTTTGTCAGAGGATCGGCCAAATTCACTTCTGACTTCACATAATCGATCGATATTGCTCATACTTTTGCAATTGTTTGACAACATTATGTCTTAATTGTACATGTCTATTTTTGCCATTATAGGTCTTATTCTTTGCAACGGCTATTGCCGATTGACTATCACAATGTATTGACACTGATGGTGTCGGTTTTATTCCCAAAGGAATACCAGCTAAAAGGTTCTTCAACCATTCAGCTTCGGTACCAGCCAGTTCCAGAGCTACAAATTCCGACTCCAGAGTCGATCTAGCAATGATGGATTGTTTGGCTGACCTCCAAGTTACCGCACCACCACCAAGTGTGAAAATGTAACCACTAGTGGATTTTGTCTCATCTGAATCAGATATCCAGTTAGCATCGCAGTATCCTACTAATACTGCGGGAAATCCACTATAAGTAATACCATAAGTTGTGGTACCTCTCAAATATCTCATAAGGTGAGCAATTGCCTTCCAATGATCCTGACCAGGATTGTGAGTATACCTACTCAGGCGACCGACTGCGAATGCAATGTCTGGTCGAGAAAAGTTCATTAAATGCAGTAGGCTCCCAATTACTTGGGAATACTGATGTTGGTCAACAGGATCACCTCTATTTTTCTTTAAGCGTGAGTTAGCTTCATAGAGGGTACTCAAGGGGGTTGAGTCATAGTGTCCAAACTTCCTAAGAAGTTTTTCCACATAATGATCTTGTGATAGTGTGATATTATCACCTTCCCTGATGATTCTAACTCCTAATATTACATTAGCCTCACCCATATCTTTCATGTCGAAACTAGATGAAAGAAAGGATTTTGTTTTGATAACAATATCCAGACAAGTACCAAATATGAGCATGTCATCTACATATAAACATATGATCACATGTTCTCCACAAACAGTTTTAGTGTAAACACATTTATCAACTTCAGTTGTGTTGAAGCCATCTTCGACTAAGGTTCTGTCGAATTTTTCATGCCATTGTTTTGGTGCTTGTTTTAAACCATATAACGACTTAAGGAGTTTGCATACTTTGTTTTCTTGACCTGAAACTATACATCCTTCGGGTTGATTCATGTAAATTTCTTCTTCTAAGTCACCGTTCAAAAAAGCGGTTTTAACATCCATTTGATGAATAACTAGTTTGTGGATAAAAGCCAAAGCTATTAAAACTCTAATAGAAGAAATTCTTGTTACTGGAGCAAAGGTATCAAAGTAATCAATGTTTTGTTTTTGAGAAAAACCTTTTGCTACTAATCTAGCTTTGTATTTATCAATAGACCCATCAGGGTTATATTTTCTTTTGAAAATCCACTTGCATCCTATTGATTTTGCCCCAGGTGGTAAATCAACTAAGGTCCAAGTGTTACATTTGGAAATTGAGTCTATTTCAGTTTTAATGGCTTCTTTCCAAAATTTCGACTCAGGAGAAGAAGTTGCGTCAAAAAAGGTTTCTGGATCTTTTCCGACAAGATAAGTATAAAAATCATTTCCGAAGGATGTTTCTTTTCTTGGTCTTTTACTTCTCCTTAGTTCTTGATACGGTTCCTCATGAGTTTCATCATTAGTACTTGCTAATGGTTGTCTAGATATACTATCATGTTTCAAAGGAAAAACATTTTCAAAAAACTCAGCATTTTTAGTTTCCACGATAGTATTATTATCTAGAACATCACTTTTCACAACAAGGAATCTATAAGCAGCACTGTGTTCTGTATATCCTATAAAAACACAATCAGAGGTTTTGCAACCAATTTTTCTTTTCTTAGGATCAGGCAACATAACTTTAGCTAAGCACCCCCACACTTTTAAATATTTTAAGTTAGGTTGATAACCTTTCCACAGTTCATAGGGGGTCTTTCCGGTTTTCCTATGAGGAGTTCTATTTTGTATAAAACATGCAGTTAATATAGCCTCACCCCACAAGTTAGTTGGTGCATTAGAACTTATTAACATAGCGTTCATCATCTCTTTCAATGTCCTATTTTTCCTTTCGGCTATGCCATTAGATTCAGGTGAATAGGGGGGAGTTGTTTCATGTATTATACCTTCCTTTTCACAAAAATCATTAAAAGATATGTATTCTCCTCCACGGTCAGATCTAACTCTTTTAATCTTTCTATCTAATTGATTTTCGACTTCAGCTTTATATGAAAGAAAAGCTTCAAATGCTTCATCTTTTTGTCTTAATAGAAACACCTTAGTGTATCGCGAAAAATCATCTATAAACGTTACATAATAATTTTTTCCGCCCCTAGTTGGAGTTTGTTTTAAATCTCCTAGGTCTGTATGAATTAAACTAAGGAGTTCAGTTTCACGATGTACTGGGGGACACGATTTCTTTGTTAACTTGGTTTCGACACATACATCGCATTTACTATGTTGATTATCACTAGTCGAAATCATGCCAAGACGTTGCAATTTAATAACATACTGAAAGTTAATATGACCTAGTCTAGCATGCCACATATTATAAGAGTCAATCAAGTAAGCAGAAGTCGAAACATTGTTATTGAAATCAAAAGTGTTGAGTACAAAAAGTCCATGATCATAATATCCCTTTCCAACAAAAATGTTGTTCTTGGTAAGAACAATCTTATCAGATTCAAATGTCACTTTGATACCATGCTTCAGCAGAACCCCAACAGAGATCAGGTTTGCCCTTATGTTAGGTACATGAAGCACATTTGTGAGAGCCAGAGTTTTTCCCGATGTGAGTTTGAGAAGAACTTTTCCTTTCCCCACAACTGGGGCTGGATGTGAGTCACCCAGATAGATATTTTCTTCTCCTTCCCCTACAGCAGTGTAGGAGGTAAAAACTTCTCTATTAGCACAGATGTGCTTGGTGGCTCCAGAATCCACCACCCATTTGTTCACATCAGTTGCCATGTTGACCAGAGAAACTACAGCAGCAATGACATCGTCATCCTCATTATCATCTCCACCAGCATCAGCCAAGTTGGCGTTAGCCTTAGGAGGATTGTCATTTCTCGCCCTATGCCTGCATTTAGGTGCATAGTGTCCTGGCTTTCCACAAACAAAGCGGTATGCTCTTTTCTTGAATTCAGTGCTATGAGTACCAGGATAATGATCATTGTTCCTTTTGTGATACTTTTGATTAGATGATTTCTTGGGATCGTACCTTTTGTTTGGAGAGACTGGTTTGCCTTTGTCGAACCTTGAAGGGTTGTTCATCACCATGTTTGCCCGTGAAGACATTGATTTCGCCTTTGTCTTGTTACTCTCTTTTCGGTTGGTATCTTCGATGATGATATGAGTCAGCAGCTCGTTCAGCGACAATTGCTTGTGTTTGTGCTTCAGTTGTTGCTTGTAGTCCTTCCATGATTCTGGCAGCTTCTCAATCAGAATACCTGCAATGAACTCGTCAGGGAGAACTATGTTTTCAGCCTTCATTTCCTCTAGTAATTTGTGATACTGGTTGATTTGAGTTTTGATTTCGCCAGTTTCACTCATGACCCAATTGTAGTAGTTGCTGATGACAAATTTCTGCTTGCTTGCATCTTCAGCGGTGTATTTGAGAATCATTGATTCCCAGATCTGATTAGCTTCCTTGTAGGTGCAGTAGATATCGAACAATTCGTTGGAGAGGGTGCTGAGAATTGTGTGACGACACACTTTGTTGGCATGGGTCCAAACTTCGACCTGTTTGGGAGTAGCAGGTTCGACAGGTTTGGAGTCAGTAAGAGCAGCTGCAACTCTGTGCATGTCAAGAAGGGAACTCACGCGTTCCTGCCACCTGCGAAAATTTTGGCCTGCGAAGACCTCAATTTTAGAGATGTCAGGGAAAGGTTTCGCATAAGTTACCAGGACAGCAGAAAGGATGATAACAGTGCTGTTGTTGTTGATGGGAGCACCGTTATCATCGTTGTTGATTGCGTCAGCCATGCTAAATTCTTCGGATTGTTGTCGAAAATGCTGATATGGCTGTAGTCGAATTATACTGACTGCAGTCGAAATTCTATAGTCGAATTTCAGAAGTAAAATTTCGACTGATGCTGTTGAGTGGCAAGGAATGCTGCGAACCAAATGTGCAGAAACAGAAGCTGTCGAAGTCGAAGTAGCTGCTGTCGAATTGTACTGATGCTGTCGAAAATAAACCTACAAACACAGAAATGTTAGATAAACAACCGGAGGCGTCTTGCGACTGCCCTGAAGAATTTATCCGCCTCTACAGCGCAAATTCCCCGAGGTACAACCAGGTCTTCTCAATCACAATAGCGAAAGAGGTATCAGAACTAGCAAGAAGAGCTAGATATTAACAGGAGAGGAACCCAGAGCTCTTTTTCAAGAAATGTGGAAAATGAAATTTCTGATATGTTTTCAAGTGCAACTCGAAATTGTTTATATAGGCTTTAAGAAAAATAGCTGTTAGAGACATAGGCTCCAGCAATCAATAGCCAGTCAAAAACCGTTTCGAAAATCAATTGTAATCAAAATGTTTAACTCTGTGGTTACGGAATAAATGGGTTTAAAAGAAAAGAAGTCGTTGGAAGAAATTGACAATTACAAAATAAAGGGAATTAAGTTTCAGTTTTCGACCAAATCTCTTCACCAGTCAGTTCGACCAACTTTCAGTTTTCGACCAGATTGTTTTGCCAATCAGTTCGACCAACTTGCAGTTTTTCGACCTGAGCTTTCCGTTACGAAATGTTTCATAAAACATTTCGACCCATGATTGGGCGTATACGGATAGACTGATAAAAGTAATATTTCATTTAATAAAAAAAGTACAAAGCCAGTCGAGCGCGCAGGGGGGAATCGAAAGATTCGCACTGATCCAAGCCATGTTGGCCCCTGCTTGTGTGCGCGAGGGAGTCCCTTCTAGTTGCTTGTTTACTAGCTCTCATTAAGCTTTAGTATATGAAGACTTTGGTGAATCCAAAGCCAAGCAATGTGGGACTTCTCACTTTTGAAATATCTTTTTATTTCCAATAAAATACAACAAAATATTTGGTCGACTTTTAGACCTCAATTATGTGTCCAAAAGTAACACAAATTTAAACTTTTGAAAAGGAAATCCTAGCTCTTGTTTTCCCCCGTTAATTATAGCAATTTATTAATACGGTAGCCAGATAACAAGATACAAAGGAATTTTTTTTTTCGATAAGCAGATACAAAGGAATTGATATCCATGATCACAAAAGGAACGACCAAAGACAAACGAAAAAACCTACGTTCCGATATATTTAAGCGTGTTATTTTTAGGTTTTTTCGTTTGTCTTTGGTCGTTCCTTTAGGTTTTTTCGTTTGTCTTTTGAAGCCTACGTTCCGATATATCCATGATCACAAAAAAAAAATTACAAATTCCCAGAAATACACATATTTCCGGAAGGCAGAAATATGGTTTTTCCGGAAGGCAGAAATATGGTTTTTCCGGAAATTTGTAAAATAAAAAAAAAATTATTTAAAATCGCGCAAAATAGTTGTAACCGAACGTGAAATCAAATTACGCGAAATAATACAGTAAAAATACAGTAAAAAGACAAAAAATAATACAACTAAATGTTCAAAATCTGTAAAGCAGTCAACAGACTATCATAGACATCCTCAGGAATGCCGTCGACTCTGTCGACTGACAAAAGACGATCATAGGCATCCTGGACATGCGTAGCTGTTGTCATCCTGGACTCGAAGGGCGACGAGTATGAAATAATTAGTATAATTTATCGGAAACCAGCTTGGCATAATGGACATGTGCACTGGTCTGCAATGGATGTCAACAACGACGATGACGTTCAAGCCATGAAGGCCATTCATGTTATGTTTAGATGGAATAAGGGTTATCTGCATTTATACGTCGAAACCATAAGGACTGTCGCTGAGATCCTTCATCGTTTGACTCCACCACCATCTCAGTAGTTTCTATTATGTTTTCGTTTTGTTTGTTATTGCAATCTGTTAGTTTCTATTATGTTTTCGTTTTGTTTGTTGTTACAATCTGTTATTTTAAATCAATGTAGAAGGCGTTTTTAATTAATCAAATGAATGTTTGAGTTTTTATTTTTGCACTCCAAAAACACTATATATATGATAAATTCGGAAGGCAAATTTGAGGTATTTCCGGAAATACCTCAAATTTAGATAAATTCGGAAGGCAATATTGAGGGGGGTATATGGTATTTCCGGAAATATCTCATTTTACGGTATTTCCGGAATGTAAAATGTGTTCCGGAAATACCATAAATTGAGATATTTCTGGAAAATCAAAAAAATATACTTCCGGATTTATCCTGATTTGAGGTATTTCCGGAAAATTTTGAAATTTAAGGGGTATTTTTGTCCGTTTGGTCATTTTGGGGGTATGGGGTATAAGGGGGTACAAAAAAACACCCAAAAAACAATGATAAAGTAATGTTCTAAAAAAAATCAACGATAAAGTAATGTTCCAAAATAAAGTACCTTTTAATCCAAGTCTAATTGCATTTTCCTCTTTCTCATAGCCTGGAAGCGTTTGATGATATCTAAATCGTCGACTGTGCTAAAACCATCATTCTCCACGAATGTCACCAAACAATCATTAAGCCAAGGGTTGGACATCCTGTTTCTCAACTCATCCTTCACATACTTCATTCCTGAAAATTGAGATGCTGAGATGATAAGGAAAACGTTAAGGCACATAAGGTCTAATACCACTATAGATCCGCTAATTTAAGCGATACCCCAACTCCACCGAAAGACCCTCTAATTAATGAATGGCTTAGATCATGTAGCTAGCACGCAATATCATGCGTCTATCGTGGAGAAACCCAAATTGAGTACTTAAATGGGTTTCACGTATACACATCACTCATTTATAATTTTTTAATAGTAGTACTTATATAAGAACTTCATATTTACAACCCAGAATCCCAACAAAATTTACTAAATGAGTCCCACTAACTTTTTATCACTTTACATTTTAACAATAATTTATACTATTACATATGATAAGTAAATGTATAGGTCCCTGCGTCAGAGGAGAGAGAGAGAGAGTTTCTTATTGAAGAGTTTCATCTTAATAAGTGCCCACTTTTCAATCTCCACAATAGGAGTACCTATAATATTCCAACTCTTAAAAGATAAGAATCCATCATTGTGATGCTCTAATACCACTATAGATTCGTTAATTTAAGCGATACCCCAACTCCACCGAAAGACCCTCTAATTAATGAATGGCTTAGATCATATAGCTGGCACGCAATATCCTGGGCAAAAAATGACTGTACGTAGCACCATTTTTATATTTAATTACCAATACAGCACTCATTTTGGATTAAAGACAAAAGTAGCACACTTTTATTTTAATGGTGAGAAATTTGGCATCACCAAATCCCAAGCCCTTTTTTCTTAACTTAGTTTCCAGTTTTTTTATTTCTTAACTTATTTTGTTTTTTTGTTTAAAAAACCAAAAAATTGAATAAATTAATCAAATAAAGTAAATTATGTTGTAAATTTACTAGTTATGTTAATTAAATTATTAAACTGATTATTTAATCAATTAAATATTCACGTAAAATTAGTAAATTTTTTTACATTATTAATTAATAATTACTAAGGTAAAGTAATAATTAGTGTCTGATGCACCCTCGTCCACTCGTTTTCCTATCTTGAAACATCAAAGACACACTGTCAAGTGCACCCATTGAGGACACCCAAGTCGAACCATGATATTATAAACCATACCATGATGATACACTCTCCATGCCCTTTTACCGAAACAGAACCCCAAAACCCCACTATCATTCCATACCCTCTTCACACCCTTTTACTGAAACACAAGAGAGCTCCACAAGGTTGCCCGCAGTCTACTCGCATTCGGACTGACCATATCAAGTACAATTACTTCCCTTCCAATCATATCACTAGTTATTTTTAGGGTCTCTCGGTAAATATATAATTCGTTTAATAATTTTAATGTGAATATTTAATTTTAAAAAATTAATTAGTTTTATAATTTAATAAAATTAATTAGTTAATTTAATACTTAATTTGCTTTATTTTACGAATTATTATATATTTTATTAATTTATTAATTAGTTCAAATTTTGGTTTCTTAATAAACAAAAATTAAGTTAAAAAACAAAAAAATAGTTGAAATAATGGAGATTGGGGGTTTTAAAAATAAATAAAGTGCTTAAAATAAATAAATAATGCATATGGCATGAGAAACTAGTATTTTACACGTGCATACGCACGGATGATACTGTATGGTCGGTGTATTGCCATGAAGTCATAATAGTAATTTGGAAGATAATCATAAGTTGTGAACAATGTCCAAAATGTATGATTTGAAATTCAAAGTGGAAAGAGATAGGTATTATGTCATATAAGATACAAATGAAAATTATATTGAGTTGAAGAAAATAAATGAGAATGACAATCAGAATTACATTGATCCATAATAATGTATTTGGACATTAGAGGTAAAATATGCATCCCCGTTGACACTCCCGTTTTGCATACTCGTTGACCCTCCCGTTGGCGCTCTCGTTATCTCTCTCGTTGCCACTCTCGTTGCAGCTCCCATTGCCAGTCACTCGTTGTCGCTCCCGTTGCCACATGTTAACTCATATTATTCTATATGATTTAATATTAATTAAATCATATTCGTTTAATTATAAGTAAGTTATTTTGTAAAGTTTGGTAGTGGCTAAAGTTGTATTTTTATAATTCTTACTGGTTAAATTGATTGATTTTAATAGTTTTAATAGAGAGATTATAGTAAATAATGAATTTTAGATGGAGTAAAAATGAAGAAAAAAGAAAATAAGATTTTTTAAAATATGCATCCACGTTGGTGCTCTGTTGGCGCTCTCATTGGCTTTAAAATTTGTTGTTTTTTGTCGTTTTGCTGCATCAGTTGCAGCTTCTGATTGCAGTTTTCAATCAGTTTTTTGTCCCTCACTTTTTTGTCCCTCTATCGTTGCCACTCCCGTGGCCTCTCCCATTGGCGCTCTCGTTGCCACTCCCATTAATTGGCGCTCTCGTTGCCACTCCCGTTGGCATTCCCGTCGGCATTTTACTCTTTTTTAGTAATTATAAAATAGTTATTTGGTAATTTTTTGTAGTGGTTAAATTGATTGATTTTAACAAAAGTAGTTAAATTGAATAGTTTTAGTAATTATTTTGTAATTTTTGGTAGGGGTTAAAGTTTTTTACTATTCTTTTTTTGACAATGGATAGTGGCTAATTGATTTATAGTGACTAATTATTTTATTAATTTTAGTAGTTTGAGTAGATTATAAAAATAGTGAAAATTGATTTATAGTGACTAATTGTTTTTATAAAAATATTGACAACCGTTTTTTAAAAAAAATTTAAAAAAATAGTGTATAAAATTTTATTTTAAAAAATCAGTTTTTTTTTAAAAAAATGAATTAAAAAAAAAGAAACTGTATTGGTACTGTAGCGCGTCAGAAACGTCACTGTAGCGTACTGTAGAGTGACATAAGCGGTATTGTAGCGCGTCAGAAACGTCACAGTAGCGTACTGTAGTGATACTGTAGCATTTTGTCTTTATGTGGTGAATTGCCTATTTTGCTCCTAAATTGTGACAAATGTCAAATTTTGGTGATGTCTAAAAATATAAATGTGTTAGCATATGTTTTGATTATACAGAAAGTAGATCATTATACATAAAGTAGATCGGAGGTAGGTGGCATGATTTCCCCTTTGACATGACTGTTGTTGGTGCTACTTTTGTGCTTAAAGAAAAAAAGGTGCTATATTGGTATTTAATTAAAAAATTAGTGCTAGTAGTATTTGTTTTGCATGCATCATTTACTTTTTTTTGCATGGAGTCGATTGGCGGACCTAGGACTCCGGAGTTAGAGGTGTCAAATTTTTTATAGCCAGGGTCAATTGGCGTAAAACTTAGTCTACTAGTGTAATTTAAAATTTTCATGGGGGTTCAAAAACAAAATTTTAGGGGTTTTGTGTTATTTATATAGGGTGATAAGTGCAGAAAAAAATTTCAGGGGGTTCAACTGAACCCCCTCACCTCAACGTGGGTCTGCCACTGATGATGGTTACTGACCTTAAACTATTGTTGTCTCATACATAAAAAAAAATGAAATAAATTGAAAACTGAAAAAGTGGTGTTGCCAGCAGCAATTGCCGCTGGCAGCAGTGGCGAAGCACAGAGACGAGGTCAGATGATTAGAACCCGCTCTAATATCATGTTGAATAACAAGAACAGAGAAAAGAAATCTAAAAAATCTCATCATTGTTTTCAAAATGTTCACGGTAATGGGTATCAAATTATAGTGCGAACTATTATTTGTGCGAATGCAATAAAATTACAACTTTTATTATTTGTGGTAATGGGTATCAAATTACAACTTTTACTATATATATTGTCCCAAATGTTGGTTACTAGGTGTCAACAATCTTCTAGTTCATGACCAAAATGCAAAAATATGGCAGGGGCGAGGAAGTGACATGGGTGCATAAGATAAAGAAATTTTATATATGTTGTCCTGCTACCGTGGGCTAGCAAATTAAAATTTGATTTAGGGTCTGTTTGGTTGAAGGGAAAGAGGGAAGAGAGAATATTTTCTCTCTTCTCTCTTTCTATTGTATGGTACACTCTCTTCTCTCTTTCTCTCTTTCCTTACCCTCTCTTCTCTCTTTCACCTCAAACAAACACACTCTTAGTGCAATAAAAAGTCATTCCCTCTTCTCTCTTTCTCTTCCCTTTCTCTCTCTCGCTTGAACCAAACAATAGAATGTCATTTTCTCTTCTCTCATTCTCTCTTCCCTTTCTCTTTCGCTCCAACCAAACAGACCTTAAGGTAATGATTGATTCATTACTAATAGTAAGGCGCCAAGATAACAATTGATTGGTAAGGCGCCAAGATCTCTTGCCATGCATTGGACATTTTTTAATTTCCAGTGAGTTTAGTTACATCATCATAGATACTATAGTACTATACACTATCCAACTTTGAGAAAGGGGTAAAAGGGGAACTCCCTATCATTTTGCTTCAAACTAGACAATAGGAATTAGACAATTGAGTCATACTTCAAATCGTATGTACCAACCAACAAGTGTCATTAGTGAACCATTGGGTTGATGCTTTGTTTAGATAGATTAATTAGTCATAAGTAAAAGAAAAAAATGACTATCAAAGTAACAAGTAAAAATAATAAAGAAGTCTAAGGCAATTGCCTTAATTGCCTTGCATCATACACCTCGTAGATACCCAAGAGCACTTAGATGAGATGGTAGGAGTTTTTTCCAGCTTAATCAAGGTGAATCCAGACTTGGGCATGCAGCAATGTTAAATCTCTTGAGGGAGAGCTTTGTAGCTCATTGTGGTCCTACCCGACTCGAGAAATTAGTCTCTACAGTTGTGCGCAGATGATACCCGATTTATAAAAAAAAAATACACGGTTGTAGATTGTAGCGACCGAAAAATCCGGAGGAGGGATTCTTCGAAGCTCTTGAATGAAGCCGCCACCAAAGTTTTAGTTTAAGGGCAAACATTGGAAAATCCCTATTGAGTGGATAAAGGGGTCTTGCGGACCAGACTTAGGCTCGGGAGTCGTTTATGCGTAGGGAAGGTATTAGCACCCTACAACATCCTTCCTAAGGAAGGTTACCTTTTAACTAAATGTGTAAGCGTTTATTAACTCAAAAATAATGTTTTTAACCTTATAATAATAATAATAATAAAAGACTCGCTAAACGGTTAGTTATTTTTGTACTTTTTGAGAAAAGGAGAGAGAAATGAATTAAAAGAAAAAAAAAAGGTTTTTTATTAATGCAATTGACAGAGGTCGGCCGCCCTCTGCTCCTACGTATCTCCTGGTAGAGAATCAAATCACACGTAGTTCTTGGTAGAAAACATTTGTGTATTGGGTGTTTTTTAGAGAAATGATTTTTGATAAGTAAAAATGTTGTTTGTAAAATGAGAAAACGTTTAATCGTAGGAAAAAGAAAAAGAAATGAAAGGGGGGTATTTTTTGAAAAGAATGGTGCATAAAGCAGTAAGGGGTTGTATTGTAGAAACTGGGGGTGCGAAAAGCAACAGCCCAGTTCTTTTTTGTGAACTGGCCTGGATTGCCAAAATGGGCTTGCGTAGGGGGTGCTGTCATTGGAAAAAACAGGGGTGCAAATAAAAAGCTGACGTTTTAAAGAACAGGAGGGTGTATCACGAAGACCCGGAGGGTGCGAGTATCAAACAGCCCAGTTTCATATATTTTGCCAACTGGGCTTAAGTGAGGGTGCTGTATTAATAAAATAGGGGGGTGTTATTATCTGATCCAAAAAAAAAACAAAATAAAACATAAAAAAGGGGAGATGGTATAAAAGGGAAATGTTTGGAAAATCTAAACCTAATTTCTCAACTCTATCCCTTCAGCGCCGTTTGCACCTTCAGAAGAGAGAGAGGAGGACGATTTTTGGAGATAGGAGGAGACTCTCGGAGCGAGAGAGAGGGAAAGAAAGGGAAGGGAAGATGAAACAAAGAGAGGGGGAACGAAGATGGAGTGTTGGTGAGAGACACCCTCGCCGGAGGGAATACCGTGGCGGCGACGGCGAGGAAAAAGGAGTTACGGTGAGGGAGAGAGAAGGGTGTGAGACGGAGTTTGATTGTGAGAGGAGGAGGAGGACGACGGAGAGGTTGCGGTTCGTGGTGAGAGTGACAGAGGGCGGTGGTCGCGTTGTTGTAGCTGTGATGGTGACTTTGAGAGGATTGAGAGACGGTCGTGTTTGGTGCGAGATCGGTGGTTCTGGCGAGGCTACGGCGGCGATGGTCGGTAGAGGAAGATGGGTGGCGTGATGGTGGTTTACGGTGGTACTGCGGTGGTGGTTGGTGGTTCGGTTAGGGGCGTTTGGTGGTGGTTCTGTGGTTCTGACAGTGGCGGTTCACGGCGGCGGTTAGGGGCGTTTGGTGGTGGTTCTGTAGTTCTGACAGTGGCGATTCACGGTGGGGCGCCGGTGGTGGGGGAGCACCGCCGTGGTGGTAGTTTCTTTTCTCTTTCGGTTCTGTTCTTACTCTTTTTTGTTTTTGTTTGTTTCCTTTTTTGCTGACTGTGTGTGTTTTCTATGTATCCGTATCAGCCCCCCCTTTTGGTCTGATACTGTGGCTGTTTTTATAGGTGAATTGGTGCTGATGGCAGCCAGCAATTAGGGCAAATGGATGGCATCAAAAGGACAGCATCTTTGAGGGAATAAAAAGGACAACAGCTGAGGCAATTTTAGGGTGCCAAGGACAGTCAAAGGAAGGACAAGGGGGAAGAAAAGGGGATCAAAAGGACAGCCCTAGGGCAGCAGCCAGCATGCTGCGCCCCCTCTCTTTTTTGATTTTGTAATTTTGGTTTTTGAAAATTTGTATTCTTAAATTTTTGTATTATTTTCCTTTTTGTTTTTGTTTAATGTGTAAAAGGACTTGTAATAACAACTTTGGGCTATTCAGCTTTTGTCCATTTTTGCATCATATTTATTTATATTGGTATTTTATGGAAATAAGCAACTTCAACCAAAAAACGAGTATCATAAAAAAAGATGCCGCACAATGAGCGTTAAAGACACGCGCACAATTAGAGCGACGAGAATAAAACTTTTTTGGGGTTTTTTCAATTAGCCGGACAAAATTAGGGTATGACATTGATTCAGCTTAATATGCAAATTCGGAGGCAAAAAAAACCATTCCATACCAAAAAAATAAAAAAATTTACCTAAATACTACACTTTCTACATTATATACCAAAGTAACCCACTTTTTTTTTATGTGTAGAACTCGCCCCCCACCACCCAGCTTTCTAAACTAAAAAGTTGCAATTTTTTTTCTTTCTAGTGCAGAACTCGCCCCCCACCAGGGTGAGTTCTGAAGTACGTTTTTTTATTTTTTAAATTTCTTATATTTAATTTGATTAATATATAAATTAATTTAATTTAATTACAATAATTAATTTAAATAATTAGAATAATTAGTAAACTTATTTATAAAGTAATTACGGTAATAATTACGGTAAAAAATGAAGATATTAAAAATTGGAACAGAATTTAATATAGGATAAGAACAGAAATGAAAAACACAAATTGCAGAAATACAAGGATAGAAAATTTAAAACGAAACGACAGGAAAACATAATACAAGAAGAAGCAAACATGAAGTAAACTACTTCTACTTCCACCATACATTGTCAGGTAGTGGCCATCGGATGACTGGAGGGATAAGGCTACGGACGATGGAATCGCCAGACTCTCTGGTGTCAACGCACAATTCGAGATAAGTTTCAATCCAACGTTGGAACCTCTCATGTTCCTGAAACATTTCTTGAACGTCGTTGTCTTTTTTGATAGGTTTGTTCCCCCACCGAATACGATTACGTGGGCCGATGTAGGGCCAGCGATAAACGATACTAGTGATTTCTTGCTCCACACCCTCTACGTGCGCGTTTTCCGTTAGTTTTTCTTTCATTTCGGCGAAGGTGATGTTGTTCTTAAGCCTGGAATATTTAGTGTTGGGACCCTCAAAATACACACCATCTTGTTCCCTGCGCTGGACAATACCCTGATAGTAAATTTTACAGATGTGCGTAATGACTCTTTCAGGTATGGGTTGTTGTGGTGCGGGTGGTCTTTGTTGCAGAAGATGAATGATTTCTTCTGGAGTGCGCAATGTGTCCACGTACAGCTCTAAGATTTGTCGCCCCATGGGAAATGTAGCATGATATTCCATCATTGTGCGGACGTCGTCGTCGCGGCGGATGTCCATAACTAAAAAATAGGCAGTCCCGTCTTCTCCACATTCGTACTTTCGGTAACGTATACGGCTCACATCTTTACGCCACCCTCCCTCTGGTCGTATCTTCCTCTCAGCCTTCTCCTTCAGTTGGGAGAATGTGATGTCCTTATTCATCCTATAGAAGATATGATTAGGACACTGAAAGACAACACCATGTTCATCGGTGGTTACAGTTCCACTATGATGAAGGGCGGTTAGGAATTTGTCATTTGAGTACTGGGTTTGGCACAACTGCCATTCCATTTTAGTGGGTGGGGGTGGTTTTTGGGAAGAAGCGGAGAAGAGAAGATGACTCAGAAGGCAAGGGTAGGTTGAGGGTAAACTCTTGGTGTGAATGTTAGTGTAATTTGAGAATGTATTTATAATAGACGTGATCGTGTGTGAACCGTTGATTTAGGATGATCATAACCGTTGATTTTAGGGTTTAGTGTCGGCAAAATCTAGGCTGTTAAATAGTGTCCGCAAAATCTAGTCCGTTAAATAAAATAACACCTCAGCACTATGCACACTCTGCTCAATACAGCATGCACACTCTGCACAATGCAGCACTCTGCACAATGGACACTCTGCACAATGCATTATTAAAGATTAAATATTTAATTATTGATACAACTGAATTAAATGTGACTTAACATTAAAACCTTAAATTTAATAAGTGATAAAAATACAACTTCTTAATTATGAAATACAACTTCTGAAACTAATAATAGATTAAAGTAAAATATTAACGAAGAAGATGAGACCCAGTTCCACACCGTCTAGGACGGGGATGACGCTGTGGACGTTGACGCCGTTGTGGTTGTTCCGGTTCTTCCTCAGTCGAGGCAGGAGGAGGTGGGTCTGGAAAAAATTGGGGAACTGATGAAAAAGTAGCACCGCCGGCCTGAGGGGCAGCCAGAGGGGCAGGTGGGTCTGGAAAAAATTGGGCCATTGATGAAAAAGTAGCACCGCCGGCCTCAGGGGCAGGTGGGTCTGGAAAAAATTGGGGCATTGATGAAAAAGTAGCACCGCCGGCCTCAGGGGCAGGTGGGTATGGAAAAAATTGTGGAACTGATGAAGAACTAGCACCGGCGGCCCTCTCTTCAAGGCTACGAGCATAAATCGCAGATTGGGGCGTACCGGCGTGGAAACCAAACAGATTAAAAAACATATCAGGGTCACTGTCAGCCGTAGAATGTCGATAGGTATGTTCTACTGACTGGTAGTCCTGAGATGTTGGTGTGTGGGAGATAGAGTGGCGGTGGGGCACATATTCTTCTGTCTGAGTAAAAGTTTGGTTCCTGTCTTCAGTTTCTGCCGGACGTCGATTACGATTACGGTTACGTTCTCGACGTTCGGTTTGAGTTCTTGGGGGACCTGGTAGCTGTTCTTCATCTTGTTCATCCACATCAGCAAGAACACCACCAGCACGTGGATCCCTTAGTTGTTGGTCGATAGAAATGTATGGCCTTGAATTTCTGAAAAACCAGCGCATGTATCTATCGGACTGCTTTGGTGTTCCATAGCACGGTTGACCCACAACACACTGATTTTCTCTATCATTCCATAAGTCGTTCCAGCTACTGTGATATCGAGCCCAATCGACGTCATGCTGTCCCTGCATGGTGATTGAGTGCATGTGAGTCAAATCGCGTGGTTCTGCTGGCATGTCTTGGAGAAGTCGATATTGCAATTTTACTCTATCCGCCTGGTGCCACTCTACCATATGGAAACAAACCATAGCTGTGTTTGTAGTCCATATGGCGGAGCCCTCATATGCGTCTGGTGGAAGTGTGAAATCATCATAAGGCAACCACTAAAAATCTTCAGCTGTCATGTGGTCGATCCTTGTTCTGTATGAAACAAGGTCTCTTGGACATCTTGTGTGGTTAAGTGGCGTATTTACTCATCTAGTAAAAAAAAGGAACGGTTAACATAAAGATCAAATATAATTGTTAGTATTTTTAAAATAGTGTAAAATTTGTACCTCTTTGCTAGTGGCCAATCATAAGAACGGGTGCAAGACGGTGCTAGGAAAGGCATGCGGTACCAGACCCAAGACTGTAACAAAAGAGTACATCCACCCATAGCCTTTGCGTGCAATGTAGATGTCGTACACAACATTCGGTATAAGTTTGTTAAACATGCTGACCCCCAACTATATTTTGAAATTTCGTCGAAATTTCTCAATACGAGTAGGTATTTCATGCTCACTCTGTTTGATGTTTTGTCTGGGAGTATGTATCCCCCGATCAACAGCATCAACCAAGCCCTACAATATTGTTTACGTACTGTCATGGAAGCCCCCTCTGGAACCTTGTTAAATTCACGTTGAAGCCACGTCAACTTAATACAGTTGCCTTCTCTTCCATTTGGTGGGACAACTTTACCCAATAGTCGTTCGCATACTTCATGCCAACTTTTTGAACAATTTCCAGTAATGGCATTTCCGTCAACACAAAGCCCCAACTGCAACTGGACGTCTTGGAGAGTTATTGTGCACTCCCCTACTGGAAGATGAAACGTGTGTGTTTCTGGTCTCCAGCGTTCGATCATTGCTGCCACCAAGGATGGTTCGATTTTGAACGAGCCAATTGAAGCAATTTTACCAAACCCAACTCTTTCTATCAAAGGTAGTATAGAGTCATCTGGTGTGGGAAGTGTGAGTTTGTGGTGAACGTCCATGGGGTCATTTTTGAGAGAGTTGGAAATGTGATTAGATTGGTCTAATTTGAGGGAAAAACTTTTTGCAAATAGAAGGTGAAGAGCTGCACAGAATACCTTTGGTATCTGGTTTCGGATTAGTTTGCAGAATGTATGATGGAGGAGATGATGGAGGAGGTGTCCCTATTTATAAGCAACTTGGATGGTCCAGATTGCACCGACAGTTTAAACGGTGTAGATTGCACCAAAGTTTAAACGGCCCAGATCGCACCGACAGTTGAAACGGTGTAGATTACACCAAAGTTTAAACGGCCCAGATTGCACCGACGGTTTAAACGGTGTAGATTGCACCAAAGTTTATACGGCCCAGATCGCACCGACAGTTTAAACGGTGTAGATTGCACCAAAGTTTAAACGGCCCAAATCGCACTGACAGTTTAAACGGTGTAGATTGCACCAAAGTTTAAACGGCCCAGATTGCACCGACAGTTTAAACGGTGTAGATTGCACCAAAGTTTAAAATTGATATTGATAGATTTATAAGCAACCAATTGACTAAGTGTCAAAAACGGTTTTTTACCTAAGTTTAGGACCATTTTTCTCACGAATTTAATTTTTTTTTAAAATTTTTAAATATTATACCTTGTAGACAAAGTATAATACTAATGTCTTGTGTTGGGAAAAAATTTTTAAAATTGGTTTAACAAGTAATTTATTTACTACAAAGTGTGATAAAAATCATTTCTTCAACTAAACTTAAAATGGTTTTTGACCCAACTTTTTGTCCATTTTTCCCACGAATTAAAATCAATTTAAATTTTTTAAATAATATACCTTGTAGACAAAGTATAATACTAAAGTGTAGTCTTGGGAAAAAAAATATAAAAAATGTTTTAATAACTAATTTATTTACTATAAAGTGTGTTAAAAATCATTTTTTCACCTAAACTAATGGTTTTTTGCCCAATATTTTGTCCATTATTTCCCCTAAAATTTTTTTTTATATTTTTAAAAAATATACCCTATATTTCCACGACCAAAATGGGTCTAGGAGTGTAAATGATGATTTTGATTTTTGTGTTCAACCCTTATTAAAGTAGTTCACATGACTTTCTCCTGTGTCTAGGTTATTCACATGACCCTAATAACTCTTTATGACACTAATTCACATGCCTTTCTGAAGATGGTTGTCTCTAGGTTATTCACATGTCTTTCACATGGTTTATGACAAGTATTCACATGTCTTTGTCCTTATGGAAGTGTCATAGTATTGTCTAGGTTAAATGAATTTTACATTAGGTTAAAAAATTTAATAAAATTAAAAAATTTATATGACATGATAGTAGAGGTCCTGAAGTAAAGTAGGCCAAATGGATTTATTAGTTATTTCATTAATTTGGAGGTGTAGAAGATAGGAATTGAAGATTGAAACAAATTTTGACTAACTGTCAAAAACGGTTTTTTACCTAACTTTAGGACCATTTTTCTCATGAATTTAAATTTGTTTTTAATTTTTTAAATATTATACCTTGTAGACAAACTATAATACTAATGTCTTGTGTTGGGAAAAAAATTTAAAAAATGGTTTAATAAGTAATTTATTTACTGGAAAGTGTGATAAAAATCATTTTTTCAACTAAACTTAAAATGGTTTTTGACCCAACTTTTTGTCCATTTTCCCCACGAATTAAAATCAATTTAAATTTTTTAAATATTATACCTTGTAGACAAAGTATAATATTAATGTCTTGTGTTGGGAAAAAAAATTTAAAAAATGGTTTAATAAGTAATTTATTTATTAGAAAGTGTCACAATACTCATTTTTTCACCTAAACCGAAAATTGTTTTTGACCTCATTTTTTTACCCTTTTTTTGACTAAATAATTTTTTACACTCTTAACGATGAGAGCTGCACAGTTCACTCTGAACGATGCACAGTTTAGTCTGCAGAATGCACGCTGAACAGTCCACTTTGAATGCTTCAAAACTGACGGTGGAATCGTGGCCGTTAAAACTGTCGGTGCAATCGTAGCCTTCAAAAGTCACGGTGCAATCTTGGCCTTCAAAACGAAAACCCCTCAGTGCAATCTAAAACGTCTAAATTTCAATAAATAGGCACTACATCTCCCACCACTAACCACACATTTACAAATCCTCCTACTACCAACTAAAAATTAAAGACACCCTCCTACTCCCAACTTCATCAATGGCTCCAACTCCAACCCCAGTTTTTATCACGGTGTTTTACAATGGTTATGTCGAAAATCAAATACTCAGGGTTTGTTGTTTAGATGTGATAACTACACCCTTGTCAAACTCAACTCTAAATTCAAACTGCCTCAAGTTAAACAAGCCATTGAAAAAAAAAATATCTCCTGACAATTCCAGAATGGTTTCTAGTATTACATATCGGTACCCCACAACACTCACGGCTGGCGATGACTTTTACGCGGGCTTCGAAATTACATCCGATGAAGATGTTGAAATGATGATGGAGCATTACCAACAATGTAGAGGTCAAGGTATATGTACACCAGAAATATACGCAGATTTGGTTGATGCGGCTTCAAACTATACCCAGGTAACTCACCCCCACTCTATTCCATCTTCATCACCACACAACATCCCTTTTTCTCAACAAACATTTGAACCATACACTGATCTCATTCAACCTGTTTATCCTCACTTCAATCCTTCATCATCCCAAACTAACATGCATTATAGTCCTTCAACACCTCACCATCACTCTGAACCATCATCCTCACAAAACCCCATTGACCTTAATACAACTAACACTCCACATACTCAAAGTAATACCCCACCGTTTAGTATGTTTGTTGGTGTCCATAATGAGGACGTTGGGGATTATAGCGATGATGAAGATGAAATTCTTCAGCGTGAAGACGCTCAGGAACCAATTCAAACTAACCCCAACATAGTGTTGCATTCCGAGAGCCTGTCTCACACTTTCAAAACGTCACCGCTGATAACCTAGAACCTTATGATTTAGAGTTTGGACATGCCATGGACCGGAACCAAGTTTTATCCAATGAAGATCCAAACGAACTCAAACTCAAAATGAAATTTCCCACAAAAGAAATAGCCATACAATTCATCCAAACATATCACCTAAACAATTCTATTGCATACCAAGTCAACAAATCTAGTAGAACACTTTGGGAGGTTTCTTGTGTTCACGATACGTGTTTGTGGAGGTGTGTTGTGAGGCTCGGAGCAAAATCTGGGTTGTGGGGGATTACACAGTTGACTCACCCACACACATGTACAACATCCACTATTTCCTAAGATCACCTCCAGCTGACCTCCTCCTTCATATGTTCTCGTATCCTTCCACTTGTAAGGGAGGACCCAACAATATCAGTGGCTGTGTTGATTGCACACATCAAGGAGCGGTTCACGTACACGAGTTCCTACAGGAAGGCTTGGATTGCTAAACAAAAAGCAATCGAAAAAGTCTACGGTAATTGGGAAGACTCTTACAATGAAGTAACCAGATGTCTAAATGGTTTCTATTACTATATATCAGGCACAGTTATCGACTGGCAGTCCAAACCATTCTATGAGAATGGACAACAAGTTACCAACAAAGGTGTATTCCACCGCATCTTTTGGAGTTTTGACCCGTGCATAAAAGGCTTTAAATTCTGCAAACCAGTGGTCTCTGTTGATGGAACATGGTTGTATGGTAGGTACAAAGGGGTTCTTCTTTTGGCAATCGCACAAGACGGAAGAAACGACACCTTCCCAATTGCGTATGCAGTTGTCGAGGGTGAGACAATGGAGGCTTGGTATTTCTTCCTATCTCGTTTAAGAGAGTTTGTGACACCACAAGAGGGTCTTTGTTTGATAATTACCAACATCTTACTTTACTTGCTTCAGCATACTCAATGACGGAAAGATCTGCCATTCACTACAAAAATAAAATTGCTGACGAACTAGGTCCTGATGGGGTGGCTTGGGTTGAAGACATTAACCCAGAACAATTGTTGCTGTGGTGCGATGGAGGTTCCCGTTGGGGGCACATGACAACAAACCTTGCAGAGTGCATCAACAATGTCCTTAAGGGGGTGCGTAATCTCCCTATCTGTTCATTGATACATGCAACATATTTCAGGATGAACGAGACTTTTGTCAAACGGGGAACACAGGCACAGGCGATGATGACATCCGAAACAATGTTCTTTGAAAAATTGTTTAAAAACATTGCCGAAAACATTAAAGTCTCAAAAACGCATGGCGTTGCAATTCACGATCGTGCCAACCAATTGTTCCGAGTTTAGGAACTTGCACGACCACAAAGTGGTAGACCTTCTACCACATTTGTGGTCGACTATAGAGCAAAAACCTGTGAGTGTGGGGAATTCCAGGCACTTCATTACCCTTGTTCACATGCAATCGCAGCATGCGCAAAATGCAATTTCGACCATATGAAGTTTGTGGATCCACCGTACACAATGCATAATGTTTTCAATACTTACATTGTGGAGTTCCCACCCTTGCCAACTGAGACCTCATGGCCTGATTTCAATAGTATTGAACTACAGCATGATCCAACTAAACGAAGAGATAAAAAAGGCCATCCACAGTCTACCCGGATTCGTACAGAGATGGATCAAAGAGAAACGGGTACCCGCAACAAAATATGCGGAATTTGTAGAAATGAGGGTCACAACAAAAATAACTGCCCTAACCGCAATGTCAACTAGTCACATTTACTACTACTGTTCTTTTCGTATTAGTCTTTTAAATCAATTCATGTCTTTTAATGTGACAGTTAAATTTATATTTTTTTTTAAATAATTAAATTTAGTATAAATAAGTTTACTAATTATTCTAATTATTTAAATTAAATATAAGAAATTTAAAAAATAAAAAAACGCAGTTCAGAAATCACCCTGGTGGGGGGCGAGTTCTGCACTAGAAAGATAAAAAAATTGCAACTTTTTAGTTTAGAAAGCTGGGTGGTGGGGGGCGAGTTCTACACATAGAAAAAAAAAAGTGGGTTACTTTGGTATATAATGTAGAAAGTGTAGTATTTGGGTAAATTTTTTTATTTTTTGGTATGGAATGGTTTTCTTGCCAAATTCGGAAGATACACACTACAAAAAACGGAACAGATTGCGGGGGTTTTTAAGTCGCTTAGCGGGGATTTTAAACCCCCGCAACGTAATCTGCGGGAGTTTTAAAAAACGCTGGAGTTTCAAGTGCCGCAATCGTTTTGCGGGGGGTTTTTAGAAAACGCTGGTATCATGTCTTTTAGCGGGGGTTTTACTGCGGGGGGTTTTAACCTCCACGATTAGTGGAGGTTTTTTTGAGGGGGTTATAAACCTCCCGAGATCTTGAGTGATTTTACAAGAGTTTTTTTCTTGCAAATTGATATTTTTTTTCTTATCTCATTACCACATTTTTATTACTAGCAACTATACATACATCTTCGAGAATACTTATTAAGCTTAATCAAAAAGACCAAAGATTTCATTAAGAATATAACTATGATAACATACATGTAATGTCAAATTTCTAAAAATCATAATAAAAATAAACATTTGAAGCTCAAATATCTAATGTCATACAACTCAATTAATAGTAGCTTAAAAAAAATTTTATGCTAAAAGATCCTAAAAAAATATCAAATTTGGCTAGCACTAGATGATCCTCTTGCAGATTCTTCATGTTCTGTGTCGTGAAGAACTTCCAATATTTGTGTTTTGTCACAACCTCAACTCAAAAGGCACAATGGGAAGATGCTTTTCCTCATAAATAGAACAATTGTTCAGTTGGTTATTAGATCAAGATTCACTTGCGTCATCACATTTACTTCGCATAATCCTTTAATGTTTCAACCAATCAACAAAGCTTTGATGACACAATCCTTCAATGTTTCAACAAGTCTGCAAACAAAGGACAGCAAGATGAAATGATAAGCAAATAAAGGGTATAAATCATACAATAATGTCAACATTAATGTATACCAACTCAAAATCTCAAACAAAAGGATAAAGAAGAGAGGGAGTAATCAATTAAAGTAATCCGTCATTGAAAAAAATAAAAGTTGACCAATCACATTTGTAGAGACTATTATATATTAAAGTAATCTGTTGAATTAGACAACAATTTTAACGGTCAAAAGCATGACTATGAAGTAAACTAAAGGATAAAGAAGAGATGGAGTAATCAATTTAAGTTACCTTGAGACTATCATCAAAGAGAAAACTCTACTGCATGAAAACTTGAGAGAACACGATTTCACGAAACTGTTTCTCTCAGAGAGAGTTGAAGACGTGACTGATTCACAATGGGTTTCACGAAACTGAGGAAAGAGAGAGGGGTTAGGGTTTCGCGAGATTGAGGGAACCCAATTTCATCTTGAGAAATCTAAAGCGAAACTGAGGAAAGAGATAGGGGTGGGGAAAGAATGAATCGAATAGGGAGATGTTGAAGAGGGATGAATAGTGAGAAGAGGGAAAGATTGAAGAAAGGTAGCGAGAAGAGGGAAACGGGTTTTTTGTTAATGGGTAGCGAGAAGATTGAAGAAATGAACCGAAAGGGTTTGTTTTTTGACAAAGGTAAAAGGGTTTTTTGCAATTTGAGGAGGTTTTTTCTTTGCAAACGGCGGGGGTTTTAAACCCCCTCAAATTGAAACAAATTTTTTGACACAAGCCACGGGTGGTTCCTTTTTTAACACTAAACTGGGGGGTTTTAAAACCTCCGCAAAAAAACTCCCGCAATCTGTTCCGTTTTTTGTAGTGACATGGAATGCAAAAATAATTATTTTGTCAAAGTTAATTTGAATTGATTATTTAATTGTGAAAGAAAAATCAACTTCAACTTGTGATTGCTATGATTTAGCTAATTGGTGCTGGATGGATCGCATATTGGCAACTACTACTTGCTATTAAGTGGTAAGAATTTGTGAATGTAAAGAAAGAAGTAAGCAGAAAGTGTTAGTGGTATAAGAATAATACGAGTTACATGGTCAAACGCAACAAGCTGGTTGTAGCATTTGTGAACCATATAAGTGAAAGGGGTGTGATTAGTAGATTTCCACTAGCATATTGAAAGGGTAAAGTAGCTATGGAATCTGTGATTGGGAAGTGGGAACCCAACAATAACCTTTATAATATTGATGATTCCCACTCGGACATCACTCCAAACATTTTGGGATTCATGGGCTATGTTTTATTCTCTGATTGATTATAGGGATTCTTTTTTACCCCCATCATCTCCCTAGCTACCCCCATCGACCCTGCGAAAAGACGCAATTACCGTTAACAAAATTTAAAAATTCCGAACGTATCCTGATTTCATTTTTTTTGGAAATCAGATTTAGGTAAATCCGATTTCCACTAAAAATTTTAAAAAATTTAAATCGGATTTAGGTAAATCCGATTTCCACTAAAAATTTTAAAATATTTAAATCGGATTTATTTAAGATGGGTAGATCCACTTTTAAAAATAACAAATCGGATTTACCTTAAGTGGGGGTAAATCCGATTTGTTATTTTTAAAAGCGGATCTACCCCATCATATAAGGTACATCCGCTTTTAAAAATAATCAAAGCGGATTTACCTTATGTGGGGGTAAATCCGCTTTGTTAACCTAATTAATAAATAAATAAATCAGTTAAAATTTTAGAAACAAATTTCGACCGTCTTTTGGTTCTGTTTAGTGTGGTGTTCGTTAACACGTGACGATATTGTACGTCGGGAGAATAATTTAGGCTAAAAAATCAGTTTTCGGGCAACCTACTCAAATTGTAATGAAACCACATTCTTTAAATCCGAAAAATATCAAGTATCAATACACCTGAAGAAGAGACTTCTATCAGGATTGGGGACCTCAAAATCCCAAATTCCATCGTTTACTATTTTTTATTAATTTTTTTAATTTTTCATAATCTCCAAAAAATCTGAAAAAATTTGCATAACCTTATTTTGGTTTTATTAGATTTTTAGTGGTGTTTTTATAATTTTTGGATTAGTTTTGGCTGTTTAACGGATTTTTAGTAGCATTTTATAACCTTTTTTAAAAAATTAAATAAAAAACAATTTTTTTTAATAACAAAATCGGATTTACCTTAGGTGGGATAAATCCGATTTTTTTTTAGGGAAATCGGATTTACCTTAGGTGGGATAAATCCGATTTTCTCTTTTTTTAGGGAAATCGGATTTATGTGCCCACCAGGTAAATCCAATTTCCAAAATAACAAAGCGGATTTACCTTCAGCTAAGGTAAATCCGCTTTGTTATTTTTGAAATCGGATTTACCTATTGGGAACCCCCATCTGAGGTAAATCCGACTTTAAAAATAACAAAGCGGATTTACCTCAAATGGAGGTAAATCCGAGCGAACTGAAAATTGGGCAGGGGTATTTTCGGGTTTCACTTTTATGTGGGGGTAGCTAGGGAGATGATGCGGGTAAAAAAAAAAACCTTGATTATATTCATGTCTACGCTTGTTGTTGCTTCATTCATTATCATCATTCTCTTATTAAATACTCCCTCGATTTTCAAATATAAACAACTATACTTACAAAGTTAAGTTACTAAATATAAATAAGTGTTTTTTTCTCCTATTATACCTAACTCACCCTATTCATTTTTTGGTATAAATTGGTATCCTCTACGCGTAACTGGAAGAGACCTATCATCTCATCCAAGTGCTCTTGGCTTTTTTCTCCTATTACACTACTCTTACTTTTACTGATGCAAAAAAATATTTTAATATTCCAAGCTTTCTTTTATTTTTCTTATGTTGATTTTTTCCAATAAAAAATTAAAAGGTTACTTTTGAAACTTCTTCTCATTTTTTTAGCTTTTCTTAAAAACCGTGTGGTGCCGTCTTTTGCTGACTAGTAGAAACTTGTCCCCCACGGCTAAGAATCTATTCACGTAATCCTCTTTGTTTTGGGAATATTCTCCAATATATAGGCTTGTTTTCCCGAGTCTTTTGAGATAAATCAATTTTGAGTTGTGTGTACTATAAGGTCTTATGATAACATTGGATCGAAAATCAAAACATAAAAATTGCTAACCCTTTTATTTATTTATTTATATATAAAAATAAATGCAACGTTTAGGGCTGGTTTGGTGATCCGGATAAAGAGAAATAATATGATAAGTTTGTTTATCATATCTTGTCCCAGCCAAGCGTTTGTTGAGCCAACAATATTATATGATAAGTTAATCGTGTCGCTTATTCTATTATGACTCTCGATAAAAAAATTGTTCATTTAAAATTATAAAATATATATTTCATAACTATGCACAGTTTTCCGAGATACAATTGGTGTAGATTGCAATTAGTGTTGTATGATAACAGAAAAAACAGTAACTTTGGTGATTTCATTAAAATATCAAATGAGGTCGGATTTGAGTAAATGACCATTCATTGGAAAGATATGAAAGTCTAGTTTATGAATATGATCTATGTTTTGTGAAAAAGACTCCCAATTCGTACAGTTTTCTAAAAGAATACTCAATAACACAGCAGCAAGACAGCAACTATTGTCCAATTTGTAAAACACATTAAACTGTGAATACGCAGTCAAATCAAACGAACTTTGTGCTCAAACTGAAGCCAAGTGAATCTAGTTTCCAATAAGACAAGAATTATTCAAAACTAAGTTCTACATAAAAAGTTATAGTAAAAACACTGAACCTATATCTATACGAGTTTATGCAGAATTTACATGTAGAGTTTGCTCACAAATCCAACATTAACCTTACCCAAACACAGTCGCAACATCAAAACTGAAATTTTAATAACTTTCAAGCATTATTTGAGGTATCTTAACTTGTCAAACTTCAACACTTAAACACAAAAGCAAGCTTGACTTAGCATTCATAATAAGACTCCACTTATGATTCTACCTCAACCTTAAGATTAAGTTCAGCAACCCAATTTTAACACAACATTGATAAGTACTCATAAAATATATGAACACATAAGGTGACTAGTATAGCATTTTAAACTAACACGTAATCTGTTAACTTTTTTTATTTTACTAGCCTATTAAAAGATACATTGATAAGTACTCAAACAATATACGAAGATATAAGATGACTTGTATAGCATTTTAACTAACACGTAATCCGTTAACTTTTTTATTTTACTTGCCTATTAAAAATACATTTATTAGTGCTAAAGTTTGGAATTTTGAAAACACGTGACCAAAAATATACTATAGTTTAAAGTTTATTAATTAGTGCTATTATTATTCAATCTTATTTTATTTTCTATAAATATATCTCATAAAATATATATTTTTAGAATTTTATTTTTCAAATTAATGGTTTATCATTATTATTCAAAAATTATTTTTCTCAATAAAATAGAAAATAACATTTCATATACCTGCAATATACGAGCCACACACTAATTTTAATATAGATTGGAAGATAGTAAGAATAGAAGGAAAAGAGATACTAAGAAAGTTAATGAGAGAGAAGATACAACAGAACTGCAGAAAAAGGGCGCACTCTTTAGAGGCGCTTTTTAAAAAGCGCCTCTGCGCTTTTTAAAAAGCGCCTCTGATGCCCAAATACGGAGGGCCTTTAGGGGCGCTTTTTAAAAAGCTCCCCTAAAGGCCCTCCGTATTTTGAGCATCAGGTGCGCTTTTTAAAAAGCGCCCCTGATGCTCAGGCTTTAGAGGCGCTTTCTAAAAGCGCTTCTGATGCCCAGTTTCTCTCTTTTACCCTACCTCCCTCTCATTTGCGAAAAGTCACACAGTACCGCCTCCCTCACACACACAGTACCGCCTCCCTCTCATTTGTGAACGAAGAAGCTTCCCTCCCTCCTCCGTGAACGAAGCAGCTTCTCCCTCCTATCTTCCTTCGTGAGCGACGGCGCTGCTTCTCCCTCCTCCGTGAACGGCGCTGCTTCGTCCTCCCTCCTCCGTGAACGACGCCTTCACTCCGAGACTTGTGAGTTTTCCTCACTTTAATCTTTAGATTTTCGAATTTTTTTATTCACGTTGGTTACAGTTGCGTGTTGATTTTATTGTTGCGAAACCTTTATCCTGTTTTTTTGATCCAACAAATTATTAATACAAATCGAAATTATTTTTGTGCTGTAATAGGTCAAGGATTATAATTAGGGTAGCAGACCACACGAGATCTGCAATTTTTACCTCATCAGGCGATGCAACTCTTAATTTTTATGATCAGCACCTCATTGACATACCTAATGTTTTTGCTGAAGATGTAAACACCTTTCATTATTTTCAATACTTTTTTGCTTTTCACTCACGTCTAACTTATAAAGGTGGTTATTAAATCATTTGCAGATCTATGATCCATATCGTCAGGATAATATAATTTCAGACAGACTTATATTTTTAAAGTTTGTTGTCCCAAAAAATGATCGATGAGTATCTAGAATACGTGTATTGTGACTAGGATGTGCATGATAAAATGCATCATTGAACATTTTGTCCTGTATAAGATGGATGAAGAGGTAATATATATTATGCTCTTTAGAATAAAAAATATTAAGTTTTACTGGGACTGTGATTATTCTGGTTTGAAGAAAAAGAACTTGTCTAATTTTTCTTATGATGCAAATTGTAGGAGTATCTTTGGTTTCGTTCGGCAATGACTAATGTTGTTTCAACTGTCACAACTATTGAATATGTTTGTAATTCAATTGCTCTTAGTATTGTTAGGTGCAACTACAATTTTGGAATTTAATTTGCAATTGGTTAGTTGATTTGAAATTTGGTTGTTGAGTTGATATTCGTTGTTGTTGGTTCGTTTCTGTTTCTGATTTATGCAGGTGATGATATTGGTTGATGCAAAATATTGGATATACCAGAAACAAAAAAAATTTAAAAAAAAAAACATAGAATCAGGGGCGCTTGCAGTAGAAAGCGCCCCTGTTGGTCTTAACACACTTGACAATCGGGGGCGTTTGCAGTTAGAAGCGCCCATGTCGGCCTGACCAACAAGGGCGCTTTTTACTGCAAGCGCCCCTGATTGTCAAACGCGCTAAGGCCAACAGGGGCGCTTTTTACTGCAAGCGCCCCTGCTTGTCAAACGCGCTAAGACCAATAGGGGTGCTTTTTACTGCGAGCGCCCTTGTTGCCTAATAATTAGAGGCGCTTGTTTGGCGCTCCTGTAGAAGGTTTGGGAACAGAAGCGCCAGATTTAGGGGCGCCCGAAAGCGCCCCTAATAGATTAAAAAAAGCGCCCCTGAAGGCTTTTTTGTTGTAGTGAGAGGTGGCTCAATAATGTTTTATAAGGTAGAGTGACTTTGTTATCATGTATGTGTATCACGTAACAATCATGTTTGCTATCAAGCAACACTATTGTGTTTTCTGTTTAAAAGTTGTTACTAGATGTCATGTAAAAAACATGCAATTCTAATGTGGTAGTTTTTAAAGTAAAAATTATATGAAGACATAAGGTGACTTGTATAGCATTTTAATTAACATGTAATCCGTTAACCTTTTTTTATTTTACTAACCTATTAAAAGATATAAAAGATACATCGATAAGTACTCATAAAAAATAAACATTGATAAGTCAAAAACAATTTACCAGAATCTTATTATTGCATTGGGGAACTCAACACTAAGTTACATATTCTTATGCATTTTGTTTCTCTCTCACTACCTTAGGACACTGTCGATCCTAGGATTTTGGTTATGTTGGACGAACCAATAAAATGATGCCATTTGTAGTTATTTGAATAATATTCTCATTGCATTTTTGTTGAAAATCATTAATATATAATTCGCTCATAATTAAAGTTTTTTTAAGAATTATTTTCAACAGAGAAACTAAAGTGAGTGAGACTACTTAATCTAATTTGCGACATTATATGTTGCGAATAAGTTTTTAACAATTTCAATTTAGAAAATTTTTTTTGTTGTAATTCGAATAGTTAATATTATGCTATATATATGTAACATCCCTAATTTTTAAAGACTCGTACTATGATACCTAAGACCGAGTAATTATTTGTGGGAATAATTGGTCGCGTCTCGGGGATTAATATGTCGAGGAATTTGTCAAAAAATCCTATTCTCCGTTAAATTGTGGCTTATTCATAATTTAAATGAGGGATTGGGGCTGAAGGGCAAATCTGTCTTTTCACATCCCTTTAAGTGATCCAGCCATGTGTACATGAACCCTTCCAGCACACTTAGTCACTTATTCACTCTAAGTTCTGAAACTGAAAAATAGAGGAAAAGAGGAGAAGGGGGTCGCGAACAAGGAGGAAGAGAAGGTGAAGGGGAAATCTCTATAGCCCATTGCATGTGAGTACTATCCCCTCCATCCAACTCCGTTTTTGATTTCCTTTCCAATGAGATAAATTTCAGAAACTGATTCTCCCTCTAACTCTCAATCCCATTTTCGTTCCTTGAAGCTCCAAGTGTGAATGCATGTGAGTTTTGGAATGAGTTTGTCTTGCATGTTGCTGTTTTGACGCTCAAGAGGAACTGTTGGTGTTGATTTTCGAATTGGAGGGGAGAGTCAGTCACTAACTTGAAGATTTGCTGCTGGTTCAAGCGGTTCAGTAGAGCTAGTTGCTGTTTCGGTGTTGTTGGCGCCCCGCTGGTGATTGTTCGTGCATTTTAGTGTTCGGCCATTTCACGCTTCGATCGTAGCTCCTAGTGGAATCGACATAACGGTGAGTTCTACTCACGGATAGGGATGTTTTTGTGTGTCCTGAAAATGTGTCTGTTTTGAGTCGTAAGGCAGTTATCTTGTTTCCGAAAGATTTTGGAACCGAAAACCGTTTTTGAGCAATATCGCGTTTTTACGGTTTATATTGAAATGTTGAGCAATTCACGAAATTGTGATTTAAACGCTTTTACTGGAATATAGTCTGGAATGTGGTTTATTAAATCTGTTTTCAGGCTGGATTACGATCGGAATTCGATTTGGGCGAGAAACGGAAAAGCGGAATGAGAATTGGATTGGAAAATAGAGAAACAGAACAGACCGCACGGGTCGTGCGCCCCTGGCCACGGACCGTGCGTCTGCTTCTCAATTGGCTGAATTAAGGAATAAAATAGGACGCACGGACCGTGAGCCCCTGGGCACGGACCGTGCGCCCCTGGGCACGGACCGTGCGCCCTATTCGGTTTGGTTGTGTGATTTCGGTATAAATCACGCACGGGTCGTGCGCCCCTGGGCACGGACCGTGCGTGAGCTTCTGTTACCGATCCTCGATTTCTCATTTCGTCGCTCCTTTCGATCCCAAACCACTTCTAATCTTCTTCCCAACCAATTTTAAGGATATTGCCTTACTGAAAACCTTATTTTGAACTTGTTTAACTCATGATTTGGAAAAAGAGCTTTGAAAGCCTATTTGATGGAAAAACCGAAACCCTAGTATACGTGTGGGTACACCGACTGATGGATTGACTAAATATATATAGCTATATATGTCATTGTGTATGATTATAACGCCGGATGTCTAACTATTGAATTCATCTAAACGGGTTATAGATCGATATAGATATAAATTATCTAATAAACTTATGTGATTGATCCTTTGGTGATCAAAATCAAAAAGAAGATATAAATTATCTAACTCTCGAGAATTGATACGTATTATCATATGTATCGCGTTGGGTGACGATCCGACAAGTAGCATACTAGGGAGGGTAGTCATGACCCCTTACCTAGGCCCTGAATGTGTTTTGGCGTGGTCAACTCACGGGTTACCGGGATTAGCACTGGATTGCAGTCGGTTTATGCTAAGTTGAACACACGATTACTGGGATTAGCACTGGATTGCAGTCGGTTCGTGTTAAATAAATTCACGAAGTGCTTGGCATTTCGATTGTAGCTTATGATAGCTAATCATCTATAATTGATGACGGTTTAATGAATTGAACCGAGTGTCGGTGAGGGGGCACGGTAGGACTTACTGAGATAATGTTATCTCACCCAATCCAAATTTGTTGTTTTTTTTCAAAGAAGCAGGGAAAAAGGAAGACTATTGTCCACTAGTAATTTGGCATACTCTCGGAGGTGCTGAAGACTTAGTCATATTTACCCTTTGTTCTTTTGGAGTTCTATTTGGTTGTATAAACTTGTATTGGTTATGAGTTTTACGAACCGCTTTGTGTTTCTGTTTGGTATTTGGACTTGGATATTGTATTCTGTTCGGTATGGAACCGATGAACTTCTATTTTATGTAATAATATTATTTCCGACTATGTGTTTATTTCGGAAAAAGTTTGTATGTCCAATACTTAAATAGGAACTGTGTCCTCTGAACTTCCGCATCTGTGCATCTTCGGTGTCTCTACACGTTAGAAATACCGGGGTGTTACAATATATATCTGCAACCCACTACAAAAAAATAGCGCATTAGCGACGGATTTTTCCCTCGCTAATGCCTGTTTTTCCCTCGCTAATGACTGTTAGCGACGGAATTAGCGACGGACCAATTCCGTCGCTAAAAAGCTGATCGCTAATTGGGTAGCGAGGGAATACAATCTGTCGCTAATTTTAGCGACGGAAAATCCGTCGCTAAACACTGTGCACACTGACCGTTGCAGTTGATTTGACAGTGACACTGACCAATTTTAGCGACGGAAATCCGTCGCTAAAATCCGTCGCTAATCTCTTTTTTTTTAAAAAAAATGCTAATCTCAGATAGAAAGAGGGAGAGATAAGGGGTTGGGGAGGAAAATGGAGAAGGAAAATAAATGAAAGAGGATGGTGTGGTGGTGGTGGTGGTGGTGGTGTTGTGTTGAAGGATGAAGATGATGGTGGTGGTGGTAAGAAAAAATGAAAGAGGAAGAGGAAAATGGAGAAGGAAAAGAAATTAAAGAGGAAGAGGAGGAAATGAAAGAGGATGGTGTGGTGGTGGTGGTGGTGGTGGACTGGTGTGGTGTGGTGTTGAAGAGAGAAGATGATGGTGGTGGTGGTAAGAAAAATTGAAAGAGGAAGAGGAAAATGGAGAAGGAAAAGAAATTAAAGAGGAAGAGGAGGAAATGAAAGAGGATGGTGTGGTGGTGGTGGTGGTTTGGTGTGGTGTTGAAGGGAGAAGATGATGGTGGTGGTGGTAAGAAAAAATGAAAGAGGAAGAGGAAGAATTGAAAGAGGAAGAGGAAAATGGAGAAGGAAAAGAAATGAAAGAGGAAGAGGAGGAAATGAAAGAGGATGGTGTGGTGTGGTGTTGAAGGGAGAAGATGATGGTGGTGGTGGTAAAAAGAAATGAAAGAGGAAGAGGAAGAAATGAAAGAGAGGAAAAAACGGAGAAGAGGAAGAAATGAAAGAGAAAGAGGAAGAAATGAAAGAGGAAGAGGAAGGATTCGGGTTTATAAAAAAAAATTACCCGTTAGCGACGGATTTGTCTGTCACGTGTCAAATCAACTGCAACGGTCAGTGGCACAATTTTCCAAACATTAACGACGGATTTCCGTCGCTAATTCGAACCAAAATTTTCAAGTTTCGCGCCTTGTCAAATCCGTCGCTAAATGAGTGAAATTCCGTCGCTAAATTAGTAAAATCAATTCCGTCGCTAATGGAGTAAAATTCTGTCGCTAATTCTTTTTTTAGCGATGGACCAATAGTCCGTCGCTAAATTCCGTCACTAATCAGTCATTTTTTTGTAGTGACCATTGGAAAACAATTAAATGTCTTTAAAGAATTCAATATTATATAGGCTAAATAGCACTTTTGGTCCTTTATGTTTGCTCCAGATTTCACTTTGGTCCTTTATCTTTTTTTTGGTCCGTTTTGGTCCCTCATGTTTCGTTTTTGTTTCATTTTGGTCCCTCACGTTAGTTTTGACTAACGGACGCCACGCTGGCAGTTAACTGCTGACGTGGCGTCCTCAATTCATTAAATGACGTGGCATTTATTTTTTTAATTCAATATTATTTTACACATAATAAAAACAAAGTGTGGTGTGGTGCCCTTGGAAGCACAACTATATGGAAGCACAACTTAGGAACGCAACACGGGCAGCCAAAATTAGGCGCCCTTGGCGCCCAGGCACATGGAACCTGGCGCCCAACACAGACACAAACAGCAACACAGGCGTACAACAACAACACAAAATGGCGCCCTTGGCGCCTAGGGTCCTTCTAACCCAAATTTTTCTAGATTTTCATGTGTTCAACCATCAACAATAATTTCAAACACCACATATTCGTCCTAACATCATCAATTACACATTTTATCAAGCACCTAACGTGCACTCCAATCACCTTATACAACTAACAAGTTAAATACCTTTCAACGAACACCTAGCATGTATCAAATCATCATCAATACGTTCTTACATAACAAACAACGTCAATCCAAAGATGATTACGAAGGTAGTTATGTTTAACCCACCCTAAGGAACTTTACCCTTTGAGGTTGTGGTAAATAAAAATAATAATACGTGTATTAAGTTATCTTATTTTATAAAAAAGTTAACTTGAATTGATTATGTAAGAGTGAAAGAAACATCAACTTCAACTTGTGATTGCTATGATTTAGCTAATTGGCACCTACTACTTGCTATTAAAAATGGTAATAATTTGTGATTGTAGAGAAGAAAGTAAGCAGAAAGTGTGGGTGGTATAAGTAATAATGCAAGTTACAACGCCAAACGCAACAACCTTGTTGTAGCATTTGTGAACCATATAGGGAAGAGGGGTGTGATTAGTAGATTTCCACTAGCATATTGAAAGGGTAAAGTAGCTCTCGAATCTGTGATTAGGAACCCAACAACAACCTTTATGATATTGATGATTCCCACTCAGACATCACTCCAAACATTTTGGGATTCCTGGGCTAAGTTTTGTTCTCTGATTGATTTTATTTATGTCTATGCTTGGCAATGCTTGCATCATGAATCAACATTCTCTTATTAAGTAGAAACTTGTCCCCCACGGCTAAGAATCTGTTCGCGTAATCCTCTTCGTTTCGAGAATATTCTCCAAATGGGTTTTTCCCAATCTTTTTGGCATAAATCAATTTAGAGTTGGAGTGTACAAGGTCTCATAATAACATTCGATCTGAACGGTAACTATGCTTGGATCTCACCTCAAGGTCTCGAATTCGAATTTTGAGTGTAGCAAAAATTCTCTTGGGAGGGGAGAATCACACGGACATTAGTCACCGACAAAGCCGGTGGATACTGCACATCAATAACACGGTAACAAAAAAAACACTGGATCAAAAATCAAAACATAAAATTCGCAAACCACTAGGGTATCAATCTCGTGTAATGCATAGGAGAAATTTAGAGATTTTTTTATAGAAAAAGTTTAGAGATTATTAAGTTCATGAAAATAGCAACAACAAAAAAATTGTAAATTTGAAATAAAAAGTTTCTTACTATTTTTTTTTTGACATCAAGTTCTTTACTAGTTAACTCATTATAAACAACAAAATTATAATTCTAAGAGGAATTTATAGTTGACCAAAATGAGATTTACTCTTGTGTCAAAAAAAAAGATTTATTCTATTGTATGTTCTTTTTACGTAGTAAAGTGTTAGATTTCATAACATATTAGGTAAATATACTTATTTATCTCCTTCTTCGTTTTTCTCTCTCTTCTTTATCTCTTCATTTTTTCTCAACATTCTCTCTCTTCTCACTATATTTATGCTACAAATGAAACTGGGCAGCATGTGATTTGACTACAGTAAATGATAATGAAATAATCGTAATAGATATGTAACTATTTCTATAGTGACAATCAAATAAATAGCTCTTTCTGTCAAAAAAACAAATCAAATAAATAGCTCACATAAGCATTGGCGGAGCTTGACTAAAAAGCTCGGTTGGTCGCTAAAATAAATTATAATGTATAAACTAAATACGCAAATCATATTATATACAAAAAAATAATAAGCACTAAGTTGATCATCAAAAAATTAAACTACATGTTTTAAAATAATGCTCTACGAATTCCAAGTGACTTGAAATCATCAATAATAAACTCAGAACAAATACTTTCACTAATTTCCCTCTCAATGTGTAAATTGTCATGCTATCTACTAGAAATCCACCTTCCATCTTGTTAATAAACCTAATTTTGATAATTTTCATTGATGAAAAGAATCTCTCAGTTGTGGTTGTAGAAACTAAAAGAGTCAATATAAGGGGTGCAGTCTATCAATCGAGAAGTATAAACTTCCTTCCCGTTAAATAGATAGTAACATCGTGTCTTACAACAACAAAAATTAGAACTTTGTCTTACAGCAACAAAAATTCAACCCTATACAAATAGATAGTAATAGTGTGTCTTACAACAACAAATTAAAATTCAACCTTATACAAATAGATAATTAGCACGATAGTGGTAATCAACAAGAACATTGGGAATAAATTAAATAGGTAGCAATAGTGGTGGCAATCATCAGACAACAAGAACATTGAACAATTCAATCTTCTAAAATTTCAACCTTATTCAATCTTAGTAGCAATCAAAAAGAACAAAAAACAAGAAAATCAACAACAATCAATCTTAGTAAGGGATAAATAGATTGAAAGAGTAGTGATTATTGATTGAAATGCCTTACAGTTACAGTTGAGGTGATGGCAACGGCAAAGACGAAGAGAAACAACGAGACATTCGAAAAGAATAGGTGATTATTGATTGAAATGCCTTACATTCGAGCGTGAGAGGGGGACTGAAAAGGAGAAGAAGGCACAAAGAGAGAAATAGGGAAGGTTGCATGCATAAGAAAAGAAGAGGGTCTGACTAATTGGGATTTAAAAAAACGGTTATTTTAACAATTTTACATATGATATTTTCAAGGGACGGGCCGTGGCCCACCTGGTCCCTGATGAAGTTCCGCCATTGCACATAACCTTTGTTTGTTGAAGTCTAACAAGTAGGGTTCCGCAGATAAGCTCCAAGAAGCAAAATAAAGGTGTTTGACAACCATCGGCTTAGTACAATTCACTATCCACTACTTTTTATCAAAAAGAACCTTAAAATAAATGATATAATAATGACTAAAGAAAAGAAAATTTATTGAAAGAGAAAAATACTATATTAACTCTAAGGGTGCGTTTGATTTGCTGAAAAGTACGTAAGGGACTGGACTGGACAACTTCATTTGTACCATGTTTGATTTGGAAACTATTCATGGTACTGTACAAAATTGGGGGCAAGGGACTAGACAAAAACCTAAATTCTCATCCCTCACAAAACTACCGTACAACTTTCTGCCCAACAATGCTACTTTCTATTCACCCAAAAAATACCAATATATTATTTTTATTTCCTACTCATTATATATATCACCTATTCTTTCTCTCTCACACTCATACTTGAAATCCCAACAATCTTCCCCTCAAGTGTGAGTTACACGCATCACTAAATTTGATCCAAACCAGTATCCACCTCACGCTCCCCACCAAGATGGCTCTGATACCATTTGCTAGGAAAAACAACATAAATAACCAAATGAGCACAATCGGAACACAAGAATATAGCTTGGAAAATTCCAAAATTAGAGAAAAACCACGAACCATTATCGAATGGCAACGAGAGAATAACACTATGTGAAATTTTTTACAATACATATACTTCTCTAAAACACTCGATGACTCCTGTATAGTCACACTTTCAAAAATAAATATCTAATTGCACCTCACAACCACTGTAAGACAAGATTATAAGATAACTTAAACCTCATATATATATATATATATATATATATATATATATATATATATATATATATATAATTTTTGTGGTGGACCTGTATGTATTTCAGGGGGTTGAACTAAAGAATAAAAAGCTAGACTTACACTCCTTTATAATTTTATTTTGAACCCCCTGAGTTTTAAATTTTACACCTAGCTAGACCTCTTTGTTCTTTCGGTTTTTATAGTTAAATAAAATATTAAACTCTTATTTTAGTTCCTAAACTTACATCAGCCCTTCCTTAAATTGTATAAAATAATAAGTAGTCTCAATAGTTCACTACAAGAATTTCGGTGATTTCCGAGGGAAAATTCCCTCGGAAAAGCAGGAAAATCGGTCGCTAATTCGGGTTTCCGACGGAATTTCCGACGGACAAAATTCCGTGGGATAAACGGTCCTCGCAAACGATTTCCGACGAGAAATTCCCTCGGAAACGTTTCCGTCGCAAATCCCTCGGAAATAGCCCTCGCAAATCCCTCGGAAATATCCCTCGCAAATCCCTCGGAAATATCCCTCGCAAATCCCTGGGAAATATCCCTCGTAAATTTCCAAGAAAATTCCGTCGGAAATTCCGTCGGTACGAAGTGATAAATAATTGTCCAAAATCCTTCCATTACATTCAAACAACTCCATTCTATTTTGCAATACGACTTTCCTGCCAATTCAGACTCAGCAAATGTAACTAGCCTATAATTGATTCAAAGATCGATGAAATCGAAAGAGGTATCAACCTAAACTTAAGAAAATTTCAATAAACCATTTGAACATTTCAAATGTCAAATACCTCGAAAAGTCCAACCGGCCCTAAATTGAGCACTTAAGATAATCCAATGGGTACAATAAGTAATTGCATAGAACCCACATAAAACTAGATCCAAACAAATTAGCATAATCAATTAGATTAGATTCAACAATGTCAGTAAATTCGCTTGGCATAATACTAGTTAATTTGCTTGTGAGCCAATAAACACTGTCCACTGTAAAGAACAATACATAATTAACTAAGATATAATTAAAGGAGTCTGGGACAAATAATTAAAAGAGTTGGCCTATTCATTAATTTCATCTTCCTAAGTACCATAAGACTCCAGTTGGTTGCATTATCATGAGCAGGTCCAGGACTCCAGTTGGTTGCATTACCACTCCAGTTGGTTCCCATTCTCAAGTGAAACACTGTTGTTTTCTTTCTGGTTTTCTCCTCCAAAAAGCGTAGCTAATCTTTGCTGCTGCAGCTTCCAGTGCAAGTCCTGATTCATAGAACTCAAAGACTCAATAGAAGAAGCAAGGTTGTTATGACTATGAATATTCATATTCATTGCATTTGCACCTCCATTATATCCTAGTACTCATTTTCAGCAAACACAAGACAAAAAATTTAATGTTTACAGCAACCTGTTTACATTTTGCAAACACAACAGTGATCATTTTCAAACTAAAAATTTAATGTTTACAGCAAACACAACAGTGATCATTTTCAAACTAAAAATTTAGTGTTTACAGCCTGTTTACATTTTGCTGCATTTTCAGCAACCTGTTTACATTTTGCTGCATTATCCATTGCTAACCGGTGTTTGATAATTTAAGGGAACCATAAATTTAATGTAACTAAAAATCAGACTCAGCCTACCATAAATTTAATGTAACTAAAAATCACAAACTATAAATCATTCGGTTACATACATACCAATTCTATTTGCAATACAACTTCCCTGCCAATTTAATTCAGACTCAGTCTACCAATTCACTAGAAATTCAATCCAAACCAAATAATTTCAACTAGCTTATAATTCCAAACCAATATAACTAAATATCACATATACTAACTTATATTTCCAAACCAATGTAACTAAAAATCACATAAACTAAGTCCAAAAGCGAGACCATTTAAAACTAATTCAACAAGTGCCAAACAACGACAAATTACCTAGATGCCATCAATAACCCTTCTCATAAGCATGGTCTATGTCATCACCACCTCCATCATCCAGGTCCTGGTCCTGGTCCTGTTGGGCAGGCTGGCCATGCTGGGCAGAGGGGGTGGTCCTGCTCGGGCGGTTGCGACTCAGGTGGAGGTACTGGAATCCCGACATGATTATATACATGGTCAAGTAGCTGCTGCTGTTGTGCAAGCTGCTGCTCCTGTCGTGCAGCATGCTCCTGATATTGTGCAACCTGCGTTGTCAATGCCCGGATCATCCCACGGTGCTCGGAGGAAAGGCCCGCGCTCGTCGAAGCTCCAGAGTCTAACAAATTGGTATACATGTCTCCTGTCCCGTACAGGCGACTCTTATAGGGGCCTCCAACAGTATCTTTCCACAACACCTCTTTCAACTTCTCTAGCTCAGCGGGATCGACTGGTATACTTAACTGAGACAATCGTCGGTGGAACTCCTCCTATTAAATACACAAGTTAAAATTAGTCATTGGTAAAATAATATTTTCAAATTGAAATTATCTTAAAATGAGATATATACCTGAGTAATGCGAGCACGCTCGTCTACAAAGTCCCTCGTGTCTCTCCTAATATGAGTGTGGCGGTGGAGCTCATCCACATGTGGCATTCGGCCCCACTTCTTGGCCTATAATCGATAACATAAGTTTCTAATTGATAAATTATAATTAATTATAATGACATGAAAAGATAAGTTTAAGTATATACCAATCTCTCTGCATGCTGCAAGATAGAGATAGAACCTCCAGTGTGCACGCTTCCTCCTTTCTCTGATGCCCTATTCTTCTTATTCTGCGCACACTTAGCCAAGTATTTTGGATCATTCCAGTGGTCTTGTAGGTGACGGTAGACTAGATCTCCCATCCAACCAGGCTGACTCCTCTGCCTACGGACATCATTGAGCATATCGGCGAGTCGTTCAGCAGCTTTCTTATGAAAAAGCTTCTCAACGACGGCCTCCTGAGACTTACGCCATCCAACTTTCTTCTGCATAAAAAACAAAGAACGCTCATAAACAAACACGTTTTCATAATTAATCATAAAAGTGCACTGCTGATGTTTTTAAGACTATTCCATTGCCAAGCTTCATCAATGTTATGCCCTTTGGGTTTAATATATCCACTAGGGGATGTGTTGTTCACAGGATAAGCACTGTTGATGTGCAGGATAACAGCAATATAAATATCAGATCATGTAACAGAATTTATTGGTGTGAAAAGAATATTCAGAAAACTGTTTCACTCTCTCTCTCTCTCTCTCTATCTATCTATCTACTCTGGAATCAATATTCTAGAATTTATTGGTATCAGTATTCAGAATAAAAGAGGGGAAAAAATAAAACAGTATTCAGTATTCAGTATTGGAAAGAATGCACAAAATAAAACAGTATTCAGTATTGGAAAAAATAAAACAGTATTCAGTATTCAGCAGAGTGCGCGGAAAAAATAAAATAGAACTTTTAAGAGCTCAAAAATAGAAGAATGCACAAAATTAATACACAAACATTGAAGCATAGATGAATGAAACATGCAAAATAATGAATGTAGAAGAGAAACAATGCAAGAAAGACAAATTGGAAAGAGGAATAGAGGCACAAATTAAGCTCACTGTTTCAGTTTGCTAAAATTGACCAAAAAGCCTAAATAAAAGAGGGAATGACTAAAAGTGACGGAAAAACTGATTTTTTAATGAAATTTCATCGTAGCGGCCGCTACGAGCGCTGTTTGGCCGCTATAGCGGCCGCCATTTGCGGCACTACGACCGATACTCAAAACTGGAACACAACGGCAAATTGCGTAGCACCTAGGGACCGCTACGCAACGCTATGCCGCTATAGCGGCCGCTACGACCGCTATTGACTACAGAGAAGACAATATGTTATTAAATAACTTAACAAATTATTTAAAGGCATATGTTAAAAGGTACACTTACTCTAAAAGCGTTAAAAAAATGCTCTCGCTCAAGCTCATTAAGCCCACACCAAGTAGCCCATAGATAGTGGTACAACTCCTGAATAGTCTTACGGATAGCCGTAGCGGCTACCTTTGAAGGAAGGAACCTCCAGAATTTAAAACAATTGAAGTGATTAAAAATATAAGTTATAAAAAACAATCAATTAAAAATATAAGTTATAAAAAAACTTTACGTACCCTCCACGCTCAACACGGATGACAGGTCGCCCGTCAGGTAACAATAACGGGCCAACACGAATATGGCGAAGCCGATGCTTGGATATATGGCGTAAAACCATCTGAGCATAAACCAAGTCGTACATTGCGTGGATCCTTGGCAAAATCAGAATGTACTCGATCAAAGTGTTTCCATGCTTCACCATCAGACGGATGGCGCAACACGCCTGAACTTCTATTCTCATAATGCCACATCATTTGCCCTGCAGTGTGCTCGGAGCAAACATTCTCTGCAACCTTGGAATTATTGACAAGTAGAACATTGACTTCACCGGAATTGGTTTACTCTTGCTACTAGTCCCTTTTTTGCGGGCATGATATCTCGGTGCATTACAAAATTTGCATTCAAGTAGCGCACCATCATTTTTCCCAAACTCATTATTATAGTACAACATGTGACCTTTGGGACAGCAATCAATCCTTTTAGATTCTAATCCCAACTTAGAAACTAACCTCTTAGCCTCATAAAAACTCTTTGGCAAATTTTCATTTATAGGTGTCACGGCTGACATCATATCACATATCAAATCCATTCCCACCTCAGAAGTACTACTCAACGATTTGAGAGATAAAAGCTTCGCACAAATCGATAACTTTGAGTTTGATGACCCTTCAAATAATGGCTTGTTTGCATCTAACAACAGATTATAAAATCTCTGTGCTTGCTCATTCGGAAGCTCATCCATGGTATCATATTGTTGCTCCTCGAATGACACATTCACCCTAAGACCGTCACAAACCATGTTCTCCATCAAGTCAATTTGTTCACCATATCCTATATCTGCAGAACTACTTGAAGCACCCCTCCAATTTTCCCCAACCACTGGGACAACATCAAACCCTTTTTCACCATTACTCGTCCAAATCCAATAATTAGGCCTGAACCCAACATTCTTCAAGTCATCAATGACCTCCGTTGGACTCTTAATCCTTCTACATTCGCATTTGACGCACGGACATCGAATCCCCCCTTCATCTCTAAATTGTTTTTGTCCTACTGCAAAAAGAACAAACTCCCACACACCATCTACAAAAGATTGTTTCAAACCCGCTCTTTTTGGAAACAACCTATCATACATCCAAAGACGGTGCAAAGGAGGAAATTCCATACTGCACATTTAAAGTTTCCATCATATTAGAGAGAAGACCATGGATGTCCATAGAAAGAGAGAACGAGACATGAACTTAAACGATAGATGTCCATCCAACGAGAGAGAATGAGACATTGATACATTTCTATCACAAATTCAGTGAGAAGTCAGAGTATGATAAGTCAAAGTGATTCGATGAATCTATCTTTTATTTTTAAGTGAGAAAAGTTTCCGACGGAATTTTATGCGTTTCCGACGGACATTTCCCTCGGAAAGTAGCGAGGGATTTCAAATCCATCGGAAAGTTAAGCGGGAAACACCTTAAACACGTAGCGATGGAGTTATCCGTCGGAAACGCACGTATTAGCGACCGAAAAAATCCCTCGGAAATATCTGGTAGCTAAATCAGCCTATTCTTGTAGTGTGCTAACGTATAAAGTCAATTAGTTAAAAATAAAAGAGAGGTCAAATATGTACTAAAGTCCAATTTAAATTTAAATTGTTTTTAGAATAATTCCTATAATTAATCCAATCAAAACGCCACCATTATAACATTTTTTTAATATGACTCCCCAAATATCGCTCATCCATTGTAAACTGCATTTGTAAAATATAAATGCATTAGCATAATTGTTTTTTTTTTTTGACAGTAGCATAATTGTTAACCCACACCATTCCCAATTGTTTGAACGGTTCTAATTCTAATAACATGTTTTTTCTTTATTTTCTTTATAAAATAGCAAATGGCTTCTGACAATTCTAATTCATTTAATTTGTCTTCTATCAACACTACCATGTTCATCCAGAAGCAGCAATTTGTTTAACTATATCATGTGTTGTCTAAAATGGTTGGTAACAATGTTCATGCTTTATATTGTAGACATTTATTTATTCTTATATATATGCAAGTTTTAGATTGTACGTCCTCAATCATTTGAATCATCTGAGTAACAGGTAAGAAAATCAATATAAACTTTGTTTCTTTATTTCCCTCTATTTTCTATTTTGAAGGGTACTCCCTTCCATTTTGGAAATACTTTTGAATCTCAAGTGTGAATCAAATTATTTTTTAACCATGCTTCTTCATTTTCCTTTGATTGCAGACAATCCAAGAAGACTTTTGTTTTAATAAAGGATGCTACTGAAGTTATCTTCTTAATCATTGCAGTGCCATTTCTAATCTTTCATGAAGACACTATATATATTTTTAAAATACTTAATCTGTATTCTCTAATTGTAGATTTGAGTTTTGATTTAACAAGCATGAATGATGTACCTCCTTTTTCTACAATGTGATCAACGAATATTTGGGAATCATTGAGGGTTTTATGACCACTACCCAACCATCATAGGTTCTTTATTTAGCCATATTTAGTCTTTAATGAAAAAATTAACAAATATATTAATTTGTATTTTTATTAGTAATTATTTTTTTCCTCTATTTAAAATTGTACTTATCATCAATTTTTATGAACAAATGGGCTTAGGAGAAGTTTTTCCATCACTATTAGACTTGAGAACTCTATTGGAGCTAGAAATGTGGTTATATGCGAGAGCTTAGACCCAAGTTTTGCTCTAATGTTTTTAAAAGATGCAATAATATATAAGCAAAGGCTTAATTTGGAGGTAACATAAAAGTTGTGTCAAGTTTTTTATTCTATGATTTACATAAGTGTTAATTTCATCAATCTTTTCTGATTGCAGGGTGTAAAAAAGTGACATTGATAGCTGCTAGAAGAAATTGTCTCTCTATAATGGAAGAGAGGATGGAGAATTAGAGGAATTTGTTTTCATTAAAACAATGATTCTAGTTTTTCTTGACTTTTTCGAGATACAAATTTTCTTGCCTTTTTTATGGCTCTCAAACTCACCCTAATCTATATCTTTTGCCTGTACTACACATGCATTTCAAATATAGAATTCCAACCATCATTACTTATATAGACCAAGAATAAACCTTACCTGATTGATAACAAGCAGAGAGTCTCCTATGACATGAATGTGCTTGTATCCTTTTCTAACAGCTAGATACAGTCCTAGAATTAAAGCCTTATATTCAGCAACATCCTTTGTTGTATTGCCCAATCCTTCACGCATGCAATAGACCTATGAAAAGACCTAAGAGTTAGTTTTCTTTTACAATTACCTGAGAGTTAGCTACATAATATCATAAAGAAAGTAAAACCAAAAATTGAATTGTTGCATAGTATATTGAAATTATAAATTATAATATAGACACCTTTCTCCCTTCTTCAGCACGAAGTACGGCTCCTGCACCAGCTTGTCCGGGATTTCCTTGACACACACCAATTGGTACACTTAAGCTGCAAGTAAGATTTTGTTGTTGTATTATCTTGTAGATAAAGTAAACTTATGATATAAACATTGGATAAATAATCATATCAGTTCTTAAATGTGTGAGACACTGGGTGTCTCTAAAATATATAGAACTTATATATTTATCAAAATTTCACTAAATTTCTAACTTGTGAAGTTTAAATACTAATTTGAGAATAATGATCAACTTTCTAAACAGTACATAAAATACAGAAAATCAAACAATTACTAACATGTAAGGGTATAGTATGAAAAGATCATATCGTCTAAGAGAAAGAAAACTAAAGCAAAAATAACTACACATTTCAACCAACAAAACATTTAAAGTAGCTTATATTTCTAATGCAACAGTATCACAATATAGAAACAAAGCACTCCAAATTAACTTATTTATTTATTATGTCTCAATGATGAGAGTTAGTTTGCTTCAAAGATCAAGTAACAGATGGAGTTAAGGCTATGGAAACTTGAAAATGGGGGAATGGAATGGAGTTAAGTTATTTATTACTTTGTTGTAAAATATTACATATATACCACTGATGATAAACATCACAATTTGACAACCAGGGAATGTATGGAAGATATCAAGTACCACCTACACACATTTAACAATAACAAAAGCCGCTATCGATCAGAACTCCATCTCTTCTGTAGGTTTGAAATCTCATTTATGAAATCCTTAAAAAAGATGAAACAAATATGAAATTATCATAAAAAATTATTGGAAGTGTGAAAAATATGAGAAAAGTAACACCCATCAGAACTTTGAAAGGAATTAAAAACAAAAGACATTATAAGAGAGTAATTCCCACACAAACACCATCAAACTAAATTCAATGAACTAATTGATAATTCCAAAATGCTACATCAGGTAAGACTATTAACAACAAAGAATGGAATTTCCAAATAATAAATAATAAAAAATAGAAAGAGACATCATGCTTGGAAACTCATGCAGCATGTTTATTCATTTAGATGACAGAAAGAGACATCATGTTTATAACAGAACCAATTGATATTAAGTAATATAAAAGGCCAATAACAGTCCATAGTTAGCAATAGCTAACACTAATCAAGGCAACACAATAGGAAATATCCAGATTTGTAATAGAGAATCATTCATAACAAATCGGAATTGTTTACACAAATAGAGCATTATATCGAAACACAGATAGAAAGAAAGATAGGTTCATTATCTCAAAACACAAATAGAGCAGAAAGAGTTCAGAATTGTTTACCTGACTTTAAATTGAAAGAAAGACCCAATCTACCTCCTGAACCCTAACATCCAAACCCAAACAGTAAAACTCTTTAAAATTGAAAGTAATCAAAGGTTTTAAACATCACCTAACCACAAACCAACACCAGGAGGGGGATAACAAAAAAACATCACAATGCAAATTGCAAGAAGCTACAACACTACCACCCGCACAAAACCACAAGACTCCCACCAACAGCAAGACTGCATATCACTTTAAAACTAACAAATTAACTACATACACATAGCAAAACCAGAAAGCACGTAGTTTCAGTCTCTGTTACCAACCACATCAATATTAACTATATTGTTTACCTGACTTTAAACAGTGTTAACAAGATGAACAACTTAAAAAACCAGGGCAAAGAGAAAGGGTGAGCAATAGAGGCACCATGGAGAGAGAGAGAGAGAGAGAGAGAGAGAGAGAGAGAGAGATTGCCATGCTTACCGTAAAACTCAGAATGGAGCGCGAGATGGGAGAGAGATCGTTCACAGTGAGATTCGAAACTGGAGATGGGAGAACAGGTGTGAATGGGAGACGGAGAGAGAGAGGGGGAGAGAGAGAGAGAGAGAGAGAGTGTGTGTGTGTGTGTGTGGTTCAGCACTCGCACGAAGGGAGTGGAAGTGATGAGAAGAAGGAACGGTGGTGGCCGGTGAGAGTTGTGGTCGCCGGCGACGTGAAGGGGAGAGTGGTGGCTGAGAGTGGAGAAGGTTTAGGGCTACGGTGAGTGGTGGCTGAGTGGAGAGTGAGAAGTCGGAGTGATTCGATGAATCTATCTTTTATTTTTAAGGGAGAAAAGTTTCCGACGGAATTTTATGCGTTTGAGAGAAATTTCCCTCGGAAAGTAGCGAGGGATTTCAAATCCGTCGGAACGTTAAGCGGGAAAACCCTTAAACACGTAGCGATGGAGTTGTCCGTCGGAAACGCACGTATTAGCGACCGAAAAAAATCCCTCGGAAATATCTGGTAGCTAAATCAGCCTATTCTTGTAGTGGTTTTTGAACTCTATCAAATTAGTTTCTAAAATTCAAGAAATTTGTCTCATTAGTTTTCGTGAGGGACTACTTATAAAACTTTGAATTAGTTTGACGAACACCACATACTTTACAGACTATTTTTTAATTTCATATACTAAATTGTAGAATAAATGTAAACTTAGAGACTAAATTTGAGACTTACTTGTAAAAAAGTTTAGAGTCAAATAATTTGGTTTGAAAAGAAAATTTTCAACATTCCTATAAACCCGCATTTTTTATGGTGATTTTTTTTTTGCCTAAGGTCCTGCGTCCACCGGTATATATAATCTTAGCACTATACTGGGCAACGTGGGAGGAGTGGGACTTCTTCAAAATGCTGAATTCCATTAAACTCCAACATATAATACTACAGCTTTTTTTGACAAATAATACTACTACTTTTAACACTTTAATTTTGAACACATTTAAAAAATCTCTCACATTAAATGCTTGTGACTAGCATGTGAATAGTAGTAGAACAAACAACAAATCTCCTTTGGCATCCCTCAAGTTGAGGGAAATTTAAGAACTTGGACACGTGTCAATCAATTAAGAAGCAAGGCCAAGTGTCACCATGCATACCAAACAGAGATTTCATTACTACCAACAAAGGGGGATAAAATTGTTTGGTAAGAAATTAAAGCAATAATGCATAGTCAGTAGTCCCCTTCAAAGCTGCATTAATTAATGCATGCATGTACTTCTTGGAACTCTGATTCAGATACTACCTCCCCAACTTGTGTATCAAGAAAAACAAGATACTACCTTCCCAAGTAAAGTTTTGAGCACTTGTAAAAAGATCGTATTTACTCTTGAAACAATTAATACATACTAGCGTTACAAAGAAAGAAAGAAAAAACAAACCATACATTTTAGTAATAATGCTATAAAAAAAAATCAGTTCTATAATAATTAAGTTACCATATTGCCAACTTGTCAACCTAGGTTATGGTTTAGATTATCCCAATGAGAACAAATTTCTCAATCTAGAAGTTTGATGAATCCTTGGTACTTCTAATATCTCTAATCTCTATCTAGGATGATGTAATTACAATAACTAGAGCTATCAAAATGAGTTCAGTTCGATGAGCTAGGATGATGTAATTACAATATCTATCTAGGATGATGTAATTACAATAAGAGACGATGCAATTTTTGATTTATTAAATTACTGACGTATTTAGTCTATAATATAAATCAGATACATCAATTACACGATGAATAAAAACTGTATTGTCTCTTATAAGTGGACTGACGGTAGTATGTGAGTTGGGTCAACAAATATGAGTCTAAAAAATGTGAATTGGTTGGATCCAAACAAAAAATGTATTGGTATATATGTCATGGGCTGAGTCAACCAGCTGGAACAATATTTTTGAAAATTGGTTTGTTCCACTTTCAATTTCAGATTCGTTTCACTTCCAAGTTTCATTTCATTTGCCAGTTTATGATCTATAATAGGTTGTCCAATTTCTTCCATTTTTGTGGATAACACCCGACAATCTTATGTTTCTTTCATTTTGTTTGACATTTTTATTAGCAATATTGCTCATTTCATGAATGATGTGCTGAGGAGAAGGAAGCTCTTTTTTTTTTTAAATGAGATATTTGTTTTATATTTTCTTTGTTTGATAATGAGAATATTGTTGTGATATAAATAGCTCTTATGTTATTTTGCAACGAGATGAGCAAGTAACTTTATACTTAGAGTAAAAGCCCAAATTCGTCTCTGACAATTTTTTTACGGGACGAATTCGTCCCTGACAAATTTTTCGGGACACATTGGTCCCTGGTGTTGCGCCCGAAAAAGTCCCCGAGGGAGAACCTTCCTCGTTCACAACTTTTCCTAAGACAATGAAGCCGCCACCAATATTAATTTATTAAGGAAAATATTAGGAAAACCTTTTTTGGAAAGCGATTGGTCTTGCGAAACTAGAGAATAGGGTTCGGGGGTCGGTTACGCGCAGGGAAGGTGTTAGCACCCCACACGTCCTCTCTACTGAGAGGGAACCTTTAATTAAATGTGTGGTTTTAGTGTGTTGACTTGAAAATACTTAATTTTGCCTCTCTACTTCTTATTGAAAAATTCTTAATGAAAATCTTTATTTATTATGAAAAAGGGGGGAAAATGGTTTTTTAGAAAAAACGCTTGACAGGACAAGGCCCGCTCCTACGTATCTCCCGGTGCGATGGAGAACTCAAAGCTACGTAGTTCTTCTTTGTCCTGAAAAAGGTTTTTGTCTTTTATCTTTTTAGTGAGTTTTCGAAATAGGACGAGCATTTAGTGAATGATTAAACTAACCAAGGTTATGGGTAATCACCGCTAAGTACTCTTGAAAATGAGAGTCACTACCGCCAGTCAGACGAACAAAGGCTCTGATTGACTATTAGTAGCGACTCGTTTTTATTTGTTCTTTAGAAAGGGGTTTTCGAAAGAGATTGATTGGCACGAATGATCAAACTAACAACAGTTATGGGTGATCACCGCTTGTTGTTCTTTTGGGAAAAAGACATCGCCACCAATGGCTAGACGAACAAAGGTTCTGATTAACCACTAGTGACGATGGGTTAAAAATGATTTTAGAAAGGAAAAGGTTTTTTGTTCTGAAAATGATCTTGGTTTGCAAAAGTGATTCTTTTTTTGTTACGAAAATAACTCTTTTCTTTTTGTTATGCAAATGCTAATTTTTATGGTTGCGCTTGACGAGAATGTGACTCGCTCCTACGTATCCCAAATGGGAATCAAAGCGACGTAGTTCTAACGAGCCTTGAAAGTGAAAGTCTTTTTGCTTTGGTTTTGAAAAGTGAGGGGCGCTCATGATGATCAAACTAACAAAGGTTATGGATGATCATCACTAACACTTGCTATGACTTTTGATGCTTAGGAAAATATCTTTTGAAATTGAAAGCATTCATGATAATCAAACTAACAAAGGTTATGGGTGATTATCACTAGTAGCTTACGCATATGAAAACATCCCTTTTTTGAAATTTAGGCTCTTAGGACAACCAAACTAACAAAGGTTATGGGTGATTGTCACTAGTCACCATTTTCATGCTAGGCCATTTAGAAAAGAAAGCAATGAATGCAAATCGAATCCTTAGGCAAACAACAATCTCATTTGAATTCTTGAGCAAATATTAGCCTAGACTACACATGTTGGACCACAACACATAAATAGGCAAAGAAGGAACTTGAATTGGGCATTAAGCAAAAATACAAGAGTGGGCAAGATTGAACCTAAATGCACATCTAGTGGAAGATGCTAGGCGAGAACCATACTCAAATATTTCTACAAAACGCAAGGGAATCTAAATGCACATCTAGTGGAAGATGCAATGTGAGGAATGGGCCTATCTAAGTATTAATGATTCCACATGGGAGTAGACAAGGAAGTGGCAGGCACAAATGAATTCAAAAGAGTAGCCGGGATCCAACAATTATACTAACATATTTACCTAAGATGTAACTCTAAATGTAATGAAATGCTTAGTATGCAAAAACAAATTGACGATCTATATTTTTGATGCTAAAACTTTGATGATGATGCTAAGATTCAAGAATATACCTTAACTCCAAGCTAAATAAGCAAGAGATAAGATGGATGAGTGCTAAACCACTTGAATTTATTCTTTAACCTTCAACCTTGAGCTTGATTCTAGAGATTTGGAGTTGAATCTTTGAGAAGAATGCAAGAATGATAAGGGGGATGTTGAAGTAAAACAAAGGGTGTAAATAGCACTATGGGCTTTCAAGAAAATAAAATAAAAATAAGATAAATAAATAAAAAAAACAAAATGGGGTTGTATGTGAGTAAAACAAGGGGGGTTCGCTTCATAAAACTGGGGAGTGAAATGAGTAAATAGGGGTGTAAATAGAAAAAGGGGTGAAATAAATGAATAAGGGTGTAAATAAATAAAAGGGGGGGTATCGTGAAAAAGGGGGTGTAATCAGCGAGCCCGGTCCATTTCCTGTGAACTGGGCTGCGCTTTTGGCAATGGGCTTACGAGGGAGTGTGTGGGTTAAAATGTGGGGTGCAGTTAGTAGAGTTATAAGTTTCAGATCCAAAACAAATCAGCCTAAACTGAAAAAGCGGTGGGCCTTTAAACTTGAGATAGAGAGGGAGGCGTATGAACAAAACAGGGAGTGTAAATAAGGATTTGGTATTTTAATGAAAGCAGGAGGTTGTATAATTAAACTGGTGGTGCCCTCAGCACAGCCCAATTCACTAGCATCAAATGGGCTTAATCTGAGAGGACTGTGTGAATTAAAAGGGATGGTGTACATATTAAGCAGATCTAAAATAAAACAAAAATAGATAACATTGAGAGACAAAACGTTTCAGGTAAGATTTGAGGAGAGAGAGACAACACGTTTCAAAGAGAGAGAGAGAGAGAAGGAGTTGCGATGAAAGGGAGAGAAGGAAGAAGAATGGAAGACTGAGAGAGAGAGAGAGAGAACGCGAAGAAGGGAAAGGGAGAGAGAGAGCGCGCCGGTGGTGTGGTGGTGACGCGGAGGTTTGCGATGTGATCCGGAGAAGAGGAAAGGCGTGGGACGAAGACGACGTGCGAGACGGCGGTGGTGGCGCGGTGAGAGTGCGATGGTGACGATGGTGACGCGGAGGTTTGCAATGGCAACAGTGGTGCGCTGTGGTGGTTGGCTGCGAGAGCGACGGCGGGGAGTGGTGTTTGGTGGATCGGTTGACAGTGGCAGTGGTGGGTTTGCACGGTGGCCATGGTGTTGGTCTCCCCTACCACTTTCGCTTTTCTCACATTTTTTTATTCGCTCCTGTGTGTGTTATTAGATTGTTGGTGTTGTTGTTGTTTTTTGTTTTGCTACAGTGCGCCCCCCACCCCCTTTGCTTCCTCTTTTTTTTCTTTCCCCACTCCTGCCTGTGTTGTGTGTGTTGTGTATTTAATTTTTCCTTCCTTTGTTCCCAGCCTCCCCCTACGGTTCCCTCCTCCATTTTTTATATTCTGAAACTTGCATCTCCCCCCCCCCCCCTTTGAGTTCTGAACCTTGACCCTTTTATAGAGGGGAACGTTGCTGTCTGTGGTATGTTGTGTAAGGCTGTGAGAGAGAGGCCAAGAAACTGATGTGTATTTTTTATGTGCAAAGATGTGTGGTGTGTGCAGAGAGGGTGGCGTGGAGGTTGCTGAAGCAAGCTTGTAAAATTGGTGCTTGTGTGTGCATATGTGTGCTTCTATAGAGACTATGAGATGGGGCAGCAGATAAACTGTTGTGCATTTTATGTTTCTATGCGTATGGGGGTGTGTTTGTGTAAAAGAATGGAGAAAGGTACACTGCTGATAGCAAACAGCAGGCAGTGGCGTGGAGCAGGCTATTTTAACTTTGGTCAAAAATGGAAAAAGCAAGAAATACCTAAAAGGACTTATTTCTAATTCTAAAAATACAATAATGGCATCAAATGACACTATATTATTCTGATTTACAATTTAAATTGTAATGTATATTTGTAACTTTGATTTTTAATTCTATATAAAAACATATTTTAATTCTTTTTTTTTATTTGCAATAAAAAGTAAATAAGTTTTACTAATAACAATAAAAATGACGCAAAACTGTTAACGAGCACCAAATGACTCGTCCCAACGATAAAAATCTTAAAAAGCAGACAAGTAATATTTTTTTATTTTTTGATAAACTTTGAATTAGCCGGACAAAATTGGGGTATGACACCTGGCAATTCCAAAACGGGATACGTTAGTCCCTCCATCCATTTTGACGTTACCAGCACATCCAACGTCTCCTACGTGGCACGTTAAGTACCACATGTCACGTTAAGTGCCACGTGTCACGTTAAGTGCCACGTGTCACGTTAAGTGCCACGTGTCACGTTAAGTGCCACGCAAGTGTTTATTTTGGGACAAATAAGTCTCTGACTTTACAAATTTGAAAAGGGGATAAATCAGTCCCTGACTTTTTTGGAAAGGGGACAAATCAGTCCCTGAGACCGTAAACCAGTTCCTGAAACCAGAAACCAATTTTCCCCTTTCTCTATGCATCTTCATCTAACCAATCTCATCTACTTCTTCCCTAATTTCTCTTCTTCTCCCTTGTGATTCCAAATTTACAATTTCGTTTTCCGATTTCATTTTGTTTTCGAAGATTGAAGATGCAGGGTTTCAGGTAAGATTTGGGTTCTTGGAGATTGATGATTTTGGGTTTTTGAAGATTGAAGTTTGGCGATTTCTAATAGCAGATCTGGGATGATGTTGGCGATTAAATGACTTCTTTTTCCTAAATTTCTCTTCTTCTCTGTTCGATAATTTTGATTTTCATTTTGTTTCGCTTCTCCTAGAGATATGGGTTTTCGTTTTCGTCTTGCTTTCGAAATTTTGGATATGGGTATGTTGTTTTGATTGTTGTAGATGAAGATTGAAGATCTGAATGATCTAGACAATGAAGTTCTGGGTTTCATTTTTGAAGAAGATGAACCAAAAAATTTTATTTTTGTTTCGAAACCAGTTTTCTGCGTCCTTCTCTCCTTCAATGGCGAAAACTGGTTTCTGGTTTCAGAAACCACAGTTTTGAGGTTGAAGACCACTTTAAGGACTGATTTGTCCCCTTTCCAAAAAAGTCAGGGACTGATTTGTCCCCGTTTCAAATTTGTAAAATCAGGGACTTATTTGTCCCAAAATAAACACTTGCATGACATTTAACGTGACACGTGGCACTTAACGTGACACGTGGCACTTAACGTGCCACGTAGGAGATGTTGGATGTGCTGGCAACGTCAAAATGGATGGAGGGACTAACGTGTCCCGTTTTGGAATTGTCAGGGACCAATATGTCCCGAAAAAATTGTCAGGGAGGAATTCGTCCCGCGAAAAAGTTGTCAGGGACGAACATGGGCCGTTACTCTTATACTTATAGAGCCATGGTTATCTTAATTAGTTAATGGCATTTGGCCCTAACCTTAGTTTGGATTTTGGAGCAATTACGAGTTGGGTACTATGAGCAGGTTATCATGACGAAGTAGTTATTTTGGTATCAAAAGTCCATGTGCAAATAGCTAAAGTATGGACAAAAGATGTCTCGCAATTTCTACAAAACCAGAATGGTTTGTTGCAGAGAGAATCATTTCGAAACTTCATAGAACTCAAAGCGTGTGTTGGTATTCAAACCATTTTGTAGTTTTGCTTCCAAAAGTGAATTTTACACTCAAATTTATTGCTTGATTCACTATGACGTGAATTTATCCAAACATATATCACTTTACATTCGATTTTCATTCAAAATCAATTTTACAAAATCAATTTATTTGAAATTAATTTTGCACCGCATAACCACATGTACAATACATGTTAGGAAGAAGCTTAACATGGTCACTTGGTACTTTATTTGTGTACCTATGGTTTTGGGTGCCCATTGGAAAATCTTCATGAATAAATAGACCTATAAGATTGGTTATATCCGCTCCACGCAAGGTTATGGCTAGAACTCTCAACTTGGCCTGACCCGGACGGTTCGCCTAAAGACAACTTTGGGCCAAGTCTGGTTACACTAGACATATTTTGGCCACTAATTTACTAGCCAGTCCAACCCTATGTAGGGAACGAGCCAAATGGGCCAAAAACTTGTGCACGACGAATTTTATTTATACGCTCTTGTAAAATGATGCTGAATGAAACAAAATTACACTAAATATATACTACCATATGAGATGAATTGATCTGTAAAATATATTATTTGAAAAGAGCTACCAACACTTTTTTCACTCTCCTACCAGCACTACTTCATGATTGGTTAAATTCACGTGGGTCTCATTAAGCTAGTAGGTCCCAATTCCAAAGTGGTGGAACTCACATAAATTTCATCCATTCATGGAGTAAGTGTTGGAGGGAGATTGTCAAAGAGAAAGTTGCTAGCACTTATTACATTATTTAATATAGATATATATGTAATAATTCATCACATGAATCTCATCACCACTACGCCAGATTTAATAAAAAAGAGCGCAACCTTTAGTAGTGCATTAAGGAAAACGCTACTGAAGGCCAAAACACGCTAGAGGATCCGTAGCGCCTATTAAGAAAACGCTACCCATGCCTAAACACGCTAGCTAATTTGTAGTGCTTTTTGGGAAACGCTACCTATAGCCAAAACACGCTAGAGGAATAGGTAACGCTTTACGTTAAAATGCTACCCATTGAAGAGAGCGCTCAGGTTGATCCGTAGCACTTTTACAGAAACGCTACCCATTGAAGAGAGCGCTAGAGGATCCGTAGCGCTTTCGAGAAAACGCTACCCATTGTCTTTTTTATTAAAAAATTTCAATTTCCTTTGTTTTCGTTCGTTTTCTTCACACTTCACTCTGAAAACACTCACGTTCACCTGAAAACCCTAACTTTCACCAACGTTCGTCGTTCTCTGTAACGTTCGTTCCCAGCAACCTCGCGTTCACCAACATTCACGTTCTCTCTCGCTCCCAGTAACCTCACGTTCTCTCTCGCTCCCTCACACTCTCTCGCGTTCTCTCTCTGTGCCCCCTCCACTGTGACGCCGCCGTGGACGCCATGCTCTGTTGCAGCTATTTTCGCCGTGGACGTCGTGGACGCTGTGCTCTGTTGCAGCTATTTCCTCCACTGTGAGTACTAACCTTTTCTCTTTCCATGGATGACCCTTTCCTACTTTGTGTTTTCCTTCTCTTTTTCCTCTCTCTCATCTTTGTCTCTGTTGCTCTCTGTGAGAACGCAGCGTACAACACCCAAACCTAACCACCGTTACGCCGCCGAGTGCCGTCTCTATTCCGACGAAATCCTACCACGGGCGACACAAACGGAACTACGGAAGTCAGATTATATTTATATCTCTTTTTCTCGTAAGTTTTGGGTTTCCATTTTGGAGACTAAGTTTGCAATTGCTATAATATTTCATATTAGTGATGCTGAAAGTATACCAATTTGTTTGTCATTCTCTTATTAATGATGCTGAAACTTGAAAGCATACCAAACTGTTTGTCATTATCAATGTAAGGGCAGTAGTATAGAATGAAACTAAATCTGTTGTAGTGCTTAGAATGAAACTGTTATTATAAAACTATTGTAGTGCTTAGAATGAAACTGTTTGTCATTATCAATGTAAGGGCAGTAGTATAGAATGAAACTAAATCTGTTGTAGTGCTTCGAATGAAACTGTTATTATAAAACTGTTGTAGTGCTTAGAATAAAACTGTTTGTCATTCTCTTATCAATGATGCTGAAACTTGAAAGCATACCAAACTGTTTGTCATTATCAATGTAAGGGCAGTAGTATATCAATGTATGAGCTTTACAAAATGATATAATGCAACTGGTATATCAAATTATTTTCTTATCAGTTTAATATAATATATCATAGACATAGTAATGTTACTTTTTAAAGCTTCAAATTATTTTATTGCAGGTTAGATGACATCATCTAGTCATGAAAGTGATGCTGGAAACAAAAAGAATTACACTCCCCATGGAATGACCGTCAAAAAGAATCTCATCAATCGGATAAGTAAAGGACATCCTAAAATGAAGGTCCTTTTGGAATGTTAAGGGTCAGCCTATTGGGCAAAACGGCACAAATTTGACTACATTCATTGGTAGTAAGGTGAAGCAAGTGGTACCAATTACAATCAATAGTTAGAATGAGAAAGGTATTATCGTTTTGGCTAAACTCAAAGAGGATCTCTAGTTAATAATACAGGTATATAATTTTAGATCTCTTGAGTTATCTTATTTAATAATTTTGTAACCATATTTATACCAGTTTCATTGAATATGTGTAAGCAGAATTGTTTTGATGTGGATGAGTCTCGAAAAGACTACTTACTCATGGAAGCTGGAAGGTTACATCGGAAGTTCAGAACTTATCTATCAAGTAAATGGCTGAGAGATGATGATGGGAACATCAGACATGAGCCTCCATAAGTATATGCTGGATTTATATCATTGGAGGATTGTCATTTATTTGTAAAAAGACGCACTGAAGATCCGAAATTTTTGGTTAGTACAATAATCTTTTAAGTTACATATATATGAAAATTATATATTATGCATTAATGTATACTTATCTTCCTAAATAGAAAGTAAGCAACGAGAATCGAGATAGAGCTTCAAATTCTGAGTACCCTTATAGAGGAGGTTATAGTGGATATCAAGTTATTGAAGAAAGATTGGTAAGGCACAATAAGCTTAATTTCTTTTGATTTAATGAATCTTTTGATTTATAATTTCTAAATAATTGGTAAGTTTAAATAGTGTTGTGGGTAGAGGCCCGACAAAACAATGCTGGTGAGATTAATTGTGGATCCTAAAACTAAGGAGGTGTCGGAAAGAATTGTAAGTATTTCTAAAATTCAAATCTTGTTTTGTAATTTTTATAATCGTTATAATGTCTAATAATTTTTTATACTTATGCTCGTGAATCAGGAAGCCATATCACAGGGAGATGTAACTGATTGCTCTGGTGAACAAGATATCCTTGCTCGTGCCTTGGGAAGGGAAGAATATTCAGGTCGGACACGGGGTTGTGGATTTGGCATTCCTCCCACCGCCATGTTTGGACCAAAGAAGCGTGGAAAAGAAGATAATTGTTGTAAAGAAAATAAAGAGTTGAGAGCAATGTATTTTGAGCTAATGGCAGAAGTTCAGGATTTAAAAGAGAGATTTGGGGTAACGCCTAAGGAACCATCCCCTGCCCAAAATAGTGTACAAGATAGCTGCACCATTGCGTCAACCAAGGTATTAATTATTACACGCTCTCTTTCTTGTACATATATATTACATCAAATACCATATTCATTTTTGTTTATAATTGATTTAGGACAACAATGAGTGTGAACTATATATCTCAAACCCACATCAAATGGTTGCAATTGGCTTCTTATGTAACCAATTGAGTGCCTTAATGCACAATTTACCCATACCTGAAAATCATCTAAGAGTCAGAATTGACTGTGCAATTGTGGGGTCGGCACCATTGTCTGTTCCGGTTGATAGTACAGATTTAAGGATTGTGGATGATGCAGTTGGTACATTTGTGGCATGACCATCACACATTGTCTTTGTAAGTGACAATATATTTGTTGACCACTCGTTGGCTGATTGTCATATATATATATATATATATATATATATATATATATATATATATATATTGTGTGCTAATAACTAATTATTTTTTATATATATAGGTAAAATCTGAAGACAAAAGTCTTAGCAAGGCAAAATCACGACCTTCCCTTTCTACTGGCAAGACAAAAGTGTCTCGACTCTCCCCTTCTATTAATGGAAAGGAAAAAGTATCAAACAAAAAAGCTATTAGTTCTTCCAATGATCCAAAGAATTCATCACTTATATAAAAATGCACGCGTTAAATAAGATGACTGATATAAGCAATTTTTTCATACCATTGGATGAGGAAGTTTTGGGACTCGAGCAAGATCTGACGATCAATCGTGAGGATCTCCAATGTGTATATCAGAGCGAGTGGGTAACCGTTACTGTTATTAGAGCATATATCAGGTACTATGTCTTTTTATTATTTGACATTATTGATTTTTTTTCTAGTATTTCGTTAATTTATATATATATATATATATATATATATATTAATTATAGGTACTTGTACCATGACATATTGGTCCCTTTCCAACGGACACAAAGATTTGTGTTCTTATGCCCGGAGCGTACTTATGTGCACAATGTTCCCTCCAATCAAAAAGGTGCAACCAAAATTATGGAAACAAACAAGCATGAAGTTACAAGTTATATCAGTCAACGCTTGAGGCTTGCTCAAAATACAAGCTTTGATACCATGTTTTTGGCACCGATTAACTTAAGGGGGTGAGAAATTTAATCCATCAATCATATATAACATGCATTTTTGAAATACTTGTCATTTATTTATTCAAAATTTTAATTTGTAGGGAACATTGGATATTGTTGGCAATCGATCCTAAGAGAGATGTGGTGTACTTCTTAGATTCATTACAAGGTCATTACAACAACTACGCTAAGTTGATCGGGATAATAAATAGGTGTGTATTTGGATCTTTCTCATATTTCATAATTAAATTATATATGTATATATTTCGATTAAAATAGTTATATATATGACGTTGTGTTCAGTTGTTTGGAAACATTTTGGGCACTGAGTGAAACTAGGACCATGTACAGGAAGTCAACATCTGAAACAAAATGGATGCCAATAATTGTAAGTTTGTAATCAATATTCATTATATATTTAGTTAAATTTTTTGTCAAAAAATTATATTTAATATAATTTAACAATTAACTAATCTTTTGTTTTATAGTGTCCCAAACAACCAAATTCCAATGAGTGTGGTTCCTATGTTATAAAGTATATGAAGGGAATCATCACTCACGATCAAATTAATGGAAATTCCAAATGAGGTATATATCTACTTACATTTCTTTTTGATATTGATATTATAATAGTTTCTCCATTTTAACCATTTTAATTCTAATTTTATTTTTTCAGTATTTTCTTGATTGTCAGTTCAAGGAATACTCTGATGAGCAACTTACTGAGCTCAAGGGAGAGTGCTGTCGCTATGTTACCGGTTTTATTAACTAACCAACTTTGAATTTGATGTAATATTTTTAGATATAATGTAATGAAAGTTGTTCATTTGATTTGGAAACATCTTTTGGTGCATGATTTGGATATATATATATATATATATATATATATATATATATATATATATATATATATATATATATATGTTGTTAGCTAATTTGTTTATATATGTTGATATGTATATATATTGGATGTTGTGTACATGTTCAGGGAAATGGATTTGAAATTTGTAATCTAAAAGGGAGAGCGTCAGTAGTATTGGATACATCTTTTGGTGCATGATTTGGATATATATATATATATATATATATATATATATATATGTTGTTAGCTAATTTGTTTATATATGTTGATATGTATATATATTGGATGTTGCGTACATGTCCAGGGAAATGGATTTGAAATTTGTAATCTAAAAGGGAGAGCATCAGTAGTATTGGATACTCGTGTAGATGAATAGTAGATCGTAGCGTTTCATTTGAAAAGCGCTACCTATTCTCTTAGCGCCTTTTGGGAATGAGTAGCGCTTTCAATAAAAAGCGCTACCAATTCCTAAGAGGCGCTAAGAGAATGAGTAGCGCTTTCCCTTAAAAGCGTTACCCATTCTAAAGAGGTGTTAAGGCAATGAGTAGCGCTTTCTCCTAAAAGCGCTACCCATTCCTAAGAGGCGCTAAGGGAATGAGTAGCGCTTTTATAAGCGCTACTCATTCCCTTAGCGCTACTCAATGTAAAGTGATATATGTTTGGATAAACTCACGTCATAGTGAATCAAGCAATAAATTTGAGTGTAAAATTCACTTTTGGAAGCAAAACTACAAAAATGGTTTGAATACCAACACACGCTTTGAGTTCTATGAAGTTTCGAAATGATTCTCTCTGCAACAAACCATTCTGGTTTTGTAGAAATTGTGAGACATCTTTTGTCCATACTTTAGCTATTTGCAGATGGACTTTTGATACCAAAATAACTACTTCGTCATGATAACCAGCTCATAGTACCCAACTCGTAATTGCTCCAAAATCCAAACTAAGGTTAGGGCCAAAGTCATTTCCCAAGTTGTCCGACTTAGCTTAATTTCGATGGAGTTTATATGTTTCATGAAGAAAATGTTTACAAAAAGTTATGATTTCATTCTTGAAATTTCATACGTAAATTATGAGGATGCTTCAATAGAATTGGGAGAATCAGAATAGGCGTCTAGGGAAGTTGACTCATAGATCCAAGAGAAACATCGACTGAATGGGCATTTGATCCAACTTTAAAGGTGTAAGATGATGTTTTGTTGGAATTGAAGTCTCCATTACACACTAAAAAGGCATCTATCCAATTGTTGATGTAAGAGGAAAAAAACTAGTGTCATATTAAAGATGGTCTATGTTGAGGTACTTTATTTATTAGTTGTGTATGCTAAGGAATGGGTGTGGAGATTCTATCCCCTCAATCTAAGGAATGGGTGTGGAGATGAGCATACAAATGAGTATGGTGGACACCCTCATTAATTAAAAACAAAGTTGTCTAGCAATCAGATTCACAAATAACATTCATGTAGCCATTCTCCCAAAAGAAAAGGAGACATTTAATAGTATGTCACCATTTTTCATATTTCAAATGCATCAAATTATTGCCAATTAAAAAAATAACTAAAAATGACTTACCCGTCAAAACTCTAAAAAAATATAAAAAAAAAATAAATATGTTTCCCAAAGTCATCAAAACTCTAAAAATTATTTGATGTGTTGGCCACTTCACCCCGAAAAATGACACCATTTTTCATATTTCTAATGCATCATGTTATTGTCGATTAAAAAAATAACTTAATGTTCACCAAGTCATCAAAACTATAAAAATGATTTACTTGTGCATAAGTATCAGTCACATTTGTTATCGTTGAGGGTGTGTTCGGATGAAGTGTTTTTTGGGAAAAATATAATTGAGGGGGGTTTTGAACTAAAATATTTCAATTTCTCAAAAAAAATTATTTTACCTCCAAAAACTATGATGTCCAAACACACCATTCATGTATTCTATAAAAAAAGTTAGCGTTGATTATAAATCATAAAGTATTTTATTAAACCCAATTACAAAATAATTAAAAAAACACATTTATTATGTAACATGTCGAGAAGAATAAAGAATCATAACGTCACCTTTGTCAAAAAAAAGAATCATAATGTCAGTAATCTTTTGGATCCACGTTGCCCATCTTTTTGAATTGCACGTCAAATTGTACGCTACAAGTTGTAGCGTCTGTCCAAACTCACGTCTATGAAGACCCCAAACGCGATTCCAAATAACCAATGAGTAAAAAAAAAAGAAACCAATGAGTCAAATGCATACGCTCATAGTATCTAAGATTCCTTCAATTTCTATTTCATAAAAAAATAAGATTCGTCCAATTTCTTTATTGTTTTGCGTGTGTAAGAAGAGAATTTTTTACCAAAGAAAGTGGTAAATTATTATTTTTGTTAAATATCATATCTCTGATTTTGTAGAATCCTTTTGAGGCCATGGATATAAAATTTCAAACTACACATAAGAGCATAAAATACAAAAAAACAAGATAAAAAATTACAAAAATAAGACAGATAATATCTTCATACAATTAAATTGGCCCGGTGCAAAATTTGTCTCTAAACACGAACAAATATTAATCTTTCGTTGAAGGCATAAAACAGTTTGTAAGTCTAGCAATGATCTGAACCAAAAAAGATTGAAAGAATGGTAATTATATCAAACAAAATATCATATTCCTCATAATTTTCTGAAAAAGTAAAACCAACCAAACAAATATATTATATAGTGGCCATTGGTTTGAAAATTATTTTATCTTTTAGTCATAATTTTTTTTTTTTGACAATAACCACTTAGTGTATTTCATTCATAATCAAATCAGGACAGTTTCTGAGAGTGATGGCAGGACAATTTTGGGTTCATCGACGACAGTGACGTGGCTGGAGTTTTGGTAGTTAATGATGCATTAAATCAGGCTTTATAATCCCCATAATTGTAGGAGAGAAGTTAGGGAAGTTGTTGAGGAGAAAAACAAAACCGTTAATACTTCCGATGATTGTAGGAGAGAAGTTAGGGAAGCTGTTGATGAGAAAAACAAAACCGTTAATCACGTAAATTTGAATAGGAAGGAGATGATTTTTTGTCAGGCTGGATATTCATCAAATGTGGGCCCAGTCGTTTTTCAAGCCCTACGTCTTTTTCACTGACCCGACTCGTCGAAAGAAAGAACGCAAGATGGGAGTTAGGAGACCCCCTCATTCTGGTAAATTACGTCGTGTTGTTCATGAGTTGAAGGAAGTCTCTGTTAAGGAAGTCATAGAGGGTATGGCTGGTGGTGATGATGGTGAGTCAGATAACCGTATGAATAGTTCTTCGTTTTTCTCTGCAGGGGCAGTCCTTTGTGATGATTCCATCAATAGCTCAGATATTGTTCGGGTAAATAATAGGTTTTGGGCTCTCCAAAACAAAGCGGTGGCTAGGAAGGTTTGGGAGGAGGCCAAGAAGTTGGGGGTGGAGGGTAATCAGGCTGACGAGTACTATATTGATTTGATTGAAGCTGGTGAGCTATGTAACACCCTTTTTCTACCCGTTAAGTTGTTTGTAAAATCAGAGTTTCAAATTTTTAATTACACCACAAGGGATGTCACACTCACTTCGTTAAACATCACACGCCAAATTACTCGCTTTTCGAAAACAGTCTTATAATACTTTCAAAACGTCATTGTCAATTAAAATACAACTTCACAGCGGAAAGTCCAACATTTATACACAGTCTTGAATAAACTAAAACAACGTTCTATTTCCCCCAAGTGTTACATATCAGAGCAGACGACCCGACTCAGCTAGCGAAGGTTCCTAAGCCTTCACTTGAGCTCACCTGCACGTTACCGCATAGGGGTAACATTCAAACAGAAGGGGTGAGTTCATCTAACCATATAATAAAGCATATGATAAGCACTAAGCTAGAGTTATGACACTATATCGACCACACCACGAAACATCAAGTCAATCATCAAGGATAAAACAGTCAATTCCATCAGCAAGGGTAAACAGTCAATCTCATCATCAAGTTACTCGGCACAACGAGTCGTCACAATGTCATGCAGGAGTATGAAATGCAACCCACTCGCGGGCATATGCATGAGGTACCTTTATCACTTCTCATTAGCCAATTGGGTACGTCGCGACCGCAGCCGAAAAAGAACGTCAAGACCGCAGCCTAAAAATGCATCGTCAAGACCGCAGCCTAATGTATGCATGTGACTCCATGAACAAATCAGCAAACATAATTATTCACGACCACAAGTCACACACATCATCATTATAAAATCACAACGTCAAGACCGCAGCCTAAAATCATCACCAACATTTTTGGTCCGTAGACACACCATCATTTTACCACACCACTATCAAAATACAAGTGTCCAGAAACTTTCAGCCAAATTAATTATTTTTTACATTACAGTAGCACACACAGATAGAGGACTAAACGAGCTTCGAAACACACTTTGAAGCACTTAAAACGGACACCCGAGTCAAAAGATATGTCAAAAACAAATTTGGGACAAAATTGAGACACGTGCTGAAAATGGCTCCCAGGCGCTGGGCGCCTAGCAGGGAACAACAGCACACAAAAATTGGCGCAGGGCGCCTAGCGCCCAGACACAGAAACTGGCGCAGGGCGCCTAGCGCCCAGACACAGAATTGGCAACACAGCGCACCTAAGCAACATCCACCGAGACAACTTCAGAATGACACGTGCAAAAATAAAACCACTCGAGCCAAAATGTTTAAAATTGAATTTGGGCAGGCAAATACAAAAGATGGCACGGCAAAATATGTCCAGAATTTGAAATTGCACTTAACACACCCCATATACACACACAAACAACACCCAGTGGGACAACTCCAGAATTACACGTGCAGAGATAAAACCACTCGAGCCAAAATGTTTAAAATTGAATTTGGGCAGGCAAATACAAAAGATGGCACGGTAAAATATGTCCAGAATTTGAAATTGCACACAACACACCCCATATACGCACACAGCACCAGGATACAACAAGACACAGAGGCAACATCCTTGCACACGGCGCCCAGCACCTGGGCGCCTAAAACAGAACACACACTAGACACAGCACATGGCGCCCATGGCGCCCTGCTACAATAACTGTGGAGCAAACATTAAAGCACCTTATGTGCAACATCACCTATGGCGCCCATGAACAGTATTTTCAGTATTTTTCCAAATTTTTACATGATCAAACACAACCCCAATTACAACAATCATGAACACATAAAGAGTCATCAAAAATCATCCACCGAATCATTATCAATCACAATACCATCAAGGAGTATCCAAGCACTTAGCACGCAAACCAGAATTTCTCAACAACAAGTTGTCATATGCCTAGGGTTCATCAATAATCACTAGAAATACATAAAACGGCATACATAGAGCCTACCCCTACTTAGTCCCCATCATAAGACCCTATTATAGAGAAGATGAGACCCACCCTTACCTTAGGTTATGATGAACACGCTATCTCCGTATACGTAAGCTCCAAAGATCACCGCAACACGATCCCCTCTCCTCTTGCTCTTGGGCGCGCCCTTCTTCTCTCCCTCCTCTCTCATGAGCGCCGCCTCCACCCTCTCCTCACTCTCTCAATTCGCCTCTTTTCTTTCTTTTCACAAAAATGAGCTAAAACCTAATGTTTCACTTTAAATATGCGCCTAGACTAGTGGGCTTGGATTGCGGGCTTTCCCCGCAGCTTAAGCCCAATTTAATTAAAACACCACCTCCAATTACAATACCACTCCTCATTTTATTTAAAGCACCTTATAGTTATTTTAATAAATAATAATTATATTATTATTTCTACCACCCAATTTCATTTAATTAATTAAATAAATTAATCTATTATTTTTGGGGTGTTACAACTCTCCCCCACTTAAAGGAATTTCGTCCTCGAAATTTTTTCTACCGACGCGAACACTCTCACACTATCCAAATAACGTCGCCTCAACACTTAGCGACTCAACCCGCTGCGCTACTCTGATAAACTAGCTTGCATTCTACCACACTCATCTACCCTTAAGGATAACGAAATACATCAATCATCACAGCATGACAACGAAATTCACAGAGTGCATCACATTTGTACAACAAGCCACATAATTTAACAACACGACAACAACATCAACAGACAACTTTGCCACTCAGGCGACATCAACAACTAAATCACAACATCGGCCATAGGCCTACAACACAAAATTCATCAAAACGTTTCGGGCCATTCAGCGGTACCCTCTGCAAAACAACATGGGCCATATCGGCGGTACCCACTACAAAACACTGTGGGCCATTCGGCGTTACCCACAACACAACAACCAACAACATCAAAGAAAAATCATTATCATCAACAAGGCAACCACAAAGCACAGCAAAGCAACAATGCGGAGACAACTCCGGGACCAACAATCCCATAACCAACAACAACAGCAACTAGGGCACTAGGCCACCGACAACACAACAACAATTACGGGCACGACGGCACCGACAACGCCACAACAACTTAAATCAACCGACACGCCTAAAAATCAACAACACCAGAACCAGTCAATTTTGCCTTGAAATTAGAATATTCAGTTAGGCCTCTGAATAAGCTTTCCGAAACATTTTAGTTTACTCAAATCGGACTCCTGGTTCAAAAGATATTGCAAAAACAATTTTTCCGTTACAGTGACAGTACAAACTAAGCAACGCAGAAAGTTCCAGCACTCACACATAAATTTCAACAATTTCTTTACCCTATCAAACGACATCGGAATTTTGCAAACAACACCCCTACGGAATACTTATGAAGTCTAGTTTCTGGCTATATTTTTAGAATTTCAAAATGATGAGTCGAATAGCACAGTTTTCGCAAACAAGGCAGTAGGTCCAGAAAATGGGGCAGCGACTGTGTCCAAAGTTGTGACTCTTCTACAATGCCCAAGACAAACCCAAATAACCCGAAACTTCAGCCTAAACAGTGAAGCATTTTGTCTAGTTTTCGAAGAAATTGGATTCATTCGAAAAGGAGTTCATTTGAAAACACCACAATCAAAACACTGACTCTATGTCCAGACGGTTCCCAGAATTTTATCCTAACTTGCGAAGCCCATAACTGGAGCTATACTACTCCAAATGCGACCAAACCAAAGCCAAAATGACAAGCGTTCAGTCTAGTTTCTAAAATTGTGAGTTACATAATTTATCAACCAGTACAACGGTTCCAGTTTAGCCGAAATCCAAACCTACTTAGAAAGTGTCTACACAGTGAGCTTAGCAACAAATCAAGCACCTAAGCGGTCACACATTCAGCCATCAAGCATAATTTAAACTTCCCAATAATCATATACATTCGAACATCAATTTCTTCAAAATCCAACCTTGCTATTTGTAAAACCAACTAGTACAACTTTCTAACTACTAAAAGTATAGTTTAACACCTTCCCAGAAAATAATCAAAAATCAGCTTCATCTCATTAGTAATTAAAATTCTCTCCCCAAATAACAACAAGTTCATTTTTATAAAGTGTCTCCATTTAACCACAACTCGGCTCTATAAAGTCTCCAAATTACTAACAATTCAATTATATATCTTTAACCCCCAACTCGACTTACGAATGCATCAATTAATTTTAGTTCATCCTATTAACTCAATGCATTTATATAACTAATAACATTAGTCACAAGCAAGACCAATCTCTCGAATCAATATTTCCTATAAGTCAAACAATACATAGAGCACGCCAATTTTCATACATACTAATACATACTAATACATTTTTGCTCCCAAATAAACCCATTACTAGTTTCAAAATTGTCAACAAATCGTTTTTTTTTTTACAAGGTTTTTAAAATCGACACGACAACAAGTCATTACTCTTTTTCAAGTAAAACTAACTAGAAAAATCATTTTTCCAATCCGACAAACTTCAACACCTACGCTTCCTTCATTTAAAATCCTAAGTCAAAAATAAATTTTATTCCCCTTCGATTTCCATAACAACAACATCTAATCGCAATAGTAGAACAGCGACAGTTTTCGGAAACAATTTTCGAAAACAGCAACAATTAAACAGCAACATTAATTTGTTACAGCAACAGTGACAATAATTTCGGTTTACAGCAATTAAACAGTAACAGCAGTTACGGTTTTAAATCAAAACATCAACAACACTTAATTGTCAACGATAGAACACCACAGTAATTAATTTCCAGCGCAACAGTAACTTAATTTACAACAACAAACAAACAATTTCTCAGTAACACACCAAGCAGCATTAAACAAACGACACAGCAGTTAAATAGTAACTGCAAAACAGCAACGGTGATTTTAAATCAAAACAGCACAGCAAAACTTAGCAGCAACAATAGTCTACGGCAACAGCACGACAGCAATAATAAAACGGCATCCGCGTTTAAATAATAACAGCACACAATGCCAGCAGGGGCATCCCCCCACTAGTCCACTTACCATCAGCAGCTTCCGATTACTTGTACCTGCAGGAACATTAATACAACACAACCAATTGTCAAGACTAAAAGACAACAGTTGGTCGTTAACCGACACAACGACTCTACGACTTGGCCGGACAGACCAACCATTGCTCTGATACGACTAATGTAAGACCCCTTTTCTACCCGTTAAGTTGTTTGTAAAATCAGAGTTTCAAATTTTTAATTACACCACAAGGGATGTCACACTTACTTCGTTAAACATCACACGCCAAATTACTCGCTTTTCGAAAACAGTCTTATAATACTTTCAAAACGTCATTGTCAATTAAAATACAACTTCACAGCGGAAAGTCCAACATTTATACACAGTCTTGAATAAACTAAAACAACGTTCTATTTCCCCCAAGTGTTACATATCAGAGCAGACGACCCGACTCAGCTAGCGAAGGTTCCTAAGCCTTCACTTGAGCTCACATGCACGTTACCGCATAGGGGTAACATTCAAACAGAAGGGGTGAGTTCATCTAACCATATAATAAAGCATATGATAAGCACTAAGCTAGAGTTATGACACTATATCGACCACACCACGAAACATCAAGTCAATCATCAAGGATAAAACAGTCAATTCCATCAGCAAGGGTAAACAGTCAATCTCATCATCAAGTTACTCGGCACAACGAGTCGTCACAATGTCATGCAGGAGTATGAAATGCAACCCACTCGCGGGCATATGCATGAGGTACCTTTATCACTTCTCATTAGCCAATTGGGCACGTCGCGACCGCAGTCGAAAAATAACGTCAAGACCGCAGCCTAAAAATGCATCGTCAAGACCGCAGCCTAATGTATGCATGTGACTCCATGAACAAATCAGAAAACATAATTATTCACGACCACAAGTCACACACATCATCATTATAAAATCACAACGTCAAGACCGCAGCCTAAAATCATCACCAACATTTTTGGTCTGTAGACACACCATCATTTTACCACACCACTATCAAAATACAAGTGTCCAGAAACTTTCAGCCAAATTAATTATTTTTCACATTACAGTAGCACACACAGATAGAGGACTGAAAGAGCTTCGAAACACACTTTGAAGCACTTAAAATGGACACCCGAGTCAAAAGATATGTCAAAAACAAATTTGGGACAAAACTGAGACACGTGCTAAAATGGCTCCCAGGCGCTGGGCGCCTAGCAGGGAACAACAACACACAAAAACTGGCGCAGGGCGCCTGGCGCCCACAGAAAACTGGCGCAGGGCGCCTAGCGCCCAGACACAAACTGGCGCAGGGCGCCTAGCGCCCAGACACAGAATTGGCAACACAGCGCACCTAAGCAACATCCACCGAGACAACTTCAGAATGACACGTGCAAAAATAAAACCACTCGAGCCAAAATGTTTAAAATTGAATTTGGGCAGGCAAATACAAAAGATGGCACGGTAAAATATGTCCAGAATTTGAAATTGCACTTAATACACCCCATATACGCACATAAACAACACCCAGTGGGACAACTCCAGAATTACACGTGCAGAGATAAAACCACTCGAGCCAAAATGTTTAAAAATGAATTTGGGCAGGCAAATACAAAAGATGGCACGGTAAATATGTCCAGAATTTGAAATTGCACTTAACACACCCCATATACGCACACAAACAACACCTAGTGGGACAACTCCAGAATTACACGTACAGAGATAAAACCACTCGAGCCAAAATGTTTAAAATTGAATTTGGGCAGGCAAATACAAAAGATGACACGGTAAAATATATCCAGAATTTGAAATTGCACACAACACACCCCATATACGCACACAGCACCAGGATACAACAAGACACAGAGGCAACATCCTTGCACACGGCGCCCAGCACCTGGGCGCCTAAAATAGAACACACACTAGACACAGCACATGGCGCCCATGGCGCCCTGCTACAGTAACCGTGGAGCAAACATTAAAGCACCTTATGTGCAACATCACCTATGGCGCCCATGGCGCCCATGAACAGTAATTTCAGTATTTTTCCAAATTTTTACATGATCAAACACAACCCCAATTATAACAATCATGAACACATAAAGAGTCATCAAAAATCATCCACCGAGTCATTATCAATCACAATACCATCAAGGAGTATCCAAGCACTTAGCACGCAAACCAGAATTTCTCAACAACAAGTTGTCATATGCCTAGGGTTCATCAATAATCACTAGAAATACATAAAACGGCATACATAGAGCCTACCCCTACTTAGTCCCCATCATAAGACCCTATTATAGAGAAGATGAGACCCACCCTTACCTTAGGTTATGACGAACACGCTATCTCCGTATACGTAAGCTCCAAAGATCACCGCAACACGATCCCCTCTCCTATTGCTCTTGGGCGCGCCCTTCTTCTCTCCCTCCTCTCTCATGAGCGCCGCCTCCACCCTCTCCTCACTCTCTCAATTCGCCTCTTTTCTTTCTTTTCACAAAAATGAGCTAAAACCTAATTTTTCACTTTAAATATGCGCCTAGACTAGTGGGCTTGGATTGCGGGCTTTCCCCGCAGCTTAAGCCCAATTTAATTAAAACACCACCTCCAATTACAATACCACTCCTCATTTTATTTAATGCACCTTATAATTATTTTAATAAATAATAATTATATTATTATTTCTACCCCCAATTTCATTTAATTAATTAAATAAATTAATCTATTATTTTTGACTTTTGAGCTCCCCTAGTGCTCCTATTAATGCAACATTGCTTATTGAAAAAAATCAGAAATACATGACAGAATATGTTGGGCAAAAACAACAACAACATAGAGAAATAAAATGATCACATTCGGAACACAAGGATTTAACATGGAAAACTCCAAACCGGAGAAAAACCACGAACCGTTGTCTAATGACACTACAAAAAAATTGGTTATTAGCGACGGAAATTTCCCTCGCAAAATGTCCCAATTCCGTCGCTAATGACCGTTAGCGAGGGAATTAGCAAGGGACCTGTTGCGTCGCTAAATTGCTCCTCGCTAATGGGATTAGCGAGGGAATCTGAGTCTGTCGCTAATTAGCGACAGTACATTCCGTCGCTAATTCCCTCACTAATGGCAGCCACGTGGGAAAATTAAGACAACCACGCGTCCACGTTCCCTCGCTAATTCCCTCGCTAATGCCTAGCCACGCGTCCACTTTCCCTCGCTAATTCCCTCGCTAATGCCTAGCCACGCGTCCACTTTCCCTCGCTAATTCCCTCGCTAACGCCTAGCCACGCGTCCAATTTCCCTCGCTAATTCCCTCGCTAATTGCCTCGCTAATGCCCATCTGATTGTATTTTTTTTGATTAATCTGCTTTTATACCTGTTTATTTTATTAATAAATAATAAAATCTAAACTATATAAAACAGTTTAAAATTAAAATTCTTCAATAAATAAAAATTGCGAGAATAAAATTTGAATCCACAACACTTAATCTGAAATGTTATAACAAAAACATTAATCAACAACACTAAAAGCTGCCACCATCAGACTCCTCAGCTTGCTCCTCATCTTGCCCATCATCTTCCTCCTCATCTTGCTGCTGATTTTGCTGCATATTCTTAAAATACTTTAACATCATCGCCTGCCTACGGCTCACCTTCTCAAAGTTTTGCTGCATCTTTTTCATCGCCTCAGAAGAGGTCCAGACCTCCTGTCGAGTATCGTGCAGTTCCTGTCGAGTAGACTGCAGCTCCTGCTCCATCTGTCTCATATGCTCTGTATCTGCAGGAGTAGAAGCTGGTTGACTGCGTCTTCTGCTGCTCCCGGCCCCAGACTGGCCCATACATGGAGCCAAGGGCCCCGTATCATACAGGCGACCCTTAGACCAACCAACTGTCTTCTCCCAATGGGGGTGAGGAACGACATCACCTCACCCTTTTCCATCAACAACACACAGTCATCTAACCTAGGGTTCATGAAAACAACAATTAATTTATTTTGGAAACTAACTGTTATGAGATTGAGGTCCGGTGCGGTACGTGGTTCGGTGACGGTGCGCACTCCAGTGCGGTTGTGAGACTTCAAACACCAACAATTTCAATCCTAAACCATTTCAACTTCAATTTCAATAACTAACTTCAATTTCAACTATTAATTTCAACAACAACTTCAATCTCAACTTCAATTTCAATTATTAATTTCAATTTCAAGCAAAAAACATAAATCAATTCACTATTAATTTCAATTTCAATAAAACAACTTCTTCCATTTCAATAAACAATTTCAATTTCAACTTCAAATTTTTATCCTACACAATTTCTATAAATCCTAAACTTAATCCTAAAACCTAAAACACAATTTCAATTTCTACCCAATTTCAATTTCTAATCCTAAACACAATTTCACTAAAACAATATCAAAAATTAATTTTACAATATCACAAAACTAAATTCACTAAAATTACCAAACAACAATATCACAAAATTAATTTTACAAATCCTAACAAAACAATATCAAACAAAATCAGTTGGTAAAAACAGAGAGAAGTGTTCGCGTAGGAGAGAGAGAGGGAGGAGAGAGAGGAGAGAGAGAGAGAGAGAGGAGCGGCGGGTGAGCGGTGGTATGGTTGCGGTGGTGCAGTGGTCGTGGGGTGGTGGTGCTGGAAAGGGTGTGGTGGGGTTGGGGTCGTGAGAGAAGAGTGAGGGAGTGAGAGAGAAGAGGAAACAGAGAAGAGGAAACAGAGAGAGGAAAAGGGATCTGATTCTATTTAATTGGGGTTAGCGACGGAATTTGCGAGGGACTATTCCGTCGCTAATCCCTTCACGCTAACCAAGGTGGAACGGTCAAAAACATTAGCGAGGGACCAGTATTTCCGTCGCTAATCGCTTCAGTTTCCGTGCTGTTCTGATTTCAGTTTCCCTCCAAACAATTAGCGACGGACTGTTCCGTCGCTAATGCACTAACTTCCGTCGCTAATTTTCAAAAAAACGAAGACCCTTATTCCCTCGCAAATTCCGTCGCTAATGTCAGTTTTAGCGAGGGAATCATATTCCGTCGCTAATGTCCGTCGCAAATAACGTTTTTTTTTTGTAGTGTGACAACCAGAGAATACCACTATGTGAAAATTGTTACAACACACAGACTTCGCTAAAAAAAACACCCCTATGGCCCCAGTACACCCACACCCTCCAAAGAAAATATTTAACTACATCTCACAACACTCTAAAACAAGAGTATAAGAGAAAAAACAAAGTCAAATACAACTTAAGGTATTTCTGACCGGTGCATCTTGTAATGAAGAACTTGAGCCCATTATATAGCCTTGGTTTCCCTCTTTCTTCACAAAAGTAAGCGATGTGGGACTTTTTCACGATCAAGATGCCAATTTCAATCAGCTCCAACATTCTCCACCTTGATTGTAATTGATCAACGAGCCATCTTCCGCTTTCACTGTCTTCATCGACAATCATAGTTCAAAAGAACTATCATACCCCCACCATATAGAGTATATTGCACTTGAAGCTAAACCACTCCAAGAATTTTATCCATGCCGAAAGCCATCGACATAACTTCTTCAAGATGCTCAATTCCTATCAACTCCAACAATCTCCACCTTGATTGTAATTGATACCCGAGACATCTTCATTGTCTACACCGACAATCATAGTTCAAAAGAACTATCGTACTCCACCATAAAGAGTGTACTTCACTTGAAGCTAAACCACTTCAAGAATTTCTTCATTCGGCACATGTCGAAAAAACCTGCAGAAAAATTATGGTGCAACTTCCATGTTTCACTTTTCCGGAAGTTTCATCTGCCATCGACATTCTTTTCCACCACGCACCTTGCACAACTGTGAAACCAGTGCCCCGTGCGCAATTATGGACTCGCAATCTTTGGAGCAATTTGCCGGACCTGCTCCCCTAGACAATTTTTTTTCTTTACATGCCCAGAATTGTTGCCTTTCAACAGCTTGTGCAACCCCGATTCCATCAACACATCCATGACTTGAATTTTCCACAAGCCAAAATTGATTCTTCCATCAAATTTCTCCATGTCAAACTTCACAACACTTGAAAAATTTAACATTCCAGCTGTAAACATACTGTAAGCCGTGCACCAAGTAGGTTCCCAAGAAATAGGGGTGGGTCACAATGGACACACTTAATACCAAGTCTTTTCTTAGCCAGAACATTTCTCAAACAGCACTTTCACAGTATCAAACTTCTTTTCTGATGTGGAAGATCAGACAAACTGCAACCACAGAGCATACTAAGAAATTTATACCCTACCGAACCAAAAGCTCTGATACCAGTTGTTGAGGAAAAACAACATAGAGAAATAAAATGAGCACAATCGGAACACAAGGATTTAACGTGGAAAACTCCAAACCGGAGAAAAACCACGAACCGTTGTCTAATGACAACCAAAGAATACCACTATGTGAAAATTGTTACAACACACAGACTTTGCTAAAAAAAACACCCCTTATGGCCTAAGTACACCCACACCCTCCAAAGAAAATATTTAACTACATCTCACAACACTCTAAGACAAGAGTATAAGAGAAAAACAAAGTCAAATACAACTTAAGGTATTTCTGACTGGTGCATCTTGTATTGAAGAACTTGAGCCCATTATATAGCCTTGGTCTCCCTCTTTCTTCACAAAACTAAGCGATGTGGGACTTTTTCAAGATGTCAATTTCAATCAACTCCAACAGAATATTATGAGGACTAGCTGACAACATGACCATCCCAACTAGATAATGAAGAACTTGTTATTTTATCTTTTAGTCATAATTTAAAACGTGTCTATTCGTGCATGAATTTCCATAGGAGTAGCAATCGATTCATGCATTTAAGGACCTTCTAGGCCTCATGACACTTTAACTTTTTTTGTAAGAATTGATTATAATATATTTATATTAATTAAAAAAAAACTTATAATATCATTGTCAAATTCAATTTTGCAGTTAGTAACCTTTCTATGCATTGTGTTATCAGGTGTTTCATTATTTTTTTGACAAGCTATTAGGTGTTCGATTACACTAAAACATCGGTAAAAAGAATGCAAGTAAAAGTTAATTCACTAGAAAAATCATTAAAAAATGATTTTAGGGATTAAAAGTAATAAATAAGAAATAAATCAAAACTATGTCCAAAGAAAATAAATAAATCGAAACATAATCATGTTTTTAAGCTTTTTTTACATTACAACGTAACAAAAAAGGGGAAAAACAAGCAAAAAAAAAGAAGCTAATAGTGTCCATTTAAGCTATTAAAAACTTGTGTCTATTTAGCACTACTAGATATATTTTATTTTTTTTATTTAGGACCATTGCTGGGTACCCTACGGAGTGTCCCAACGCTTTCAACGAATGACTAATCTCTGCTCGCTACTTGCGGCAAGGATTTCGCTGGCCAACACGCCTTTTTTAACGTGGGTGGGAATCGAACCCGGGAGCAAACCGGATCAACCCCTACTACGTTGCTCAGGGTAGCCCGACCACTGGGCTAGACGTGTTGGTTAGATATATTTTATTTGCTTTTGTCAAGTAAAAATATGTTTTGACAAAATATATTTTAGGCTAAATAGCATTTTTGGTCATTTATCTTTGCTCCAGATTTCACTTTGGTCCTTTATCTTTTTTTTGGTCCGTTTTGGTCCTTTATCTTTCATTTTCGTTTCACTTTGGTCCTTTATCTTTTTTTTTTGGTCCGTTTTGGTCCTTTATGTTTCATTTTCGTTTCATTTTGGTCCCTCACGTTATTATTTAATTCAATTAAAACATTAAAACAATTAAAACAAAATTATTTTAAAACAATTAAAACAATATTTTGGTCCCCCATCGTGAACCCCTCCCCCCCCCCCCCCCCACCGTGAACCACCGTCAGCCACCAACAACCACCACCCACCATTCATCATCTTCAACCATTCATATCCCCACCATTAAAACAATATGTGTGTGTGTGTGAGAATTAAAGAATAGAAAGAAAGAAAGAAAGAAAGAAAGAAAGAAAAGGAAGGTACGCGAGAAAGAAGAGAAACAGAGAGAAAGGAGAGAAAAGGAAAAAAGAAGAGAAAAGAATGGGTGAAGGAGAAGAAGAGGAAAAACGAAGTCCAAAGGCTCATCAAAACGACTTCCTTCCAACACAAAAAACGTTCAGCATTACTTCCTCTTCGATTTGGTACCAACATCATCATCATCAACTCACTCTACACAAATTCACCATTTTCGAATATTGTGAAGAAATGAGGAATGTTGAGTTTCTTGGCTCATTCTTGTCTTGAAAGCTTAGGGATATGCTATTGAGTGATTGATTGCAAGCTTGGAGTGAAGAAATTAGAGTTTGGTTGGGTTAAGGTGAGTGGAACAAAAATTGGGATTTATGTGTGAATAGTGATTTGAGGTTGAAGATGATGAATAGTGGGGGGGAGGGGTTCACGGTGGGGGACCAAAATATTGTTTTAATTGTTTTAAAATAATTTTGTTTTAATTGTTTTAATTGTTTTAATGTTTTAATTGAATTAAATAATAACGTGGGGGACCAAAATGAAACGAAAATGAAACATAAAGGACCAAAACGGACCAAAAAAAAGATAAAGGACCAAAGTGAAACGAAAATGAAAGATAAAGGACCAAAACGGACCAAAAAAAAGATAAAGGACCAAAGTGAATTTGGAGCAAAGATAAATGACCAAAAGTGCTATTTAGCCTATATTTTATTTGTCAAGCATTGTTTTTTTTACAAAATTATTAACAAGAATTATAAAAACTAAATAATTTAGAAATTGGTAAATAAACTATACGCCAGCACAATTCTTGCGCTTCCGAAAAGGTAAATGCAATAGTATACAATTAGCATGAAAACCTGTTCTTTTTCTTCTTCTTTTTTTCGTGATATTGGTGCGTAATATTTACCGACTTTGTCGGTGACTAATCTATATTGAGAAATCTGATTGGCCACATGTATACCCTAATTTTGTCGGTCTTTGTGGTTCTCCCCTCCAAATTGAGCTTTTGCCACCCCAACATTCAAACTCGAGACTTTGGGGTGGGGATCCAAGCTCAGTTAGTGCTCGGACCAACCCTTATTGGTGGTTCTCTTCCTCTTCTATCAATTGCCGAAGAAAATGCTCTTTCTGCTAAATTATAACTTTGGTCCCCCTATTTTCATAAATTCAGATATTTAGTCCCTTATTTTTAAAACTCGAGCATTTAGTCCAACATGAGATTTGGGTATAAATTTTTCTAATGTAGAGCTCATTAATTGACGTGACACCTAATGTTGATAGCACACGTGGTTGCCATGCCAATTAATGATACGCATAATTGTGCGACGTAATTTATTTAATAAAATATTTAAAATTAAAAATTAAACCCATATCCATTCATACGATGGACCCTAATTCCACAGTGAACTCTTCTTCTCACACTCTCTACTTCTTCTTCTTCCTCATAGTGCATTTACTTGTTTTGTTACGAGTGAATTAATTGTGGACTTCTTCTCTTTTATATTGAGTTCATTATCCAAAATAGAGTAACCAACACACGTTGGCCGAGTAGAGTAGCCTGCCCTGGGTACATAGTGGGGGTCGACTCGGTTTGTTCCCGGGTTCGATTCCCACCCACGTTAAAACATGGTGTTGGCCAGCCTAATATTTGGTTCTACGGGCGAGCGGAGATTAGTCTTTCGTTGAAAGCGTTGGGACACTCTGTGGGTAAATTCTCATTTGATGTTTCGACCTTGGATTTGTGAGAATTTCCCTTTCAAATATTTTTACTTGATTCACTAAAATTAAGAAACATAATTATTTACCTTTGAATTTATTTAAGAATAAATCACTAATTTAGTCTCTAAACAGACACTTTCTCTCATATTTAGGTTGTGTCAAGCGAAGTCAATCCGCTAATTTCTAGTATATAACTTATAACGGATAAATTTTTTATAAATGTTTGACCTGAATAGCGTATACTCCATATGGTCCCATTTACATACGGAAAAAATATATTTTCTATGTTAATTGAATAACTGATGTATCTAATTTATATTATAAACTAGATACATTATTTATTTAATGTACTTAGAAAATACATTTTTTTTTTGCTTATAAATGGGACGAAAAGAAGTTTTTTTCTTTTACCTTTTGAGCTTGTTATATTTTAAATGAATATTCCTTAGAATCAATTACGTCCTACACGGACGCAGGTCTTTGAAAAAAAAAATTAAAAATTGAAAATAAATTTTGTTTTTTTCTTCCTGAAACGTTGGACACTTGCCATGGACGTGTATATATATACAGACGAAATCTTCCTCAAAATCTCAAGAGTCTTCAAAACCTCTTCAAAACTCATCTATTTCTCATCTATTTCACCCGTTTCCTTTTTATTTATTGAAAAGAAAGCAATAAATAAAAAAGATTCTCAAATTATCATCAATGGCGCTTCATAAACTCTTCACAAAGCGTATCTTCAACGGTATCAAAACGACGGCGTCGTCTGCATCATCAGAACACGCAATCGTGTCATCTCCATCTCTTCAGCAAACCCTAAACCCTCCAAACGCTTCAAAAACAAATTTTCACCGTGAGTATCTCTCATCGCCGGGTTCAACACACAGAGGCTTTTACCGGCGGTTTCTTCTCCGTCCTGCCGTGTATCACTCCGGCACGGGGAGGCTCCCGGAGTTTCTGTCGCTTCCAGTCGGAGAAAAGCTCAGGGAGAGACTCAACAGTCTCGTCCGTACCGGAGATCGTCTTCGTTTAGGTGATCTGAACCTTGCTCCGGTGAAGTTGCCGGCGACGAGTGGTGGAAGTGAAATAACGGTGAAGAATGCGAGGAAGATTCTGAAAGCATCGCAAATGGAGAAGGTGAAAGTGAAGCTTAGAGACATTCCGGAGAATTCGGTTTCTTACAGTGAGTTTTTGCGGATCTGTGTTGAGTCTTGTGAGAATCATGAGCAAGGCGTTGAGTTCGCGAAGTTGTTGGATGATGCTGGAAACGTCATCGTTTTGGGAAACGTGGTTTTTCTCCGGCCAGAACAGGTTTTCTGCTCCGTTCTTTCTTCCTAACGCTCACTCACATTGTCCTTTCTTTTTCTGATTCGGTTTTGTCCTTTCTTAAATTTTCTTCATGAACATAATATATTTTTGGATTTAATTTATACACAGTGGTTATAAAAGTGGGTAAAAAAAAAATTAAACTCTATATTTTTATATCATTATAAATAATGAGATATAATCCGATTCGTCGCTGAAAATTAATTAGTGCTTACAATCTTTTTACAAATTGTTCAATCCTAAAATTCAAATCATGTTTTATTTTTTGGTACAAAAACCTTGTTCTATTACTTTGTTTAGGGGTGTTTTATAGTTAGGGGTGTTTACAGTTTAGTATCCACTAATTTTGTCGGTGACTAATATGCGTTTTCAATAGAGTTTTTGCCACATTTAATATTCAAACCAGATCTTAGTGTTGGATCTAAATTCTAAACTCACTTACTACTCGGACCAACCTTATTCGTTTTCGTTTTGAGCGGGTGTTGCGTTACATATTGATTGCTATTTTTTTTACTTGGTTATTGATTTTTTTTACAAAGTGGTTATTGGTTTTTATTAAATATAATAAATACATCAGTTATTTAATGAATTTAAAAGTAATTTTTTCTTATAAATAAATTCAGAGTAATAAGTTTTATTAGTCATATAATTATTAAGATTTTTTTTTTATTTTTATTAATGTGCAAAAAGTCATGAAAGTGATTTAATGCTTTTATTGTGCATTTAAATAGTAATTATTATGGTTTCGTAAAAAAATTATTAGTGCTATTCTTTACTTCCTCTTAAAAAGAATTTTATTTCCTTAATAAAAACCTCAAATTATTTGAAAGGATTCTGAATTCCGAAATGCAGTGTTGTGAATTGTGATGGGAATTTTACGAATCAGTCACTATTCAATGGTGCCTTGCTGGCACTTATTTTAAGAAATATGACGTTTCTGTAGCCTGTTTTTCAGTTGATAATACTATTTAATTTGATTCTCCTTTCCCTCGGTGAAGCCTGTTTTTCACCGGATAATATTTAATTGGCTTAAATATGTTTTAGGCCCCTGTAAATATAGGGTGTTTTGGTTTAAGTCCCTGCAAAATTTTTTTTTGTTAAAAGCCCTTGTAAAATAAAATATTTTTTTATAAGTCATTCTCAACATATCCAACAATCATAGCATTCCATGTTAAGGCTAACATTTTAGTCATAGAAGGGCTTATAACAAAATATGTCATTTTACAAGGGCTTTTAACAAAAAAAAATTTTTGCAGGGGCTTAAACCAAAACCCCCTATATTTACAGGGGCCTAAAACATATTTAAGCCTATTTAATTTGATTCTTCTTTCCCTCACTATCTGCCATGTTTTTGTGGTTTTTTTTTGCGAGACCTGAAAAGTGTGACACTTGCTTTGACCTACCCCTTGCCCCCCTGCATTGCATCCAAGTGACGTTGTTTGCCTGCCTATTTGGCTGCCTCCAGGGCTAAGATATTTTAACTTTTAACGTTTTTGGTTAGATTATGATGTGATGAGCACCAAATTTTGTATTTGTTTTATAAGAAACATATTTTGTATATTATTGTTAAATTAAATTCCACGAGTGTGTCGGTTTGAATTCCGCTATCGATTAGAGGATTTTGTTGGTGGCTAATACATTAATATTGTCTAGTGAGTTCCAAACCACATCAACTTTTAGAATCTCACATCGTCAGTGAGATTCGAATTCCACCATCAATACGAGGACTTCGAGAGTGGATAATATATTATTAAATTAAATGCGACGAGTGTGTCGTTCGAATTCTATTGTCGATTAGAGTATTTTGTTGATGACTAATACATTAATATTGTCTAGTGGATTCAAAACCACGCCCGCTTTAAAAATCTCACATGGTCACTACGATTTGAATTCCACCGTCAATATGAGGACTTTCGTTAGTGAATAATATATAAATACTTTTAAATGCAATGTTTGAGCCTGGAAGCTTTTATTGGCCCCATTGCATTCTTGAACCCAAATTGCCTAGACATTTTATTATAAAATATGTGGGTGTATTAATTTGGTCAAATTTCAATTATTTTATTTTCTGAACTAATTTATGGACTTTCTTTTGACAAGAATTTATAGGGTTTGAAATCTAATTATTTTGAGGATACTTTATTTCAGGTGGCAAAATCGATTGAGAGCTTAATCTATGAATCAATAGCCAACCCAAACGACCCAAGAAGGAAGGAGCTAGAACAAATGGAGAAACAAAAGGCAATGATTGATGACAAAGCAAAAGCCCAAGTTCGAACTGAGCTATATTTTGGGCTGGGCTTCTTAACAATCCAGACACTTGGGTTCATGAGGCTCACTTTCTGGGAACTAAGCTGGGATGTTATGGAGCCCATATGCTTCTTTGTTACTTCCCTAAACTTTGCTTTTGCATACCTTTTCTTCATAAGGACCTCCACAGAACCAACCTTCCAAGGCTATTTCCATCGTCGATTTATGGCTAAACAAGAGCGTCTTATGAAGACGCATAACTTTGATATCCGTAGGTATAATGATCTTTGCAAAGCTTGTTATCCAAGTGCAAAATCATGTGAAGCTTCTCCTATCCATGCTGAAGAGACGCTTCTGAGAGCATTGAATCGTTGAAGAATTATGTGTTGTTGACCAGTGTTGAAATATTAGCTAGTAGTGATCTTCGTGGAGCTGAAGTAAACCATTTTGTTATAAGAAAGTAGTTCTTATGCTGCTGTGGATATCTGGAATTTTGAGTTTTAGCTAGTGTTTGATTAACTCTTTTGGGTCTTCTCTTCTTATTTTATGGGAAACACCAAACTTCTTTCATAAAAAAATTCTGTCCGAATAAAAGGTTTTTTAACAACTTTTTTACCAAACTCTTTTAGTGACACAACTCTCATATAAACTTGTTTTTTACACATCTCTCATAATCTTAGACAACATGCTATCCTTTTTTTTTTGGTGCAATGTAATATTTCATTCATAATAGTCAAAATCTGCAAACAATATACTTCACATAATTTTTTTTCTGTCCAAACTTCTTAATTTCATAAAAAAATTCTAAAAATAAGTTAAAAATTAACATCACATAATTTATCTATTTTTATAAGTTCTCTCATCACATAATTCATTTGTCAAAAAAATACATCTATTTTCGACAGATGAATTATGTGATGAGAGAAGAATTATAAATTGTTCTCTCATCACATAATGAGATAAGGGTATTCATCACATAATTCTTCTCTCATTAAAAAATTATAAAAATAGACGGAAAAATTAACATCACGTAATTTTTTTTCTGTCCAAACTTATTTCATAAAAAATTGTCTCGAGAGATGGTTGAACTTTGTTGAAATATGCATTCCACCATGCCTCGAAAGCCCTTGATTTGTAAAATGAGGGTTCGAAAGGAACTAGATGTAGTTCGAGAAATTTGTCTCCTAGATTCGAAAAAATTGTTTCGAGTTTCTCAAGGGAATATGGTTTGAAGATGCTAAGATAGCCATCATCAGTATTAGTGAAAAATGTTGTATTTCTGACCAAGTTACTATTGGTGAAACCCTATTAAAATGTTTACTCTTTACATCTTCGAGATCAAAAATTTGAGGAGCATCTATTACAGTCAAATTTCGAATTTGAAATTTACTATATGGACACGTCAGCAAAGGAAAAAGTATTTCAAAACTTGTCCAATGTTCGAAGTGGTAGTCAGTCAGTCTCCATGGTGGTTTGGAAATAGATTCGAAATTGCACTCGAAACGCGTGGAGGTTGGAAGCAGTTTCTGGTGGATTTTTTAAAGAGCCATAGGCGTGAAGACATGTGTACGACATCCAAGGAGCCAGAGGATATGTGGCAGCATATGATTGAAATCATTAGATTAGTTATTAATCAGATTATTTTCAAATTGGACATGCGTCCATCATTCAAGTAGGGAGTTATTGCTTGTAAACTCCCCCCCCTCTCTCTCTCTCTCTCTCTCTACGGAACACAGTTCGCCGACAAAGGCTTCAGGAAACTCATGTCAGACCTTAAGATCAAACACCGGTTTACCTCGGTAGAGCACTCTCAGACAAACGGTCAGGCCGAGGCTGCCAACAAGGTCCTTCTCAATGGACTGAGGAAACGACTCGACGAAGCAAAGGGAAACTGGGTTGAAGAGCTACCTTACGTGCTGTGGGCCTACAGAACTACTCCACAGAGCTCAACGGGGGAAACCCCTTTCCGACTTTCGTACGGGACAGAGGCCGTGATTCCGGTGGAGATCGGGGAGCTGAGCTGGAGGACACTCCACCCGAAACCTCCGGGGGACAATAGCCAGGCGTTGAAGGAAAACCTCGACCTCGTCGACGAGGTCCGAGGTCAGGCTTTCCTTAAAGAAGCAATAATAAAGCAGAGGGTAACAGTACGATATAACTCGAAAGTGATCCCCAGAGACCTTGAGGTCGGTGATTTAGTTTTACGAAGAGCCGATGTCGGTTTGAAGAACGCCGCACATGGCAAGCTCGCCCCCAACTGGGAAGGACCTTACCGAGTTTTATCTAAAACCGGCAGAGGTGCCTACGAATTGGAGACCTTGTCCGGCATGGCGATCCCAAGAACTTGGAACGCCACTAAACTGAGAAAATACTACAGCTGACTCTCATCTTACCTAAAGAACGGTGTATACCGACGTTGTAATTCATGTTATCTGAAGAGCGGTGTATACCGAAGTTGTTCTTATGTTATCTGAAGAACGGTGTATACCGACGTTATTCTTATTTTATCTGGAGAACGGTGGTGTATACCGATGTTATCAGTTATGTTTGCGCTGTATACCGATGTTGTAACTCATCTTATCTATTGAACGGTGTATACCGATGTTATCCTATATGATTGCGGTGTCTACCGATTTTATCGCCTATTCTATTTTCCTTTAGCTGACCGAGGTTTGTCGCTATCCTAAGGGGTGAGTTCGATCTGGGCCGAGTCCCGGTAAACTACCCCGAAGGCGATCATTGTTACGACTATTTGGCCGAGGTTGCCACAATCTTAAGGGACGAGTTCGATCTGGGCCGAGTCCCGGTAAACTGTCCTTAAGGCGACGTTTACCACTTGAGCGAATCAAACGCAAGTGCACAAAGGTAAAACAACAGTATAAAGACTAAACCGAGGTAAATGAAACCGGAAGCACATTAAATTACATTTTCATTACAAATTATCCCGGATACGGCCGGGTCCTCTAGTTCAAAAAGGTAATGGCATATTACAAAATTCCGGTTCCGCCCGGAACCCGGGGCTTTATTTCCCCACCGGTTCCACCCGGAACCCAAAAAGCAGCAAATTCAGAACTTCCCCATCAGCAGCAATCACGGCAAGGAAAGGGGAGGGTAAATAACATCGAACGCTTCAGAGTCACGATAGGGCCGGACAATACGCCCGTCTGCTACGGTATAGTTCAAGCGAATAAATCCCCGGTCCAGAGGAAGGGATGGATGGATGACAGTGATTTGAGCAAGGGCTTTTTCGAAGCTCTCCTCGGCCACGTCCACAGCCAGTTGAGCCACCTCCACCACCTCGTCCTCCAAAGTTTCTGCTTTGGCACGTACCTCTTGAAGCTCTCTTTCCAATTCAGCAATCCGAGGCAAAGAATCAACGCTAGACTGCCTCGCCTTCACAAGATCGGCCTCGAGTTCCTGAATCCGAGCCCTCAGGGAAGAAATCACCTCGGCAGACTACCTATCTTGACTCTCGAGATCTTGGATTCGAACCTCATGTTCCATGCACAAGTTAAGGGCAGAGTCCCTCTCCCTCTCAAGTTTTTCCGCAGCCGCTTTAAGCTCGGTCTGATCCCTCTCCAGAGTCTCGTATTTCTTTTGCAGCTCCTCCCGGGCTCTTCTTTCGTTGTCCCTCTCCACCAGGGCCCCTGTAATAATAGAAACAAGGAAGTCAACAACAGAGATAACCAAGAAGGAAAGTCAAAGAGTGCACCTCGGAACTTGGGGTCACCTTTTGCCTGATTCTCTGCCTCGACCTTCTGAAGCTTCGTCACGTCGGCCAGATGCCGGAATAACCTGAGAGACGCCTCAACCGGGTCGATCCGGGAATCCTCCAAATGCTTCTCCAGGAAGTCGGCGTCAATAGAAAGGCCAGAAGACTTAGAAGTCCGGTGCTTCCCATGACGCCCCTTTTTGAAGCCCAGGCATGTGAAGTAGAAGCAGGGTCTGCTTGCGGTAGGGGGCGCTCCCTTTTTCGATGCAAGAGATCCGCAGCCCGATCCTCTGCTCCAGCCGAGCCTGCCTCCGGGATGGTGCTGATCGGGACGGCAGCAACGGGTTTTTCCTTTTGAACCCCGGCCTTCCTTTCTGCAAGAGCCGTCAGACGAGAGAACTTGTCAGGCCCCATGTTATCTGCAGAATAAGGAAAATAAACAATGTTAGAAGAAACGGCAGTCGAAAAATTATAATGGGCGGGGTTATCTACCAAGAAACCTACCAAGAACGGCGACTACTTGAGATTTCGACCCGGCCCCGACCAATCGGGCTACGTCAATCCCAAATTTCTTGGGATCCCGGTAGATAATCGGGTCGGCAAAGTTCGTCAAGATCGCCAATGTGTCCTGATCAACCTGGGATAGCCGCCCTAAGCCGACGGTGTAGGAATGAGGCCTCCGGTTGAAGTGAGAGAGAGACCACCCCAGTTGAAATTTTGTGAACTCCAATGATTTCCCGTCCGCAGAACATTGGCCGACGTGCCTCACTGCCTCCTCATTCACGGGCTCCACAAAGAAATACTTATTTTTCCAGTTCTTAAGAGAGTCGGAATAAGGCATGAAAATCTTTACCCCTCTCTTAGCCCGGAAGCTCACATGTTCCCACCGATCTTTGGTTCCATCCTCATGCCTCTGGTTAACCTCAAAAAGGTGGAAGAAGAGGTCACAGGAGATCGGCCTCTCCAGATGAATGCACATCAACTCAAAAGCCCGGAGGAACGCCCATGAGTTGGGATGTAGTTGGGAAGGAGCGAGGTTCAAGATCTCCAAAGCCTCTTGCTGAAAAGCGGTGAACGGGGGGTTAACGTGCATGTCAAGGATCGTCACCCCGTACATAACAAATTTCAGAGCTTTCGGCCAGACGGCCACATGCTGGTCTTCAGCCATTCCCTCCACATTCTAGATTTGATCCTTCCGGGAAAGGCGGTTGACGAAGAAACTCATATCGTCCCCGGTCCTATAAAGGGACGGAATCCCCTTCAACGTCTCCGACACCCAGGAATACTCCCGGGGAACAGTGAGAGGTAGGGATACGGGAACATTGACCGGCCCTACTCCGGCTCGGGGATATTGGTCAGAATCACCTTCTTCATATGCGGGCTCCCCGCAATGCCCAAGACCGTCTTCATTGTTTCGGCTCTCAGCCACCTCCTCCTCACTCTCCCCCGAACTCCAACTAGTGCTGCCCTGCTCTTCACGGTCGGGCTCGGCATCAGAATCACCCGAATCAAGGACCACCACCTCTGTGTTATCTTTGTCTGCCGGCTCGTTGCTGGGAACCCCGGGAGACCGGTCTTCAGCGTGAGTAGGAGCGGAGCCCAAGTCGTCTTGAACCTCGGGAATAGCCGACCCGGGGGGACCAGCACGAATTTCCATCGACTCTCCAATTCCGGAAGCAATTGTTTGCGCGAAATGAGGGCGATCTATGTCAACAACCCGACGGGTTTGTTTCGTCCTCGCCAGATCGGACCTGCAGAAATGGGGGCTTGACGAGTCAGGTTGATACGTAAGCAGTGGGTCCACAACCAAGTCGGAACCCGACCTGACGACCCCCACTCTGTATCTACAAATACGGGTCCGGAGAGAACCCGGTCGTAATCTAAAGCCGGAAGCAATAAGGAAAAGAGGAAAACTAACCTTATAAAAATCGGAGCTCGTCGAACACTGGGGGCAGGTCGCGAACAGCAAAGGCGTCACCGAGATACAGCACAACTCTGAAGAGAGAAATAAGCTCCGGAACGACTTTAAGATCGGAAGCAGAGCAATTCGCAGAAAAACAATCCAAGTAAGGGGGATCCCCCCTCCTATTTATAGAACATTAAGAAGGCCACAGATGGGCCTGGGCCTAGGCTACGTTTCCCAAGACTAGCCTCTAGACAGGCGCGTCGTTCCAAGCGCCATCATTACCCCAATCATCCTCGAACGACGCGTCCCATCAATGACGTTGCCAGCTGGCACAGAAATCAAGGCACAGACCTGACCAGATCGCTTCGTTTCCTTCGACTCGCCCCGGTCCCTTGACCCCGCCGTGACCGGAATCTCTCAAAGCGGACAGCCTCGAGTCACTCGGCGCGATCTGAGTCCCTCAGATCGGCCCGAAATGTCGTGAAGTGTCTCGCCCGAGCTTGGGCCCGACGAAACCTCTAAACGACAAGTCTAGCTCGCCTTAAGGCGACCCGACTTGGGGGGCTACTGTTATGGATTTGGCCTCAATGGCCAATCCACCAGAAAGGCCCAACACCAAAGGGTCCAATTCATCCAACGGTGGAGATTGCAGACCTAGATCCAACAGCCCTCCTCCTTCCTAGATACCTATAAATAAGCATTGAATGCTCACATTAATGGTATTCATCTCTCACCTATTCTCACTTGTAATTGACTCACTCACTGACTTGAGCGTCGGAGTGTCATTGCAGGTACCACCCCACCTCAGACCGGAGCACCAACTCGGACAACCAAGGACATACGTACCAACTATCTCGGACCGGTCTACCTATCCCAGATCGGATACGTAGCAGGAGATACGGTACCGAACATATATATATATATGTGTGTGTGTGTGTGTGTGTGTGTGTGTGTGTGTGTGTTTGTAACTAGTTCTTGTCGGGTTATATATATAGGAAAACAAAAACAAAATTGGGGGGCGTAAGAAAAAGCTAGGGGTGCAAAAAGCAAGGCAACTTATAACCATCTGGTTGTTATTTTGAGCCCGTCGTGATGATTTTTTGTCAGTTACTATTCACATCCCCATCTTTGCTAATACTCTTGAGCTAGCCTAATCGTCTCCAAGTATATCATTAAATTTTGTAGAAAACTATAACTTAAAAAAATAATGCTTGCTTAGTTCTTTTTCAAAATCTTATATACATTATTAAGTTTATATTTTATTAAAACTATTGTCAAAAATAATCTATTAGAAGATAGAGTTTGTAGCTTCTATATTTTCACGGTCAATTAGATGTAGACATGAGGCGGTGAGCCAACATGCTCCCAAACATACAAACAGTCATCTTCATCAACAAGTTGATGAATTCTCTCATCAAGTTGTATTGTTATTCTCTCGTCAACTTGTTGACGAGAGAATTCATCCGCAAGTTGATGAAACATCTGAATCACAGAAAAATAAGTTAAGGCGATGAAGAAGGGGAGGGAGCGAGGATGGATCTGGGAGGAGAGGTGGGTGAAGTAACTTTTTGTCAGGTTACTAGTACTTTACCTGTGCATACGCATGGGTGACACTGTATTTATTATAATTTGCTATGAACCTATAAATACTTTGAAAATTGTAAAATTTTAGTAAAAGAAAGAGGAAACACTCAATAAAAAAGCTATCTTTCAACTTGCTTAAAAAACTCATGTCGCAAAAAGTTAAAAAAAGTAAGTATTTCCTTCTAATCTTAATAATGGAGTAAAAATCATAAAAAATAAAATGAGATCTAATATAGGATATACACCTCGTTGTCGCTCCTGTTGTCGCTTCCGATTGACACTCTTTGTTGCCTCTCTTGCTGTCTCTCTGGTTGTCAGTCTCTCATTGTCGCTCCCGTCGCTGCTTCTCGCTGCCTCTCCCATTGACGCCCCTCGTTGCCGCTCTCGGTTGCCTCTCCCGTTGCCGATCTCGTTGGTATTCTCTCCCATTGCCGCTTCCTGTTGCCTCTTGTGTTGCCTCCCTGTTGCCTCTTTCGCTGCCTCTCCCTGTTGCCGCTCTCGGTTGCCTCTCCTGTTGGCGATCTCGTTGCTAGTCTCTCGTTGCCACTCTCGTTGTCTCTCTCATTGCATCTCCCGTTACCGATCATTTTAATTAAATTATTTCAAAAAAAAAGTTATTTTGGAATTTTTGTTACACCTTTTTTTTTGTCAATTATTATTGGTTAAATTGGAAATGACATATTTGTCCTTAAATTGATGATGTGTCAATTTTTTAGAAATGGGTAATCTAGTATTTTTGGTAGTGGTTTGTTTGATTATATTTATAGTAGATTATTCATAGTAAATTATAGAAAATTTATAGTAGAATAGTAAATAGTAGATAAGAGTGAGAGAGAGAGAGAGAGAGAGAGAGAGAGAGAGAGAGAGAGAGAGAGAGAGAGTGGGAAAGATAAGAGTGAGAGAGAGAGAGAAAAGAGAAATGTGAGTTTTACAGATGAAATTAAAAATTTAAATATGATGTGAGAGTGGTACCCACAAAAGATAAAAGTGAGAGAGTAAAAAAAATTAGTATTTTTGGTAGTGGTTTTTTTGTATTTGTCATTAAAGTTGATGATGTGTCTCCTTTTTAGAAATGGGTAAATTGTATTTGTATTATTATTATTATTATTATTATTATTATTATTATTATTATTATTATTATTGACAGCATTATTATTATTATTGTTATTATTATTATTATTATATATACGAAAATAGGAAAATAAGAAAAAAGTAGGGTGTATAAGGAAATACTAGCGGTTCAAAAAGCAAGGACACGTATTCTGATGATCATATTTTTGAATTACTATTCACACACCCGGGCTCCAAGTTGCCTGCCAATATCATTAATTTTGGCCATCACTTTTCCCACACCCCTCCCTACTCACCCCACACCCCCTAACTCCTTTAATCCCCAAAATACCCCTCACTAAAAAACACTATTTTTCCCTCTCCCTCCCTCACACCTCCTCTCCTCTCACACCCCAACCTTCCATCCACTCCGCCTCCCTCTCCCTCCTCTCCCTCTCAATCGTTGATTTTGATTTCCCAACGTGTGTTTCGCACTCAGGTACTCCCTCCCTCCCTCACTTTCCTCCGTTAATTTTCATTCTTTGTGTTTCTGTTTCTGCGTTTTCTGGATTCTGAGTTGCCTGCGACAGATTCGGTTGCCCTCAACCGAATGGTTATGGGGACGAAGCAAAACGGACCCATTCGGTTGAGGTCGACTGAATACGTTCGGTTGAGGTCCACCGAATACGTTCGGTTGAGGTCAGCCAAATACGTTCGGTTGAGGTCAACCAAATACGTTCGGTTGAGGTCAACCGAATCATACTGATACTGATTGTGTTTGATATGTTCGGTTGCATGTATGATCCAATTCGTTACCCTTATTGAACGAACTGTTGGGAGGATTTCCATTCCAAATGAGATTTGGAGACTAGAGTTGCCTTGTTCCTTTTATTTTGTCTTGGAAGTTGGCCCTTGTATTCGTGGTGTTAACAACATGCGCTATGGCAACATCCTTACTGATACGCATGCCATTTGCCAAGTGTATGGGGGTGTTCTCGTTAACATACTATCAGACCGAGAGCTTCAACGTCGCCAGGATTATGCCCGCGGTTGCCTCTGATGGGAGTGGGAGTGACAGTGATACTACGAGTGATGCTGGATCCAGCTCTGTTGTTACTCAGTTGTAGTTTTTTACTGTTATTTTGTTTATCAATAATTGTAATTGAACGTCACTGATTTAGTAATGAATAAATATTGGATTGATTATTTTTTGGTTTACAGTACCGTTTAAATTAAACAACAATTTTATTATTAAAAAGCGTCACCGTACATAAAAAGTGAAATACAAAAAAACGATAAAATGACAGAAACTACTGAGCTGGTGGAGTTAAACGACTAAGGATCTCAGCGATGGTCCATGTGGTTTCCACGTACAAATGCAGATAACTCTTCCATTTAAACAGAACATAATTGGACATCATTGCTTGGACGTCATCGTCGTTCTTGACATCCATTGTAGACCAGTGCACACGTCCATCAGACCAATCAGGTTTCCGATAAACTATACGAGTTATCTCTCGCTCGCCGCCCTCCATTTGCACCTTACCCAGTAGTTTATCTTTTAGGGCAGCGAATGTTATGTTGTGTTTAAGCCTACACTGCATTGTGTCTCCCCCCTTGAAACAGACACGATAAACTTTGTTGGTGATGATGCCCTGATGATGAATGATAGTGAGGGAAGAATCCTCTGAGTATTGTGTTAGGGGCATTTTTTTTTGTGTTTATACGATTTGGTGGAGAAGAAGAAGCAGAGAAGGAATTAGGGTTTTTGTGAAGTAGAAGGGAAAGCTGAAGCCCAATTTATAATAGGCGTGGGGAAACATGAGCCGTTGATCAAAATTTTAGATCACAAATCTAAGCCGTTTATTCTATCCGTTGGGGCACAATTTCCAAAGGAAATGCCATCCACTCCTTTTCCTGACACGTTTGACTGGTTGTGAGCCGTTGGTTAAAAGTGTCGGTGGAATCTGAGCAGTTCAATATTTTTTTTTAAAAATCCGTATTCGGCTTCCCTGATCAGAATTTATTCGGTTGGGGTCCGCCGAATCATCTAAAAAAGGAAAAAAGGGTGTGTGCCAAAAAATACACATTCGGTTGCCCATAACCGAATTATTCCAGTTGCCTGTAACCAAATCGGCGAAAAATGCGCGTTTCATTAATGGCCTTTTGATCATTTCGCAGGATTAGAGGTTGTGGGATGAGTAGGGAGGGATGTGGGAAAAACATGGGCCTTAATTTTTGTAGAAAACTGTAACTTACAAATATAATGTTTGAATAGTCATATTTTTAAATCTTAGATACATTATTAAGATTGAATTCTAATAAAATTGATTGTCAAAAATACTCTATAAGAATTTAAAATTAACGTTTTTTTACAAGCAAGATTTAACCTTTCTTACATCTTGTATAATTATTTAAATTTTAAAAGAATAATAAGAAGTGATGTTAAACTTAATTTAAATTAAAAACTAAATTACTATTACATATGATTACAATTTTATGCAATTAAATTTCTAACAATTACTCTTTCCTTCTTCCATTTAATTGTAAAAAGTTTTTTTTTGTTTCTGAAAATGTTTTTTTAAAAAATAGAATATACACTAGTTGACCTAAAAAGCTTGCAACACATACAGGTTGAGCCTAGGTAGTGACTTTAGAGCTCATATTTTGTCTAGGCTTTTTGATAGAGCTGTCAAACTGGGTGGCCTGAACTAGCCCAGCCCAGTCCAATGAGCCAAAGTGTAAAAGTGGGTCAGGTTGGGTCGGACCAATATCTACTGAATCGTGTTTTTAAAAGTATAGCACAAAATACTAGGCCAGCCCGGCCCAATCCAATTTGTAACAAAAGAAAACAGAAAAAATATGAAAAAACATTAAAACTGGACCCAGTATGGCCCATGGGCCAGTTGGGTGGGCCAAAATGGCACCGTTATTTTTGGGCCTCTATTGTTGGGCCCAACCCAGTTCAAAGCACTGGTTCATCGGGTCAGTCCGTTGGGCTAAGACAAAATTGACACCCCTACTTTTTAACATAACATGATAAAACCCACAACTCGATACAATTCGGCCTAATGCAGGCTCGATAGCCCATTACCACCTTTATTTATTCTCCCCAATCCAGCGGCCCCCTTTGTATGATACACCAAACAATAATGCCCCAAGTCTTGAGGTATATTAAGTAACAAACATATTTAAATGCATTATATAGTAACATACCAGGTTGGTGTCTATCCCCACCATGTATGTACTAGACATTTTGAAATAGGTCCCTTCCATGTGGAAGGTCGTTGGACTTGTCCAAACTGGGACTCATGGTAAGTCCTACCACTTCCTTTATTCCATTTTTTTTTTCAAATGTGGGCACATCCATAACCAACACCCACATTATAAGCAAGTGCAATCGAGATGCCTACCTAGTTAGATCTATTTCAAATAAATATCGAACATGAATGTTGAATATACCATTCGGTATGGTGTATTAATTTCTGTTCTTACCTTTATTTGATTACACTACTTAATTTTTTTTTTGGTAATTTATTACACTACACTACTTAAATTTGATTACACTACTTAAATTTGAATGGTATTTCTTCCTATATATTCATCTCTTCAACAACACCTAAACAAAAAGTAATTTTGGCCTTTAGGACAACCAAATAGCAGCTTATACAAAAATTCTAGCTATTGCAATGCTGTGGTGGGCCACCCAACCTAACTATGCATACCAACCCTTTTTTTTTGATGTACTATGCATACCAACCTTGAATCCTCAAGAGAGAGGCTTTTAACACTCCACTTTGTTGCCTACAATTATAAGTGTCAATTTTGGTCGGACCAACTGCTCGATTCAATGATACAGTGTTATGAGATGGGCTCGCTAAATAGAGATCTAGAAAAAATTAGGTCATTTTTACCCAGCCCAATTTACCCATGGGCTAGGTTGAACCTGCCTTTTTATGTTTTTTTAACATTTATTGTGGTTTTCTTTGCCAAAATTAGCTCGAGTGCTGGGTCGGCCTGTTGATCAATTGTTTTGGCTCGGTCAAACTACAAAAAATACAATCCAATCAACAGTCGGGTTGGCCCAACTCACATTTGCATTTTTGTCCTAGTGAGTCTGGCTAGGCTGGGCGACCCAGATTGACAACTCTACCTTCAACACCTTACCCCATTTCTTAAAATTTTGGCAACTAACTTGCGAGAATCAAAAAATAGTTTTCGATAATTCATTTCCCGGAATGTAAAAGAAAATTAAGGGTATTGTAGGCAACCCGATGTGGTGTCGAGAGCAATTTCCCTCTAAACTGAAAGCATGCAAACCTTCAATTGGGTTCGGTTGACATATTTTAGATCACTAAATATAGCTATATTTTACTTACAATTGAGTTTAGAGAAAATAATTGATGATACGAGTTGTTGAGTACAACTCTACATCGGATGTCTTGCTATTACCCTACCACCAGGGTCGGCCCCAAAAGTCTTTTTTATTTGGTAGGCTTAAAGCAAATTTTTAGTTGAATATTTTTTTTAAGTTAAGTCATATATGTGGCCGTTTTGCTCCACCACGAAATATAAGAGTGAGAGAGGAAAGAAAAGAATTAAAATATAGGGAGATAATGAAAAGAGAGTACTGTGAGATTAAGAAATAGATAAAGAGGATGGGGGAGATGGAGTAATCGAGTGAAGAAGATGATCCAAATCCCTATTGGAGAAGGTTTATGTGACTATATAAACTCAAATACAAATTCTATTATTTAGGAGTGCTAGTGGTACTATTTTTGAAACTTACCCTCAACACTCGCTCTATGATCGAGTAAAATTCACGCGAGTCCCAATTTCAAAGTGGTGGGATTCATAAGGATTTCACTCAATTATAAAATAAGTGTTAGAATGAGTGTCAAAAGAATATCAGAATGTTATAAGACCTTTCTTCTAATATTGTCTATGCTCTTGGACAATCAAGTTTGAACTTTGAACTGTTTAAAAAAATTGTATGGTAGCTCACTAGCTTCATGAGCAAATGATGGAAGTAAAGTATGATAACGATACCACCTAACAAAAACAATTCCACTGTGACAAATCTATGCAACACCATGCTGACATGGACTCAAAACGGCACCTTCATCATCAATTTTTTTTGATGAAACACCTTTATCATCAACTAGTTCAATCATGATTAAAATATCTTGTGCTAGTTGGTGAGAAATGCCATTAGGTTGATGAGCTGTATACAATTTCCTAATCAACGTTGTTGAGCTAATATATATCTGTGACCAACAATTAATACTACAAACTATACAATACTACTTATTTAATTATATTTGTATACTTATCCATTCTAATTTAGAGGTTAATACAAGTAGGTTGGGAAGTCAAAATGGCTTTAAAAAATCAAGGAAGCTTAAATTGTAAGTTACCAAAATGCAAAACCCAACTAACCCATCTTATGTTCAAGTCCTCCTAATCTGATATTCCCGTCAATTTGGTCTTTTGCTTGTAAATGAGTTTAAATTCGTAGCATTTAATGAATTCAAATAAGAAGTGTTTACATGATAGCTATCTTAAGCAATAAACAGCCTTCAATTTTGCCCCAACCTAGTGAGCCGGGTCGATGGTCGGTGTTTTGGATTTGACTGGCTAAGGCTCTGTTTGGTAAAAAGTAATGGATAGCGGATAAGCCAGCGGATGAGCCGATAGCGGATAACGGACAAGCTAGCTGATAGCAAATTATGTGTTTGGTAAAACTAGCGGTTCACCTAGCTGATAAATGTAAAATGACATAAAATGACATGTTTATTTAATTCATGATTACATTTATTTAATAAGGATAGCGAAGTAATTTAAGAAAAATAAAAAAAAGTGAGACGTTATCCGCTAGCGTTTGAAAAAACGTTAAACGCTACCCGAAAAACGCTAAACGCTAGTGCTTACCAAACACGTGTACTTTTCACCCGCTAGTTTCACCGCTACTTTTATCAGCTACCCGCAAGCGGATGGGACGCGCCAGACAGAGCCTAAATAAAAGCTAAAAAAAGAACTGAGTCGGTTTGGACAAGCCAAATTGGCCCGCAGGCCAAATCGGCCTGTTTTTCTTATATTTTTTAAAAATACTCGTGTGATTTCCTCTGTTAAAATTTGGACTGGGCCTGACCGACCCACTAACTCGTTGTTTTGAGCTAGGCCAGACTACAAAAACACAACCCAACAACTAGGTTGGCTTAACTCGTTGGGCTAGACGACCTAAATTGTAAGGGTGTTCAAAACCGAATCAAACCAATAGAAAATTGCAAACCGAAAACCGCAAAAAATAACTGCTTTGGTTTGGATGTTTTTCGAGTCGTTTTTTCAATCAACCGACCGGTTCGGTTCGAGTGGCGGTTTGTTTTTCCAAAACCGAACCAAATCAAATCAAACCAAATCGCACATATTATTATATTTTTATATATTATTAAAAAAGAAAAATGCATACTTAATCTAGTCACACAAACACGCGTGCCGCGTGCCGCCTTAGTCTCACAAACCTTTACGGCTTACTTAGTCACATAAAGTATCTATTTTAATTCTATTACATCTTAAGTTTGGTAGTTCATATATAAATAAAATAATATAATCACTTTTTTTATATTTGGTTTTTTGGAGTTTAATTAATTAATTTAACTTTAGATCAAATTATATCTTTTGATTCGTAAATAATCGAACCAACCGAATCAATCCAAACCACAATATTGATTCGATTCAGGTTGGTTCGGATATTTTTAAAGAAGCCAATCGAAACAAACCAAACCGCGTGTATTTTTAGTTTTTACCTTGTAGTTCAAATTACTTTTTCGATTAAATCTGAACTAAACTGCAATGTGAACACCACAACTATGTTGTCAGCTCTTGCAATAAACATCCGTTTCACCATTTGTTTTCTTTCCAAGTTTGATATTATTTTTTACTTATTTCCTATTTGCCCCAAGTAGAAATGGAAATGACACTTATGAAAAAGTGTCGTTTGCATTGTTTTTCTCCTTCAACAAACTGCTTTATTGGAAACAAGGAGTGAAAGTTAAATTTTCAGCTAGTAGTTAGATTTTGGTAACTGGGTCACCCTTTATTACTGTCATACTCTCATCTTCCCACCTAAACACGAAAAAACAAGAACACTATAGTTCACGTTACTCCAATAATAAATAAAGAATCAAATGGGATGAAGAAAAGCCACTTTATTAGTAGGAGTTAAAAAGAAAAAAGAAAGGAGAAAAAGGAAAGAATAAAGGAATGAGGAGGAATGTCACTTTTGAGATTTTACTTTTAGTTGTCTTCAACAACGAAATGACTACTAAACTTATAGTAAGGGTTTGAAAATTTTGCATTATTGATATATATTATATATATTATTTCCCCACACATGGATTTATTTTATATATGTTGAACTTGAAAAGAAAAATATTAAATGTTCATTTTGTGTATCTATCAGTTTTATTGATGACTAATTTATGTTGAGAATATGACTGTCTACGTGTATCCAGCTTTACCAGTCCGTGTGATTTTTTTCTCTAAATAGAATTTTTGCCACACACAAAACTCGAGCTTAAAATCTTGGAATGGGGTCCGAACTTAGTTACCACTCAGACCAAACCCTTGTGGGTTACCTATTCATTTTTTATGTACTCTTTAAAATTATAATTAAATGGTATATACCAAAAAAAAATAATTAAATGAAATAAACATTCTATACTTAATTAGTAAAATTCACATAAATTTCTGTTCTTTTTTTTTTGAAAAAACATAAATTTCAATTCTTGAAAAGTATATTTCTTCATTGTTTAAGTTTATGGTGCAAAACATATACATTGTCCAAATAACATTACTCATATGATAAGTAATCAAATAGTACTCCATATACATGCATGGATTTTTAATAACCATAGTTGTGCAACACGGTTTTAGTTATTTTTTCAAAAAAAAAAACAGGTTTTATTTCTGTAAGAAAACCGGGTTTTAAATAGTATATAGAAATATAAATGCAATGTGCGATGGAAAGGGTACAATTTTATTTAGTCAATGGAACATGTCAATGATGTGGGGTACATAAATAGGTCACAAGTCTGAAGTTGTTGTTATCAGTACTATGGACCTCAAACTAATGCATATATACAAGTAAAAGTGGAAAGAGAACACGTTTGCCCAATAGGGATTTACTATTTAGCCTATGTACGACGGTGGATCTGACTAGCGAATTTGACTCGCGGATGATGAATACACGCGTTTGGTAACCATTAGTGTTTAACGTTTTTTGAGTAGCGTTTAGTGTTTTTTCAAACGCAACTTTAAGTAGTGTTTTTTGAAACGCTAGTATATAGCGTATATCGTCTCACTTTTTTGTCATTTTTACCCTTAATATTTTTCTTAAATTCCTTTTCTATTCTCTTTAAATTAAACTAAACAATTATAAATCATTATTTCTTTATGCCATTTTACATTTGTTAGTTAGACTTTCCGCTAGTTTTACTAAACACCTGATTTGCTATCCGCTACGGTGCTACCTTATCCGCTTACCTGCTAGTTTATCCGCTATCACCTACTTTCAACCAAACATGGCCTTAACCTACATTTTTTTAATCAAGGTATTCCATGCGCGCAACTGCAGAGATTAATCCCTCGATGTACTGAGATTCATTTAAGGGATCCTATTAGATATTTTTTTCATAAACCCTCGACCAAATGGTTAATGTGCTCAAATATCTACCATTTGTGCTACACCAATTTAGCACTATTTAACCTACATTAATCTTAGATCAAATTAAACTTAACTTTAAGAAGATTAGATTAAGGCTTTTTTTTTGAAAAACTCATTAATAAAAAGGAAGAGAGCTTTAGATTATATAAAAAGTCCCTTAGGCTTAAAAGACTATTTATGTTAGGGTACTCCATGTTTCAAATTGGTCCTCTATATTTCTATTTATGTTTTAAATTGGTCCTCCACGTATTCTATTTATGTTCCCAATTTAAAACAAACGGAAAGATAAAAGGCTAGGGTGCTCGCAGTGCGATTTGGTTGGGAGGATTTCCTTAAAATAATTTGAACCAATCCGATTTGAATAAAAATGTGATTTAATTTGGACTCGATAAGATGATTTGGTTTTCAACATGTCGAAAAAATGTATTACAAACACTAGCGGATCTATGTAGAGATGGATGGGGGCATTTGCCCCATAAAATGAAAATAATTTACTTAAGTGTGCCTAATAAAAATATTTTTGCGCCCATAAAAAATAGGGTTGCCCTTGTATAAATTAATTGTTTTTTGAGTTGTTGTGCAAAATAATAAGAGATATAAGAGATAATAACGAGTACTAATTTTATTTTTGAGTAAAGGCCCAAATTGGTCCTTGACAAATTTTTTGTGGGACGAATTCGTCCCTCACAATTTTTTCGGGACACATTGGTCCCTGACAATTTCAAAATGGGACACGTTAGTCCCTCCATCCATTTTGACGTCTTCAACTGTTCCAACGTCGCATACGTGGCACGTTAAGTGCCACGTGTCACGTTAAGTGCTTATTTGGGGACAAATAAGTCCCTAGTTTACAAATGTTAAAATAGGCCATATTAGTCCCTGAAGTGGTTTCTGGTATCCAAAACCAGTTTCCACCATTTTCATGCTGTTTCTCAGAGACAGAGAGAGAAAGCGCAGAAAGACGAAGAAGAACCAGTGTTCCTTATCATAACTGCATTGGTGGTTCTGTTGAATGTGAGAAAGTTAATTCAAATGAAGCTTCCAGGGACAAGAGGAGAAGCTCCGATATGGTACTGGTTATTTTCTTTGATCTTTTATTATATCCACAAAAAAGTTATCCTTGTCTACTGGCCAATGGCTGCTACTTTGGTTGATGTAGTGATAGGGCTTCGTTGTTGTGTGAATGTTAATTTGTTTAATTAGCCACTATTGAGAAAGTATTCCTTTTGTAGTCAAATGGTTTTACCGAAAACTGTTCACTTGTTAACACCCGTACATACACATTAAACGTCACATGCCAAATCAAGTTGTTGTTTTTGAAATCCATAGGAAATTGCTCTTTCAATATGATTTAATAGATGATTTTGCTATTACTTTTGATATTAGTTTATGTGCATTGAATTTTTTTACCTCAAATACCTCATGTACATGTATATTTAATTTTCAGGAAAGCCTTTTCTATACAGTTCCTCCTACTGCCATGGAAACATACAGAAAATCCATTGAATCTCGTTTCCTTCAGTGTGAGGTAAATTTATGACCATATATGCTCAAAATTACTACCTTACACATTCATGGATGGGATGGTGCTTCTTGAATGGTGTTTAAGGTTTATTGGTTCAAAAATATTTTGGTGACAACTTTGTTCTTGTAGTAGCATTCAAGAGGAAGTTGAAACATCCATGTATGATGCTACAGCAGGTATAATTGGGACTATTTGGATTATTTTATTTATAAGTGCATTATAATCAGTCTGGAATCAGTTACAATGTTGTTTCTTTTGAAATTTATAGAGTTTGGGTATGAAGAGACTACTTATGATGAGGATGAAGGAGAAACCGACACTTATTATTTGCCTGGTAACAATGAGGGCAGCAGATCATCAAAATCTTTACAGAAGAAACACAAAAACAGGATAAAGGCTTATACTAATAGAGATACCAATTCCTTTCAGGATGACCATGTTGGATCACAGCACCAGAGAAGTATGGAGGTGGAGTCGGTTGGAGATTTTGAAAAGCAGTTACCTTATGACTGTGGTGAAACATCGGTTAAAACAAAGAAAAAGAAGCCCAAGACTATGGTAAATAAAATTTGTATTCAGGTTATTAAGTCTACATACAGACTTTGTTTTGAGATGTGGCGCTCTTTTTTTTTTCTATTTACTTTGGAAACTGTATATCTGCTGTGGTTGCTTAGCAGTTGTTTCTACAGGGTTCTACATATGATCACGGATGGAAGTTGGATTCTGTTCTAAGTGAACAGGTGATTTTGTTTAAACTCCGTGCTCTGATACCAGTCTTCCTCTTTAGACATGATAAAACTATACATGAACTTTGTGTAGTTTGGTAGAAATATGCTGTCTTTAGAAGTATTTTATTACATTAATGTAAATTTTTTATCCATATTCTCTCTTTTTATATTTTGTTCTTTATTCTCCTTTCTTTCTCTCTTTATATATAAGCACATATATTGTTTATTTAAGTTGGGTGCTTTTTATTGGAGCATACAACTTGTATTTGTTAGGATGTTTCATCACATCAGCAGCTGATTTGGGATTGGTTAGACATTTGGACTCATATATGGTGAAAGGCTATGTTTGGATTGGGAGATGAAGTAAAAGGAAGGTTTTAAGTAAACCTTACCTTTTTTGTGGGTTTCTTGAGGGATTATCAACCAACTTCTCAACCGCTCTTCACACAATCTACTTCCTCTTTCCTCCTCTCCCTCTTCCTTTTCTTTTGGTTCCTTTACCTCCCAACTCCCAAAATTTTCCTTCTAATTCCCTCCTCCTGCAACTCCCAAATTTACTCCATCAGATATGCAAAGGGACTGAGTAGCTATGCTTCATTGATGTTTCCTCTTTTTCTTTGCTGCTTTACTTTCCATTCTCAGAATATAAAATGGAATTAAAAATCACACACGAATCATGAATCAAAACGAAAAATAGTCAACAAAACCTACCTTCTTCTTCTACGGAACACTGGTTCTTCTTCTTCTTTCTGCGCCTTCTCTCTCTGTCTCTGAGAAACAGCATGAAAATGGTGGAAACTGGTTTTGGATACCAGAAACCACTTCAGGGACTAATATGGCCTATTTTAACATTTGTAAACCAGGGACTTATTTGTCCCAAAATAAGCACTTAACATGACACGTGGCACTTAACGTGCCACGTATGCGACGTTGGAACAGTTGAAGACGCCAAAATGGATGGAGGGACTAACGTGTCCCGTTTTGAAATTGTCAGGGACTAATGTGTCCCGAAAAAATTGTGAGGGACGAATTCGTCCCACAAAAAATTTGTCAAGGACCAATTTGGGCCTTTACTCTTTATTTTTTTATTTTTCTAATTTTTATTATTTCGGTCTCTTCTGTCACCAAATAAACACATGAAGAGTTTAATATTTTGTGTTATTTTAGGAGTAGAGACCCAAAAAAAGTCATTTAAAAAAGACCTATATGTTCTCTAAAAAATGAAAAGTATTAGTTTGACCATTATAAAGATTAAATACTAGTCAAACTAGTCTCTATAGAGGACTAAAATATTCCTAAAATTATTTTAAAAAGACTAATTTAATTGATATTTATGAACCAAATTGATACTTTTCATTTTTTCAAACTAAGTAAGTCTTTACCCAATAGCACTTGGATGAGATGGTTTGAGTCTCTTTCAGCTTAATCAATATCCTAGGTTCGAATTCAGCCTTGGGAATGCAACAGTGTTTACCAAAAATAACTAAGTATTTGTTTACTTTTATCAGCTTGGATATCTACTTTTTTATTGTGAGAATATCTCTTGTAAATATTTATAATATTTTTACTAAAAATATATTTGATTATTCTTTGTCCCCACCGTCAAAAATTCCTGGATCCACAACTTTTTTTTTGGTTATAAAAAGGTTTAGATTAGGGTAAGGACCGACCCCATGCAAGGCCTAGCCAACCAGCAACCTCATTGAGGGTTTCCACTGGTAATTACGGCGTCGCCTACCCCAGCCCACAGCGCAAGTCCGCTTTGGATAGGCCACAATACGAGGGGAAGCTGAGAATCAAACCCGGGACCTGCCTTGCAATATCATCGGGCCGAACCAGCTGATCCACAACTAATTACAAATATATTCTACGATGCAATTATTAAAATTGAAAAATATATTGAAATCTTGCAATGGTGAAATACACATTTTCAAAGTTGTTTTTTTACTAGTTAATTCCGAAAAATATATTCTAAAAAATATCATGTGTATAAGTATATGATGAAAAATATGTTGCAGTTCATTTAAGGGCCGACATCTTACAAGCGATGTCTCTCTATATACACCGGCCAGAGATCAGACCCTTGATCAAGAGTCTTTTTTTTTATACCCCCATCATATCACGATATACCCCCACATAAAAGTGAAACCCGAAAATATCCCTCATTTAAAAAATTCGCTCGGATTTACCTACTAAAAGATGAATCCGATTTTGGTTTTTTCCCAAAATTGGATTTATCTTTTAGTAGGTAAATCCGATTTCCCTTAAAAAAAGAAAATCGGATTTACCCCCACCTAAGGTAAATCTGCTTTTGTTAATTTTAAAAGCGGATTTACCTTAGGTGGGGGTTAAATCCACTTTCTGTATTAAAAATACCTATTTTTTATTTAATTTTTTTAAAAAATGTTATAAAAATACTACTAAAAATCCGTTAAAGAGTCAAAACTAATCTAAAAATTATAAAAACACCACTATAAATCTAATAAAACCAAAATAAGGTTATGCAAATTTTTTCAATTTTTCAGATTTTTTGGAGATTATGAAAAATTAAAAAAATTAATAAAAAATAGTAAACGATGGAATTTGGGATTTTGAGCTCCCCTGTTCTGGAAAAAGTCACTTCTTGAGGTGTCTTGATCCCTGATTTTTTTTTTCGGATTTAATGGTTGTGGTTTCATTACAATCTGAGTAGGTTGCTCGAAAACCGATTTTTTAGATTAAATTATTCACCTGACGTACAACATCGTCACATGTTAACGAACAATACACTAAACAGAACCAAAAGACGACCGATATTCATATCTAGTTTATATTTCTAAAAAAAATTAATTTTAATTTTAATTTTAATTTCAAAATCGGATTTATCCCCACATTAGGTAAATCCGCTTTTGTTAATTTTAAAAGCAGATGTACCCTCACATAAGGTAAATCCGCTTTGTTATTTAAAAGTCGGATTTACCTATTGGGTAGATAAATCCGCTTTGGAAAATAACAAAGTAGATTTACCTAAAAAAGATAAATCTGATTTTCCTAAAAAAAAAAGAAAATCAGATTTACCCCACATTAGGTAAATCCGCTTTTGTTAATTTTAAAAGCGGATGTACCCTCACATAAGGTAAATCCGCTTTGTTATTTAAAAGTCGGATTTACGTATTGGGTAGATAAATCCGCTTTGGAAAATAACAAAGCGGATTTCCCTTGAGTGGGGGTAATCCGAGCGAGTTTTAGTTTGACAGAGGTATTTTTGGTTTATCAATTATGATGGAGGTATATAGTGATATGATGGGGGTAAAAAAAAAATCCCCATGATCAAATACTTAAGAGGCCCAATCCACTTACCGGTTGATATCCATTATTCACGCGTTATCCGATTGATTACGAATTTATATTTTATATCCCGCATTCAAACGAACAAAGAGCGTGAACTTCAAATTTACTTTTAATAATAAATAAAGTCTGACAATATTTACAAAAATATACTCCTATAATAATAAGCATAAAGTAATAAATTTTCCTTTTTTTGACAACTAAATAAATTTTCTTTTTACTAACCTCTTTATCTTGAAAAAAAGAATACATTAGAAAAATATAAAAATCCAAACCAAGGTGTAGTTGATCGGTTATGGCTCATCCTCCCTTAACCAAGTGTCGAGCAATTCTCGCATTGGGTATGAAGCAGGTTTAAATCCCTCGGCCAGCATTCCATCCTTTGAGGCGCCTCCAATCCAACGAGACGATTAGTCACTAGGTTCGGCGGTGGATACTCCGGTTAATAAAAAAAATATAAAAATCCAACCACTCCCACCCAATATATTTTTCCCCACCTTCCCCTTTTCTTCTTTCTCTTCTCTGTCACTGTATTATTTTTCCCTCATTCCAAACGCACAGAGAGAGAAAGAGAGTAGCGGGAAGCTCAAACTATCTTCAACAACGTCGATGCGCGAATTGAAAGCTTCTTCTTCTTTCTCTTTCTGAATCATTCAATCAAGGTTCTTCTTCTTCTTCTTCACTTGTATTGTTTCTCAGAAGCGGAATATTGTTCATTCCTTCAAATCGAAACTGAACCGTTACCGTTTGAAGCAAAAACCTCACTCTCTATTCTCTAAAGCGTTTTCTGAAATGCATCGGAACACGCAACCGATCGAAAACTCGCCGGCGGTTTGATGGAATCGGTTCCGTTTGTGTTTCAGTGCTCGCCATTCCATGGAGTTCATTGTTCAGTGTAGTTCATGCATGTTTTCCAGATTTCGTTTTAAGCCTTGGTTCGTTGTCGTCGTTTTTGAGGTAAACGCTGCTACTTTAAGAGTTTTTGTTTTTTATCATTTATTTTATATTTTGTTTATTTCATTTAGTTCAACGCTGTTCTTGTGTTTTTAGGGCTTAGGTTTTTCTGAATAAATCAATGCTTAGGTTCTATTTTGTAGCTGAAGATTGTAAAATGAAAGTTGGAAGAGCATCAGTATTTGAACATTCTATTTTTGAATATTTGAACATTCTATTTTTGGATGTGCAATCTAATTTTGTTTTTGCGTGTAATGACATTTTTTTCTAACCTGTTTTGTTGTTGAATTTTGCTAAAAGGAGCAAAGTAATAATGATAATGAATATGGATTTCATTTCTTCTTATTGAGTTTGGTTGAGGCGTTGAGCTTCTAGGTTTCCAACTATCTCTTTAGCTAGTGTCCTTGGTGTTTATGATCCATTAATTAAGCAAAATTTGAGAAGTTTTGATTCTTAGTGTATGTTTGATATATAGCGTATAGCATATGAGTATAGACTGTATGGTTGCTCAAGTTGGACATCTGTTGTTAAATTATGCTTCAGGTTTTATTGATATTGGCATGGTTGGAAGTCAATGATGCAAATCCCCAAGAACTCCAATTTCAATGGGAAGGCTTGGAAGAAAGGGTTGAGAACATTGCTTCACACTCTTGCATACATGACCAGATACTTGAGCAGAGAAAGCGACCTGGTCACAAGGTGTATTCAGTTACCCCTCAAGTTTATGAGCCTGGTCAATCTAAACCGCTTCAGCATAAAGGTAGGGCATTACTTGGTGTATCAGCATCATCAGAGCACCAAAAAGATGATAAGCAACCTATTCGGATATATCTAAATTATGATGCTGTTGGCCACTCTCCTGACAGGGATTGTCAAAAAGTTGGTGACATAGTTAAGGTGAATATTATGAATGGAAAAAGAATTAAGAGTTTATATACTCTACAGCTATCATTGTTATTCTCTTTCACATGTACGTACTACTGTTGATCGTTAATTTTATATGAACAGCTTGGGGAGCCAACCATTACTTCTCTTCCTGGTTTGCCTTCTTGTAATCCTCTTGCTAGTCCTCCAATCTTCGGTGATTGTTGGTATAACTGCACTTCTGAAGATATCTCAGGAGAGGATAAAAAACACCGCCTTCGTAAGGTGAATTTTTTTATCCCTCTAATTTTGATTAGTTTCATTAGGCCAATATTTTAAAAAGGACTAGTTTGGTGCTATGAAGATTTAGCTTTGTGTGGGCTCTATTGGAAATGTTGGACCCAGTATGTGGGACTATTGTAGGTAGCTTACCGAACATTTGCAAGAGACTGGTTCCACGACTAAAACCTGTAATTTTGAGTCACATGGCAACAATTCCAACCATTGCACCAAGGCTCCACTTCATTTGGCTAATAATTTTATGTAATGCTGCATCATTTTTACCAGTTTTTTATTTCCTTTTGAGCTTGGTATTTACTACTATAATAGTAGTTACAGTATTTCTGTTTGCCTAAAATTGCATAGAGATATTTACTGGTGGTAGAAACTTAATGCAGGCATTAGGTCAGACAGCTGACTGGTTTAGGAGAGCATTAGCTGTAGAGCCCGTCAAGGGGAACTTGCGATTGAGTGGATATTCTGCTTGTGGACAAGATGGAGGCGTGCAACTTCCCCCTGAATATGTTGAAGGTCTGATTCATTTGTTAGACGCATTTTGTGGAAAATATAGTTCTTATATAAAGTATGGTCAGAGTTGTAACCTTCTTGTTCACCTCTTTCACAGATGGAGTCTCCGATGCCGACTTAGTTCTTTTGGTGACCACAAGACCTACAACTGGGAATACACTTGCTTGGGCAGTGGCATGTGAACGTGATCAATGGGGTCGTGCTATAGCCGGTAGGTTATCCTTTAAATGTGTTGGTTTAAATGTCTGTCTTTACGTTGCATTTGGGATACTTGCAGTACTGAAAATATTTTGGTTTATTTATTTATATACTTATGTGTGCAGGACATGTTAACGTTGCTCCTCATCATTTGACAGCCGAGGCAGAGACTTTGCTTTCAGCTACTCTTATACACGAGGTTTGTTTGATTTTTGTGTATAATTGAGATTGTATACATGGTCCTAGCGTTCATCATATTTGATCCTTTTCAGGTTATGCATGTTCTTGGTTTTGATCCTCATGCCTTCGCTCATTTTAGAGATGAAAGGAAAAGACGCCGTAGTAAGGTAAAGGCTGCCTTTTGTGTTGTAAGAATCTGTATTTCTTACAATGGAATAGTATATTCTAGTTATGTAAGTCAGAAACTCGTCTTTGCAGGTCACTGAACAAGTTATCGATGAAAAACTTGGGCGAATAGTAACACGTGTGGTGCTTCCACGTGTTATCATGCATTCACGACATCATTATGCGGTATTTCCTTGGGAACACTTTCTATATAATTTCTGTCATGTTTTTTTTTGTTTTTTTTTATTTACTATATCCTTCATCATAAGCTTCAACAAATGATTGATGAGTGATTTGTTGGCAGGCGTTCTCAGGAAATTTTACTGGTTTAGAGCTTGAAGATGGTGGAGGACGTGGCACATCAGGTTTTTAATTTCATTATTTTTTATTTGCTAATGATGTCTTCCTCTCTCTTATGTCCCTTCTGATGGAATTATGTTGCATTGGTAAACTGTATTTGCAATTCCCTTATAAGGCAAAGCTCAATTTTCATTTACAACACTTTATGCATTTTAATTATCAACCCATCATCCTTCCTATCTACCTTTTTCTTTGTAATTGTAGCTGTCAGAGTACTCAGGTTTAATCAATAATTGTAGTAAAACTAGTGAATCCCGATGGTTGCAGTTTCATGTTCGTAGAGTTTGCTTAATTGATATAAGTTTGATTGTTTAAATTTATATATTATATGAAAAATGAAATATTGAAAAAATTGTGTGCTCCTGCTACCCAACTACAAAATGATCAATCTAAGTTTGGTAATCGGCTTATAGGGTCTCATTGGGAAAAAAGGCTTTTGATGAATGAGATTATGACTGGTTCAGTGGATACAAGATCCGTGGTTTCAAAAATGACACTAGCTCTCTTAGAAGATAGCGGATGGTACAAAGCCAATTATAGCATGGCAGACCGTCTTGATTGGGGTCGCAACCAGGGTACTGACTTTGTTACTTCCCCTTGCAATCTCTGGAAGGAAGCCTATCATTGCAACACGACACAGTTTTCAGGTTGTACATATAACAGAGAGGCAGAGGGTTACTGTCCCATTCTAACCTATAGTGGAGACCTTCCTCAGTGGGCTCGGTATTTTCCACAAGCTAATAAAGGTCTCTTCATTTCCCATATTTAAGGCAATGCTAATCCATTTATGACCTGTCGATGCCTTTCATCTATTGATGTTGCTTAGACTAGATTCTTTTGTTGTCTTTATCACACAATTGTTTTTTCTTTTCATTGATGGTTATTTGTAAATCATTCTCAATGCTTTATGATGGCTTGGTTTAATTGAAATCTCACTATTCACTGGTTGTTTCAGGTGGACAATCTTCATTGGCTGATTATTGCACTTATTTTGTTGCATACTCTGATGGATCATGTACAGATACTAATAGTGCACGGCCACCTGATAGAATGCTAGGGGAAGTCCGAGGAAGTAACTCTAGGTCAGTCCGTGACTTCCTTCTTATGATCTATTATGTGTTGCATGTTTTATATAAACCATGAAGGTGTAAAATTGCCAACCGTTGCTCGCTTACTGCAGGTGTATGGACTCAACGTTAGTGCGCACAGGATTTGTACGAGGTTCTAAAACCCAGGGAAATGGTTGTTATCAACACCGATGTATCAACAGTACTTTAGAGGTATAGTAGATTTTATCGTGTCGATAGTAAGTGAAATGTTCCCATTTCCAAAGTGCTGTATGACATTTTATTCTTGCAACTCTAGTGCTTCTTTTTATTTTATTTTTTCAAATCTTTGATATGTAGAATTTTATTACGTTTCCTTTGCGTCTTTCTTTTATTTGTAATCATATTTTAAACGTAAAGTTGACCTTTACATATGCTTGATAAAACTTTTGATCCTCTTTTACTGAAGTCATCTTTTGATAGGCAATGTTCTTTTTCCTGCTGGCATGTAGTTGACATGACACAACACAATACTATATCCTCAAAGAGTGTCCTTTTGAATGACAGTATGATGAGAGTACTAAGAAATTGCATTGAATTTTAGAATGACATCGACCAATTATTGCTATTGAAACTAGGAATTGAAATTGAACTTAAACTTAACTAAGCAGGAAATAAGTTGAGTGTTTGTTTAATTTTCTTTTTGGGAAACTCACTTTTATTTTGAAAATAATTTCTAAAAAAGCATGTATGTTTAAGCTTTTGAAAAAAAATTAGAATCTGTAAAAATCTATATTTCTATTTATTTTGTTAGGACAAAACTTAGGTGCAATTCCATTGGCGTTGTTTTTACAATTGCAACATGACACAGATTGTTTATTCGTATTATCCACTATATTTCATTTTTTTAAAACAGTCAACATGTCGTGTTGAAATTGGGAAACAACACCAACAGCACCAATGGAACTGCATCTAAGTTTTATCCCATTTGAAAAGCTATGTGTAGCCTAAAAAAAGTTGCAATTATAACTATAAAATAAATAATTCTTTTATAATTGTAATAATAAAACAAATGTAACTTCTGTTTACATACCATTGATTTTTTTAAACAACTTCAAAATTACTTTTTTTAAAAGCTTAAATAAATGTGTCCTTAATCAACCCCTCCCCTACATGAGTTAATTGTTTAAGAAATATATGATGCAATCGATGCATTGGTATGTTGTTTAGCCTATGTTTGAATTGTTTTTTAGTTCTTACACTTGTTTTTCCTTTATCATGGAAGTTGCTGAATGAAGCTCCGTGTTACATGCAGGTTGCTGTTGATGGTATCTGGAAAGTGTGTCCTCATGCTGGTGGATTCATTCAGTTTCCTGGATTTAATGGTTAATATTGCTTCGTTTTGTTTGTTTTCACTATAATGTCAGCTTCTCAATAAATTGAAGGCACACTTCTCATTAAGTTTTTCAATAGGTGAATTAATCTGCCCTGCATATCATGAGCTTTGCAACACAGACAGAGTGGCTATGTCTGGGCAATGTCCTAGTGCATGTAATTTCAATGGAGATTGTATTGATGGAAGGTGTCACTGCTTTCTTGGATTTCATGGTCATGATTGCAGTAGACGTGAGTTCTCACTCCCACATTATATTTAAACTTCAGTGTGTTTTTTGCTTCTGTTTTTCAGCAGATTTTAGTTTTTACTTTTCCTTTAATCAATATCTGTTCTCTTAACTTATTCCAGGTTCCTGCCCCAGCAATTGCGCTGGTAACGGCATGTGTCTGTTTAATGGAATATGTGAATGTAAACCTGGCTTTGCTGGCATTGACTGTTCCACTGGTAAAGTTTTATTCTAGACTACGTATATGTATTCCTTTAAAGTCTGTTTCTACGTAATCTAGAATTAGGACACCCCCCCAATGTGCATTCTATTTACTTTCTTTGCACTGGGCAAGGGGATATTAGTTTCTTACTTAAAACTAAAACATACTGTGATAGTAAATAACACCAGTCTTGTACTTGATAACTGAAAACATTGATTCCAAGGTAATATAGGCTGCAATGAGTTATTGGAGTACATGAACATTTGTGCTGTATTGAGGTTCAACCTTTGTTTTGATAGAAAATTAGACTTGTTGGGTGGGGAGAGGATTATTGTCTGTGGAGATCAAATAGGAAGCAAAATATTGATGTGGAAGTCACATCAAAATTCTCTCCCAAAGTGGAGAAAAAACAATGAATATGGGAGACAACTTCACTCTTCTCAATTTTATTCATTTGTTTATCTCTCGTGTTGAATGCGGTGTTCACTTTATTCTCATTTTATCTTGGGTAGACATAAATTTATTTTCTTTCTTATCTTCCATTCCAAGTGGAGAGAAGATTTGACTTTTCTTTTTCTCCATTTATTATCTGTCAAAACAAGATACTCCCTATTAATAAGCAAAAAAGAACCATAATTTGGTGGCCTCAAATATAAGCAAAAGTCATGAAATTCAACTCTATTTAATATCATTGTTCAAAAAATCCCCTTGTTAATTCTTCTGTTTTCCATGATGAGCGCCTAGTCCCTAGACAAAAAATGACATTTTAGTAATTATAAGCTCTGTAGTTAATAGCAAGTAGCGTAGCGTAGCGGCTGACCCCTAAAAGGCTATTGCGGTGTAGCGGGTAGCGCTACGACCGCTACGCCGAAGTCTAGGGAAACAATATACCATACACATATAAAGGCTAAAAAATTAAGACAGAGATGATGCCATGAGAAAAACAAGCTCTGGTTGTTGAAAAAACAGAGATAAAACAGGTTCAGGTCCTAAAAAATACTAAAATAGAGGAAGAAAAACAGAGGAGTAGTTGTGGATGTTGAGATGTGGTGTAAATAGTAGATTTATTTATATGTGTATTCGGCCCAGACCCGTTAGGTTTTCATATAGTATAGTCTATTTAAACTCATTAGTGCTTGTATTCGTTACATAACAACATATACAGTTAATAAGACGGAACTACAGCTACTCTGTAGTCGCAGACGTAGGCAAACATTGGCCGAACTGCGTGACCAATATCGTCTCTCTATTCTTCGTCTCTATTTAACATGGTATCAAAAGCCTATGATCACTGGGCCTGAAAACCTAGCCGTCGCGCCGTCACGCTATTGAACCCTAGCTGTCCCGTTGATTGTTCATCCTCAACGGCCCTAGGTGCTACGAAAGTCATACAGTCCCTTTCATCCGTACGGCGTCACTGTTCATTCCGTACGACGCTACTATTCATTCCGTACGGAAATCACTATTCATCCGTACGGTGCACTGTTTATCCGTACGCAGATCCTGTTTGTCCGTACAGTGTTGCTGTTCGTCCGTACGGTGTACCGTTTATCCGTACGGGGTGGTCCTGCTTGTCCGTGCGGCGTTACTGTTCATTCCGTACCACGCCTTTCTACTGCTCCTCTCTGATTGTGGTTAGCCTTCCTATTATTGTCAAAAATGAGTTCAACTTCAGAAAATGACAAAAACAAATCTGAATCGACAGGTAAGAGTCTCGTGTCTTATGTTTTCTCCGGCAATCCCTCTATAACAACGGAGAAACTCAATGGTGATAATTATTTGAATTGGTCTGCCTCTGTCAAAATGTGGTTTATGGGACAAAGACTTTTAGATCACCTCACCAAGAATTCTACAGAGATTGGTAAGGATTTGCATGAAGATTGGGAACAAGCAGATTGTCAATTGGTCTCTCTTTTGTGGCAATCCATTGAACCCTCGTTGCTGGTCCATTATCGTTCATACACCACTTGTTATGATATTTGGCAGAAGGCTAAGAATGTTTATTCTAATGATATCCAGCGTCTCTATGGTGTTATTCATAATTTAGCCACCCTTCAGATGACAGAAGATAACATCATGACATATGCTAATAAAGCTCAGTCAGCAGCAAATGAGTTCAAGCTCATTGTGACCGACAATGACCCGAAGAAGATGCTTGAAAAATTAGATAATGTGTGTATGATCTATGTTCTTCATGGTCTCCATCAAAAGTATGAATCAGTACGGAGCAACATTCTTTCTGCATCAGACATTCCCTCAACAGAGGATCTTATCAGGCGTCTCATACGTCTTCCTGGATTGGAAGGAACTGGAGGGAATGGATCTCAGACTAACATAGAATCTTCTGCTCTTGTTTCTAATTTTGCAGGTCGTGGGGGACGCGGTCGTGGTCGTGGGGGTGGTCGAGGAGGTCGTGTCGGAGGACGTCCTCAGTGCACTTATTGTAAGAAACTTGGTCATACTGAAGACAAGTGTTATTCCCTTCATGGCTTTCCAGAGAAACCAGTAAATGTGACTCAGGTTAATGATTCTGAACAGAGAAGCACTAAACAAAATGTTCTTTCTGATGAGGAGTATAAGGCATTCCTGCAGTATAAGACTTCCCAGGCTTCATCATCAGCAACAGTTGCTCATTCTGGTAATTCTACAGTCTGTTTCTCTCAATCATCACCTGTTGACTCCTGGATTATGGGCACTGGAGCTTCTGATTGCGTGGCTGGTAATCCATCTCTTTTATCCAACATATCCCAACCTAACACCCCACATTATATTACCGTCGCCGACGGATCAAAAGTTAAAGCTAGTGGCATTGGTAAAGCCACTCCTCTTCCATCCTTACCCCTTGACAATGTTCTACTTGTTCCCAATTGCCCATTTAATTTAATTTCAGTTAGTCGTCTGACTCGAAGCCTAAAATGTTCTGTAACTTTTGATGATGATTATTTTGTTATACAGGACCGGAGTACGAAGCGGACGATTCGTACAGGATATGAGTCACATGGACTTTACTACCTCCAGCCCATCCATCCTTCATCTACAATTGCCTCCACTTCTACTACAGAGCCCCCCAGTCTTCTTCATCGTCGGTTAGGTCATCCAAGTCTCAAGAAGTTCAAAGTTATGGTTCCTCATTTGTCTCATCTGCAGTCATTAGATTGTGAGTCTTGTCAGCTTGGGAAACATGTTCGCTCCTCCTTCCCTAGCAGTACTCAGTCTCAAGCTCGTTCTCCTTTTGATGTTCTTCACTCAGATGTATGGGGACCGAGTCGAGTCACTTCAGTTGTAGGACATAGATATTTTGTCACTTTTATTGATGAATTTTCTAGATGTACGTGGATCTACCTACTTAAGGATAGATCTGAACTTCTTGGTGTTTTTCAAAATTTCTTTAAGGAAATCAAAAATCAATTTGGTTGTTCTATTCGCACTTTACGCAGTGATAATGCGAAAGAATATTTTTCTACATCATTTAATTCTTTTATGGTTGAAAATGGCGTCATACATCAATCATCTTGTCCCCATACCCCACAACAAAATGGGATTGCTGAACGTAAGAACCGTCATATAATTGAAACAGCACGCACCTTACTTATTCATGCTAATGTTCCTTTGAAGTTCTGGGGGGATGCTGTCCTCACTGCAGGGCACTTGATTAATAGAATGCCATCCTCTGCTATTCAGAATAGAGTTCCTCATTCCATATTGTTTCCCGATGAGCCCTTGTTCCGTATCTCTCCTCGAGTCTTCGGATCCACTTGTTTTATTCATGATCTTACTCCGGGACTTGATAAATTGTCTGCTCGTGCAGTTAAGTGTGTCTTCCTTGGCTATTCAAGAGTTCAAAAAGGATATCGATGCTACTGTCCCTCCACACATCGCTTCTACATGTCTGCTGATGTCACCTTCTTTGAGGATGCTCCCTTCTTTGCATCTCCCATTGAGTCTAAGTCTGTCTCTCAAGTATTACCTATTCCTAACATTGTCCCGGTAGTTCCTCTCCCACCCATCATTGACCAGATAGATCACCCCTCTCCTACGGAAATTCCCAGTCCTTCTAGTCCCGCCCCCTTGCAAACTTATCAACGCCGTGCTCGTCTCCTTCCTGTCGACCCACCTCCTACCGAAGATCCTAGTGACTCATCTCCTGCCCCGGTTCCCTCTTCTACTCCGGATCCGCCTCCCGAGTCAGAAGACCCTCCTATTGCAGTGCGTAAAGGTACACGTTCCACCCGTAACCCTCATCCTATTTATAATTTCCTCAGCTATCACCGCTTATCACCTTCGCATTATACATTTGTCTCTGCTATTTCTTCCATCACCATTCCTAAGTCCACGCAGGAAGCTCTTTCTCATTCAGGTTGGAGACAAGCTATGATTGATGAGATGACAGCCTTAGACTCTAACCAGACATGGACTCTTGTGCCGCCTCCTCCTGGTAAATCTATTGTTGGGTGTCGTTGGGTATATACTGTCAAAGTTGGTCCAGACGGGAGTATTGATCGTCTGAAAGCACGCCTCGTTGCCAAAGGCTATACTCAGGTTTTTGGCCTTGATTACAGTGATACTTTCTCACCGGTGGCTAAAATGGCTTCTGTTCGTCTATTCCTTTCTATGGCTGCAATGCGACATTGGCCATTGTATCAACTAGACATCAAGAATGCGTTTCTCCATGGAGATCTAGAAGAAGAAGTTTATCTGGAGCAACCACCTGGTTTTGTTGCTCAGGGGGAGTGTCGTGGGTATGTTTGTCGACTTCACAAAGCCTTGTATGGTCTTAAACAATCCCCTCGAGCATGGTTTGGGAGATTCAGTAGTGTTGTTCAAGAGTATGGCATGATTCGGAGTGAAGCTGACCACTCTGTCTTTTATAAGTTCTCCTCTCACAAATGTATTTATCTGGTTGTCTATGTCGATGATATTGTCATTACAGGTAATGATCATGATGGGATTGCAGGACTTAAACAACATCTAGTCCACCACTTTCAGGTCAAAGATCTTGGAAAGTTACGTTACTTTCTTGGCATTGAGGTAGCTCATTCTAAGGCAGGGATTGCTATTTCCCAGAGAAAGTATGCTTTGGATATTTTAGAAGAAACCAAAATGCTGGATTGCAAGCCAATCGACTCTCCTATGGATCCTAATGTCAAGATCCTACCAGATCAGGGGGAGCCATTTTCAGATCCAGGAAGGTATAGGAGGCTAGTTGGAAAGTTAAATTACTTGACCATGACGAGACCAGATATTTCATATGCTGTTAGTGTGGTGAGTCAATTCCTAAATTCTCCTTGTGACAGTCATTGGGATGCCGTTGTTAGAATCCTGAGGTATATCAAGGGAGCTCCTGGAAAAGGTCTTGTTTACACGGATAGAGGTGATTCAAATATTGTCGCTTACACAAATGCTGATTGGGCTGGTTGCCCTTTTGATAGAAGGTCCACATCTGGGTATTGTGTTCTTATTGGTGGAAATCTAATTTCATGGAAAAGTAAAAAGCAAAATGTTGTTGCCAGATCCAGTGCTGAGGCTGAATATCGGGCTATGGCGCTTACCACTCAGGAGCTCACGTGGCTGAAACATCTTCTCCAAGAGTTGCGTTTTTGTAAAATAGGCACTATGATTCTCATCTGTGATAATCAAGCAGCCCTACATATTGCGTCCAATCCAGTCTTTCATGAGCGAACCAAACACATTGAAGTTGATTGTCACTTTGTTCGTGAGAAGATTGTGTCCGGCGACATTGCTACTTCATTTGTTGGTTCTAATGATCAATTGGCAGACATCTTTACAAAAGCTCTTCGAGGACCAAGGATAACTTACATATGTGACAAGCTGGATGCCTACAATCTATACGCTCCAGCTTGAGGGGGAGTGTTGAGATGTGGTGTAAATAGTAGATTTATTTATACGTGTATTCGGCCCAGGCCCGTTAGGTTTTCATATAGTATAGTCTATTTAAACTCATTAGTGCTTGTATTCTTTACACAACAACATATACAGTTAATAAGACGGAACTACAGCTACTCTGTAGTCGCAGACGTAGGCAATCATTTGCCGAACTGCGTGACCAATATCGTCTCTCTATTCTTCGTCTCTATTTAACAGTGGAAAATAGAAATGATAACCTGTGTTATTGAAGCTGAGAGAGGGACCTGGACGCGTAACAATATGGGGGAGATGAACCTTGAAGACAATAGTGAGAAGAGGGAACGTAGAGAAGACAGAATCTCAGTAAGAAGAGAGAACGTCGCTCTCTGTTTCTATTACTGTGTTTTTTTTCGTATTTGAACAGTGTCTGAAGTGTGAAGGAGAAGAGTAACAGTGATAAGTTAATACAGATTGACCCCACTGTTAAAAAGACAAAAAACCTTTTAAAAAAAGGGTAAACGGTAAAAAGTTGAGGGTATTACCGTCTTTTTGCATTTTAAATAAGGGCAAAATAGAAATTTTAACTGAAAAACCCTATTCTTTTCGTCTTCTCCGCATTCTGACCCGCTACGACCCGCGTTTTGACCCGCGATGAACACCGCTACTCCGCCGCACCTCCCGCAACTCTAAACTGCGCCGCACCAGTGTATGTAGCGTGGCGGCAGACCGGCGCGAGGCAACGCACCACCGCGATTGCGGCCGCTACCGCCGCATTTAACTACAGAGATTATAATTTATAAGTCATTTTTGTATATAAAATCAACACAATTAAACTAACTGAACTAGCTTCTAATCTGTTTTGCATATAAATAAGGCCGGGGGGTACACAATCTACATACTACTCTCTGTTACAGAATATAAGCAAAAACTGGTCAAATGAAGTTGATGTATCTGGTCCAAAATTTGAACAAGATACATCAATTTCTGTTGAGTTTTTACTTATTTTCTGTAACAGAGAGAGTACTTTCTTTTCATTTTCTCTTCACCTTCTTTCCACTTATTTGCTTCCTTCCTATTACTATTAGAATAGTTCACCTCAGTGTTGTGTGATTCATCAAGGTGTATAGTCTATGTACTTTTTCCCCCAAATTTTTGAATTAGGGTTATTTATTTATTAAAAATTGAGTCGGCGGTTAACAATTTTTCTAGTATGGGAAATGCAATTAGTTCTTGTGCTATCATATGATTTATTGGCTTGTCCTGATGTTACATGCAGCTATTTGTGATGAGCAATGCAGCATTCATGGTGGGGTTTGTGACAATGGAGTTTGCGAGTTTCGCTGTTCTGACTATGCAGGATACACTTGCCAGAACAGCTCTATGCTCCTCTCCGCTCTTTCAGTTTGCAGAAATGTGCTGGGAAATGATATTTCCGGGCAGCATTGTGCACCCAGTGAACCTAGCATACTGCAGCAGCTAGAAGAAGCGGTCGTCATGCCCAACTACCACCGATTATTCCCTGTTGGTGGTGCTTGGATATTTTTTAATATATTTGGCAGCACTTACTGTGATGATGCAGCTAAACGGCTTGCTTGCTGGGTAAGTTTTATCTTTTCATGCCGCAGTTATTCTTTAGATTTTTCTTTCACCTTTTATGATGTTATATTAATGCTCGACCTGAAATTTTGCTTCAGTAGTTCAATGTAATTTTTAATTTTTTTTCTTCCTTTCCTATTTATTTAATTCATTATTATGCATTGCATTTACCTTCTATTCTGATAAAACAACAGTATAAGCCAAATTCAGTTAGTTAAGATAATTTATTGGCATGGTTATTCCATTAGCTGTGAGTTAATCTTGGCTTCTCAAGATGCTGATTTGTACCACTGCCTCAGGAATATGGTAGAAAGATAGAACTACAATTCTTATTTTGAATTGTATTGGTAGACCGGCTATCTAGAAATTTTAGCATAGTTGGTTATTTTGCCTATTTGGCTGAAGAGCTTGGTTCTTAATTTTCAGATCTCAATCCAGAAATGTGACAAGGATGGAGACAACAGGCTACGAGTATGTCATTCTGCATGTCAGTCTTATAATCTAGCGTGTGGAGCTTCACTGGACTGCAGTGAGCAAACCCTTTTCAGCAGCAAGGGGGAGGGGGAGGGACAGTGCACTGGTTTTGGTGAGATGAAAATGTCATGGTTTAATCGACTGAGAAGCGGTTTTTCTTTGAGAAATAGTTCCTCCAAAGGAATATTTGTAAGATACAGGCAGCTTTAGATTTAATTCTTTTTTCTCTTTTGGGTAGAGGGGGTTGGATTGTAGTTTTCACAGGGTTATTGTAGGTGAAAAAACTGGTGCCTTAGAACACCTTAGGTTTAGGGATTGCTTACTCATCCAAAATTGTTTAGAAAAAAATGGGTTGAGGAGGTTGCTTATTTGGCTTTCAAAGAGAGCCTTTTGCAGAGAAAATTAGGAGTATTTGGAAGTGGGTGTAAATGAAGGGAAAGAAGAAAAAGGAATGGAAAAAGGAAGTTACATGGCTATCAGAGCTTTGGCCGAAGGCCATCAAAAAGGAAAGGAATTTTTTATGCTGCATTCCTTTAACTATGTATATAGATATTAATGTCTCTTATTTTATTTTAATTTACCCTTTTAATTTGTTGTTATTTATTTCTGTATGGCCTTTTTTCTTCCTGTGCACTGTTTGTATAAAGTTAGTGTACCCAAAATAGAGTCTCAATATTGTTTCGCAGATATTATGTTGAGTAAAAGAATAGATTCTGTGAGGGAAATAGCTTGCATTTGAACTATTTATGAGTTCAAATAGTAAATTGATTGGATAAATGCTATTTAAAAAAAAGTATCTATCATAGCAAAGCATCAAAACAATATTTTGAAAAGACTGTTTACATAGTTATTTATCAACAAAGGATATCTATAGAAAACATATTTCATCATTCCTTGTAGCTATATTTATCTCAATACCTAGAAAGAATATCTTTCTGAATATGCAAACAATTACCCACTTCAAGAAAAAGAAAAAGGATTTCCAGGTTTTCCCTTTTGTTGTTTGGAGTTCACTTCAAATACAGTTCACACACGAGAAAAATGTGATTAACAATATACAAATAGGTGTGGTACATAATATTTTTTTTTAGGCAAAAAGGGGCAACAGCTCCAAAACAAAACTAACAACCCATAGGGAACATAGTCCCCAAACAACCCTCCTTTACGGCATCTACAGCAAAATTAGGAAGGCAATTACTTTCCCCACACCCCCTCCTACTCTTTCACACCCCCTAACTTCTAAAAACCCTAAACTACCCTCAACTTAAAAAAAAAAAAAAAAACACAACACCCTCACACCCCTCACTCCTCTCATTTTCCCTTTCACTCTCCCTCACACCCCTCATTCGAACCCTAACTCTCCTCTCCCCCTCTCACTCAACTTCTCACAACTCACTCAATCTCACCCAATCTCCCACTCAATCTTCTCCACAAACACCCTCAAGACCATCTGGGTTTTGTTCGCGTCCTCTCACTCTCTCTAATCGTTCCATTTTCATTCAGGTAACCCTCTCTCCCTTCTGTCCATTTAAGTTTTTTTTTTCTGTGCATCTGCTGTGTTCGCATGACCTCATGCGAACACGTGAAAACGAAGGTGTTCGAATGAGGTCATGCGAACACCGTTCGAATGAGGCCATGCGAACACCCGTTCGAATGGGGTTGTTCGAACACGTGCGAATGCTTCTGTTCGAACAGGTGCGAATGATGCTGTTCGAACAGGTGTGACAGTATTGTTTCTGTTATTTTGCTGATTATGTTGCTTAATTGGTTTAATGGTTGTTGTTTCAGATATGGTGAGGCATCGTGGCGGTAGTTCGCAACAGCCGAAGCGTAGGCCACCCCCGACGGCTTCCGAACGCAAACGGAGGCAAGATGGAGCTGAGCCTTCCCGGAGGGGTAGGCGTAGGGACGTCCCTCCTCCCCCACCGGAGGTTGATGATATTGTCCGGGATGTTGAGCGTGATGCTCAATTTCCGGCATATGAGCTGGCCGGCCCTTCTGGTCATGCACATGAGGAGGGAGGTGCTCAACATGAGGAGGATGTTGAGCCTCAGGAGCCTGCTGCTGCTCCTAGGGCTACATTCCCATTCCCTGGTGGACCTGTTGATGGTTCTGTCTTGCCCACATACGGGTCTCATATTTTGACTGAGTTCTATGCTAGCCGGGTAAGTTATTGTTATATAATAGCGTGTTGTCAATTTTGTTTCTTATTTTGTTGAACATATTGGCTTATTGTGCCGGTGTCATTTGTCAATGCAGGTTCGGCCGGACATAACTACGATTCCACATGGACCGGTTAACCTTGTGGTCCATGCTAGGATCAGGGAGACTCTTATCCTATCGGGGTTGTTCCCTCTCATAGGACTTGGTTTTCCCCTCACTCACAAGGGGCTGCTGAACGCATTCATAGAGCATTGGCAGCCGGATACATCATCATTCCAACTTCCTGTGGGTGAGATGTCTATCACCCTTGATGATGTATCCCAGCTGCTACACATCCCCATCACGGGCCAGTTCTATGACATGCCTGACTGGACTTCGTGGCAGGGAGAGCAGATGCTGATTGACTATTTGGGGGCCACCCCCCAAGATGCCGCTGAACAGACTTCTGCGCGAGGGTTGTCAGTTGGTCTTGTATGGCTGAGGGATCATGTCTACCACCCAGCCATAGCTGAGCAGAGGTGGCATCATGCTGCTAGGACCTATTTGCTCTATCTTTTGGGCTGCACATTGTTCGCAGACAAGTCAGGAAGCAAGGTTAAGCTTGGCTACCTAGGTATGCTTCTTGATTTGAACAATGTTGGAGACTACTGCTGGGGGGCAATGGCCCTTGCCCATATGTATGATCAGCTGAAGGATGCTTCAAGAAAGAAGACGAAGAAGATGGCTGGTCATATGGCTCTACTACAGGTATAAAACTTACTTTTTTTTTATAAGTTTGCTTTAGGTTTACTTTCAGATTTATAATCAACCAATGATATGTTCATTACAGGGTTGGATTTTTGAGCACTTCCAGAGTGCCAATTTTACATCTTGGGTGGTGCACCCAGAATATGTTGAGAGTATGCCACGGGTGAAGAAATGGCTGTCTAGGGATGGCCCCGGGGCCATCAAGTCACACACCATCAGACTGTGCCTTGACCGGCTACACCATGAGGAGGTCACCTGGGACCCCTACACAGGCCATAGGCAGGAGAGACCCTTTGAGGAGCTGGGCAGGTTCAGAGGGTTCATCCGGAGTGCTGGCTGTATGGTGAGCCATTTGCCGGATAGAGTGGTCAGACAGTTTGGCCAGGTACAGCACATCCCGGAGGAGCCCAGACCTGCAAATCGGGCCGTCTGTACTCTCACGGAGTGTGATGAGAGGTGGACACAGTTCCAGGACCACTTGGTGGCGCGGGGGCCTCCCTGTGTGCCGTACTCCTCAAACACGGTGTCGGGCTACTTTCCATGGTTTTCTAGGGTCTCACATCCCTTTGCCTTCCCTGAAAATTATGTAGAGCTTGTGGATGAGCCGGATGTCAGTGTGGTACGTGTTTTTTATGTTAATTACAGTAATAAGTTTCTTCTACTTATTTAAATCTACTTATTTAAATAATGTTATGTTATTTGTTTGACAGATGCTGCCAGAGCTCCTGGATATGGTGGATGAGATGGATGGGACCATCAATGATAATGTCCCAGAGCCAACCAGGAGCGTCTTTCAGCGCATCAAGAGGTTGCTCAACCCCTTCCGTAGGATTAGGAGGAGGATCGTCAATGTGTATCAGAGGAGGGGGCGCAACACCCAGTAGGGGGGGATATTTGTATAATTTAACTGTTTGGAACTTTTGTATAATTTAACTACTTTTGATATTATTAAGTATTTTTGTGATGTCATCTACTTAATTTGGCGCAAATTTATTGCCTTTTTATTACAAACCATAACCATACATGAAATACGAGCCGTTGATTTCATTTTTAGGCATGGTGAAATACGAGCCGTTGATTTCATTTTTAGGCATGGTGAACCATAACCATACAAATTTATTGCCTTATAATAGGCATGGTGAAATGTCAGCCGTTGATTTCATTTTTAGATCACAAATCTGAGCCGTTTAAATTCTATCCGTTTAGACACATTTTCCAAAGGGATTGACATCCACTCCTTTATCTGACACACATTTGACTGATTGTAAGCCGTTGATCAAAACTGTCGGTGGAATCTGAGACGTCCAATATCTGTCGCTCTGCAACACTGGTTCGAATAGCCTCATGCGAACATGTTCGCATGACCACATTCGAACCTGTTCGCATGACCCCATTCGAACAGGTGAAAAACACCCAAGAGGGTGTGTCCCCATATTTAACACACGCGAATGGCCTCGTGCGAACCTGTTCGAAGGCCCGTGTTCGAACAGGTGAAAATTCATGAAAAAAAAGAGGTTTGGCCTGGCCTTTTGGTCATTTCACACCCTTATGGGGTGTGTTTCGAGTAGGAGGGGGTGTGGGAAAAGCAAACGCCATTAGGAACAGAAAAGAAAATTCTACTACTAGCTTGAGGAGAAAGCCCAAACTTCGCAAAAAACAGAAAAGAAAATTCTACTACAAGCTTGGGGAGAAAGCCCAAACTTCGCAAAAACATGCGCGACATGATTAACCTCCTTACAAATGTGATTAACTAGGACATCCCCAAAGCAACTTCTGAATAGAATCAATAAGATGGAAATTAAGATTTATTTGATGATTTGCAACACTTTCATATATCTACTAACCATGTTTAATATTTTATTAATCACTTAACCAATAAAATTGATGTAGATTTTGGTGTCCAACTTTGGTGTTCTGATACCATTCCTCTAAAAACTTAGCCAGTAGGTATAGGGATGGCAATTGAGCGGGGAAGGATCCTCTGACTTTTTGGCGAGAACTTCCCCCTAACTTTGTGTCTATCTCTCTCTTTTTATACATTCTCTCTCATCTTATTTTCCTTCATTTCCCTCCATTTTTCTTTTCTCTCTCATCAAAAAAAGACTAAAGTTAGGGGGAAGTTCCCGCCAAAAAGTTAGAGGATCCATTTCCCAATTGAGCCCATGTCCATAGGGTACCCACAAAAATTACCCGCAAATGGGCGGGTAGTTACCCTGCACACATGGCGCGGGCTCGGGGATGGACACTACGGTGCCCAGCCCGCTCCGGCCCACACCCGTGTAGGTATTCATGAATAGTATAGAAAGAATAAAAAGTGAAGATTAATTTTAGAATAACTATTTTTAAGAAGAGAAAAATATAAGAGAGTGAGAGAATACAAGAACTAATTTTCAAGAGAATATCATCTGTTAAATTCACGAGAAATACAAAAAAAAAATCATCTGAATCTTGAATCCAATATGAATATGCCACTGCCTCATAACAGGAAAAGAAAAAAAAACAAAACATAACCAACCCTCTAATAATTCAAATATAAATCAATACCCCTAACTAGAAAATAATCAATAATTAAACTGGTCCTGCATATAGTAAATTATATAGTCACATTAATTTGCACGATCTCTTGGACAAAAAGTGATGCGGTAATTGGAGCCAGAACATGTGCAAGTACTTGAAGCATCATCATAAGCATAACTATAAGCAGTAGGACACGCTTTCTTAAAAATCTCCGAATAATTTGTCGCCGAACATGTCGCCGGCGTTGAATGTTCTCCGGTGCAACAATACTCCTCCGTATTAAACGCCAAACACGCACTCTTACACGCCACAACTGCACCACCGTTACCACCATCCTTCAACCGAAGCTCTACCGGACAAGCATCATTCAAATCCGCAACACACCCCGCATATTGACAATCACCGGTTCCTCCGGTAGCCCACACACCCATTCCAACATTGTAACCGTCGACCAAACTCACGTCGTAGAAATCCTTGTTTCCGTTACTGATGCTTCCGATAGTGAATTCCGCCAATGTCACCGGAGGAGTACCTCCTCCAATGCATTTTAGTCCACCAGAGCAATCTCCGGTGACGCATTTACCATTACCGATACTATCAAATTTGCAACCAGTCCGAGCCCAGAAGCGTCCGGACCAGCCTGAAGGTGCGGTCAAGTTAACCATTGCTCCGGGTGTTAGGGAGAAACCGCCGTTTCCGAGAATGGCAGCGCCGTTGCCGGAAAGAGTTCCAGGCCAGATTGTGTAGTTGCATTGGTTTTCTATTGTGAACAACGTAGCAGATGCTAAATTACCTGCAAATATATAAAATTTTAGTTATCAAAAGATAAAAAGAAAATAAAAAAGTTTAAAAAACGAGAGAATTGTTGGTTAATTATTTACCTAGTAATAGGAGGATGAGGATGAAGAAGGAGGTTTTTGATTCTGGGTTTAGAGCCATCTTGCTTTTGAGAAGAATTTTGGAAAGAAGGACGGTTTGGAAGTTTGGGATTAAAGAAAGAGTGGAGTGAATTGTATGGGGTTACAAGGAACTGAATTTATAGTAGTTAGAGAATTGCAAAATCTCTAATATTATGCTATTTTTGTCATGTGGCCTATCTTTATGTGAGAAATTTAAGATTGTGGGTAATCTTTGTGATGCTGAATCTACTCACAATCACAACTCGAGACGAATCTAACTGCTTCATTCCACAATCATGGTTATAAATTCTCTTGAGAAATTCACATGATATTGATGTAGTATACTTTTGATTACTATTTACTATTGCGGAAAACTATACAAATATTAAATACTTTGCATATTTTCAAGATGTTAAAAATATTTAATCTACATTAGTCATTCTTATAGCATTCTATCGCCAAAAAATATTCTTATAGAATAGCATAGGATTCTCTACAAATTGATTCAAATTAAGGTGAGTAACTAATTTAATTTAACTTGTCAAAAAAAAACTAATTTAATTTAGGCTTAAATATGTTTTACGCCCCCACAAATATAGCGTGTTTTGGTTTAAGTCATTACAAATTTTTTTTAGTAAAAAGTTTTTACAAAATACATTGTTTTGATAGTAGCCCTTTTGTTAGAACTCTGCTACAAAAATTGCCTATGTGGCTAAGAGAGTTGTGAGCTATAATTTTGTTTTATTTTATAATTATTTATTTTATGGCCTGATTTGCCATCTATTAAATGAGTCACTCAAATCCCTAAATTTCCAAATCTCCTTCTTCTTCATCTACCAACTCCATAGATGCTTATAGCCAAGCTTATGGTTCTTCATCCATTGTCGGTTCGTATTAACAAAGACTGGAGGGTCCAATTGAGGCATACTTTGCGAGAAGGAAATAGTTATGAAGATTATACGGCAATGATGCGTGCAATGGGTACTGATAAGCTGAATGTTTTCCATGACCCTCCTTCTGGACTTTCTAGTAGAGGTGTCAATTTGGCCCCAAGCCCCAAGCCCAACCCCATTGGCCCCCTAATTTAGCCCCAAATATTTCAGCCCCTTATTAATGGGGCTTTTTTTAGCCCCAACCCACATTGTAAATTTTTTAGTGGGTTGGGGCCAGGGCTTTGTGGGTTGGCCCACAATTTTTTTTATCATTCTTTTCCTACTACTTACACCTCTCTTTCATTCTTTTACCCCATTCCTCTTCTCCATCACTCTCACCACCACCTCATTCTCTCTCTCACCACAACCATCACCACCATCACCATCTCCCACTCACCACCACCACCACCTCCTTTTTCTTCTCACCACCACCTCCTTTATATTTTTAAAACATAAAAAATCTTTTACTAAAAAAATATTTTTATTAGTAAAAAAATACATTTAAACATCATTTTAATATCTTTTTATACTTCAGAATTTTTTATTTATATTTTTAATATCTGTAAATGTATAAATATATATATATATATATATATATATATAGTTATATATAATATAATAGTTATAATATATATATATATATATAAATATAAATATAAATATAAATATATATTTATATTTATATTTAAGTATGGAGGTGGTGCCGGGCGGCTCTCCGGCAGCCCCACGACGGCGTTCCCGCTACTCCACGGCGGCGCTTCGGCGACCCCACGGCGGCGCTCCGACAACGCACACGGCGGCGGACGACGGCGCTCCGCGACCTCACGGCGGCGCTCCGGCAACCCACACGGCGGCGGGAGGCGGCGCTCCTTTTGTTCCTTCCTACCAATAATTAAGGATTGAAGATAAGAAAGCTACACTTCAAGGATATTATAGCAAAATCCAGGAAGCAAGGCATCAATGGACACCAGCTTTAAATGCGGCTTGGTGTTAGTCCATGCTACTTTCCTTACATTTTCTCACTTCTCTTACGCACCGAGCATTCCTTCGCGGAAAGGATAAACCTTGTTTTCTTCTTTTGTTACAAAAAATCTTCATACATCTTATATTTACCCTATATTATATAATATATTATATAATATATTATATATATATATATATATATATATATATATATATATTATTTAGTTTCTGAATTTGAAAAAAACTGAAAAACTGAAATTTATTTTTTTTGTTAAAAAGTATTTTTATAACTATCCAATGGATTTAAAAAATATATTGAATGGTTCACAACCATCCACAAAATTAAACAAAAAATTAAGGGCCTTGGGGCTGGCCCTGGCCCACTGGGGCTTGGGGTCATGTGGGCTTATGAAATGTGGGCTTTTTGGCCCATGGGCCTTTTGGCCCTAGGGCCACGTGGGGCTGGGGCTGGGCTGGTCCATATGGGCCAAATTGACAGCTCTACTTTCTAGTCTGCTCCTGGCAGATCTGTGGGTGGCCTTCTTGAAGACATAGTTTGCTTTTGTTTTATTTTATTTTATTCCTACCGTTTTCTGTTTCTTTTCCTTCATCTACCGAAAAACTGAGTAATCTGACGGTCAATGAAGTTTAATGGGCGACTATTGCGAATGGCGGAATTGTTAACATCCACTATATCATGTCATGAATGGAAGCCATTTCCCTCTGAGGTAATACCCAATTTAGTCTCTGACTTTTCAAAAATATTCAATTTAGTTCCTGACATTTCACAAGTATCAACTTAATCCCCAACATTTACAAACGTGTATCAATTTGGTTCTTCGGTCAACAACTGTTAATAACAGATCTGATGTGGCCGTTAAGTGCCAACGTGGCAAATGTCAGGGACCAAATTGACACTACCAAAAAAAAAATCCATATCAGCATGCCACATCACACAAATGTTGGGGACTAAATTGACACTTTTCTAAAAAAAATAGTTTGTTACTGGGACCAAATTGATACTAAGTTACATAAGTCAGAGACCTAATTGATATTTAGTAAAAAACATCAATGACCAAAGTGCTACTACTTTTTTAAGTCATATATGATAACATTCAACCCTGTTTATGATTCTATTTCTACATTCAACCATGCATATATAACAAAGTGCAATTACATAAATTCGTTACGTGAAACACTTGGTCCAAAAATACTAAACCATAATGTATACTTAACGGTTACATAAACCATAAAGTGCAAAATAATATAACGACTCCACACTATCACAGTTGCCTTGGACGCATCTGGTGAAGTCCTGGTGTTGGAATGAATCGCATCATTGGTATTTGTGGAGTTGGCATCATGGATGATGGTGGTGGTGGTGGAACCGTAAATGGTGGTTGGTTAGGAGGCCTTGCCAGATTAATTGGAGTTGGTCCCCTTATTGGAACTTCCTTCGTCCTCAATGTAGAAGGTACAACAGACCCTCTCATCCCATACCTCCTTCCTCTTCCCTTTCCCTGCACCAAATTTAAAATTTAATCTACATATATTGGTCTAGATAATCCCAAATCTAGAAACATATAACAAGCAGATTTAATTTGCCTAGATAATCTATTTGTTGCCCAGAAACCGTACTATTGTTAACAAACATATAATAACAAGCAGATTTCATTTTATAATTTAATTTTAAAATTGTACCTTTAGGCTTGCTTGCTTGGGAGGTTGCACACTTTGATTGGCACTTTCAGTCTCCTCCGTCACTCCTTGACTTGATTGTAGCATTGATTGTGTCATTTGAGTTTCAGCTTGTGTTTCTTGGATTTCTTCAGCTTGTGTTTCTTGGTTAGTACAGTTGATTCCAGTTGATTGTTTATGCTTAGGTCCTCTATCTACCCCTTGGTTAGTACACCCCCAGCTATTGTGACCCTCTAATCCACATCTTTGACAAGTCCAAATAAAAAGTCTCCTCTTCAACTTAGATCCGCAAATAAGAAGTTCTTCATTGCCATTCTTCCTCCTTTGTTTTTTTGGTCTTCCTGCCTTCCTTGTGATCTTAGGTGGGAGAGGCCTTTCATACTCAGTGGGTGTCCAGTAGTGATCTGATTGTGTAGGCTGCACAAAGAAGTCATAAGTTGCCTTATACGCACCTATGGTTAACCAAGCATGACAGTAGTCTTCTGGCTTAAGACCTTTGTGTGCCATTGCAGCACAAGCATGCATACAAGGCATCCCTACAAAATGACAAGATATTTAGTATCAAGTATTCATAAGTTTAAAAAATTATATAAAAGCAATTACCTGTTATTTGCCAGAACCTGCATGTGCAAGTATGTGCACTCAAATCAACATCCACCTTAACCCCCTGATTTCCAACTATGATCACTATCACTTGAATCATCACCGGGTACCTCTTGGCTACTTAGAATCAACAAAATAGGTTCATCCTCGGTAATGAGTGAACTCATTCTGAAAATAAAACCAGAAGAGAAACTAGGACAGGTTCAGAACAGAAACAAAACAACCACCTACATACAGCTTCAACAATCAAACGCAGAAACAAAAACCACCTACATACAGAAAAAACACAAACAATAAAACCACCTACATGCACACAAAACAAAAAACACCTACACACAGCTTAAACACAGAAACAAAAAAAAACACCTACATACAGCTTCAACAACTTCAAACCAGAAACAAAAATGGGACAAGGGAAAGCAAGAATGAAACAAAAACCGTATTACTAAAAAAAGCCCTAAAATCAGTTTTTCTAACAAACTAAACTCAAGTATTGAAACAAAATAAACCCTAAAATCACAATGTTTGGCTTAATGGAAGCAGGGATCGATTAATAGAAGATGAAAAACGCAGCAAAAAACAAGATTTTTCTTTAGAGAAAAAGCGCTAACCTTTACGCGATGAAAGACGACGACAAACGACAACGTACGACGGCGGGAACAGATGTGTCACGGCGGAAACAAAACGGAACCAGAAGCGAGAGAGAGGTGATGAAGATGGTGAACAGAATGGAACCAGAAGCGAGAGAGAGTGACTAGCGAGAGAGAGTGACTGGAAAAATGGAATGGGAATAATGAGAAAAGGGAAACTGATCTCCACCGTCCATTTTATTTAAATTAGGATCTGACATGGTTTTTTTTATTTTTTTGGTAGTGTCAATTTGGTCCCTTGACATTTGCCACGTTGGCACTTAACGGCCACATCAGATCCGTTATTAACAGTTGTTGTCCGAAGGACCAAATTGACACACGTTTGTAAATGTTGGGGATTAAGTTGATACTTGTGAAAAGTCAGGGACTAAATTGAATATTTTTGAAAAGTCAGGGACTAAATTGGGTATTACCTCATTTGCCTCTCCTATAAATTGGGGACTTGTGAAGGGTTGAATTATCCAATTCCAAGAGAAGAGAGTAATAGCCAAAAAACAAACTATGACTTCAAGCTTTCTGGTTCTACGAACTCCACCTATTAAATGATACACTGTTTTGAGCATCCATGGAGTTGGTAGATGAAGAAGAAGGAGATTTGGGAATTTAGGGATTTGAGTGACTCATTTAATAGGTGGCAACCCAGATCATAAAATAAAATTACAACTCACAACTCTGTTAGCCACATAGACAATTTTTGTAATAGAGCTCTAACATGGCTAATATCAAAACAGTGTATTTTGCAAGGACTTTTTACTAAAAAAAAATTGCAGGGGCTTAAACCAAATCAAGCTATATTTGCAGGGGCTTAAAATATATTTAAGCCTTTAATTTAACCATCAAATGTAATGGGTGCTAACAGTGGCGAATCTAGGACCCTGGTCCAAGGTGGTCAAACGATTTAATTTAACAATTAATATATATCGTCGTGTAGAAATTTTTTTACAACGTCAGTCAATCACGAAACAACACATCATAAAAAATGTTTGACTTTATCTCACCTACCTTAACAAGTTTTTACAGCAATTATATAGACCAAATAAACATATTCTGCTCTTCTAATTTGGTAATTTTGGTTCTTGTGATTTTTTCATTGCACTTTTGGTTGCTAAAAATCATGGATTGTGCAATTTTATTTCCTTATTTTTCTAAAATTCAAAATTTTTGAGGACCAAAAGTGCATGGAAAAAAATTGCGAAATTAAGAAAAATGGGGACAAAATTGTCAAAGTAAAATAAAAATACTAAAATCGCCAAGTTAACAAAAATCACCATACTTGTTTGTGATAATAATAGACTTTTTTTGATCAAATGTGACTAATTAAACTAATGAACTTGTTATTGTTTTTTATCTCCTTAGACAAATAAAGTTAGTTGGAGTAGCTAAATAACATATTATTGGGGTAGCTAAATTTAAAATATGCCTAATTATATGGATGGCCAAAACTACACCACAGATACACAACCAATCGCTCCTGGAGCTGCAATAGGAAATAGTAGCTAGGAATAGAAAGAGAAAAATAGTTGTAGGATATGCAAAAAATAAAAGTAGGAGTGACAAAATATATTTTTCATATAGGTATTAGGGCAAATTTTTAAATTTAAGGGTGTGCAACTGCACACCCTGACCTATATATAGATCCGCCCATGCTTGCTAAATGTTGGCCTCTCAGCCCCATTATAAGAAGATTTTATTGTGAATAAAACTAATGACGCCTTCAATTCCAATAGTCTTTTTATTTTTGAATTTGGTTTTTAAATTAATGCTCGTAAGAACTTGTTTACTTTTTTTAACTACAATTCTCAAGGATGAATGCTAACAAGGTTGCTCACACAATAACTAGGGTGACCTTATTGTCAGCTAGTCCTCCTGAGTACTCTATTATCCCTTCATGTATTTCCAATTTGATCATCAATAAAATGCACTAAGTGCTTATTGTAAAAAAAAACTTTATTAGCCGATGATTTTCTTTGTTTGTTTGTTTCTCTCTTTGTATTGATTTTGTAACAAAAAAATATAATACTCCTATTCGGCTATTCCTCTTCTTCACAATTGATTGAATACGGTTAAACTTTGAATAGCATGAAATACATTGAATGTAATGATGAATCAATGAATACCATGAGTGCATACATTGAATGTAATCAATGAATACCATGACATAAGTGCACGGTCATAACTAATTTCTTGAAATAATACCAATTTTTCTTTTTTGAGAAATTCGTTTAATAAAAGTAAATTTTAGGTGTCCCCTAATATGGACCATATTTTAGGGGTCCAACTGTGAACCTCATTATTTTGTAATAATTTTATATAATCATAACTTATTCAATTTATAGGGACGGGTATTTTTGAAACATTTTTTGTTTACTGCTAGTATTTGCTCTTGAAAGAAAAGAGTGTAGAAGTTTATACAGTAACTTGTAATCTCTATATTTACGAAATTAATTTAATTTATATAAGCAGACAGTCTAAAAATCATAATATTAAACTCTCACAAAACTACCTGCAAAACATTGCAATCCCTCCTTATTAGAGGCTTAAAGTCGTTACAAAAATAAGATGTCTGTTTGTAAGTCTCTGCTAGTTATTTTTAAGATACAGAATTACATAATGCTTAAAAAAATAATTAAAAGATTTCATAATAATGTATTATTTAAAACACAGGAGAAGACCAAAATTATAATACAGTAATCCATATTTGTTTCTGAGAATTTGTTAAATTACTGATATGTAATGAACGAAAATCACATCAAAGCTCCTGCTTCCTAACTTTTCTCTTGGTTTGCTGACAAAGTTACAAATATCACCCGTAAATTCACACACGCAAAGTGGAGATCCTAAGTAGCCATGGAAAATGTTCAGCCTAACAATGTCGACTTTACAAATTGTGCTAGGCCTTAGGGATCCCGCTTCTTAATTTCAATTGTAAGTGTCATTCACAGAAAGTAAACTAATATACAAATTGTGGAATTTAAAGCTGTAATCCTATACATGCAGCAGAAGGTTGATCGATCATTTCTCTCTAACGCAGTTAAAAAATACAGAAAGCTCATGCCAAAGGTCCATTTGTTACGTCACCAGTCATTGATAAAAAAATGATGGCTTTGGAAAATAATTATATCAAATCAAATATCTTTTGTCAAACAAAATAACAGTAGTAAAATTGTACCTTTGATTCTACAACTAATGAAAAGAATCAAATTGAACAAATAATGTACACTTCAATATCAAATTCAAGACCAAAAAATGTACATTAAAATTTAAAATCGAGGACACTATCTATTCCCTGTTCTGTTTCTTGCTGTTATAGAATGCACGGACATAATGTGTTAAAGGCATCATTTGAAATTGAGAGCGCGTTGCAATAGCAAGATATGCACAAGATAGACCTACATACAACTTGAACCAAATGAGAGAAAAAAAGGTAAAATAAGTAAACATGGCAGTAAAAGAAACTACCAAGGTAAAAGTGAGTAGGCACTTGAATGTAGAGATTTCATCTTCATTCACTTGGTTAGGGAAATGGCCCTGAACATTGAAATCAGAAAGCAATTGATCTTTGATCTGGAATGCATCTATTAGCCAGGATGCAGCTTTAGCTTCGGAAACCGGAATCTCCTCTACAGGAACACGCCGAACATGCAAGTGTACTTCAGAAGGACCAACACCAAAAACATTGTCAAGAAAGGAAGGACACTGATTCTTGTATGCAATTGTCACGTCATATACTGTATTTATTCCAGAGACAAAGTTCAATAGACTTTATAAGTAGAACATATTTTAAAAAGCAAGGAAATAAGATGATAGTTGGAATATTGTGTAATTCTACGAAGCACCGACACAGACACGGACACCGGATACAGACACCCAGACACCGGTTTTTTTTTTTTTTTTTTTTGAAAAATACAAAATGAAGTGTCGGACACCCAGACACGGCATTCAGAAGAGGTGTCCGTGCTTCAGAGGTGTATTTGCCATGTCAAAAGATTCTGTGAGCTAGCATTCTATTTCCCTTGGGAGAGGTTTGGAACTTAAGCACAATGAATACCCAAAGAGATGCATGCACATAGCAGAAAGAACTGTAAGGGAAAAAGGCACAGCAAGGGAAAAGTGCTAAGTAGCAAGTACTAAACATAATTTTCTAAAGCCCCAATCAGTTATATTTTTGGCAACACAGATTACATAATTTTTATATAGTCACAGTGGAGACATTACGAAATGACTGAGTATCGCGGAGAAAAAATGGACGAGGAATTATGAAAGAAACCTGCATCCAATGAGCTCCGTAGTGCTTCCAAGCAAGCGTGAAACCCCTTTGTTTTTGGAATTAAGACATTATTCAGCACAGGGAGCCCAAATTCAGCAGCAAACTTTTGACTATCCTTACACTTCTGGTCACTACATAAAAAGCAAATGATATGTCAAATGTGCGCTTGATTGCCTATTTACATGGCATAACATGATGCCCATTTTTAGCATGCTATTTTAAAGACAGCTTTCAAATAAAATGATTTGTGGAACTAAAATGAGTTAATATTATTGTCAATGGTGATAAGCAAACACACTTTGAAATGAAAAAATGAGTTCCAAGGTGAGAGGGATATCAAGTAGTACGTGTAATCAGTTCCTTCAGGAAAAATAGATAGCCATAAAGGATCTTGAGGATCCTGAAATGTTGAAAGATTTTGGTGCAATATTTGCTCATCTATCTCCCACTTCCTCTCCACTGCAATGAATTCCAGAATGTGGAATCCCCAACCAAAGATAGGTAGTTTCATCAAGCTTCTCTTAAGGATGTATTTAATGCATCCTAGTCTTCCCTTTCGAAGAGCAAGATCCCACAAGTACATCCAATCAACCTCAGTTCTGTGATTGGCAATCAGTAAAACACGCTCTTTCATTGGAATACTATCCCCAGAAAAGACAACTTTAGTTTTGTTTATCTTTTCAAATAGACATGGCCACATAGCTAACCAAATTCCAAAGACGAATGACACTGCCTTCCTACTAAAACGAATGCTGATAAGTCGCAATCCTACAGCTGCCAGTGGCGCAAGATATACTAAACAAATAAAGGCTGTAGACACAAACACCACTAAACATATCAGACCCCTTAAAAACCTAAATGGGGTCAAAGGGCGGTCCTTTAATGTACTATCAGATTTGAGAGGCTTGCAAACTTCCATCTTCTTCAAGGAATTGTTGAAAAACCTCCCTTCTGCAATAAGGTACTTCAATGTTATTTGTCAATTCCCAAAGTTCTGGACAAGTATATTTATAATAACATAAATTCACATGTATTTACAAAACATGGTTGCGACAGGTTCCTCCCAGTCCAGAAAACAGAAGTATAAGAAGAGTCACCTAGTTGTAAATGCATTTATATATAAGTTGAGCAATATACAGACTGAAACAGTTGAGAAAAAGAGTTCTGAAGAGTTTTGATGTTTTTGCGCCGAGGTTCAGAGATATGAAGTCGGTTCCAACTTCATATAATAAATGCCCTTTTGAGTTCTCAAAACGTACTCTTTCGGTATTAGACATTAGTTTCTCAAAGATTTGTAGCATAATAGAGTTACACAATAGAGGAATAGATTTAATGTTTTGAAGAACTTCAAATTCACCATAAAGGTAATCTACTTATGGGTTGAAAGAGATGTTTTTCCAGAGATTTAAGTTCAGTATTCCTTTCAGCAGAATCAATCTCAAGTAGCAAGATCGATTAAGCACTGATTCCTTTAAACTGCTGATGATCGATTGTTCAGCAGCCTAAATACTTCCAAAAAGTAGTATATCCCAACTTATTACTCTACTACATCTGTACAGAAATTCGAGAGCGGAGTTGACGTATCAAATCACTAATTATCAACACCTAATTAAAATTTCCAATTAAACAAAAAAACCGTTATTGATTAAATGGCATGGCCACTTCAGAAAGAAAAGCATATTTCTGCCTTTCAAATTAAAAAATGCAGTACCTTGTTATGAACATCATAAGAAGAAAAGGGAAAAAATACAGAACTGGTGGAGGGAAGACAATACAAGACTGAATTAAAAATTAAAATCACCACCACTAAGACTTTCGAAAATAACAGGGGATTCTCAAAAGTTTCATATTTTCTGCTATCAACCTAAGATGCCTAGTTGTTAGTCATAGTTTCTTACAATTTGCAAACCATCCCACCAAATAAAAGTTTCAAAACAAGTCTTTTCCTCCTGTATTCAATTCCCTTTCTATTCTATTCTATTCTGTAGTTGAAGATTGCTACCTTATTGGCTCATCAATATTATAGTGATTTGCTGTGATATTCCATTTATACAGTGTGAAACATAGTTCTCTGTAACAGAATTATTAAGACAGCTACAATTTCACCTCAATTTCAACCAGGGATCAGATGAGAACTTCGATTCCCATCTTAACATAGCAAAACAGTTCCAATTTCCCCTAATTTCTCTCAAAATTCAATCAGTGAATACGTACGTTTCGAATCTAAAACCTTGTTCATGAAGCTAGGGAAAATAAATATCACTGAATACAAAATTTCCAATCCCCTAATTGAATTCAATTTATGAAACACTAATCACAGTTTAAAAATCTCAAACAAAACACACATTACAGAGTTAAAATTCAATTAGAACGAAACAACGAACGCATGAAAATTAAACCTAAAACCATGAATATGAATAATTGAATATAAATGTGAGTAAGTTGACTTAGTAGAACTCACCTTGCGAGGGAGATTTGTTTTTTTATAGATTTTTTCTGTTTCAATTTTGTTGTGCGGGTTGTTCTAAATAGTGTTGTGGTTGTGATTGGATTGGAGAGTCTTTCTTGGAGGTTAGATAAATCGGAAAAAGCTTTAATCAATGGAACAGGGAATTTTGCGAATCTGAGATTCGGATACCGTAGGGGTAGAAATCAGCAGCAGTGCACCTCACCGATATGTGAAGTGCTATTGGCCAAACAGTGTCTGTGTTTGTGTGTTGGATAAGAGAGAGAATTTTTTTACCCACGGAGTGTCCCAACCCTTTTAATGAAAGACAAATCTCCGCTCATGCTTAGAATCAAATTTCGCATTGACAAGCACCGAGTTTGTCTAATGCGAGAATCGAACCCGGGAGCACCGAGTCAACTCTGTATCCTAGAGTAGATTAAACCACTGGCCAACAGTGCTGGTTAGATAAGAGAGAGAACATGCCAACAAGTTTGGGATTTTGGGCCCACTTGTGGATCCAGACCATCTTGTCCTGGTGTTTATATATATTTATTGTCAGCACTTTATTTATTTCATTTATTTAGTATTTTTCTGTCCAGAGGTTTTGACCTCAATCCGGTGTCTAAGGAAAATGGCTTATGAAAAATTTGGAGTTCTGCGAAAGGTAAGTAATGCTTGCCTTCGAGTTGCTTTATCGTCAATGATTGAACTTGTATATTACCTTAATTCGTTCATTTAGATAAAATGCATTAACCAATCACATTCAGGCTTGAGTCGGTAGCTTTCGTTATTTAGCACTCTCTTTGGACTCATTTATAAGAAAATAAGTATCACATTTTTTTGACTCTAATATAAGCAAATGCCAACTAACTCAATTTTATTTAATGTTATTATTCTACAAATATCTTTACTTAATTTTACTTTTACTACTAATAGTCTTGCACATTCTCATGAAAATAGAGGTATATTAGTAAAATTAGTTTACTTTTTATGAAATCAAAAATATTAAATGAATATAACTACTTTTCTTAATTTATGTGAAGTTAGTTTTTTTTTGCTTATAAATGGGTCTGAAGATTTATAACTCTATTTTTTGAAATGTGTTATTTAGAATTATTCATTTTGAGAAATTTGTACGATACTTTTTTTGACTAAAAATTTGCACAGTATTATTTGTGGTTTTCCACATGTTTTTTCTATTGGGTACTAAATATGGATATCTCACTTAATAGGGATTAAACCTTGGATCACCAATGTTATGAGAGACTAGCCTCCTTTACTAGACCTAATCTCATTGGTAGAAATGTAGATATTTAAAACTGAACAAATAAATAAACTGAGAATATTTCATATATTTTTTTGTCGAAATTAAATTTAGTCATTATTAAAATAAAGAGTATTTGATGGATTATAAAATAAAATGTTCTTTGATTAATTATTATTCTCAAATCCTGTGTTTGGTATACACCAAATTATGACAGGATATGATATATATATATATATATATATATATCATTTTTAAAGGGTAAAATTGTCCTTGTGAATAAATTGCATATTAACTTTTTCTAAAAATTCACTTAAAATATTTATTTGTCAAAAAAGCTAGTAATATTTATAAATTAGTAATAAATACTAATGAAATAATTTTATACAATTTAAAAAAAAATCATTGGCACTATCAAATAAACAATTTCAAATTATAAAAAAGTGTACAAGTAACTAAATAATTCTATTATATATTTTAAATAAGCTAATAAATAATTATATGAAATATATTATATGTTAAAAACAAAACTACTCATGTGACAATTATATTTCATTTGTTGAAAAAATTAATAAATTTTCTATTTTTATATTTTTTTAATAATAAATTTATTTTTCATCACATATTTTAATTTTTTAAATATCAAAAGAATTATAATTTTTTAGATTATATAAAATGAAAAATTACCCTTATCATAAAATTATACATTATTTTTTAAATTAATAATTAATATTTTTAATTTTTAATAAAAAATTATTAATATTTTTGGTTTTATTTTATATTTATTTTTTATCAGATTTCTTTTTTTTTTATATTTTAAAATATATTTTAGAAGAGTAAACAAATAAATCATTTTTTTATCCTATCCTGTTGGTTTCTACTCCAGCTCAAAATCATGATTAAATTTCAACTAGAGTGATAGGATAGGATAAGTCACATGATTAAGTTATCATATCATGACTCAACAAACACTGAATTGGCACAGAATATGATAGACCTGTCATATTCGGTCTCTACCAAACGGGCCTAGTCTTGACAACTCACCCCGTGAAATAAATACTATGAATATGTCCACCAACCGCAATGCCTTTGATTCTGGATCAAGTAACACTTTAACGCATTAAATCATGTAGTACGATGGTGGAATGTTGCTGTTGGCGAATCATTCAAGGAAGCTTCCCCAACACCGTGCAAAGTGCAAACATCGAATAGCATTGGTTCTCTGATTGTAAGTATGATGTTTCCGAATGAGTTTTTTTTACCCCCATCATATCACTATATACCTCTACAGATCTTGTGAAAAGACGATAATATCCTTAAAATTTTTACAAATTACAAAACATTTACCATTTTTCACTTGTATCTGTTTGACTAGAAAGTTTCCTGAGAGAATCAGATTTACCATTCAGAGAGCTATTTCCGATTTGCCATCGGATTTACCATCGGATCTACATACATCCGATCTTCCTCAGAGTCAGCAGAAATAGTAAGTTGGATCTAGCTATATCCGATTTCCCCATCGTATCTACCTATATACGATTTTGCATCGGATATAGCTAGATCCGATTTGTGTTTTATTTTTGTTTAAAAATTTGTTTTTTATCCCAGTGTCCAATAGGTATCGAGGGGAGTCTTCGGTTCAGGCCTCGCCATCTGCTCCCAGTACACCCACCCGCCACAGGATTGCAGGACATGCGTCTACCCGGCGTAGCCGACAACAGCAATATCAGCAGATGGAGGAGGCCCCAGACTATCACTATGAGGAGGGCCAGCAGGGGCACCCTTTTGATGAGCATTCTATGCCTGAGGATCATTCTATGCCTAAGGACTACCAACAGCAGTATTATCAGCAGCAGCAGTATCAGCAGCAGCAGCAGCAGTACTGGGAGGATCAGCCTCAGCAGGGGCATCAAGAACAACATGAGGAGCAGCCTCCTCTATTCACTGGGCTAGCATCTCATGTTTGTACCGTTATACTGAGAGACCCGGTAAGTTTAATTTATTTACGTAGCCTTCTTAGTTTAATTTATTTACATAGCCTTTTTTTTTATATAATACAGACATATGAGCGTAAATTGAAGGTTACCAACCATGGTAACAAGCTGACTCAGAGACTGCTTGGGTTTTCCCAAAACCACCGGTTGTGGGCCTTTATCACAAGTTCCGGATTAGCCCCCTCGTCTCGACCGAACATACAAAGGTGGACCATGAGCTGATGACTGCTTTTCTTGAGAGGTGGCACTCAAAGACATCGCCATTTCACTTACCATTTGGTGAAATGACGATTACTTTGGATGATGTCTCCTGTTTGCTGCATCTACTCATTACGGGAAACTACTACAGAGCTCCACCTACTTCTGTCACCACTGATCAGGTCATCCACCTAGCACATGTTTATCTCGGTGTGACTATGGAGGAGGCGGGGTTGGAGTGTCGAGCTTCATCTGGCCCATATTACCGTTTTGAGTGGCTGCAGGAGATTGTTAGTAGAGGGTCCATAGAGAATGACATGCGTCCTGCTGACACTATCTTCTCTCATCGTGATTTGGCCCCGATGATGTATACCGCAAAGCCTATTGTCATCTGAGCGTTGAGTGAGGCATATATCTATTTTGGATGACTGAAATAAGCAAGTGAGAGTGAAATTTTTGAGTGAAAAGAATGAGGTGGGCAATGGGTATTTATAGAATTCGTCAATGATTATTAACCGTTGATATTGTCAGTGCAATCTACACCGCTGATCAACATTGGCAGTCAAATCCTACCCGTCGAATTTAGTACAAATCAGATTTACCTATCAGAGAGGTAAATCCGATTTGCATTTTAACAAAGCGAACATACCCCGACTGATAGGTATATCCGCTTTGTTAATTGCAAAGTAGATTTACCTATCAGGGAGGTAAATCCGATTTGCATTTTAACAAAGCGGACATACCCCCACTGATAGGTATATCCGCTTTTATATTTTAACAAATCAGATCTACCTCACTAAAGGTAGATCCGATTTCCCCCCACTAATTCTAATCGGATATACATAAATCCGCCTTTTATTTTTGTGAATCGGATCTACCTACCTTATATGTAGATCCGATTTAAGTCAATTTAACCTAGGGTATTTTCGTCTTAAAATTTCTTGTGGGGGTATATACACTACAAGAATTACTTGATTTACTGGCGGTTTCTTTCCGGCGGAATTAATCCGCCTGTACCGTTCCGGCGGATTTTAAGCAGTTAGTGGCGACATTTTTCCCACGAAAGATTTCCGGCGGAAAATGGAGCATTTCCGGCGTAATATTGCGTCGCAAAATTGTTTCAGAAAAACGAAAATTAAAACCGACGGTAATGCACATTACCGGCGGTTTTTTGGAGAGGGGGGAAATTCAAAATTTAAAATTTCCGCCGGAAACATTGATGAAACCGCCGGAAATAATTGACCAAATCAACCGCCGGAACTGTGTCATTACCGGCGGTTTTTGGGAGGAGTGGAAATTCAAATATTTACAATTTCCGCCGGAAACATTGATGAAACCGCCGCAAATTATGGACTAAATAAACCGCCGGAAATGTGCATTTACCGGCGGTTTTGTGGAAAAGAGGGAAATTCGAAATTTGAATTAAACCGCCGGAAATGGCTTATTCCGCCGGTAATGGATATCCGTTGCTGGTTTGTGAATATAGCCGTTGGTAAAATCCGCCGGAAATGGCTTTTACTGGCGGTTTTTGGAAATAGCCGTTGGCCATTCTGATTATATAAATAGACATACGACTTTCACTTCATTTCCAATTCATTCATCTTCCCCACTCCTTCATCTTCCCCATTCCAAATTTCTTCAACTCCATTCACTTATCTTTCATCTTTTCCATTCATTCATCTTCCCCTATTCCGAATTTTTTGTTTTCATTCACTCATCTTCACCTATTCCGAATTTTTCATTTCATTCACTCATCTTTCATTCTCCCCATTCCTTCATCTTACCCATTCCAAATTTCTTAATCCCCATTCACCCATTCTATTTCATACACTTATTAGCTCTCATATTCTATTGTTCCATTCCAAATTTTAGCTCATTTGACGTGTTTGCAAATTTTTCACGGTATGTTTTTAAACAAATGTTAGTTATAAGTTTTATTTTATATTAATATCATATATGTACTTAATTTAACATTACTAACTTTATTTGTTTAGGATTCGGTTGGAGGAGCTTGAAGACATTTTTGTTCGAGGGACTTTGGTTGGACACACACTGAAAATATAATTTGAATCAATCAGAGACTCATCTTCAATTCTGGTTAGTTATTAAGTTGTTTTTATTAGATATTGTAGTGACATGTTAATAATATATATGTTTGGATAGTAAAAAATTACGTTTATTTAGTTAAACATGTTAATAAATAGATATTGTAATGAAATATATGTTTAGATAGTAAAACATGTTAAAAAAAAATTTTATTTAATAAAACATGTTAAAAATAATATTTATTTTTTACATATATATTGTACTAAGATATATATTTATATAGTGAATGATTAAAAAAATTACGTTTACATATATATTGTACTAAGATATATATTTTGTACATATATATGGTGCATTATATATATTATACAAGATAAAAATAAATATCACATTATAAAAAAATATTTTGTATTAGATATAAAAAATATGTTGTTTATGTTTGTTAATTAGAAAGTTATAGGTTTGTTAATTAAAAATTTATAAGTAATTATTTAGTAAAAAAATGTATATGAAATTAAATATGTATTTATTTTTTACATATAGATAGTACATAAATACATATTTAAATTTGTTGGTTATTAATATATGTTTTACATATATATTGTATAGTAGTACATAGATTCCCAAAAAATGGATCGTAGTTGGATGTACGATCGAATGTTTCCTGGAAGAGCTGGTTTAAAGCGACGTTTTGTACTGGGAGTTGAAGAGTTTGTTTTTTTTGCTAAGAGTCGAGAAGAATTTGGGCGACAAGGCGGAATACGATGTCCGTGCTCGAACTGTAGATTTCGTTTTATAAAAAATGAAGAAGAAGTGAAACTTGATTTGTACAATAATGGGTTTAGGCCAAATTATTGGATATGGAGTCGTCACGGCGAAGTAGCACCTGGGGTACCTGCTCCGGCGGTTAATAATGTTCATGCAGTTAATGTTTCAGTTGAAGTACAAGCTCCCACATCGAGTAGCCATCAATCGTCTACGAGATACCAACCATTTGACGTTGTTCAGGGAATGATATCTGATGCTGTCGGAGTAAATTTGGATTTTGAGGAACCGGAATACGATCCTGAAGAAGTCCCAAACGAGGAAGCTCAAAGGTTTTATACCTATTTGAGTGAGACAAATAAACCACTATTTGAGGGATCTCAAGACTCTAAATTATCAATGTGTGTTCGGTTGTTGGGTCTTAAGTCTCAATTTAATGTTGCTGAACTGTGCATGGAATATATGACTAAAATGATGTTGGATGCAACCCCGATTAAAGGACTCTTACCGCAAAGTTATTACGATGCTAGAAGGCTTGTATCGAAACTTGGCTTAAATTCTATAAGAATTGATTGTTGTGTCTCTGGTTGCATGCTTTATTATAACAATGAGTTTGGCATAAATGATGGAGAGTTGTCGGAATGCAAGTTGTGTGGAGAGCCACGCTATCGTGTCAGTAGGGTAGGGACAAGCAGAGGCAGCAAAGTTCCAAGAAAAGCAATGTTTTATTTGCCGATTGTATCAAGGTTGAAAAGGATGTTCACTTCAAAGGAAACTGCAGGTAAAATGACCTGGCACTATGAAAATAGAAGCAATTCTGGTGAATTACGTCACCCATCTGATGGTGAAGCTTGGAAGCATTTTGATCGTGTTCATCCAGATTTTGCGAATGATCCACGCAATGTTCGGCTTGGTTTGTGTTCCGATGGTTTCACACCATATATCCAAGCATCAGCAACACCATATTCTTGTTGGCCAGTTATTGTTACCCCATACAACCTTCCTCCTGAGATGTGTATGTCTAAACCGTACATGTTTTTAGCTGCTATTATTCCAGGTCCAAGTAATCCAACAGCTGGTATTGACATATATTTGCAACCTTTGATTGACGACCTAAAAAGATTGTGGAATGGTGTTTTAACTTATGATGCAGCCCGTAAACAAAACTTCATGATGAGGGCAGCTTTGATGTGGACCATTAATGACTTCCTTGCCTATGGAATGTTGTCTGGATGGGGGACACATGGTAAGATGGCGTGTCCAATTTGCATGGTAGACACAAAATCTTTTACTCTTAAATACGGAGGAAAAGCTTCATGGTTTGACTCGCACCGTAGGTTCTTACCTAAAGATCACCCATTTAGAAAGTCAAAATATGCATTCATAAAAGGGAATGTTGAAACAACTGAACCTCCTCGTAGGTTGACACCAGAAGAAGTTTGGAACAGTGTTAGGGATATCCCTCCTGTGGAAGTCATAGCGGGTGTTGTTTCACGTCCAGATGGTTATGGACAATGGCACAATTGGACGAAGAAAAGTATCTTCTGGGAACTTCCTTATTGGAAAGATAATCTTCTGAGACACAATCTCGATGTCATGCATATAGAAAAGAATTTTTTTGACAACATATTTAACACTGTCATGAACGTGACAGGAAAAACGAAAGACAACGAGAAGGCTAGGAAGGATGTAGATCATTACTGCCGGCGAAAGGATCTGTTGTTGATTGAGCAACCTAACGGTAGGACATTGAAACCTAAAGCCAATTATTCTTTGTCTATCGAACAAGCAAAATCTGTTTATCGGTGGATAAAAGAATTGAAAATGCCTGATGGTTATTCTTCCAATTTAGCAAGATGTGTCGATGTGGATAATGGGAGAATGCATGGGATGAAGAGTCATGATTGTCATGTATTCATGGAGTGCTTACTTCCTATTGCATTTAGTTCATTGCCAAAACATGTTTTGAATCCGCTCATTGAAATAAGTCAATACTTTAAGAATTTTTGTTCCGCAACGCTAAGGGTGGATGATCTTACAAAAATGGAACAAGATATCCCACTTATCTTATGCAAGTTGGAGAGAATATTTCCGCCTGGTTTCTTTGATTCTATGGAGCATCTTCCAGTACATCTGGCATATGAAGCTAAACTTGGTGGACCTGTCCAATACAGATGGATGTATCCGTTTGAAAGGTAAATATTATATATGTTAAGTGGTGTATATATATATATATATATATATATATATATATATATATATATATATATATATATATATATATATATATATATATATGATTAATTAAGACTATCTTCTTTAAATTTAGGTTCATGGGTGATTCGAAGAGATCGGTGAAAAATAAGGCTAGAGTTGAAGGATCGATATGTTCCTCTTACTTACACCGTGAAACAACCCATTTTTGTTCCTATTATTTTAAGAATGAATTTGCTCCTACAAGTAGTCGGAATGAAATGGAACTTGAATATCCAAGACATCAGCTAGCTTTATCCGTCTTTTGTTTGCCTGGTCGTCAATCTGGGAAGGAGTCTATTCACTGGCTAACAGATGAGGAGTTAAACTCAGTCCATGTTCATGTATTGATAAATTGTACTGAAGTCCAACCATTCATTGAGTAAGTATTTTTAAGCCTTGCATTTTTAATTAATACATGTGTAACAAATTCTTATCGATTTTAATTATCAGGGAATTCTTATCATATTTGCAAGTAAGTGAAGAAGACTCTTCTGCTCATATTCATGCGCATTTTCCAAACTGGTTTAAGCAACGTGTTTATCTCCTCCCACCAACTCCTACCAACCAGCACCTGAGGAACTTTTCTGAGGGTCCTCGAAGATGTGTTAAAGAGTGGCACACATACATTGTCAATGGATACAAATTTCACACCAGGGAATGGACCCATGGTAGAGAAACAGTTAATAGTGGAGTTTGCATGAAGGGTGTCACCGGGAGAGGTGAAGACGACTTCTATGGTGTGATTGAACACATATATGAACTTGCTTACCCCCATCTAGACTACAGTCAAAAGGTAGTGGTTTTTTATTGTAATTGGTTTGATCCGTCAGCTCGAGGAACACAATTGAATCCAAAGTCAAATACAGCGGACATTAAAATGAATGGTAGATATCGACTGTATGATCCGTTTGTAATTGCACAAAATGTGAGACAAGTCTATTATGTCCCTTATCCATCAACACGGACGGATAGACGTGGTTGGTGTGTCGCAATTAAAACCAAACCAAGAGGTCGGGTTGAGACAAATGAAGAGACAATGGAAGATGTGCCATATCAGATAGATGAAATGTCGTCCAATGTAAATGAAGTGATCGAAGTTGAACCCATAACTCGGTTATGTGATGAGCCAAACACTGGTGATGAAGTTGATGAAGAAGAAGATGCAGATGAAGATGCAACAGACCTTGTCGGTGTATCAGGAGTTCACTCAGAGTAAGTTGTTTTACTTTTTATAATTTATTTAGCAAGTTTATTTAATTGGTTAATTTATTTTTTATTAACAAGTTATTTATAATTTATTAGGAAAAAATGGCCTGGGAACTCGAGATAGAGAAAGAGGTTGAGAAAATCTTCCATAAAAGAGCTTCTCACCGTCTTTCTGAGTTACTTCGGGGTGCACGGGATCTTGATAAGAAGCCTCCTTTTATTGGAGAATCTGATTGGCACGTGCTGAAAGAGAAATGGAATACTCCAGAATTCAAAAAAATATGTGAAAAAGCAAAGAAGAATCGTGCTTCGGAGAGAGGAAGCTGCATACACACATCTGGTTCTGTCAATGCTGCTCAAACTCATAGACGTTTGGTAAATTTAATTAATTATTATTTTATATTTAGTGTATGCATGTGATAGTCAATTTCATGATCATTATAATTAGTATTATATCATTATATTAATATGCATGTATTTTATTAATAACTATGTAGGAGACAATGCATGGTCGTCCCATTGGGTTGCCTGAGTTGCACCGTCATCTTCATGTCCGAGAGAGTACAGGGGATTTTGTTGATGAATGGTCCAGGAGCGTTCATGTAACTACTCTTACAATTATTCGAGCATATTAATTATATATTGATTTCTTTTTTTGTTATATTAATACTTATTCATTTCTTGATTTTTATTTTTTAGGAAAACTTCGAGGGTGAAATGGCCCAATATCGGGAGAGTCAGCAGAGCAGTGACAGTACTTGTGATCCCATCGAGGAACAGCAACATGCTCTTGATGCTTGGAAGAAATCAGTTGGTCCACAAAGAAGTGGTCGTTTGGCAGGAACTGGTAGTATAGGCCCATCAATTTTTGAAAAAGCAAGAAGTATTATTCCAGGTCGGAGTCAATCATCATCTTCTGGTAGTACTGGCCGTTCTTTTATGCCTACTGCTGCGGACTTACAAAATGTTCAGCAACTGACGCATAAATTAAGTGAAGTGGAGAATATGTTGAGCGAGCAACAACGACTAAGTAATGAGCAGAGAGAGCGTCATGAACGGGAGTTGCAGGAGCATCGACTGATAATGGAACAAATACGCGAGCAGTCTAGGATAAATGAGGACCGCTGGAAGCGTTATTTCGATATGACTCAACCCCCGTTGCATCCACAATACCAGTTGCAGCAACAGGGTTACAGCGGTGCTTTTCAGCAGTATGGTCTCTTCCCGCCTCCCTACCAGCAGCACTCTCAGCAGCTTCCTTTCCAGCAGCAGCAGTCTCAACAGCTTCCTTTCCAGCAGCAACAGTCTCAGCAGCTTCCTTTCCAACAACATCAGTCTCAGCAGCTTCATCCTTTCCAGCAGCAGCAGTCTCATCAGCTTCCTCTCCAGCAGCAGCAGCCACAGCAGCCGCCACAACAGCAACCACAGCAGCAGTCCTCACAGGCTCCTTTTCAGCAGCAGGCAAGGCAGCAGTCCCCGCAGCCTCCTTTCCAACCGCAACCACAGCAGCAATCCCAACAGCAGCCTCTACTAGACACGAATATTGATCTCAATGACAATGAGTTTAATAATTGGTTCACAGACCCGACCAGAGGAGACTACTATGATCATGGCGCACAGTAGATTTAAATTTGTACTTTAATTTGTACTTTGTTGGAATTCTACGATTATCGCTTTAATTTGTACTTTGTCGGATTTGTATAACGCTTTTAATTATCTGAACTATTCTCGTTAGCTAATATAATTATAATTTGTATTATTGTCTTTTATTTAATAATTTAAATATTTAATTTTCAGTGTTTTTAAAAAAAAAAAAATTGATTTTGAAATTTTTTTTTCAGTATTTATTTAATATTATTGTTTAAATATTTATTTAATATTTTTCGGTTTTAAATATTTATTTAATATTATAATTTGTATTGTTTTTAAAAAAAATTCAGAAAATGTTTCCGGCGGATTATCTTATTTACCGGCGTTTTTTAATAAAAAATTAATATTATTTACCGGCGGAATTTATTATTTACCGGCGGTTGTTTTAAAAAACAAATAAAAAATTAATATTATTTCCGGCGGAATTTATTAGTTACCGGCGGTTTTTTTAAAAAACGAATAAAAATATTAATATTGTTTCCGGCGGAATTTATTAGTTACCGGCGGTTTTTTTAAAAAACGAATAAAAATATTAATATTGTTTCCGGCGGAATTTATTGGTTACCGGCGGTTTTGAATAAAATATAATAAATTGTTGAAATCTGTTTCCGGCGGTTTTTGACGTGTTCCGGCGGTTTTTTCCATTGGTAATTTCCGGCGGAATTTCCGCCGGAAAATATTACCTACGGGCGTTTTTCCGGCGTTTTTCCGGCGGATATTTTCCGTCGGTACTATGACATTACCTACGGATTTTGTCCGTTTCCGGCGGAAAATATCCGCCAGTAAATCAAGTAATTCTTGTAGTGATAGTGATATGATGGGGGTACAAAAAAAACCCAAGAACAATTTGTCGACTTTTTTTTGGTTGATACTGTTTGTCCACGTATGATAATAAAATAGTACTCCACTACTTCCTTCATATATTCGATTATTTTCTTTCTAGATGTCTTTGACCGGGTTGTGTGTTTAGGAGAAATGAACTTTGACTAATCTAAAGTGGGGCGAGGAGATAAATCAAATCCTGCTTTAATTGTTCAAATTTTAGAGATCGAACCTGAATGCAAGTCGAGCGCGTCTCTTTTACTGGCGGAACTTGGCATAAATTTTATGAGGGGGTTAACTAAAAAAGTTTATTTACATGCTTGTATCCCAACTTTTTTCAATTGATGAGTTTGGTTATTGTATTTTACTTTTAGCAATTTTACCTTCTAATTTGGTAATTTTGGTTCATGTGATTTTTTCATTACACATTTGGCCGCTAAAAATCATGGATTGTGCAATTTTAGTCCCTCATTTTCTAAAATTCAAGATTTTTTTTAGTACCAAAGTGCAAATAACCCATAATTTTGACGATAAAAATTGTGAAATTAAGAAAAATAGAGACCAATGTGAATATATGCCTTGACAGGAATAATCAGGTTTGATGATTGACAAAAGAAAGTCAAAAAGGACTAGACAGCAAAAAGCGGAAAAATGTAATCAAGATCAAGTCAAGAGTGGTTCTACTGTTGTGTGTGTATTAGGACAATTTGTAAGTGAAAATAAAGCTCTCTAAATATAAAATAAATCACACACTCACAATGTTTTTCATATAAATAATTTTGCATGAAAATATTTTTTAAACAAACCTCATGCATGCAAGATTAAATAGGACAAGCACAAAACATGTGAAAATGGTTTTTAGAAGCATAAATCGATTTTACAAAGCCTATATTTGATTCACATTGCTTCCAAAAATTAGAAGAAATCGATTTCCTCCTCAGTATATTCAAGCAAGAAATCGATTTTAACACATCCTGATTTCAAGCTAATAATCGATTCCTTCTCCTTTTCATTGTACTTCATAATCGATTCCTTTCCTTTTCTTTTGAGGCTCACAATCGATTCTCATGGTTTAACAAAGCAAAGAATCGATTCTTTCATGATTGAACATAGCAAACAATCGATTCATCCAAGTCCCTAAAGAAAGCAACAATCGATTTCCTCATTTCCTTCTTTCAAACAAACAATCGATTTCTCATTGCCATAAATATTTTCAACGTAATATCTTTTCCTAAAGCTTATAAATAGAGGCATCACTCATCACTCTAAAAACACCTCACACTTGCATCTGAAATTCTATTATTCTTCTCATCACTCTCACTATTCTTACACTTGCTAAATATTTTATTTTGAGAGCTTTATATTTCATATAGTTTGAATTGTAAACTTGCGCTTCAATTTGTTTTATCCACACTATTGAGTGTGTTATCAAAATCCTTTGTATTTCTTATTTTTGGGTGTGATCCCAAGGTATTCAAGAGAGGTGATATCTCTTGGTGTTTTCATAGAGAGGTGATATCTCTAGGTTTTGAAGGTCTTTACATAGGGAGGTGATATCCCGGTATTGTAAGATCTTTGGTTGTAAAGGTTTCTAGCTGAACCTGTTTTAAAAGCTAGTGATTGAATAAAATCCCTTGGAGTTTTCCTTGGGGACTGGACGTAGGCACTAGGAGGTGACCGAACCAGGATAAATCTCTGCGTCTCTTCTTCTTTCCCTTCATCTCTTTTTATTTTCCTAGCAAGTTATTTTTATTGCTTTATCACTGTTATTTCAATTCAAGCTTTCTTAAGCGCCTTATTTGAACAAAATCTTTTAAAGACTTTATTTTTAATCGCAATTTTTAATTTCACAATTCACCCCCCCTCTTGTGTTTGAAGTCACTTGGTCAACAACCAAAATTGTCAAAAGTAAAATAGAATGACCAAAATCACCAAGTTAACAAAAATCACCATTTTTGTTTGTGATAATAATAGATTATTAATGGACTTAAACTAATGAACTTCTAGTTGTTCTTTTATCTCCTTAGACAAATAAAGCTAATTGGGGTAACTAAATATAAAATATACCTAATTATTTAAATATATACATATATTATTTTTGGGGTAGCTAAGACTACCCCATAATTAAACTACCAATGGGTGACGGATTCTCCTCAAATGACGGCTAGGGTGACGCCCTTTTTGCTGAACTGTTTGGTGTCTACCATGGACTTGCTTTGATTGTCAACAACTCCATCTGGAATGTGGTGTGTGAAACTGATGCTGGGGAAGTTGTTCAGCTTTTAAGAAGCAGAGACCGACACCACTACCATGCCTATGCGTCGCTCTTGGTGAAGATCACCACATTGATAGATGTTATACCCCATATTGTGTTCCAGCATGTGTTGAGAGAAGGTAATGAAGCTGCCGACGCCTTAGCTAAGCTTGGTCGTCGCTCGTCGTAATTAGGTGTCTCTTATTGGTCAGACCCCCCTATGGTCTTGGAGCCCCTGCTGCGCCAGGAAGCTGTTCCTTAGCTGTTTGGTTTTGCTTTTTTCTTTTGTTTCTTTGTTCTTCACCAAAAAAAAAACTACCAACCGCCGCTGGTCTCTTTAGATGGAGTGCATGCACCAAATCTTGGAGTTATATGGAAACAAATTATTATATTATTATATTTATCTAAATTATAAGAAAATATTTATTAACTTCATTATAATTAATTACTCCCTTTAGACTTAAATATAAGCAAAAGAATGTATTTGGTCCATAGTTGGACCAAATATATAGACTTTTTTTGTTTATATTTAAATCCGGGGTAGTATATATTACTAGTATTATCGAAATAATCTCTTAGTTATTTTAAATCTTATGTTTTAATGTCTCATCTTTGATGCTACATTGGAGCAAATTTGGAGAGCTCACAACGACTGGACTTTTTCACAGAAAAATTGATCATCTCAAACTATTTACTAGAAATCTATTGAGACTATTGTGACTACTCAGGATAAGATTAGTTGGAAGCACTTATTGAGAGAAGCTAATATAGGCTTGTTGATCGGCTAGCAAAGGATAATCTTACTAGTGACATTGTTGTATTTTTGATGATGTTTCTCCCACTCTTAACAATCTTGTGAACACTAATAAGATAGGAGTTTCGGTCCAATTTGGGTAATTGTTGTTTGGGGCTTTAAGCCCTTTTGTTTCAAAAAAAAAATTATTCCCAAAAACAATTGTCAATGTCTCATTACAACAAAGTTGGCAACCGACGGCGGTTATTCTGCGGCGGTTTTGGTTGAACCGCCGCCGGTTATTATTTGGTGGCGGTTTATGTGGCGGTGCAATTAACCGCTTCAATTAGCCAGTAAACCGCGACAGTTTTTAGTGATTTTGCGGCGGTTGATGTTTTTTAGACATTTATGCGCGGTGGTTTTGGCTAATCCTGCGGCGGTTTTATTAATTTAAAAATAATTCCACAAGTTTTGGGCTTATGCTGGCGGTTCTGTCCGATTCTGGAGTGGTTGGATTTTTTTGTTGTTGACCGATTCTCTTAGTTAAAACCTAATTGTGGCTGAAACGTCACTACCCTCCTTTCTCATTCGTTCTCCTAGCGTTGCGCCTCTTTCTCTCTTCAATTCACGAGAGCACCATGGATTCCTCATCCCTCTCAAAATTCTTGAAGAAGCAGCTCTCTTCTCCGAATCTCTCGCCGCTGCCAAGGTTCGTTTATTCCTTTATTTTTTTTAGGGATTTTGATGTTTCATTTGCAACAAAGTAAGATTCTGAGGGAAAAAAAGAGTCGTTTAGAGGCGGTTAAAACCGCCGCAGTTTGCCAATTTTGTTGTAGTGTTTTTTTTTGTATAAATCGGGTATCCTCTGCGCGTAACTGCAGAGACAAATTCTTCGAGCCACGTAGGACCACAATGGGCGGCAAAGCTCTCCCTTAAGAGATTTAACACTGCTAACAATAAGTAATATCAAGGATGGTTTATTTTTTTGACAAAATCAAGGATAGTTTATGAAATGCGGTTTTTTTATATAAGATTAATTAATTTTTTTGACTCAGTTAATTAAATTTATTAATAAGCACGAGTTTATGTATTTTTCTTATGTTTGAATATGGAATGAGTATTACTTTATCTGTCTCATATTAAATGTCCTAATTTGTCGGTCTCAAATTATTTGTCCCTTTAGAATTTTAAGATAGAATCGATTAAGTTTTTCAATAACACCCTTATTTATCCGTATCTCAACTACTTTATTCTCCATCAAATTTTTTTATGGCTTAAATACAGTTTTGGTCCCCCTATTTTAATCAATTCACGATTTTGGTCCCCAAAATTTTAATTTGACGATTTTGGTCCCCCTATTTTCCCAATTTGAAAAATCATAGTCCCCCTCTTAAATAAGTCAAAATTGAAACTCAATTTTGACTTATTGTCCTATGTGGCAGCCTACGTGGCACCCCCCCACCCCCACCCCCCACTGTTCATCTTCCCCTCCCCCCTCCCCCACCGTGACCCCCTCCACCTCCCTCTCTCTCTCTCGCTCTCCGTCTCTCCCCTCCCCCCTCGATTTCCCTCTCTCTCTCGCTCACCGTCTCTCCCCTCCCCCCTCGATTTCCCTCTCTCTCTCGCTCACCGTCGCTCTCTCTCTCCTTCGCATCTCACCCTCGCTTTCCCTCTCTCTCGCTCACCATCGCTCTCTCTCGCTCACCGTCGCTCTCTCTCTGCGTCTCTCTCTCTCTCTCTCTCTCTCTCGCAGATCCGGTGAAGGGGAAGGGGAAAACGCGCCGGCGTTTGAGAGAGGAGGGAGGTAAGAAGGGGGGGTCACGGTGGGGATGGGGGGTTCACGGTGTGGGTGTGGGGTGGGGTGTGGGGTGGGAGGGGCGAAGGGGAACAGTGGAGGGTGGGGGGGTGGGTGGGGGTGGGGTGGGGGTGCGCCTACGTGGCAGTCCACATGGACTGCCACGTAGGACAATAAGTCAAAATTGAATTCAGTTTTGACCAACTTAAGAAGGGGACTATGATTTTTCAAATTGGGAAAATAGGGGGACCAAAATCGTCAAATTAAAACTTTGGGGACCAAAATCGTGAATTGGTTAAAATAGGGGGACCAAAACTGTATTTAAGCCTTTTTTTATTTGTTGATTTTTAATAAGAATTTCGTTCCTTTTTATTTATGATTATGATGGTATAAGGTTACATTTACTTATTTCTCAACTATACTCTTAATCAATTACGGGTGTCATACGGAAAAACTTATAATTTTATCATAAATAATTCTTTTTTGACGTGATAAATAAAAATATTATTAATTTCTCTTGGTTTGTACAAACAACCTTAAAAGACAAGTAAAAAGGAACACGTGTATTACTGACTAGTATTTCCACTTAAATCCAATTATAACAATGGAAATTTATTCAACATAAACTATTTTACCTTAGAAATGAGCATAGTAAATTATTTTCTTAAGACTTGTGCATAACTTTAGAGTATGTTTGAATAGATGATAGGTTGTTTCTACATTACACAACCTTAAAAAGAGGGAGAAAATCAGTACCATTAGATCAAGAAGGTTCACATGATGTTACTATGTTCATTCCCCACATGATCTTTTTCCTTCCACTGCAGCTCTCTCTCTCTCTCTCTCTCTCTCTCTCTCTCTCTCTCTCTCTCTCTCTCTCTCTCTCTCTCTCTCTCTCTCTCTCTCTCTCTCTCTCTCTCTCTCTCTCTCTCTCTCTCTCTCTCTCTCTCTCTCTCTCTCTCTCTCTCTTTCTCCCTCCCTCTCTTATTGTTTCTCTCCTTTTGGCCTTCTCAACCGATCACGTGTCTCTATGTCTCCTCTTTGCAGCTCTCTCTCTCTCTCTCTCTCTCTCTCTCTCTCTCTCGTTGTCCGGGAATTGAAAATATCGAAGGAAAACCAAACCCTAGATCCAGAATCTCACTAAGAACTGGCTTTCAAAGCCTTCCTCATCATTTTCGTGCTCTAGATTTTAGTTAGATTTGGTTTAAGTATTTGATTGCTAACGTTGTTTTGAATGAATTGACACTAGGAGACCGTTGCACTGTATCACTCAATTTGTATGAATAAATGGTTGTCTAGCGATTGATATTAAGAGAGATGTATTTAATAACATCGACAATGAACTCATTATTCGATATTTCAGAACGTGAAATCATGTAGAGGACATGTATGAAGTGTGTAATTTATTTAATTAAATATATTAAATTTTTGTTTTGGTAATATTTTTAACCAAGTGTGATTTTTAAAAAAAACTGCATCCCCTTGGTATAGGGTTCTAGGTCTGCCACACTAAGAGGGGGCACGGGTACACTTTGACTCAACCCAATCCACAAGATATGATTTGGTTCGGTAACAAGGATGAGTTGGTTCGTGATTTTAAAAAAGACTGCACCCGCTTGGTATAGGGTTCTAGGTCTGCCACACTAAGAGGGGGCACGGGTACACTTTGACTCAACCCAACCCAATCCACAAGGTATGAGTTGGTTCGAGTAACAAGGATGTGTTGGTTTTAGAATAGACAAACAATTTTGAAAATTGAAAACCCACCTAACCCAACTAAACCCGTAAAATATGTGATCTTATATATATTAGGTAAAAGTCTAGGATCCCAAGCATGTAGCTCAGTTGGTGAGCTAACCGAAGGAGTGCAAGCAGGAGGTCCAGGGTTCAAACCCTAGAAACTAACATTCTCTCTCCCCAAACTATAAACCACTAACATTTGTCTATAGAAAAAGCCAAAGTCTAGGACTACTATAATATATTTCATTCAATTGTTTATATAGCAGAAAGTTAGGTCGGGTTGGGTTTAGTGGGTTTTCAATTTTCATTTGAGGTCGAGTTGGGTTGGTTCGAGTTTTAATTCTTAGCTTTATTAATTCTCGGCTTGTTCTATTTTAATTCTCAGTTTTTTTTTAATTTGTTATTCAATTATGAATTGCCAATTTCTATATTAGCTCAACAAAATATTTTTCAATATCATTTTTAGACACAATCAATATGTTTACATGACCAATTATCCATGTCATTATCCATGTAATCCATAAATAAGAGTACACTTAACGGAATGACTATTTTAATTTACTATGAAAAGATGAAGGACGTAAACGAACAATTTTAAATATAAAGAACGAAAACGAACATTTTAAAAACGATAAAAAATAAAAAATGTATTTTAGTCTTAAACTAAACTAGTATTCCTACCCGTGCGTTGCACGGGGAATATTCTATACAAATATTTTGAAAAACTACATATATTATATAAATACTACTCCCTCTGTCCCATTTTGTTTGTTGTTTTAGCAAAATCAATTTGTCCTAAATTGCTTGTTGTTTTAGATTTTCAATGAAACTTTTAATTGAGACAACTTTTTAAATCTAATAAATGATTCACATTTTTCTATGTACAGAGATAAATGATTAAATGGTAAATTAGACAACACTTTTTAAAAAAATTAGACTCTTAATTATTTTTCTTAAAGGGTGTGCCAAAACCTTAAACTGCAAACAAAGTGGGACGGAGGGAGTATGTACTTATATATCTATACATATAAAGAATAAACATATATATATATATATATATATATATATATATATATATATATATATATATATATATGAGTGTATTTATATATCTTTAATGTGTGCAATTATTTTAATTTATTTTGGTAGTTATCACTATGCAAGTTGAATCAGGGTTTTGATTTTTATATATTAATTTGATGATTTGATGATATATAGTTTAATTACTATTTGGTTGTTGTGTTTTATTGTATTTTATTTGTCTAATACTATTTCAAATTTGTTGGGCTGGGCAATTATATGCATTTGCTGGATTGACCTAACCCATAACGCACTGTGTAATATTATTTAACAAACGCCTAATATTATTTTAAATTTGCATTTTCAATTTTTATTGTTTATTTTTAATAATTAATATTTAAGTAAATGTTTTTAAATATAATAATAGGCATAATTTATATAGATATATATTGACCAGGGAAAAATGATCATTGAGATGTGAATTCAGTTATACGTGATATGTTTTATGTTACAAAATTTTATAATATTTAAAGAGTTTTTTACACGAAGAATCCGATTAAATTTTTAATTTTACTTTATCATATATGAATTTTTAAATTTCGAATAAGTTTTTATACTAACTAGTTTTATATGGGATAAACTACATATTGAGAACTCATAATAAAATCTCATTTAACGTTATCCCTCCACTGACCATTTACTTTTTTTTTGCTAGGTTTAGGTGTCAACCCCTTTATGTGGAAATAAGTTTATTTGTCATATTTTTGCGATCCATATATGTAGGCCCGTGCTACGCACAGTGTATAGTAAATCAATAAAAAAATTATTAAAATATCTCGCTAATAAGTTAAAAAATATTGTTATTGCATCAATAACATTTTAAACAAATTCTTAATAGATAGGTCGCGTTACTACATCATAACAAAATATAAATAGTAAAATAGTTATATGAATTAATTTTTATTTATATGATAAATAGTTTTTATAATTTTGCATAAAAAAACTTCTATTAAAAAATATGAATGAGATTGAGAACTAAAAAACAAAACTCCATAATATATAGGCCTGTGCTACACTGCACACACAGTGTATAGTAAAAAAAAGTATAAATGTTAAAAATTATATTGATATGAAATTCTATTAAAATATTTTTCCATAATAAGTTAAATAGTATTGTTATTCATGTAAAATTATGTCTGGTGTTAAATACTTGATTTCAGTTATCAAGTGACCCCAACCCAAGAGCACTTGGGTGAGATGTTATGAGTCTCTTCCAACTTAACCAAGGTACTGAGTTCAAATCAAGCCTTGGGAATGCATGACAGTGTTAAATCTCTTGAGGGAGAGCTATGTCGCCCATTGTGGTCCTACCCGACTCGAGGAATTAGTCTCTGCAGTTGCGAGCAGAGGATACCCGGTCTATACCAAAAAAGTTACTAAGTGACCCTTGCTAAATAAAAAGGTGGTGTTAACATCATGATTTCCTTAATGATCATTCGCAAGAGATGATGAAGAAGACTGCACATGAGGGGGATATTCATTTAGGGACATGAGTTGCGTCCACGACCACGGCCTCTGCCGTAACGACCGCAGCCACGACCGTAGGAGTAGCTGTATCTCACATTTGGATTGAAATTTTCATTGTTGTTGTTGTTAGAGCCAGAGGCGCGTGCGATGTTCGCTGAGGCATTGGTGACTATTAACTCTTGTTTGAATTTGTCAAACTGTGCCTCCTGTACCAGAAGTAGCGATTCAAGTTCTGTGACGTTGAATTCCTCTAACTTGCTGTACATCATCATGACGAAGCTGCTATATTCCTCAGGAAGGCCGTCAAGCACAGCGTCGCACAGATCCGAGTCGGAGATTGGAACGCCAATCGCCATCAGAGAATCAGCAAGCGATTGGAGATGAGAGATGTAATCAGAGATTGAACGAGTACCTTTCTTTGTAGTTTTGAGTTCCGACTTGATCTGTCGCGCTTTGGCTTTGAGGTGCGCGTGATAATGGTTGTGAATCTTCTCCCAGATTTGCCAAGAGTGTTCAAAGTTTAGAACCCTTGGAAGAACGGCGTCTGACAGAGTTGTGAGAAGCCAGGTGAATATAGTCTGATCCTGAACGAGCCACTGCTCGTATGCCTCGGAGACCTCGCCGGCGAGGCGCGCCGCGTCCGATTCGTATTGTGGTGGCACGATTGGAGACACAAGGAACCGCTGGAGCTTGTGTGTTTTGACCACGCTCTCGATTTGCTGGTTCCAGATCAGGAAGTTTCTGTCATCAAGTTTGATTGTCAGTTTGGGTGCTTTCTTGAACTTGAAAGCTTCGGGTGCCTGAGATTGAGTTTCAGTGCCACTCACTGGTGCCTGTTCTTCATGATTAGACGCCATGATTCAGACGCTGGAAGGAGAAGTGAAGATCGGATAAGAAGGATTAGGCGGAAGCGAAGAAACAGTTTAGGATCGGTGCTGTGCGAATGATACCATGAAAGTGAGAGCGAGAGAGAAGCAATTTCTGCAAACTGATTTCATTATTGCACATTTCAGTTACACGTGTTTTGCATATTTATATGCTGTTGCAATAGTTAACTATACTGGTTACAATCTAACTAGCTGTGGTTATATATTAACTAAGTCTAGTTACAATAAGTCTAGTTACAATCTAACTAGCTGTATTTCTATTCTATCAGAGAGGGGGCTTTGGGAGGGTTTTTGAGGGGAGGGCTTTGGAGGGCTTGGTCTATATTTTAATATCTATTTGAGATTTTAAAAATTTTAAAGAACAACATGATAGATAATGATAAAACATTGTTAATCACACTTCATTTTTGTTTAGAAACATTTTATAGCTTCCTCAATTTAGAATCGAAAATCAAACCCTCTCCTCCCCTCCCCTCCTAAACCCTCCATCCAAACATACCCTTAATTTAATATATTTTAGTTGTCACTTAAATGTAGTGTGAACATGGTGTTATAAATGTAGAGTTAATGATTATTAATAGATTTCAATCGCACATAAGGGGGAAATTCGGTTAAAAAACATGGTGTTAACGTTTAATTTAATTACGTATTATTTTATACAAATTATTTCATTTTTACTAAAGAAATCTATATTATTATTATTATTATTATTATTATTATTATTATTATTATTATTACCAAAGGTCAAATCCATTAACCAATGGTGGAGATCAAAGACCTAGATCCAATGGTTCGCACTGGTCCCCAAAACCTATAAATAAGCATTCAATGCTAGCATTAAAGGTACACATTTTTCCAATTCTCTTACTTGCAACTGATTCACTTGCTGACTTGAGCGTCAGAGTATCATTGCAGGCACCACCTCACCTCGGATCGGAGCATAACTTGGATTGACCAAGGACACTTCTACCAACTATCTCGGATCGGACCTGGCATCCAAGATCGGATACAAGGCAGGAGATATGGTACAGATCATTAGCGACCACAGTGGGAGGATCTTGTACTCTAGTCCCTCTCCCATCTCCTTGGTCAACGATGGCTCCAGTGTTACGTCAAAGGAACGTCTCAAGTGCAATAGTGAGACCGAATTCGCAGCAGGAAACTCCCGAAGGCGTGGCAGTCACCCTACCCCTAGATCGGCACACGGTCGTAACTCGTCCAGGGCTATTATTCCCAAGAGTTCGGCCCTGAAATCAACTTCCGCCTCCTCCCCAGACTGTCCAAGTATCGGTCGATGCTGTTCAACAGCTCGTCCAGTTGCTAACTAGGCAAGCCGAGGCTGATCAGCAGAGGAGCCAACGCTACACCCAGTTGGAGGCTGAGATTGGCAAGATCCAGGCTCGCAACATCCCAGACCGGTCTTCTCCTCAACGCCACCCTTCTACCAGAAGGACTTCTAGTCGTAGGCTTCACCGATCTCCGACCTGGAGGGCGAGGATCTGGAACTCCTCCAAGCCGGACCCTTGATGATACTTACTATCCTGAAGGTTCCCCTCGCCAAAGCTCATCTTTGGCATTCTTATCTCCGAGGTGATGTTCTATAAGCCGGGAAAGATCCCCGAGGCATGAACGTCGACGACCTCACTCTCGAAGGTCCCCTGTTAGACACCGTAATCAATGATCTCCCGCGCGGGAGAAATCGGCATCCCGGAAAGGACCTTTCACCACTGAGATCTACTACTTTCCAGTGCCTAAACATCTTGAGAAACCCACGGAAGGTTTGAAGATGCATGATGGGACTGGCAATCCTGATCGCCACCTCGATTACTTTGATACGGTGATGCAGTACCGTAACGTCCTAGACGAAATTAAATGTCAGATTTTCCCTCTCACTCTTGAGAAGATGGCTCTAGATTGGTTCAGAGATCTCAAGCCAAACTCAATATCCTCTTGGGACCAACTAGCCAAGTTATTCTCTGCTCATTTCGCCCACTCCAAAATGAAGCCAAAATCTCGGAAGGTCTTGCAGACAATTCGCCAAGGGGAAAATGAGTCACTCCGGGACTATATAGAGAGATTCAATAGGGAGGCCGCTCAGTTCCGAAACCTCGATGACTCTTTCTGACTTTACTTCATGGAGGCCGGACTCCGTGAGGGAAGTCTGTTCCAAATTGATGTTGGAGTTAATCAAACTGAGTCGCTTGCTGAGTTTCTCTAGCGATCTCAGAAATACATCGACCACGAAGAAGGAGTAATTGCAAGGAGGTCGGACGCCGAGCCCGGAGGATCTAAACCTTGGAGTGAGAAGGAGACTCGGAATGATAATAAACCCAGGTCTTGCAACCATCACCAGCATTACTCCGATCTCAACGAGTCCAGAGCTAGAATCTTAGCATAATGCTTGAATGCAGAATTCAAGGAAGTTAAGTTCCCTGATCCACTCCCGCATAGGCCGGGGCAGCGGTATAAGAAGTACTGTCGGTATCATCGAAGTAAAGGACATGACACCAATTGCTGCAATGCTTTGAAAGATGACATTGAGGATCTTATCAAGAAGGGGAAATTGAGCCAGTACGTTACTAATGTTACCAAGTGGCTTCAGTCTCAAGAGGGGGGTGGGGTGAATTGTAATTTCAAAAATTAAGCCCCCTTTAACGACTTGATTGATTTTTGGCGCAGGTTTATGGAACAAATTAACGAGAAACGAAAACTGAAAATAAAGCAGTAAAGAACACAGAGATTTTTATACTGGTTTGGCCACCTCCTAGGGACCTACGTCCAGTCCTCACACCCTTGTGAGGTTTTCCACTAACACAACAAAGCTTACATGTGCTTTGGAAACCTTTACAGACTCAGGCACTCTTCTCCTAGGATACCCCACCTATGAAGGGTCCTCAAATCTACCACAACAGCAACAACAAGAGATACCCCACCCTTGTTACAACCAATAACCCTAGACAGATACCCCACTCCCTAGTACCAACAGCAACCCTAGAGAGATACCCCACTCCCCAGTACTGTGAACAACCCTAGAGAGATACCCCACTCTCTAGTACCAAATACAACGTAAAACAAATACAAATTGAAAAACCAAAATACCTCTTATGAAGGCAGATTACACAACTTGAAGATCCCCAACCCAACTCTAACCCTTGAGAGAAATCAGCTCTGACAGATGAAAAATACTTGAAGAACAGAGGAGTGTGTGCTAGGGTTTTGTTTTGCGTTTCAGTGTAAACGTAAAAATGGGTTGTTTTTTTTTCTTCTGAAAAACACTAAGTCCTATTTATAGACTTAGCTAAAATATGACCGTTGAATGATTTTAGGAATCGATTCATTACTTGAAAAGCCTAGGATGGTAAATCGATTTATGACTTAAAAGTAGGAGTAGTGTGATCGATTGATTGCTTTCAAAGAGTAAGTATGAATCGATTAACAGCTTGAAAATATGACCGTTGAGTGCTTCTAGAAAGAAGAAAATCGGTTTAAGGCTTAGGTGCATGAGGTGATAAATCGATTCTTGACCTGAAATAGTATAGTTGATGAATCGATTCATTGCTTGATTGAAGTAATAAGCAAATTCATTTATGGCTTTGGAAAACAGGAAGGAAATCGATTTTGCTTCTTTAAAACAGGATGGAAATTGATTTTGCTTCTTTAAAAAGGGTTGGAAATCGATTTTGGTCTCAGAGGAAATAATAGGAATCGATTCTTGGCTTTTGAAATAGTTTGGGAATCGATTCTTGGCTTTAGTAAATGAGTCATGAATTGATTTCTATCCTTTGCACAAGGTTGGAAATCGATTCTTGGCTTTAGGAAAGAAGTCATGAATCGATTTCTAACTTTCACAAAATAGTTTTTATGTTACGTGCCTTACCTATGCATGCATGCATTTAGAAAAATGTGAAGGCTATGAGACTGTGAGATGAGTTGAGCTGACTCTCAGAAGCGGCTTACAAAGTATCCTAAGACACGACCCAAACCCTAGAGACTACCCTTACTTCTTGAGTCTTATTTGTGCCTTGGATTTCCGCTTGGTCATTTTCCGCTTTGAACACATCATCAAAACCTAACCTGCTTGTCATTTTGACTTCAAACACATCATCATCAAAACCTAACCTGCAAAAGCAATATAACCACAACTAAGCCACCTCGACAGGAAGGAGAGGTTAAAGAAGAAAAGGATGACCCTAAAAAGAAGGGTAAGGCTCGACAAGAGAAGGAAGCAAGCTCGGAGGACGAGCGTGATTTTCGAAAGTCTAAAGGTCGGCCGATATTGATGGTCATCTCAGGAGGATACCCCGATGAAACATCGGGTAAGACTATGAAGAGAAAGTGGAAGGAGATCATGAGTGCTGCTTCCACCTCAGCGGTAACCTCAGCTCCGGTCCAACCTCCTTTAGCGTTTGGTGATCAAGATTTGCTAGATGGTAGGCCCAACAAGCATGTGCCTCTTTTGATCAGGGCTGTGATGGCCAACCATGAAATAAGAAGAATCCTTGTTGATCAAGGAAGCTCGACAGATATCATCTTTATCGATCTCGTGAGAAAGCTGCAAATTTCTGAAGAAGACTTAAGGGTGTTGAACCAAGGTCAAACACTCTTTGTTTTGTATGATAACAAATTACAATATGTTTAATAATGGTTATAGTTGAACCAAAGCATAGGGAATGAACCAAAGCACGGGATATCTTAAAGTGTAGCAGCTCGGAGGAGAGCTACTCAAGCATTCAAGACTTATGTGTTATTTTTCTTTCCATAGGACGCGTGTAAGATCCAGTCACTTCAGCTCTATGACTTTTGTAGCTGAGAGATGATCTTTTAAAATATTACTGTTTTGTTAAAAGCATGGAAAAATCTTTTATATATTGTAAAGAACAAAATCGATTTTCATCCTATTTCTTTCAAGCAATCAATCGATTCTTCCCTTATCACAATTGTGTTAAAAAGTGCTTCAACGGTCATATTTTCACAATCCATATAAATAGGACTTAGGGTTTTTCACGATGAAGAAGAACAACCAACAAATCCAAAAAAGAAAAGAACTAGAACTCTCACAGTCATATTCATTCTTCACGTTCTTCATCGTTGAATCCAAATCTCTCATCTCTCTCAACTACATCAATGTTATATTGCTTGAGTGATTGGATCCTAGTTTTCATTTGTAATCATCTATACTTGGTTGTTGTGAAATCCTGAGAAGTTTTCTTGGGTAATTCAATCGGGGAAATTGAATTGTAGCGAAATCCTTAGCGGGGAGCTTGGGTTCTCAATTTGGGAAAATTGAGATTGGTGTGGTAGCTATAGGGAAGTTGCTTGCTTATAAGACGTTGAAGAAGTTCTTCTCATATAGTGGTTATTATCAAGTTCGAAGTTTGCAAAGCCGGAGGCCGAGGACGTAGGGCTTTTATCCCGAACCTCGTAAAAATCACGGTGTACTTCTTTCCCTTATCTTTACTTTGCTTTTACTGTATACTTGTTAATTATCATTGCATTTGATATTACTTTGCGTGACCTTCAATATCACTGTAATTGTTTCTACCATTTGCTTAGCTTGCTTAGGTATTGCATATAGTTTAAATCCTCTTTTCCGCATTCGATTTAAACTTGCATCGTTAATGTTATACCCTAATTTTGCCTGGTCTTTTTTTCCTAATCGCTTTAGCCCCGTGTCACAAACCCATAGCATTTCAAGCGCTATTTCGTTTAAAGTCGGACCAAATTATCCAATTCGGCCTATGTCCAACCTTTTTGGGCCTGATCTCGTTAGCTTGTCTATTTGAGCTTACACTTAGTGTTTTGAACCAGTTTTTTTTAATAATTGGGCTTATGTCTAATGTTTGCCTAAATGGACCTATGTGGCTAGATTGGACCTGATCTTAAAAATTTGTTCTAATTGGGCCTTATTTCAGCCATTTGTCTAAATTGGGCCTATGTTTAGTTTTGATTGGGCTTGGCCCAATTTAATTATTCTCTTCCATCTTTGACCAAAAACAATAAATCTGTACAAATAGCAGTTTACAAACATCCCAAAATATAATAAAAATCAGAATTAATAAAAATTAATTTACAATAATCCAAAAATCCAAAAAATTTAAATTAAAAAATACAAAAATAATTCAATCCGAAAATAAAAAAAATACAAAAAATAGAAGAAACGAAAATACATAAAAATAACAGCAGCAACAACAGCTTCCTTGGGCCTGTTCTTGTTGAGCAAGTTTTCTCAACAAGTCCAAATACCTGAAAAAGGAAAGAAATGAGGAAGGATCAGCAAAAACCCTAATTTTTTTTACCTATATAAACAAGCTGAATCCAGAGAGAAAAGGACAACAATTCACACAGACAGAAAATACATAGAATTCAGAACCAAAAGATTAGGGTTTTCACATTGAAACCCTAATCGCAAAACACTAAAAAATCAAAAACGGAAGTAGCAGGAGCAGTCAGAGTAACAGTAGCAGTGATTAACAGCAATCAAACAAGTTCAGAATCTGGAAAAACAGGTTGGTGTCCCTTTTATTCAAAAATAAAATGTAGGTATAGGTGTAGGTGTATTCTGTAATGTGTTAGATGCTCATATGGCCACTGCAAGCATGTTTGTTTTTTTTTCAGTATCCTTAGTCATATATACATATGTATGCATCCTCTGAATAGATTAGGTTAAAAAAGTCTAGGACTCAATTAGGGTTTTAATTCAGTAATAGGAACAGGCTAATGTGTGTTTATTCATTTTAGAGACAAAATTAAAGTTCTGTCAATTCATTTTAGAGAAAAGAAATTAGGCAAAGGTTTCGATTTAGCTTTTGGTCTTTTTTAGAAATCAGAAATCAAAAACAGGTAGAAGTAGAAATCAAAACAGAGAAAACAAAATAAGAAAAGAGAAAATATAAAAGCAGGAGGAACCAAAGCTTACCCCTTTAGCTCCGACCACCGTAGACGGTGGTCGTCCTCCTCCCCAATCACGATGTCACTATCAGCGAGCACCACCGTAAGGCTCGGCGTCGTCCCTCCTGTCACTGTTGGCCGTGAATCACCCAGAGGAACAAAAAACATAGAAACCAGAAGATCAGAATCGGAAGTAGGAGAGGGGTAGAAAAGAAAAAAACGAAATAAAAAAGGGAGGAGTAGAACCGTACCAGTCCGACCACCGTGGTGGTGGCCGTCTCCCAAAAACCGCCTCGCCACCGCCGTGAATCGCCCAGGGACTACCACGCTGTCGTCCTCTCTGCATCTCCTCTCCCATCGTAGCCATCATCTTTGAAATTGGTCCGTTACCATCATCCTCCACACCGGCCAAGCGTTGCCTTCACCGGAGTCTGGTCACCGACGCGACTCCATCTCGCCCCCTCCCTCTTCGCGTTTTCCCCCGTCTCTCTCTCGCTCCGAACTCACTTCTTTCCCTCCTTTCTCGCCATTCTGCAAAGCAGCGCCGTGAGGAAGTGGGGGTGAAGGCTTGGGTTGCGTCGGTGGTGGAGGAAATGGGGAGAAGGGGACTTGGGTTGACGGTGAAGGAAAACAGAGGAGGGGATGGGCTCGTGGAGCCGTGAAGCGAGGCGGAGAGAGAGGAGAAATGAGAGGAATTAGGGTTGAGAGAATTTCGGCCATAGGCAGCGCCGCGAGAGAGGAGAAATGAGAAAATAGGGTTTGAGAGAGTGAGATTTGGGGACGGCGCCGCGAGAGAGAGTGTGAGGATTAGGTTTAGGGTTTTTTCAGAATGCCTTATATAGTGTGGGGATCCAGGGTTGTTTTCGTCTTTTCCTTTTAACTCAATACTATTTACACCTCTCGTTTTCCATTACGCACCTCCCTACACGAGCCCACAAATTCGCAGGCCAGTCTACAAACTGGGCTGCTGCTTTTCACACCCCAGTTTAATGATACAACCATCTGCTCTAACTGCACCCCTGTTTTATTAATGTAGCCCCTTTTCGTTTTTTACTTATTTCTTTTCAAAACAATTTCTTTTACAAAAAACTATAAAAAATAAATAGATAAATATTTCATTTTCAAAAAATATATATAGGGGACTAAGTCGACTGTACAGTCGGGTTAGTCTGCTTTTTAGGTCACTAATGAACCGTTACGGATCAGGGCCTAAAATCCCTATTTAAAACAAACAAATTTCTAAATCAAAATAAACACAAACACGTTTCTTCCCACAAATCAAATTATCAAATTAGGGGACTAAGCCGACTGTACAGACGGGTTAGTCAGCGTTTTAGGATAAATGAGCCGTACGGCTCAGGAATCCTAAAACCCCTATTCCAATAAAATCAAACAAACACACTTCAAACCATTTTCCAAACTCCACAAATTCTATTTTCACAAAGTAGGGGACTAAGCCGACTGTACAGTCAGGTTAGTCATCGTTTTAGGACAAATGAACTGATCACTCAGGAGTCCTAAGATCCCTATATTAAAAAATACCAACCAACCAACAAACATTTTTCTAACCAAGAACTACGTGTGATTTGATTCTCTACCAAGAGATACATAGGAGCAGAGGGCGGCCGACCTCTGTCAATTGCACTAATAAAAAACCTTTTTCAGTCTTCTCCTAAACTATCCCTTTCTTAAATTCAAATAAAATACCAATTTTCTCCTTTCTTTTTAATTCACAATAAAAGGGTAAAAATAAATGTTTTCAAAATTAACTTCCGCCTTTACAACTAATTAGCAGGTAACCTTCCTTAGGAAGGATGTCGTGGGGTGCTAATACCTTCCCCATGCATAATCGACTCCCGAACTCAAATCTGGTCTCAAGGACCCTTATCCATTCCAAAAGGGATTTTCCAATGTTTGCCCTTAAACTAAACTTTGGTGGCGGCTTCATTTTTGAACCTTCGAGGAATCCTCGCACGGATTTTTCGGTCGCTACAGTTAACTTTTCCAAAATAAAAAATATTTCAATTTTAGCATATAACCTTATTTTCACCCCTCTAAGGTTATCATATAGTCCAACAATTGGTATCAGTAGCTAGAAATTGCATATAGAGCTTAACATCTTGCAATTTTTTGATTATGGGTTCATTTATGAAAGAGGGGATGTCCTTCAGTAGGCCACCCCTGTTCGATGGGACTAACTATGACTATTGGAGCAGTCGAAAGAAATGTCATGTGCAGGCTATAGATTTCACTTTATGGAGGATCATTGTTGATGGACCACTCACTCCTATGAGAATCAAGATTACTAAACCTGGGATTGCTGCTGAGTGAAATACTACCAAATCTCAAGCTACTGGTGCAGCTGAGGAAGTACCTATTGAAGATATTTATGCCATTGACTTGAGTGAGCTGAGAAAGCTTGATCTAGAAAAAATATCTCTCAATGCCAAAGCAATGAATATTCTTCACCTATCTCTATGTGAAGAAGAATATGGAAGGGTGAAAGGATGTCAGACAGCCAAGGAAATTTGGGACTGTCTGGAAGCGACACATGTTGGTACGAGTCAAGTGAAGGACACAAAGATTAGAGTTCTCACTTCTGAATATGAAGCCTTCAAGATGAAGGAAGGTGAATCTGTTGCAGCTATGCACCAAAGATTGAACCTGATAGTGAATAACTTGAGAGCACTTGGGAAGAAGTATTCAACGAAGGATTTGAATGGGAAGATTCTTGCATCCTTGACTAGTGAGCTCTTTCCCAAGACTTGTTCTATCACTGAAGCCAAAGATATTGGCACTTTACCTCAAGAAGACTTGATTGGGTCACTTCTTGCATTTGAGGTGGTGTTGGCCGCTAAGAAGACTCAAGAAAAAGAAGCGGTCAAAGAAAGGAAGTCTCTTGCTCTTGCTGCTGCCAAGACTTCTAAGATGGAAAGGAAAGAGGTTGAGTCTGATGAAGAATCCGATGATGAAGACATGGCTATGTTTGCCAAGAAATTCAAAAAATTCATGAGACTCAACAAGCTTGGGAAGAGTGACTATTCAAAGAAATCCGGGTACAACAAAGGAGATAGTTATGAGAGAAGAGATGATCAACAAAAATGTTTTGAATGCAACAAACCGGGTCATCTCAAGTGAATGGTCCAAAGCTAAAATCCAAGTACCCACAGAAGAAAGCCATGGAGGCTACATGGGACAATACTGATACTGATGGTGAAACGGATGAAGAAGAGAAGACTGCCGATGTTATTTGTCTTATGGCAAACGACACCCCTAAGGTAATCCTTGCTAACCATAGTCTTTCTGATTCACTTGAGCATGATGACTTATTTGATGATGTGTATAGTAGTCAAAACTTGAGTGAGGCTTTTGAAGATCTTTATAATGAACATGAAACTCTTTTGGTTAAATCTAAGGATTTGACAAAGAGCAACAAAAGCATGCTCACTCAAATTGAGACTCTTGAGAAGGAGGTAGCTAGGTTGAAGAATGAGCTACATAAAACTAAACCTTTCAACCTTGAGCTTCTTGAACTTAAACAAAATTTTTAAAAAGTCAAAGTTGAAAATGAAAATTTGAAAGAATCCTTAAAAAAGTTTGAGGTTAGTGAAAAGACCTTGACTAAGTTACTTCACTCCCAACATGAATATGTTGATAGGAGAGGTAATGGGTATGAAGGTAATTCCACCACCCCTGATTTGAAAAAGAAAGTGATTTTTGTAGCTGCTACTTCAAGTGAGACACCTGCTGTTTTCTCTTGCACTTATTGTTAGAAAGGGAATCATAGCTCTCATAGACGCCCTATTCGTGGATTGTGTGAGCTTGGTACCCTTATACCTGCTTGTAAGAAACCAAGGTGGAGTGTGAAAACAAACCCCTTGAAGACTAACCCCCAAGGACCCAATAAAATTTGGGTACCTCGTACTAGTTGTTAATGTTCCTTTTGCAGGTTGGTCAGTCTTCCAAGAAGAAAAATGTGTGGATGGTTGACAGTGGGTGCTCGAGGCATATGACTGGTGATGCCTCACTATTCTTGAAGTTGGGCAACAAAGCCAGTGGATCTATGAAGTTTGCCAACAATGAATCTGCTCAAGTAATAGGTAAAGGTTGTCTGGGTAAGGAAAACACAATCAAGATTAAAAATGCTTTACTAGTTGATGGTGTGAAATTTAACTTGCTAAGTGTTATCCAATTATGTGATAGTGATTTTGATGTGTATTTTTCTGTTGATAAATGTGTTATTACTCGTAGGATTTCTAAATTTTATATTACTCGCTTTCGAGAAAATAATGTGTATTATGTTGATTTTGACAATGTGAGTGATGATATTGTATGCATGCCTTTCTTGCTTGATGATGTGAATCTATGGCATAGACGTCTAGGACATGCTAGTATAGAACTTTTATCTAAGTTGTGTAAGAATGAGCATGTTAGAGGTCTACCCAAGCTAAAGTATGAAAAGGGTCAATTATGTGATGCATGTCAGTTGGGTAAGTTGCATAGATCTTCCTTCAATCCAAAACCTGTTATTTCCACTAACAATGTGCTTGAATTGCTCCATCTCGATTTATTTGGTGAGATTGATGTTGTAAGTCTAGGGGGGTCCAAGTATGTCTTCGTGATTGTAGATGATTATTCTAGGTATACTTGGTTCATTCTACTTGCAAATAAAAGTGATGCTTTTAATGAGTTTGCTAAGTTGTGCAGAAAGTTACAGAATGAGAAAAGCTTAGCCATCAAGGAAATTAGAAGTGATCATGGAGGAGAGTACGAAAATTCATCACTCAGGATTTGGTGTGAAAAGTATGGTGTTCATCATAAATTTTCAGCTCCAAGGACTCCTCAACAAAACAGTGTGGTGGAAAGGAAGAATAGAACCATACAAGAGATGAGCAGAACAATGTTGAACGAGCACAACCTTCCCAAATATTTTTTGGGTCATGCAGTTGATACAGCATGTCAAGTGCTAAACCGGGTATACCTGAGGCCATCTCTTAACAAGATGCCATACGAGTTGTGAAATGGTAGAGCTCCAAATATTTCATACTTCATGGTTTTTGGAAGTAAGTGCTTCATTCTCAACACAAAGGACAAGTTGGGTAAGTTTGATGCAAAAATCAACTGAAGGTATTTTTATGGGTTATTCAAGTCATAGTAGAGCATATATTGTTTACAATAAAATTGATAAATGTATGCAAGAATCAATACATGTTTCTTTTGATGAGACTAACCCGTTTGCTAGGAAAGTTGATGATGAGGATGAAGTGGTTGAAATGATCAAAGACAGAATGCCTGAATCAACCAGTGAAAGTATGGAAGAAGCCGAGGTGAAAGTGGAACCTCAAGAAAAAACTGAAGTGGAACGAGAGCCCCAAGACATCGATGACCATCTCCATGGAAGAACACATGATGATTTGCCCAAGACTTGGAAATTAGTTTGAGATCATCCCATGGAGCAAATTATTGGTAGTCCATCAAAGGGGGGTAACCACTCGTTCTTCTCTTAATCATTTATGCTTTCATAGTGCTTTTGTCTCTCAGATAGTTCCTAATAATATTAAGGTAGCTTTATGTGATCCAGAATGGGTTGTGTCAATGCAAAAGGAACTTGAACAATTTGAACGGAACAAAGTTTGCCATTTAGTTGAAAAACCTGTTGATAGAACCATCATTGGTACTAAATGGGTTTTTCGCAAGAAACTTGATGAAACTGGTGTTATTTTATTAAATAAAAGCCGTTTAGTTGTTCAAGGTTTTAACCAAATCGAAGGGGTGGATTTTGAAGAAACTTTTGCTCCGGTGGTTAGGTTGGAGTCCATTCGTATAATACTAGCCTTCGCTAGTTACATGGACTTCATACTACACCAAATGGATGTCAAGAGTGCCTTCCTAAATGATTTTTTAGAAGAGGAAGTATATGTAAAACAACCGCCTGGTTTTGAAGATTTTAAAAAACCAAACCATGTTTTCAAACTTGACAAAGCACTTTATGGATTAAAACAAGCTCCTAGAGCTTGGTATGAGAGACTGAGCAAACATTTAATTGCAAATGGTTTCAAAAAGGGTAAGATTGATTCTACCTTATTCCTTAAAACCAAGGGCAAACATATCATAGTAGGTCAAATTTATGTTGATGATATTATTTTTGGGTCTACTAATGATGATCTGTGCAAGGAGTTTTCTGAAATGATGACTAGCGAGTTTGAGATGAGCATGATGGGGGAGATGAACTTCTTTTTGGGACTTCAAGTGAAGCAAATGAAGGAAGGAATCTTCATCTGTCAAAACAAGTTCTCAAAGGAGCTACTAAAGAAGTTTGACATGAGTGATGCAAAGGAAATTGGTACTCCCATGGCGACTGCAACAAAGTTGGATAAGGACGAGCAAGGTAAACCAGTAAACGAAACGATGTATCGAGGTATGATCGGTAGTCTCTTGTATTTAACTGCTTCTCAACCTGATATTATGTTTGCTGTGTGCTTGTGTGCTCGATTTCAAGCATGTCCCAAAGAATCACATTTAAAAACTGTAAAACGGATTCTTAGATATGTTAAGGGAACCACAGATTTTGGACTGTGGTACCCAAAATCGAGTCAGTTTGCTTTGGTTGGTTTTTGTGATGCTGATTTTGCTGGATGTACATTAGATAGGAAGAGTAATAGTGGAATCTGTCATTTCTTAGGGCTTTGTTTGACCTCCTAGTCTAGTAAAAAATAGAACAGTGTTGCTCTGTCCACCGCTGAAGCCGAATTTGTGGTGGTTGGAAATTGCGTTGCACAAGTTCTGTGGATGAAACAGACTTTGGAGGATTTTGGTTTGTTATATAACAATGTGCCAGTCCTATGTGATAACACTAGTGCCATTAACATTGCTAAGAACCCCATCCAACACTCTAGAACTAAGCATATAGAAATAAGGCATCATTTCATTAGAGACCATGTGTCTAGGGGGAGCATAGCATTGAATTTTGTAGGCATCGATGACCAACTAGCGGACATCTTCACGAAACCACTAGCCGAAGCTCAATTTTGTAAGATCCGGAGAGAGCTCGGTATGCTTGATTTTGCCAGCCTGTAATGTGATTATGTGATGTATTTTTGAGGTGCTATGTGCTTGTTATATCATATGCTATGTGTCTTGTTTGTCTTCCCTTCTTTTTGATGAAATCAAAGGGCGAGAAAGACTTGCTGCTTATTGCATTGCATTGTTATTTTTTTTTATGCTTATGCTTAGGGGGAGCTTATGCCGTTGTTTCTTGTTTATCGCCTCCCTATGCATAAGGTAATTTGTTATCATCAAAAAGGAAGAGTTTGTTGAACCAAGGTCAAACACTCTTTATTTTGTATGATAACAAATTACTATCTGTTTACTAATGGTTATAGTTGAACCAAAGCACGAGGCATGAACCAAAGCACATGATATCTTAAAGTGTAGCAGCTCGGAGGAGAAGCTACTCAAGCGTTCAAGACTTATGTGTTATTTTTCTTTCCATAGGACGTGTGTAAGATCCCGTCACTTCAGCTCTATGACTTTTGTAGTTGAGAGATGATCTTTTAAAATATATCTGTTTTGTTAAAAGCATGGAAAAATCTTTTATATAAAAGCCTAATAGGTTAGGCACAAATAATGACTAGTTGTTTTAAAGAAAGAAGTAGAATCATGACTTGTTGTTTTTAAAAGTGTAAAATCGATTCATGTCTTCTTGGTTAAAAGCCAACAATCGATTTATGTCTTGATTGGTTTTAAAAGAACTTGTTTTGGAAAGAAAACAATCGATTGATGACTTTGTGTATTTTAAGTGCTAAATCGATTTCTAGCTTGTTTAGGAAGCCAAAAATCGATTTCCCTTCTATTCTTTTAAAGCCAAAAATCGATTTCTATATTAGATTGGTTTTAGAAAAGAATTTGTTTTGGAAATAAAACAATCGATTGATGACTTGTTATTTTTAAAGACCAAAATCGATTGTCCTCTTGCTTTTGGGAGCAAGCAATCGATTTCCTTCTTAATTCCCTAGGCATAAAATCGATTTTTCTCTTATATTGTAAAGAACAAAATCGATTTTCATCCTATTTCTTTCAAGCAATCAATCGATTCTTCTCTTATCACAATTGTGTTAAAAAGTGCTTCAACGGTCATATTTTCACAATCCATATAAATAGGACTTAGGGTTTTTCACGATGAAGAAGAACAAACGACAAATCAAAAAAAGAAAAGAACTAGAACTCTCACAGTCATATTCATTCTTCACGTTCTTCATCGTTGAATCCAAATCTCTCATCTCTCTCAACTACATCATTGTTATATTGCTTGAGTGATTGGATCCTAGTTTTCATTTGTAATCATCTATACTTGGTTGTTGTGAAATCCTGAGAATTTTTCTTGGGTAATTCAATCGGGGAGATTGAATTGTAGCGAAATCCTTAGCGGGGAACTTGGGTTCTCAATTTGGGAAATTTGAGATTGGTGTGGTAGCTATAGGGAAGTTTCTTGCTTGTAAGACGTTGAAGAAGTTCTTCTCATATAGTGGTTATTATCAAGTATGAAGGTTGCAAAGCCGGAGGCTGAGGACGTAGGACTTTTATCCCGAACCTCGTAAAAATCACGGTGTACTTCTTTCCCTTATCTTTACTTTACTTTAACTGTATACTTGTTAATTATCATTGCATTTGATATTACTTCGCGTGGCCTTCAATATCACTGTAATTGTTTCTACCATTGTCATAGCTTGCTTAGGTATTGCATATAGTTTAAGTCCTCTTTTCCGCATTCTATTTAAACTTGCATCGTTAACTTTTCGAAAATCAAAAAGATTTCAATTTTAGCATATAACCTTATTCACCCCCCTCTAAGGTTATCATATAGTCCAACAAAGGGGATCAGATCTTTCGGGTTTCAACGGGTCCCGGACCAAACCACTCGGCTATTTGGAAATGATGGTCATCTATGGGGAAGAACCATTGGAGAGGACAGTCAAGACCAAATTCCTGGTTTTATCGTGCCCTTCTGTCTACAACGGTATCATTGGAAGGCCGACCCTAGGAAGGCTCGGAGCGGTAACTTCAACAGTTCATCTGAAGATGAAATTCTACTCTCTGTGCAACAAAGTTATTACCCTCGATGCCGACCTCGAGTCCGCCCAGAGATGTTTTTATCTGCACGTGAAAGCGAATAAGAAGGCCACTGAGGAGGGGGTTCCCCCGAAGAAGAAGAAGCCCGAAAAGATATCGAGAAGGGAAGAAAAAGCAGAGCTGCTGATGTCAATGTAACATACCTTGATGCGAGATACGACCCTGACAGCTTCGAAGAAGAGAGCGATGACGATCTTGCCAGAGAACTGAAGAAGAAAATTAGGCGACCTCAACCTGATGAAGAATTCGTGGAAATCCAAATGGGAGATGACCCAGCCAAAACTGTCAAGATCGACTCCGATCTTTCTGACGAAGTTAAGGCGAAGCTCGCCCTATGCCTGAAAGCTCATGCCGACTTCTTTGCCTGGTCGGCAGAAGATATGCACGGGATTCCCCCAGAAGTCGCCTGCCACCAGTTAGCTGTTAACCCCGGTGCTAAGTGGGTCACCCAGCGCAAGAGAGCTCAAAGCAAGGAGAAAGCGGCTGTTGCAGCTAAGGCCGTTGACGATTTAATTAATTCCAATTTTGTTAAGGAAGTCAAGTATACAACTTGTTTCTCCAACCCTGTACTTGTCAAGAAAAGCAATGGAAAATGGCGCATGTCCATTGATTATACCGATCTTAATAAGGCCTGTCCAAAAGACGCCTTCCTTGTTCCTAGCATTGATCGCCTCGTCGATAATGGGAACATCGTTTACTGTCTTTTATGGATGCCTACTCCGGGTACAACCAAACTTCGATGTTCCCTCCCGACCAAGAGAAGACCGCCTTTATGACTGACCGCGGTAATTTCTGTTACCGGGTTATGCCGTTTGGTTTGAAAAATGCGGGAGCTACATATCAGAGAATGATGAACAGAGTTTTTCATAAGCAGATCGGGCGTAATGTAGAAATATACCTCGACGACATGATTGCAAAAAGTGAATGTGAGAGCCTCCACGAAGCCGATCTTGAAGAGATCTTCGCAGAAATTCGAAAGAACAAGATGAGGTTGAACCCGGAGAAATGCACTTTCGGAGTCCGAGCTGGGAAATTTCTTGGTTTCTATCTCACAGAGAGAGGCATCGAAGCCAACCCGGATAAGTGTCGGGCTGTGACCGAGTTGCGCCCCCCAACTACCAAAGAGGAGCTTCAGAAGCTTAACGGTATGATCGCTGCCCTATCTCGCTTCATTTCCAATGCTGCGTTCAAATCACTCCCTTTGTTTAAGTAACTTAAGAAGGAAGCGAAGTTTGAATGTACCCCGGAGCGGAACGAGGCCCTCTCCCAGCTTAAAAAGGTTCTGTCCGAGCCACCAATCCTAACTCGGCCAAACCCGGGAGAAAGCTTATACCTGTATTTAGCAATCTCGGAGGAAGCGCTTGGCGCCGTTCTTGTTCGGGAAACGAACACCGGTTAAAGCCCGGTATACTTTTTGAGCAAATCTCTACAAGGACCTGAAATTAGATACCAGAAAATTGAAAAAATTGCTTTTGCTCTGCTCATCGCGGCGCGTCGCCTCCGACCTTACTTCATCGCTCATCAGGTTGTGGTACGGACAATTCACCCTATCCGTAAAATCTTACACCGACCCGACCTGGCGGGCAGGATGATCAAATGGCCAGTAGAACTCTCTGAGGTCGGAATCAAGTACGAGTCCAGGCCGGCAATGAAAGCTCAGGTACTTGCCGACTTTGTCGCAGAAATGACCCCCGCCGACCCCGAAGGCGAGTGGTGGATTCTCCATGTAGATGGATCCTCAAATCCAAAAGGAAGTGGTGCCGGGTTAATGTTAGAAAGCCCGGCAGGCGTCATAATCGAGGTATCCCTCACTTTTGGGTTCCCAACCTCAAACAATCAAGCAGAATACGAAGCATGCATAGCAGGGCTCCGACTCGCCCTTGACCTCCGAGTTACTCGGGTCACTTTAAACATTGATTCCTTACTGGTAGTCTCGCAGATCGGAAAGCAATACGAAGCAAAAGACCCGATCTTACAGAAGTATTTAATCCGAGTGCGGGAGTTGCTTGCTCAGTTCGTAATCACAGAAGTTAAACACGTTCCCAGAACGGAAAATATCAGGGCGAATGTTCTTTCCAAGCTCGCAAGCACCAAAGTTCTTGGAAACCACCGATCTATAATCCAGGAGACGATGAATAAACCCAGTGTGCTCCCTATCCCAGAGCTCGCCCTTTCTATCAACGTGGTTGAGGAAAGCAATGGGTGGATTACGCCAATAATGAAGTACATCGAGTCTGGGGACGAGCCTCCGGACTCTCGTGAAGCCAAATCGATCTGGAGGAAGGCCTCGTCCTTCTCCGTGAATGAAGGAACACTTTACAGAAGAAGCCTCTCCACACCATTATTGAAATGCATTGAAGGAGAGGAAGCAGATTATGTCCTGGCCGAGATTCACGAAGGAATTTGTGGACAGCACCTCGGAGGTCGGTCGCTAGCTCGGAAAGCCTTAAGGGCGGGATATTTTTGGCCAAACATGGAAACCGATGCGAAAAATCATGTTAAAAAATGCAAGAAATGTCAAATCCATGCCAATGTTCATGTGGCGCCTTTCTGCCGAGCTCACTAGTCTCACCTCGTCATGACCTTTTGCGTGGTGGGGGATCGATCTCCTGGGGCCATTTCTGACTACCCCCCCGGTCAGGTCAAATACCTAATAGTGGCGGTGGATTACTTCACAAAATGGATCGAAGCCGAGCCATTGGCCATTATCACTGCAAGGAATTGCATCAAGTTTTTCAAAAAGAATATCATGACCAGATTCGGGATCCCCGAGGTAGTGATCACTGACAACGGAACCCAGTTCGATAACAAGGGCTTCATAGAGCTCATGTACGATCTTCAGATTAAACACCGGTTCACCTCGGTAGAGCACCCTCAAACTAATGGGTAGGCCGAGGCCGCTAACAAAGGTACTCCTCAATGGATTGAAAAAACGGCTTGACGAGGCCAAAGGTAATTGGGTGGAGGAATTGCCTTATGTACTATGGGCCTACAGGACCACCCCACAGAGTTCGACGGGGGAAACTCCATTCCTGACTCTTATATGGGAGCGAGGCTGTAATTCCAATTGAAATCGGAGAGCTGAGTTGGAGAACGCTCCATCCAAAATTGCCAGAGGAAAATAACCAGGCTATGAGGGAAAACCTCGACCTCGTCGACGAGGTCCGAGAAGAGCCTCCTTCAAAGAAGCATTGATCAAGCAAAGGATAGCAACCCGGTACAACTCGAAAGTTGTCCCGAGGGATTTTGAGGTCGGCGATTTGGTGCTTCAGAGAGCCGACGTCGGCTTAAAGAATGCCGCTCAAGGGAAGCTCGCTCCCAACTGGGAAGGGCCTTACTGGGTCCGTATTCAAGACCGGTACTGGCGCCTTTGGGTTGGAGACCCTAGAAGGGAAAAGCGATCCCAAGGACTTGGAATGCAGGCCAAAATGAAGAAGTATTACAGTTAATTTTTGCCTTAAAGAGCAAACTGTATTCAGATGTTGTAAATATTCTCATCTAATACATCTTTATTACTCTTCATTTTTATCCATTATTGCTGCCGATTTTAGTCCGGAGTTCCGAGGTTAAGGGGAGCCCTCTGGGAACGATCTCATGGTCGCGCCGAGGTCCTTTATTAAAACCGAAACCCGGTGCACAACGTTCGAAACAATCTGCGACCGAGGTTGTCGCAGACCCTCCTTGAACGAGTTCGATCTGGGACGAGTCCCGGCAAACTATTCAAAGAGCTGCAAAGATCTTCGGGAATCAAGATCACCAAGATCAATGGCCGAGGCTTCCATTACTCTAAAGGGCGTGTTCAATTTGGGCCGAGTCCCGGTAAACTGCCCTAAAGGTGACGTACGTTACTTGAGCGAAATAAACGCAAGTGCACAATATTAACATGCAAGAAATAAAGCATAACTGAGGTCATTTAAACCAGAAATGCAAGCAATTAAAATAACCAAAATATTACAGGCCACCCCAGATACGGCCGGGTCCTCAAGTTCAAGAGAGCTTTCAGATTACACAGTTAAATACCGGTTCCGCTCGGAACCCAGAACCTATTCGCCACCGGTTCCACCCTGAACTCGGAAACCAGTCACAGAAATGTTACCCCCGATAACAGGCTAAGCATCAGATGGGCGAGGGTAAACAATGATATGCTCCTTGGTGACGGAGTCGGTCTTGACGATCTCGTCTCCCTCCACATCATGATCCACGTTCAGTATCTCTTTATCAAGAGGTAATGAAGGGTGAACCACGGTGACTTGAGAAAGTTCTTTTTCAAAACCATCTCAGGCCATTCCAAGAGCCATCTCTGCTATGGTGGCAGTTTCAAGCTCGACATTCCGGGTCTTCTCCTCGGCCTGCCTCAATCTCTCTTCAAGCTCAGCAAGCCGACCTTGGGGGTCCGTGCTAGACTTGGCCCTCTCCTCCCTAGCCTCCCTGCATCTCAGGCCTCTAGCTCGGAAATCTGACTCCTCAAGGTCGTAACCAGTTCCACAGCCTCATTCTCTTTGGTCTCCAACTCAGTAATTCAGGAGTTCGAGCTCTTTGTTCTTGTTGAGAGCAGAGTCCCTCTCTGTCACAAGTTCCCCTCTCTCTCCTTTCGGAGAGGTCTTTTTGGGCCTTTGCAAGAGTGGAAGAAAGCGACTCGTACTTCTTCCGTTCTTCTACCCTCAGAGCTCGCTCCTCGTCCCTCTCTTTCAAGGCCCCTGAAATAAAAGGAAGTAAAGAATTCTAAGTTAGGAACGGAGCCATCAGAAACAACAAGTCAAGGGGACTATAATTTCCCTCTATTACCTTTAACCCGAGCTTCAGCCTCCTCCTTTTTCCACTTGGAGACATCGGCCAGGTGCCTGAACAGCTTCGCCGCGGCCTCCACTGGGTCGATTCGGTATTCCTCCAGGTTCTTCTTCAAGAAATCGCCATCTATCGAAATGCTGAAAGATCTTGAAAACTTGCGCTTTTTTGATCCGTCCTTCTCATGGCAACTCTTCTTCGACGCCCCGGGGGAACCACCCTGACTAAATCGCACCCGCTTTCCTGGGGCTTGAGAGGGGGAAGCACGATCTAAGTGCGCCAAAATTTGCTGGCATTTTCGATGTTGAAGGTCAGCGACCTGATCTTCAGCACTCGCAACACTCGCCACAGTGACAGTGTTAAGAGGAACGACTCGTACAGGCTCGTCCCGGCGAGGGGTTTGTTGGGTAGTTTGTTGAGCATCAGAGCCACTCTGTTGTAGACTGGCCTTCTTTTCAGCCGCTGCCCTCAAAATAGCGAACTTGTCAGGAGCCATGCTATCTGCAAAACAAAGAAATTTGAAAAACATTAGGGGAACCGATCTTGAAGAAGTATAAAATTAAAGATAAAGACACCTTATCAAGCATCCGACCCTACCTAGGGCGGATAACACCTTTGACTTGGAGCTCGCCTCGACCAACTTCGCCGTGTCAATTACGAATTTCTTGGGATCTTTGTGGGGGATCAGGCCGGCGAAGTTGATCAGGATCGCCAAGGATTCCTGGTCTACATCACTTAACCTGCTCAAGCTAACCGTGTATGCATGGGGTGGGCGATTGAAGTGAGAGAGGGACCACCCAATGGGAAACTTTGTGGACTCTAGGGATCGTCCATCCTCACTATACTTACCGATGTACCTTACGGCTTCGTCGTTCATAGGCTCGATGAAGAAGTATTTATTTTTCCAATTTCCCTTCAAAGAGTCCGTATAGGGCATAAAGCCTTTGAGGCCCCTCCTAGCTCGGAAGCTCACATGTTCCCACCGATCTTTAGATCCGTCCTCATGCCTCCTGTTTATCTCGAAGAGATAGACGAACAGATCGGTGGAGACCGGCCTCTCCAAATGAATGCACATCAACTCGAAAGCCCGCATGAAGGCCCGTGCGTTGGGGTGATTCTGTGAAGGGGCGAGGTTCAAGCTTCCCAATACCTCATGCTGAAGGGAGGTGAATGGGGGGCTGATCTTCATGTCGAAGATCGTCACCTCGTACATGACGAACTTGAGAGCTCGTGGCCAAACAGCAACGTGTTGATTTTCTCCCATGCCTTCCACGTTCCATATCTGGTTCCTTTTCCAAGAAATCCGGTTAACAACATGGCTCAGGTCATCTCTGGCCTTGTCTAAAGATCGGACCTCCCTCAACGACTCTGATACCCAGGAATATTCCCGAGGGATATTTAAAGGCATCATCAAGGGGACATCAACCGGCCCGACTCCGGTGCTAGAATATTCGTCAGAATCACCCTCATTGTGTCTGAGATCTTTCTCGTTCCCAGGATTACCTCCACTGTTTCCTAAATAACCTTCATTGTTTTGGCTTTCAGCAAAGCCCTCCATACCAACCTCGGCTTCGGCCTCACTGTCATCGGAGCTCCAGCTTGTGCTTCGATGCTCTTCTAGGTTCTGCTCTGCGTCGGACTCATCCGACTCAAGGATCACCACATCCCCAGGGCGGCGCTCACTTGCTTGACCTTCCTCCAGCAGTTCATTGTTGGGGACCGCGGGAGAGCGATCTTCCACTTGAAAGCTGTTGGGAGCGGAATCAAGTCCCTCCTGAACTTCGGGACCAGCCGATCCGGATTTTCATGCGCGTACTTCATCCGGGTTTCTAGGATCAGAAGCCATCAATTTGGCTATGTTTGGACGATCTGTGCTGACAACCCTGCGGGTTTGTTTTGTCCTAGCCAGATCGGACCTGCAGAAATGGGGGTATGCAAAGTCAAGTTGAGTGCAAAACAGTGGGTCCACAACCAAGTCGGAACCCGACCTGACGACCCCCACTCTGTATAAATAGATACGGGCTTGAAGAAGTCCCGGCTAGAGCATAAGGCACAAAATGAGCAAATAAAAAGGCACTAACCTCGGAAGTCGGAAGCTCGGTGTCACTGAACTTGATTGCATGCTTTGACAATCTTGCTGAACCGAAAGGCTGAGACTCTCGCCATGGTATGTTGGATCAGAAGTTTTAAAGAAGAAGGCACTAAGTAACGATATTAGGATCGGTGCTCAGAGCAGTTTGCAAAAACCAGTGCAAGTTTTCACACACACATATATATATATATATGGAACCATGGGCTACGAATTGGGTCTGGGCCTAGGCGACGCGTCCAATCACTAGCCTCTATGACACGCGCGTGAAACGAAGCGCCATCATTACTCCAGTCACCCCCGAACGACGCGCCCCATCAATGACATTGATGTCAGGCGCTGGAATCAAAGCATCGCCATAAAGAGAATACATCGAGTCACTAGGTTCTCCTTCAATAATCATTCCGAGGCTGAGGGCAAACACTCAGGTGAGTACAAGCCTGGCCTCTGAAGGTCACCGCATATATCAGGCACCCAAATTCGAGCTCGCGCAGAGCATTATAAGCTCATTTTTCTAAAAATGAGCACATGACCTGAATATCAAGCACTCTGAGGCTGGGGGCAAAACACTAACATGAGTATAAGCCCGACCTCGAAAGCTCGCCATGGTCTCCTAACCAACATATCTAACCCGGATAATGAGGGCACAAGCCCGGCCTCAGAGGGTACTTCAAACCCGGACCAGGTATCAAGTCAGGCTCGCCCCAAGGCAACCCGACTTGGGGGGCAACTGTTACGGATTGGGCCTTTAAGTAGCTTTCACTAAGGCCCAATACCAAAGGCCAAATCCATTAACCAATGGTGGAGATCAAAGACCTATATCCAATGGTTCACACTGGTCCCCAAAACCTATAAATAAGCATTCAATGCTAGCATTAAAGGTACACATTTTCCAATTCTCTTACTTGCAACTGATTCACTTGCTGACTTGAGCGTCGTAGTATCATTGCAAACACCACTCTACCTCGGATCGGAGCATAACTCGGATTGACCAAGGACACTTCTACCAACTATCTCGGATCGGACCTGACATCTAATTTCAGATACAATGTAGGAGATATGGTACATATTACAATCAAACTTTTGCAAGTGCCTCTTAAAATACTCATCGACCCCAACAAAAATGAAACATTCCAACTTTTTGAAATGTCGCTTTTTGAAATTATAAAGCAGATATATATAGTATAAACTCTTGTATATATAGTAACGCAATGCATACACTTCTTTCCGGTGTTCCAAAAAAATAAGAACATTTAACATCCATATCTTTTAGCTTCTCAATAAATCGGAATATAAAGTATGAGGAACAAAATAAAAATGTCATTGCTTAAGTCACCACGGCATCCCTTTTGCCGAAGCACATGTGCTGATGTCACTGCTTCCATTCGCCCCACCTTTGGCCTATAAACAACAAACATGCCAAACACCTAGTGAAGGCACATATACTTGAGTGTTCAAAATTGATTGCAGGTAACATTGAAAGTTCAATAGGAAAATAATGTCCCTAATTGGGTTTATACATATTTATTCACTACTATTATCAAAAGTTTATCTACAATGAAATATATTAAATAATGTCTTGACAAAATTTTTGTAGCACACTTAATAACTTGTTAGATGGAAAATCACCACTTTGGATCTTGACAAAGATCTTGTACCACACGTGTCCCTGTGTACCATTCAATCAAACACGAAAAAATAATCAGGGCTCAAACAAACAAAATTGAAAATAGAAAGATGAAAACAATTATTTGATAATATTGAATGGCCATAACTATTGTTAAACAAAGGGGTAGCCAATAATAGCGTTTCCTGCTAATATTGCAGATTAATATTGCAGATGGGCAAATAATTCTTTAACTCATACTTTAGGATACCTAATCTAGCAATAGGGAAAAAAATTCCTGAAAAAAGAAAAAGAAAAAACCACCACTTACCACCCTATTTATACTCCATCTTAGAATCTCTACCAATCAAAAAAACAATTACAACTGCTAATGAAATAAAATAAATAAAATTATAAAATGGATCGAAGACTACCATCACATTATATATACAACTCTCAATTAAGAAGTAAATACAATAAATAGTTATATCTGAAACGAAAATAAATTCCTACCTCTATCTTTCTCAATTCAGCCTCCTTAGTAGTTTTCTTACCATTTGATAAAACTGAATTGATATATAAAAGAATATGAATATTTGATTAGTTCCCTTAGTTAATGAAAGTTATAACCATTTGATAAAACTGAACCCATGCTTTTATTAGTGACAGCCTCTTCTCTGTTGAAACTCTTGCAAGCACCACATCCGCATCTGAAAAATGAGATGGCATAACACAACATGTAATGTGAGCATATAAAGAGAAACTAAATGTACAGTGACAAATGACATAACGCGGTTAACAAAGCCCTAAACTGGTTTCTCTTCAACAGCTTTCAGTGTCTTTAACAGCTTTTTTTTAGATAAGCAAATGATTCATTGAAAAAACAGAGCTCAAAGCGTGCCCAGCCATTACAATGAAAAGGGGAGGGCCTCCTCAAAACCTCCTTTGCCAAAACCCATTAGGGAAAAAGACTCAGGTAGGAAAAAAGAGTACCTCGCACCTAATGTACAACAATGGGACTAAGAAGTCTTAACCCATTGCTTCTCCCCCAACTAAGGTTACAAATGAACGAAATTTATTGATGAGAGTTATTACAACATTTCCAAACAGCCCATTGGGCACCGATACCAGTCCGACCAAGTCACCCTGCAGTTCCTTCCCCTCCTTGCCTTGAACCAGCTCCACGCCGAGTCCTTAGTTCCCGCTATAATACCAGGTCTTTAACAGTAGTGAAATCAACAACATAATAAAATCGATGCAAGTATTTTCTTTAGCAATTGGTTCAATGCTGGCCAAAGTTCAAATAATTAGAAAATAATTAGAAAATGGATTCGAGAATAAAGATGCAACATGTACTACCTAAGATATAAAAATTCAATGGGTAGATTTAAACTTGTTTGTAAAAAAATAGTTTAATTCTTTTTTAATGCTAAATAAAAACGGTTTTGAAACTTTACTACCTAACTGTTTTTGTTTAATTTTCAAGCTCATTATATTACTTTAATTATTTTTTAATGTTAAATAAAAACGGTTTTGAAACTTATGCCATTTGTGAAATAATATGGGTGTATTAATAGCTAGATGAATCATGAGATGGCATGTGTCAATATATTTAATAAGATTATTTTCAATTGTTTTATATATAGATATAGATATAGATATAGATATAGATATAGATATATATAACCCCTTTGTTTCCCAGCTCTCAACAACAACATATAACATCCCTCTGTCTGTCGGCACGACCTATTCCCACCCCTAGTGAGCGAACTTTTTTGGACTTGCTATGACATACACTTTATCATCGTCGACTTTCCCGGTATATAGTTTTCTTTTCGGTGCTATCAATTCATGAAGCGAAATCAACAAATAAACACAATAATTAATAGAGCAATATGCAGCATAAATAAATTCCCCAAACTTCCAAGAACTTACGAGGAACAACACCGAATATATATGACAGCAAATAGGGCGAATAAAAATCGCAAAATGAATACCGATATTTTTAACATGGAAAACCTCTCAAAGCAATGGTATAAACCACGGGTCGTCCAGGCCAAAGAAACAGCTCCACTATAATCAAATAAGGGTACAAGAGAGTCTCAACAAGGTGCACAAATAGTGCCAACAACTAGCCAAAATAACAAAGCACAAAAGCTTACTAATGAAAACAAGAAGCTGAAAAATACCACAATCTGCAGCTATTGTGCAAAGCCAATATATCTCTCCTCAAACCTAGTTTCGACTATCTGAACAAAAAAAGTCAAGAACAGTGTCTCACGAACCTGCTGTCCAAAAATCAACATGATCCAACGATTAAAGAATCCGCAATCGCAATTTTACAGTGACACGTTTGAGAAAAACGAGAATATATCTTTCTCTCTTTGGTGGCTGCTCTTCCCTCTCAAAATACTCTCTTCTTAAACCCTAATTAACCATCTCCACTTAAAATAAGTGAGACACATAATGTGCTAAAATATTTGAGTCTTTCTCTACATAGGAAGGGAGCCCAATATCCAACAATTCAAAGGGTATTCTTCTCACCCCCACTGAGTTGATGTAGTTGTACTTATCAAAAGCTTTTTAGGTCTACTTGGAAGTGTGACAAAAGATATTGACTTCAAAACTTGTCTGAAAGGTTTTAGGTCATCTTCTTGATTCACTATCATGAATTTTAGTTTCTTAGTAAAGATGAGTAACGTGTATTCATAAATTAGTTCACAAAATTGTTGTAAGTTCATATTAGATGTCGAATTTTTTTTTTTATTGTTTTGTTCTAATACTAAGAATTTTCTGTGTAACATTCAATTTTTTGTTAAGAATTGTGCCACCATTTCCCAAAGGGACAAAGAATTGTATCTTGGATTTGAACTACATCAACATAAGCATTTAACCCGCAAAGGCACAAAGACAAAATATTCTGAAAAATGAAGTTCATCAAATGCAAAATCGTTCTTTGAAAAGATATGAGCTGATCTATTCTTCTTTAAATTGAAAATCCTACTTGTGTTTTATTTTTGTCATTACTTGAGGACAAACAATGGTTTAAGTTTGGGGGTGTGATAACCCCATTTTATATAGAGTTATTCATACATCTAATCATAACTAATTACTTGAAATCAAGAAGAATATGTGTTAAATATAGTAGTATAAGTAAGATAACAACATTCTAGGAATTATGTGATGAATAAAGCATTTTGTATATATATTAGTATGTTTGATGTGTTTGTTCAGTTTACCTACAGATGATGCTTCTGCACCATGATGCTCCTGCACTTAGTGCTTCTGCACCATCCTGCGCGAAATGTTTATAACCCCACAATGGAAGCACCTCAATTCATACCACTGCACCAAAACTTCTATGACATCATGCTTTGTCACAAATCACATGGAGGCACATGCCCACATGCATAAGGAGGCGCCCACCATAAACATCATCATGAAAGGCTACTCATCTAAAGACACATGGCTCTCCACAATTGGACCTCCCCTTTAGACTCAATCTTCTCAATCAAAGCTCTGAAAAGTAACCATGGTTAAGCCACCTTTGGTCAAGCTTGATCTCCAAGCAAACCCTTACTTGAAGGAAACCTCCAAGGCTATATAAAGGCTTCCACTTCTCACTTGAAGACCATCGCATATCTCACTTCATAATATGTAGATCAAACACTTTACTTATAATTTAATAGTTTCATTTCTTATAGTTTTAGTAGTAGATAGTTGGCAAGAAGGTAAGGAAGGAATCGACAACTTCTTCCTTCACTTCTTCATCAACTTAATTAGGTGTTACTGCACCAGGAAGTCAATGCTTCTGCACTGCTGGACAATTTCATGTAAGAGTACTTCAATTAGTGTAATCTCTATCCTATTGATATCTCTTGTATTTCCATCTATATTAATATGTTTTATTCCATCCATCTTTTCCTTGCAATGCATATCATGAGCTAAAACCTTTTGGTTGAGATGTCCTAACTTTATAATGAACTTTTGAGTAAGTTATTATGCCTTTTAGTGTTGTACGCATTTTGGGTCTTGTGTTATACTACATCCATCTTATTTTAAGGTTGATCTCTTACAATAAGTAGAGTTATATTCACAGACATGGTTTATAATTAGAAATCGAGACTAATAAGAGTGAGTGTTTTAATAAAGGCTTTGTTAACTTGTTTAATAAAGAAACTGTGTTAAAACCATGTTAAGTCCTAGACATATGATAACTTAGTCATTAGGGTGAAACATTGAGAACTTCAAAGGCAGGAGTGAACTTATTTAGCAAGCCCAGACATGGGAAACTTGTAACGAAACTCTGAAGAAAGTAGCTGAAAAGCACACACTTATGCAACTGCACTCAATGCATCTGCACCTGAGTGCTTCTGCACTTTGGTGCTTCTGCACCTTTGATGCTTCTACATCTTGGTGCTTCTGCATCACTAAAAGCATAGAAACTCTCAAAAGAACATTATTTAGTGAAAACATCTCTACCATCATTCTCAAACTGATTTCCTTCATACTCTTTTATCTATTTGCATTCTATTTTCACTCAACTAAAAAAACCCCAAAATTTGTGAGTAGAATAGTAGTACTAATTTATATGTTTTCTAAACACACACAAAGTCAATCCAATCCCTGTGGGTTCGACATTTCTTATCATTATATTACTTGTTGTGACTGTGTATAGTTGCACATCTTTTCACACACCAGTAACGAAGGGTAGAAGCATTTTTTTTGTAATCAAGGTATCCCCTGCGTGCGCAACTGTAGAGATTAATCTTTCGAGATATTGAGATCCATTTAAGGGGTTGACCTCTCCTACCAGGTATTTTTCCATACGCACCAGTCAATGATCGAATCATTGACCAAATGATTAAGGAGTCTAAGTATCTGATACTTGTATTTTGTATTTTGTATTTTATTTTATTTAAAAAAGATGAAGTCATTTAGACTGACGCCGACATTTTTCTTTCGCACGTGTATGATGTAAAATAAACCTTTTTTTTTGGTGGGAAATATCTAACACGTTATTTTTCATCGCAACAGTAGACTAGATCGTACTATGAAATACGAATACGAAATCCTTCCCAGTCATGGTTTAACGCGTGGTGGTAACTGACGACTAACTATTTTATTTAACTAATAGTTAAAACCAGCTGGAAACTCTTCTTTTTTTTAATTTTTAAAAAATATATATTTTATCGTTAAGATTCCGCGGGTGCCAAACAAGAAAGGATCACGCACTAAACATAGAAGTAAAACACAGTCTTGTATTAAATTTTTTTTATCAAAAAACAGAGTCGTGCATTTTTTACCTTTCTCAAAAAATAAAGTTGTACTATTTTTACTTTTCTTCGCGTGAAAACCAAAATGAAATAATAATAATAATACTACCACCTCAACCTCATAATACTTTCTCTTTTGAGGTTTTGACTTGAAGGATCTACCGTTTCGTTTCGTCAGCGTTTTGTTTCTACAGGTTCGATACCAAACTTCTTCTTTTCTTCTTTTCTCAATCTCTTGATCTCTTCTATTTTCGTTAATTGCTTTGCTCAATTCTTTTGGTGTTGCAATTGGATTTATGTATTGTCAATCCTTATAATTTTTGCTTGAGAATCGTTCTGTAATTCGCTGTGATGTTGAAATTGAAATTCGAGCTAGGGTTCTGGTGATTTCCATTTGCCTTTGTTGTTCTTTCCTTGTTGATTTTCTTAGATCCTTACACAATTATGTTTTGTTGTATTTGACCTAAATTTTTATATCCCCTTCTATACCCTATTCCCAACATAGCTCTATCCATTTGGTTATATGCAATTAACAATTTCATGAAAAGTTTCATTGTATGTATGGATTACTTTGTTTTTATAGATGAATGTTAGTGGTTAATTAATTAGGAGAGGGGGAATTGTTAGTTTTCAGGATTCGAAGTTTAAACTCCTTTTGGTATCCCCTTGGCTCACTAGCTGAGCTACCAAGGTCGTATGTATGAACTTCTTAATGCTTGCTTTGTAACGATAGAATAATTTTGATTAGGCAATTTCATTTTTGTTATAAAGTATGGCAACTTAAGTCATTTTTTTGTATTATTAAGTTTTTGTGTGCAAGGATTATCATATGTAATCTGAAGGTTGGGATTGTACAGATGGCAAGTGGGTTTGGGGAATCAACAAGCAGGTCACCCCCAAGCCCTCCTTACTCAAGCAACAATAATAACAGTGATGCTGGAAATTTTGAGTGCAACATTTGCTTTGACTTAGCACAAGATCCTATAATTACTTTGTGTGGTCATCTTTTTTGCTGGCCTTGTCTTTACAAATGGCTTCACCATCACTCACAGTCACAAGAATGCCCGGTGTGTAAGGCGATTGTTGAGGAGGAAAAGTTGGTTCCTTTGTATGGGAGAGGAAAGACATCAACGGATCCGAGGTCAAAGTCTATTCCTGGTGTTAATATTCCTCATCGTCCTGCCGGGCAGAGACCTGAAACTGCACCTCCACCTGAATCGAATCCTTTTTCTCAAAATAGGTTTGGATTCACAGGTGGATTGGGGGGATTTGCACCAGCAGCAACTGCGAGATTTGGAAATTTTACATTGTCTGCAGGATTTGGTGGTTTTATACCATCCTTGTTTAATTTTCAGTTGCATGGGTTTCATGGTGGGGCCATGTATGGTGGAGCAGCTGGTTTCCCTTATGGTTTCTCTAATTCATTTCATGGTGGCCATGTTCATAGATATCCCATGCACACAGGTCAAGGGCAACAGGATTATTATCTTAAGAGGCTGTTGATGTTTGTTATTTTTTGTGTGGTTCTTGCTTTCATTTGGCAATAGATTTGATAGAATTCAAACTACTAATAGATCCAAACACTAAGCTCTTGTCAGTCTTCTTGTGTATTTTTTCTAATTATTACCTTGTATTTGTAACTATGGAAGTTGTTCATATCATACTCTCTTGTAGTTTGTCTCTTGTTAGCTGTGGATCTTGGTCTATATCCTTATGCAAAATTTCATCTCAAGATCATGGAAGCAAATGCATATATAGATGTTAGTTTTCCGGTTATTTTGCGGAGGATATGTACCTATGAGATAGTTCTTAAAATTGTAGTTTTTTATATTGGGGTTTTGGTTTTCTCTTTTGTTGTATTCCTATGAGATATTTACTGCTCATTTCGTCATCAGAGTTATGCTTATCAATTCATTTGCTGTTTTAGATTAGGGCTTGAAGGAATGGTTAGATTTACTGTCATGTGACTAGAGCTCACGTGTTCAAGTCAAAAAATCAGTCTCTTGCAAATGTAAGGTAAGGCTGCTTGTAATAGACCTACAGCGGGTCTTACCCTTCCTAATCTTTCCATGGCAGGAAAGGTGGCCTTTATTGCTAATCATAGATGAGGGTTTGTTTGCATTATTGATTCATGTTTATATAGATTGTTTGTGTTATGCGTTTTTGTATTTTATTATCAAGAATGGATTGGAATATTATTAATATATATTGTTACTTGCTTTTCTTGTTAGGCAGGTTCATTTTGTGTGACTTTATTTAGTTTGATGTGAAGATTCCAGCCTGTTCATAGCACACTAGGATTAAGCATTAACATCGATTCTAGCCTGTTTCATAGCACACTAGATTTTATTTTTAACATTTGTCAGATAAAATTGGCATTAGTTTTGTTTTTCCAACTTTTCCAAAATGGCTTTTCTCAATTGGACATGTTGCTCTGTATCAGGATTTTCTTACAGAATTAGTAAGCTAATCACTTATGTTTCTCCACATTCTGTGGTTAGTCTTCACAGAAACAATCATTTCTGATACCTATTTTTATTTAAAATTTGATTCCTGTGCTCTGCTGTGTTTTAGAATTCTTTAATTTTGTTGAGTACACAAGTAGTTTGTTGGTAAGCTATTTAGTAAAAATGTGTAATGCCATTTTGCACGTCTCGCTCAATTCTGAGTATATCGCTTATAGAGCCAAGTTCTAAGCTCTCTGTCCTGTGGATTTTGGTTTTCTGGCAATCAAACTGGTTTGTTTTGGTTTCCTTGAGTTAAGCCTTCGCATGTTGGAAGTGATGTTTGGAGCTTGCCAGCTTGGTACTGAAGTTATTAACTTATTTCTATTCATTTTTTGTTGCTTTGAGTTGAGAGTTTGATAATGCAAATGACTTGTTTATTGATGTTATAATTTCTTATTTTGTCGATAATTAAGTGACTATTATTATTATTATTATTATTATTATTATTATTATTATTATTAGTGTTTCAAAATTTGTTAAAAATATTCGTCAAAATAATAATTGTTGTAATTAAGTAACTTTTTTTTTTGATAAGCAATGTTAGTGGAGGAGGGGAAAATGTTAGTTTCCTGGTTTGAATCCGGGACTTCCTGCTTGCACTCTTTTGCTGCACTCTTTTGGTATCCCTTAGCTCGCCAACTGAGTTACTTACTTGGGATTTTGATAAGCCTACGGTTATAATATTCTTTTTAGGACATGGCGACAGTGTTTTAGCATTAAGTTGTATAATATTAAAAAAGAAATATTATCAAATCAAATTATCATTATCATGGTAAAAAAGGAAACAGCATCACAATCTTTTCAGTCATATACGTATTCATTTGCATGCTTGATCCTTTCTTTTTTGAAAAGCTTCCCTTAATCCTGAAATTTTGAGTTCAAAAATTATTATAATAATTTTTGTAAAACGAAAACCATTCACCATTTCAAAATTGGTGGCATAAGAAGTAAACTAGATGAATCATTAGGTTTGTTTTTTTAGGAAATAAATCTAATTCGGATCGTTAAAAATCGAGTATCTCCATTTTGTTTGCTACCAAAACCACACCTGGCGCTAAATTGATCCAACAACCAATATTAAAAGTTATAAAATAACAATAAATCCCTTGAACATCTCTCACAAGGTCTCCATGTTTTAGCAATTCGTAGAACTTCTTGAGGTTGAAAAGCTAACTGCTATCAAACTTTAATGGATTCAACTCCAACAATTAAACACAATAAATAAATAAAATAAATTGAATTTTTCTAATGGAGTTGCTCAGTTTTTCACCGCGAAAAAAATCTTAAACCATTTACGTTGTAGGGTTTAAGAAATTAAGGGAAACAATTACAGTGTGAATGACTTGTCTCTTTTTCCCAGACTTGTGAAGAACGAGAAAAAGCAAAACCACATGCTCCCTTTCCAATTAGTTCAATTACTTCACATTCTTCCATTTTTAGGGCCTAACCTCACAATTATCTATCTCCATGGTTCAGGAGACTGTCTCAAAATGTGATCAGTTGCACAGTTAGACAGTTGGTCTTTGGGAGGAGAAAGAGACGTAGTGAAGCACACATGCACCGTACTGGGAGAAGAATCAAAGAAAGAACTAAAGAAAGAAGAAGAAAAGTAATCTAAATAGTTCTAGTCAGGGCATGGTGGAGGCAGAAGTTACGACGGCACATGCGGTGGGTGGCATTGTGCGATGGTTGACAGGCTAAGGGGGGTGGGCTTGGGAGAAGATCGGAGAAGATGAATAGGGTCTTTGTGTAACCTAACTGTATTTTTTCCTTAAATTTTAATTGTTATTTTAAAACTTTTAATCTCAACTGATTGATCATTTTAGCGCCATGTGTCACATTGGTAGAAAACAAAAAGGAGATGTCCATTTCCTCTCCAAATGGAGAGGATCTGGAGTCGTTCCAAACAGCTCGAAATATTAGAAAAAGATTGAGAGCATTACCATTATTCATTATCATTAGCATTATCATTATAATATTTTTGTAATAATTCCACATCTCAAATCTTTTTTTATTGACATTTACACATCTCAAATCTTAAACCATTTATGTTGTAGGGTTTAAGAAATTAAGGGAAACAATTACAGTGTGAATGACTTGTCTCTTTTTCCCAGACTTGTGAAGAACGAGAAAAGCAAAACCACATGCTCCCTTTCTAATTAGTTCAATTACTTCACATTCTTCCATTTTTAGGGCCTAACCTCACAATTATCTATCTCCATGGTTCACGAGACTGTCTCAAAATGTGATCAGTTGCAGAGTTGGACAGTTGGTCTTTGGGAGGAGAAAGAGACGCAGTGAAGCACACATGCACCGTACTGGGCGAAGAATCAAAGAAAGAACTAAAGAAAGAAGAAGAAAAGTAATCTAAATAGTTCTAGTCAGGGCATGGTGGAGGCGGAAGTTACGACGGCACATGCGATGGGTGGCATTGTGCGATGGTTGACAGGCTAAGGGGGGTGGGCTTGGGAGAAGATCGGAGAAGATGAATAGGGTCTTTGCGTAACCTAACTGTATTTTTTCCTTAAATTTTAATTGTTATTTTACAACTTTTAATCTCAACCGATTGATCATTTTAGCGCCATGTGTCACATTGGTAGGAAACAAAATGGAGATGTCCATTTCCTCTCCAAATGGAGAGGATCTGGACCCGTTCCAAACAGCTCGAAATATTAGAAAAAGATTGAGAGCATTACGATTATTCATTATCATTAGCATTATCATTATAATATTTTTGTCATAATTCCACATCTCAAATCTTTTTTTATTGACATTTACACATCTCAAATCTTAAACCATTTACGTTGTAGGGTTTAAGAAATTATGGGAAACAATTACAATGTGAATGACTTGTCTCCTTTTCCCAGACTTGTGAAGAACGAGAAAACCAAAACCACACGGTCCCTTTCCAATTAGTTCAATTACTTCACATTCTTCCATTTTTAGGGCCTAACCTCACAATTATCTATCTCCATGGTTCAGGAGACTGTCTCAAATGTGATCAGTTGGACAATTGGTCTTTGGGAGGAGAAAGAGACGCAGTGAAGCACACATGCACTGTACTGGGCGAAGAATCAAAGAAAAAACTAAAGAAAGAAGAAGAAAAGTAATCTAAATAGTTCTAGTCAGGGCATGGTGGAGGCGGAAGTTACGGTGGCACATGCGGTGGGTGGCATTGTGCGATGGTTGACAGGCTAAGGGGGGTGGGCTTGGGAGAGGATCGGAGAAGATGAATAGGGTCTTTGCGTAACCTAGAGTATTTTTTCCTTAAATTTTAATTGTTATTTTACAAATTTTAATCTCAACCGATTGATCATTTTAGCGCCATGCGTCACATTGGTAGGAAACAAAATGGAGATGTCCATTTCCTCTCCAAATGGAGAGGATCTGGACCCGTTCCAAACAGCTCAAAATATTAGAAAAAGATTGAGAGCATTACCATTATTCATTATCATTAGCATTATCATTATAATATTTTTGTAATAATTCCACATCTCAAATCTTTTTTTATTGACATTTACACATCTCAAATCTTAAACCATTTACGTTGTAGGGTTTAAGAAATTATGGGAAACAATTACACTGTGAATGACTTGTCTCTTTTTCCCAGACTTGTGAAGAACGAGAAAAGCAAAACCACACGCTCCCTTTCCAATTAGTTCAATTACTTCACATTCTTCCATTTTTAGGGCCTAACCTCACAATTATCTATCTCCATGGTTCAGGAGACTGTCTCAAATGTGATCAGTTGGACAGTTGGTCTTTGGGAGGAGAAAGAGACGCGGTGAAGCACACATGCACTGTACTGGGCGAAGAATCAAAGAAAAAACTAAAGAAAGAAGAAGAAAAGTAATCTAAATAGTTCTAGCCAGGGCATGGTGGAGGCGGAAGTTACGGTGGCACATGCGGTGGGTGGCATTGTGCGATGGTTGACAGGCTAAGGGGGGTGGGCTTGGGAGAGGATCGGAGAAGATGAATAGGGTCTTTGCGTAACTGATAACCATCCTTTATGATGGTTATTACTTGCCTTTTTAAGCCTGAATTCTAGTAAGTTAATAAACTTGTTGTGTTAATTAGTGTGTAAATAAGTGTTTTGGTCAGAAATATTGGTGCAGGAAAGACTTGGTTTGATTTGGGCATTTTGATGCCCTTAGTGCATTTAATTGTATTTGGTGTCAGTGCTGCAACAATAGGTGCGAGCGCAACAGGGGATTTGCGAAAGATGAGAGAGAAAGCTCAAGGAGAATGCGGAAAACACGGAAGTTAAGGCAAGGACAGGTGTCAGAGCTGTATGGCACGGAAAGATATTTGCTATTGAGGAATTCCCATGATTGCCCTCGATCCTAGGACGCATTTCCTTAAAGGGCCCTCATTCTAGGGTTGCGTGCAAAGGGGACACTATATAAGGACATTCCTCCTTCTTCATTTGCATGCTCTGCCGTCATGAGGAAGTATAGAGATAGCTCCTCATAGCGTGCTTAGCTCACCATTGTTACCCACAAGTTTCATTGCTGAGAGAGAATAACGTCTTATTGCTGCAGCACCTAATGCTGCAGCATTGAATATACCCTTAATAGCATATTAATGAAGTACTGAAGTGAATGCATCTCAGCTTGTTCTCATCACTGAATCTTAATCACCTTCTCCATTTACCTTTACTGTTTATGTTACCCAAAATTTGTGTGTCATTTACTTTATTCACTAATTTGTTAGCAAAATTAAACTCTTGTATTTAACTAAATTCCTCGTGGGAACGATCTCATTTACCCTTTATTACTTGTTAAGACAGTGTACACTTGCACTAAGTTTTCACACAACAGTAACCTAATGTATTTTTTCCTTAAATTTTAATTGTTATTTTACAAATTTTAATCTCAACCGATTGATCATTTTAGCGCCATGCGTGTTGCGCCCGAAAAAGCCCCCGAGGGAGAACCTTCCTCGTTTACAACTTTTCTAAAAAAACAATGAAGCCGCCACCAATACTTATTTAAGGAAAGTATTAGAAAAACCTTTTTTAGAAAGCGATTGGCCTTTGAAAACTGAGAGTTTTGGGTTCGGGGGTCGGTTACGCGCGGGGAAGGTATTAGCACCCCACACATCCTCTCTACTGAGAGGGAACCTTTAATTAAATGTGTGGTTTTAAGTGTTGATTTCAAAAATACCTAATTTACCTCTTTATTTCTTATTGAAAATGAATTAAAGAACTTAATGAAATTTTTTTATTTTTGGCGCTTGACAAGAGTTAGCCTCTCGCTCCTACGTATCTCCCGGTGCGATGGAGAACTCAAAGCTACGTAGTTCTTGTTTGTCTAGAAAAAGGTTTTTGCTTTTTATCTTGTTTAATTGTGAAAATTGGGCATTCATGATGATCAATTGAGCAAAGGCTCCAAGTGATCACCACTAGTACCTCATTGTTTAATAATCATGCAAGCAACGGCTTCACGAGACTATTAACAAAGTTTTTGATTTAGTGAAACTCCTTAGGAAAATTCAGGCATTCATGATGATCAATTGAGCAAAGGCTCCAAGTGATCACCACTAGTACCTCATTGTTAATAATCATGCAAGCAAAGGCTTCACAAGACTATTAACAAAGTTTTTGATTTATGAAAAACTATTTTGTCTTGAAGAGAATTAAATTAAATTAAAAAACGAGAAAGGGGGGGTGAAATGGTAAAATAGGGTATTATTAGTCGCAAGGGGTTGTATAATTAATAGCAGGTGTAAAAAGCAAGCCCAGTTCGCATTGGAGGGCCCAGAATGCGAAGCTGGGCTTAAGTGAGGGAGGGTGCGCGCATGAATTGAAGGGGTGTTAATAGTATTCTGATAATAAAAATAAACTTAAAATAAAATAATTATTGGAGACGCTATAAAAGAGGAAACCCTAAATTAAAAACCCTAAAAAACATTTCAATCTCTCCTTCCTCATCCTGGTTGCGCCGCAGCTCTTCTTTAAGAGAGAGAGGGGTTTACGGCGGACATCTCGCCGGCTTTAGGGGGAGAGAGAGAGCACCGATCGGCCTGAGGTGAGAGAGGGGACGACGACGTCCGGCCGTTCCTTGGCCGGCGTCGTCTTTTTGTAGCGGTGAAGGGGGTTCTGCCGGAGGTTCGACGAGGTGAGGGGTGGCTCACGATGGTGATTTCAGGTGGGGGTGGCTCGGTTTTGGGGGAGGAAGTTTCGATTTGGGTGGCTGCTGGCTTCGGTTTGGCTCGGTTTCGTGATGGGTCGCCGGAGTTCATGGTGGAGCTCACCGGAGAAGACGACCGGAGCTCCGGCGAGCACACTAAGGTAAGTTTTGTTTATTTCATTTTTTTTTTCTGTTCTTGGCCTATTCTTCTTCTACACATTTCTTTCTACTATTATTTTTGATTCTGGTTTCTTAATCATCTGATCTGTATTTGCTCTAATTTATACTATGTTTGATTACTGTGTTTGTTCTTCATCCTAATCCTTGCTTCTGGTGGTCTCTATATTGGTTCTAAATGTATGCTTTTTGATTTCTTAAAACAAAGAACTAGCCTATTTTGAAAACAAAAGCAAACTAAGCTAATACTAGTCAGTTTTCTACTAAAGCAAAAAAAAAACGAAAGCTAGTCCATTTTTTTTGATCTGAATGATGTTGTTTTTATCACATAGCATAGACTTAGTTCAACATATTTGGAGTACAGAATAAATGAATAAATAAAAAAACCAAAACATACATATTTACAATCTATTTACAGATCCGAAGGAAAGGAGGGTCACCAACCTTAGTCTCGACCTATTCTGGAAAAAGAAAAGAAAAGAAACTATTTTCGATCTGTTGCTGGTTGTTTGGTTTACCGCTGATGTTCTAGATCTGTAGTTGCTGCTACCGACCCTTTGAATTTTTTTTAGAACTTCAAAGAAAGAAACCACTGTTTTGGGATTAGGGTTTCAGTGTAAAACCCTAATCGTTTTTTTTTGGTGCTGTTTACCTCGAAAATCGTGTCCGTCCGCCCTTGCTACTGCTGTTGACTGCTGATTTATACTACATTTCTAGGTTTAGGCATTAATTGTATTTTGACTGGGCTTTGAATAATTTTTCAGGTTTGGATCCAAGCCCATCAGCAGCTGTAGCAGCTTGGAGTGCTGCTAGGAAACCCTAATCTGCTCCTTAAATGCTCATTTTCGGATCTGGCCATTTTTGGCCCTTTTGATGTAATTTTTTTTGTATTTTTTTGGACAATTGGACCTTTGAACTCTCCTAAGTTGTAAATAAAATTAAATAGAATTTTTTTGACATTTTTAGACTATATATACTGCTCCAAATAAATTAAAATAGACAAAGTAAAAATAATAAAAGAAATTGGGCCAAATACAAAAGCGATATCGGACCCAACTAGACAAGTGTGTGAGAACGAGGCCCAAATAGAATAAATAAGCCCGTTGACCACTAAATGCTAAAATTATCTCAGAATCGCGTTCTTAAGCCCAAATTGAAACGACAAGCCCAATCGCGAGAAAAATGACTTTGTTAGTCCCAATTAGGTTCGACTAAATCCAAATACGAAGATTAAATTGAAGAACGCACGAAAAGATCGATCATTCGCGTGCATGCCTAATTTAAAACAACGGTATTTCGATTTAGTTGAACAGGGTAATTGAAATTGGCCAGGGTTAGTAACTGAGACGCCATACTGATAATTCTCGTAATCACGCGACTTCAAAACACGATTTAAGTAAAATAAACGACTAAAACTAGAAAAAGAAGACGGACAAAATTGGGGTATAACAGCTGCCCCTCTTTATTTGGATTTTGACAAGGAATATGAATTGGCCGAAACATATTCCGAGGCAAAATGGAAATAAAGAATTCAGAAATTATACCAATTTTGTCTACCTAGAGAAACCTGAGTTTTCTTTTCCTTTTCCTTCTCTTTTTTTCTTTTTTTTTATCTGGATTTTAACAAAGAATATGAATTGGCCGAAACATATTCCGAGGCAAAATGAAGATAAAGAGTAGGCACTTTCGTGTCGATGCGAAAACAGTAAATGAACACTGACGTGCGGGCAAAAAAGGTAAAACGGGCACTTGGCGTGCAGAAAGCGGTAAATGGGCACTTGGTGTGCAGAATGCGGTAAATTGCCCAGGCTGCCTAAAACCTGTAATCCTTAAACGGACTCTTGATGAATCCGAGTTTGCACGTGGCTTTGAGGAGCACGCTTCCTGTTGGCCTTTTCGAGCGACCGAGGGGATCATTATCAGCTCCGGAACTGATATACTGATCAATGCACGGCATCCACTGTATCTCAGGCTGATACAACTATTCCGTTGAACCTCACATGGGGCTGCGGTCCATCGCGTTGCTCGTACACGACGTGAGACCTGGACAGAAGGGAGCGTTGAACTCTGACGAGAGTGATTTTGAACTCCAAACTGCAATGCACGCTTGAGCGCTGAACTGAAAAGCATTTGAACTCCGAACTAAGGGAGCATTTTCTGGGAACTGAGGGCGAGGATTAACACCGAAGTATTTATCTGTTCTTGTACCTGCAAGTGATATGAACAAATGCATGCAATGCAAATGCCATGATTGCTTTTTGATGGGATGAACGTGATGTGATGCAGGAGTTTCTTCTTGCTTGCATGAATTTTTTTTGTCTATGTTTGTTGAATGCAATGCATGAGTTTCATTCGTTTTATTGCTCTTTTGCTCTCTTTTTTTCTAATCCCCTTTTTTATTGTTTTCTTTTTCTTTTCTTCTTATTTTTGTTGCTCTTTTGCTCTTTTTGGCTTTTCTTTCACCGGTTCAACCAAATCGTAGGACTTGCGCCACGAGGCACGATGATCGTCCATAATGGTGTGAGGGTCATGCTTCAGCCTTTTTTGTGAATTATTTTGACGCACTCAGTGCTTTTGTTTGGCCTTTATGAATTTACCTGATTGAGAGATCATTTCTTTTCTCATGATTTTCAAAAGTTTCGCAATGAGTTTAATGCTCTGATTTATGCACATTTTCATAATTCATTTATCATCTACCATAAAACATCATTTTAAAGCACAAATGAAAAGGAAGCAATGACAAAACAATAAGCAGACGGAGTGAAGAGTTTGGACTTTTATTCATATGGAAATCGAACGCGCAAAAGGTCGCGCCGACTGAATAGAGTACATTGAGAACTTTGAAACTAAGAAAAAGCAAGAAAAATGGACGCAACAGATCTTATGAGCGTTTTCGTCTTTGGAGTGTTGATGCCAATCACCCATACTTATATCCTTGATCACCCTTTTACCCAAGCTTTTGGAGACGCTGCTTGCCTCTTTTACTTTTTTTTTAAGTCCAACCTTTCTGACCCTAATTTTTGCCTGGACCGCTCTTTGCGAGTTTTCAGTCCACCGGGTCGCTCTTTTTTGCCTAGGCCGCCCTTTCGGGTTTTCAACCTAGCGAGCTAATTCTTGCTTGGCTCATTTTTCTCTTTTTCCTTTTTATTTTTCTCAGGCGTAATATTTCTTGACTGAATCTGAATTGACTGGGTTTCTGAGTTCTTCACCATCAATGTTGGTGAGTATCAATGCTCCTCCAGAAAAGGCTTTCTTTACCACATATGGTCCATCATAGCTAGGAGTCCATTTCCCACGGGGGTCACTCTGGATAGGCAGAATCTTCTTGAGCACAAGGTCTCCCTCGCTGAATTCTCGGGGACGAACCTTCTTGTCGAAAGCTGTCTTCATTCTTTGTTGATACAACTGGCCATGACACAGGGCAGCAATTCTTTTCTCCTCAATGAGATTCAGCTGATCCAGACGAGCTTGGACCCATTCTGCTTCTTCCAACTTGGTTTCCATCAGTACCCGCAGAGAGGGTATCTCAACTTCAATGGGGAGGACTGCTTCCGACCCATACACCAAAGAGAAAGGGGTTGCCCCGGTTGAAGTACGCACTGAGGTACGATACCCATGCAAGGCGAAAGGAAGCATCTCGTGCCAATCTTTATAGGTTACTACCATCTTTTGCACAATCCTCTTGATATTTTTGTTGGCCGCTTCAACTGCCCCATTCATCTTAGGACGGTATGGAGAAGAATTATGATGTTGGATTTTGAAGTCCTCGCATAACTCTTTCATCATCTTACTGTTCAAGTTGCTGCCATTATCTGTGATAATCTTATCCGGAAGCCCATAGCGGCAAATCAAATCTTTCTTTACAAACTTAGCAACCACAGAGCTGGTAATGCTGGAATATGAAGCAGCTTCAACCCACTTGGTGAAGTAATCAATAGCGACCAGGATGAAGCGATGCCCATTTGATGCCTTAGGCTCGATAAGACCTATGACGTCCATGCCCCACATTGAGAATGGCCAAGAGGCGGTCAAGACATTTAGGGAAGCAGGTGGTACATGAATATGATCAGCGTAGATTTGACACTTGTGACATCTTCTTACGAAACTATAGCAATCTGATTCCATTTGCAACCAATAATAGCCAGCTCTTAATATTTTTCTTTCCATGGTGTGCCCACTGGAATGAACCCCAAATGAGCCTTCATGGACTTCTCTCATGATTTTTGTTGCCTCTTCTTCTGTCACACACCTTAAAAGGACCATATCATAATTTCTCTTGTATAGAACTTCACCGCTCAAAAAGAAATTCCTTGACAATCTTCTGAGGGTTCTCTTGTCATTCTCTGACGCTCCAGGAGGGTATTCTCTGTTCAAGATGTACTGCTTGATGTCATAATACCAGGGCTTGTTGTCAGACCTTTCCTCGATGACCATGCAATAATGATGTGCTGGCAAATCTCGATGCTGAATCCCGATGTGAGTCAAGCTTTTGTCGCAGTTGATATTAAACATTGAAGACAAAGTGGCTAGTGCATCAGCCAACTGATTCTCATTGCGAGGAAGGTACTGGAATGTGATTTCCTCAAAAAGCTCAACCAGCTCTAGAATGTAATCTCGGTAAGGGATCAACTTGGAGTCCCTGGTCTCCCAATCACCGTTCACTTGGTGAATTACTAGAGCTGAATCTCCATACACATCAAGTCTCTTAGCTTTCCAATCAATGGCTGCCTGGATACCAAGAATACATGCCTCATACTCTGCGATATTATTAGTGACGTAGAAGCTTAGTCTGGCAGTGAATGGAATGAAGCGATTATCAGGGGAAATCAGCGCTGCCCCGGCTCCGTGCCCGTATATATTGGAGGCACCATCGAACACCATTCTCCATCTTTCATCTTCTGGGGATTTCCCTTCTTCAAACAAAGCCATGATATCTTCATCAGGAAAGTCATACTGCATAGGCTGATAATCTTCAACAGGCTGGTGTGCCAGGTACTCGGCCAGCGCACTACCTTTAATTGCTTTCTGAGTGACATATAGGAGATCATATTCTGATAACTGCATTTGCCAACGGGCAAGTCTCCCTGTAAGTGCGGGCTTCTCGAAGATATACTTGATAGGATCCATTTTAGATACCAACCAAGTAGTGTGACTTAGCATGTACTGCCTCAAACGATGAGCAGCCCAAGCTAAAGCACAACAAGTCTTTTCTAGCAGCGAGTACCTTGTCTCACAGTCAGTGAATTTCTTGCTCAAATAGTAAATGGCATGCTCTTTCTTTCCAGATTCATCATGTTGCCCTAACATGCAACCCATTGAGCTGTCTAGCACGGTTAGGTACAGGATCAGAGGTCTGCCGGGTATAGGAGGCATCAAGATAGGTGGATTCTGAAGATATTTTTTGATCTTTTCAAATGCTTCTTGACAATCATCATTCCATTTGGTCTCTTGATTCTTGCACAAAAGTTTGAAGATTGGTTCACAAGTGGCAGTCAACTGGAATATGAACCTAGAGATGTAGTTCAGTCTTCCGAGAAAACCCCGAATCTCCTTTTCTGTTTTAGGGACTGGCATCTCAAGAATCGCACGCACCTTGTCTGGATCGACCTCTATCCCCTTTTGGCTGACGATGAACCCCAACAACTTTCCTGATCGCACGCCAAAGGTACACTTGGCAGGATTTAATCTGAGCTTGAATTTTCTCAACCGCTCGAAGAGCTTTTGCAAATTGACAATGTGTTCCTCATCAGTTTTAGACTTGGCGATCATATCATCCACGTAGACCTCTATTTCTTTGTGCATCATGTCATGAAACAATGTTACCATAGCCCTTTGATAGGTAGCACCGGAGTTCTTCAACCCGAATGGCATGACTCTGTAACAGAATGTTCCCCAAAGAGTTGTGAAAGTCGTCTTCTCCATATCCTCAGGAGCCATCTTGATCTGGTTATACCCTGAATACCCATCCATGAAGGAGAACAGTGAATGTTGTGTCGTACTATCCACTAAGACATCAATATGGGGCAGGGGAAAATCATCTTTGGGACTAGCACGGTTCAGATCTCTGTAATCAACGCACATTCTAACTTTCCCGTCCTTTTTCGGAACTGGCACGATGTTGGCAACCCATTGCGGATACTTGGCTACCACTAGGAACCCAGCGTCAAACTGCTTTTTCACTTCATCTCTGATCTTTAAGGACATTTCTGGCTTCATTCTTCTCAGTTTCTGCTTTACTGGAGGACATTCTGGCTTGACTGGCAACTTATGCACCACTATGTCAGTATCTAAACCTGGCATATCTTGATAAGTCCATGCAAAGACATCAACATACTCATGTAGGAGTTCACTTAGTTTCTTGCGCTCACCTTCCTTCATTGAAGTACCTACCTTTACTTCCTTCTTGCGGTCCTCTGTGCCTAGGTTAATTATCTCAACGGACTCCCCATGTGCCTGAATAACCTTTTCCTCTTGTTCAACCATTCTCATCAACTCTGGAGGAGTTTCCCAGTCATCCTCAACATCCTCCTCAGCTTGGTTAACGGGGTGATCAAAATTAACATATGAATCGTTGGCATCGTTATTCTCAAAGATATTCATTTTAGATCTGCATTTGCGGGAATAGAAAGAAATGAACAGGCAAAAAATAGAAACACAAGATGGAGACGTATGATAATGAAAAGAAAATTTATTCATTTGAGAATCCAAAACAACATTTTATTGATAGATGATATTTGAAGGAAAAACGTGCATGCCCTTATGAAATATCCTAAGGCCTTGGGCAGAGCCAAAGAATTTGCATTACAAAATCATTACTTTGGAATGAAAATAACAGGGAAATCAATGATCTTCCAATTATCAAGCTCTTCATCTGCTGCACTGCGACGCACCAAGTCCACGCCTTTGTCTTCCACAACTGATTCTTCCTCAATGACGGCCACCTGATTGGGATCCAGCATACCCGCATTCCTAAAGCTCCGAGAGAGATCATAGATAGGAATCTTCTTCAAGCTTGGTTCCCGTCCCTGAAGCTTAGCTAGCCTCCTTTCTCGCTTTTCCTCAGCCATTCTCTTCTTGTCAGCCTGAGTGGGCCAATATCCTAACCCACGCCTATCCTTGTACTCTTGCAGCTGAACCGGCGTCAGAACTCCTTGCTCGGACTTTCCCAACCCTTTTCCGATCTGGTAACCATTTTGCAGCATGACTTTGGCTACCATGATAGCAGCGTTAGATATCTTTGGTACGGGCAACGGGGCTTCTTCCCCCACAAAAGCAGCATTTGCAATTTCTAGTGATTGAAAGGCAGATTCAAGTGACTCTTCTGCAGCCTCAATGTATTGAGAAGGATGGGGCTTGCTAACGATGAACTCTTCTTCTCCAAAAACGACTATCAGCTTGTCGTCGACTACAAACTTAAGCCTTTGGTGGAGGGATGAAGGAACAACACCGGCAGCATGAATCCAGGGTCTCCCCAGGAGACAACTGTAGGATGATGCAATGTCCATGATCTGAAAATTCACATAAAATACTTCTGGCCCTATCTGCATCTGGAACTCCATTTCTCCCATAACCTCCTTCTTGGATCCGTCAAATGCCCTAACTAGTGTTGAGCTAGGCTTCATATATGAACAGTCTACATTTAATCTACTCATAGTAGATTTGGGCCTGACATTCAAAGAGGATCCATTGTCGATGAGGACCCTGGAGAGTGTATATTCACCACATCTAACTGAAATGTGAAGTGCCTGATTATGCCCCTTCCCCTCAGGGGTGAGCTCATCATCGGTAAAAGTAATATAATTGGATGCAACAATATTCCCTACAATGCCATCGAGCTGGTCAACAGTGATGTTCTGAGCTACATGGGCTTCATTCAATACTTTCATTAGGGCTGCACGGTGAACCTCAGAATTGAGCAGTAGGGACATGATAGAGATCTTTGCAGGAGTGTGGTGCAGCTGGTCCACCACTTTGTAATCACTCTGACGCATGATCTTCAGAAATTCAGTGGCTTCTTGTTCTGACACTTTCCTACTTTTCTTGGGTTCTTGTGCTATACCCTTGCCTTTGCGAATTCTCTCCTCCTCCTCCTTTGAGGGACCTTCTTTCAGGGCTTTAGGGATATAAACACGTCCGCTTCTAGTGACTCCGCTGCTTCCCGCGATGTTGATGACATCGGGAACAACTTGAGGCTTCTGAATTGGAACTGACACCCCATAGCTCCATGGAACAACATTGTTCTTTTGATGAGGAGCTGGGACAGGAATCACAATGGTCTTAGGTCTCTCCTCGATCGGCTTTCGGCTATACGGGACCTCAATGGGTTTCTGAACATTTATATTCCTATCTGATTGGAAAGTCAGCACATCCTCCTCTTTCTCTTGCACACCTATTTGGATTACATGACGATCCAATAGGTCCTGCAAAACTGTCCTGAAAGCCTCACATGCCCCATCGCAATTAACATCAACACAGACTTCTCTTTGAGTACATCCTCTCCCAATGACCCCGAACTGGCATAGCTCTGCATGAATAACCTCTAAGGGTGTTTGGATACACTCCACAGTTCTGATTAAGGATTGACTCCCCATATCATGGATGGCATTGGTTGCATGTTTCTGATGACCAGGCAGCGGATTAGCTGTGATACTCGGGTTTTCTTGTTTGAAGGTTATCCCTTTGGCATCAATCAGATCTTGCACTACAATTTTGAAGGCCTTGCAGTCTTCAACAGCGTGTCCTACTGCCCTTTCATGAAATGCACAGGTAACATTGGGATTGTAGCCTCGGAAGTAGGGTGGTTGAACTGGTCTCATGGGTCTGGTATTGATGAGTTTGTTTGTAAAAAGATAGTTGAATAGGTCAGTATAGGACATGGGGATGGGATCAAAGGTGGTCTGTTTTTTGTCTGGGTAGCTTTTGTGGTAGTTATTTTGTGGTGGAAGGGTTGGTCGTGTTTGAGTGGGGACAGGGATGTTTTGTGGTTGATAAGGCGGGCTTATGGTGATGGCGTTGGTCTCTCCTTCTTTCTTCTTTGAAAATCCGGAAAATGGCTTTTTCTGGGTGGTTGTACCTGTGGAACCATGGGCAATCTTGCCGCTTCTCATTCCGTTTTCTAGTCTTTCACCGATGATTACCATGTCTGAGAAATTGGAAGACACGCTACCAATCAACCGATTGTAGTATAACGGCGGCAGGGTTTCCATGAACATGAAGACTAATTCTTTCTCTAACAAAGGGGGTGTTACCTGTGCAGCCAAAGCCCTCCACCGCTGGGCATACTCTTTGAATGACTCATTATCTCTTTTTGCCAGACTCTGCAACTGTGTTCTGTCTGGCGCCATATCTGTATTGTACTGGTACTGTCTGAGGAAAGCATCAGCCAAGTCTTTCCAACAATGGATATGGGACGGTTCTAGCTGCATGTACCAGTTGAGAGATGCTCCCGCAAGGCTCTCTTGGAAGTAATGGATCAACAACTTGTCATCATGAGAATGTGCAGCCATTTTTCTACAGTACATGGTCAGATGGCTTTTAGGGCAAGTCACGCCTCGGTACTTGTCAAAGTCGGGCACTTTGAATTTAGGAGGTAAAATCACATCAGGGATGAGACACAGATCACGAGCTTCTCTTGCTCTAGAGCTCGCCCCTTCAATCATTCTTAAGCGCTCTTCTAACATATGATACCTGTCTCTAGCTTGAGGAGCTTCAGCAGGATAGTTCTGAGGAAAACCATTCACACCGTAGTGAGGATTACTCATCGACACTACGGCTGGGTTCACGTGTGGGTCACGTGAGTGAGTGATATTCCCAGGAATTGGTCCCTGAATTGGGGGATTTACCGTTACTGGTGAATGAAAGTCAAACGGAGTTCCCGGCGGAATAGGAATCTGAATTTGGCCCTGAGGCGCTCCCGCTCCTCCACTGTTTGTGGGTGAGATGGGTCGGACTTGTTCTGCAACCCTAAGGGGATTACTTCCCGCATTAGCCTCGGCTCCTGGAGGTGCGTATCCGGATGGGAGTCCCCAAGGCATCCCATGCATAACTGGTTGGCCCTGGTTGTTGGTTCCTGAAGTATGAGCAAAGGTGTTAGTCTCGAGACTCGGAGGGGGAAGAGTGACAGCAACTCCGGTAGTGACGGCGAGACTTTCAGCGGCGGTTCCGTTCCTCAAAGCTTGTAGCATCCCCATCATTTCCGTCATCTGTGCTTCCATCGCCCCAATTTTCGTTCTCAACTCCCGATTCTCTTGAGCCAACTACTCTGGATTGGGAACCTCAGCAGCGGTGTTACCATGGTCTGATTCCCCACTTCCTAAGTCTTCAATAACAGGACGGTCCCGGTCATTCTGGTTAGTTGCCATGAGCCTTGCTTGTAGACGAGTCAGGTATCGATGTTGGCGAACCAGCTTGCCTTTTTCTATTGAGGGAATACACTTTATGAGCACGAGAATTAAATAAATGAATGCAAATGCAATGCAATATGCATGATTTTATGTTTGTTTGGGTGCCGGGAATCGCGGTGTAATTCGTCTTGTCATAGGCGTGTAGGTCTAAAGCTCTAACATTTTTATTTTTATTTTTATTTTTTTATTTTTTATTTTTTATTTTTTTGCTATTATATATATATATTTTTTTTGCAACGAAGTTGGAAGCAATAGGCAAAACGAACACACTTTATTCAAAAGGAAAGAATACTTCAAACTCGAGAGAAAAGCAAAGTACAATATTCTGAGGACAAAGTACAATATCCAAAGAAAATTACAACTTTTTAGAGAAAATTACAATTTCCTAAGAATTATTGTAATGTTCTAAAGTGAACTTCAGAGGCATATAGCCTTCAATTTCTCCTTCCTCTTTCTCTTCTTGCTTTCGGCCGCCCCCTTGGCCTTCTCCATGAGTTCTTCTGTCAGGATCTTGCAATACTCGACAAACTCATGCACCTTGGCCGGAGTGTTGCAAGGGTTCATTTCTGCTTCAGCTCTTCTTAGCTTCTTGGGAACATCTCTCACAGCTTGATTAGCTAGCCCTGCTAGCTTTGAAAATTTGCTCCTCCAAAGCTGAATCTCATCCCTTAGCTCCTTGATAACTTCTTGGTCTTCTATTCTGCCAATTAATGCCATGAAGCATTCCTCCCAGTACTGGCTCTCTGCTTGCACTTGCCCATAAGATTCCCTTAGGCATCAGAAGTTCCTCTTCAATTCTTCCGACCTTCCTTGTTCAAACTCCAAAGCTTGTTGATATTCTTTCAAGATCCCTATGATAGACTCTCTATCTTTCCTGATGTTTTCCACTTGGTTCTCCATTTCAAACTTCATCCTTTGGAATTCCTCTTTTGACTTAGCTAGCGCCTCTCTAACCATTTTCTCATCCCTCCTTGACTTGGCATATGATTTCTTCCATTCCCTTGCTTCCGCCACAGCCTCATTCATCTTTGAGGCGCACCTCTTTACTTCTTCTTTAGCTCCCTCCAAATGTTTCTGAATTCCCCTCTTGCTCTCTTCTTCTATTTCAAGCTTCCTATTGGTTGCTTCAATAGCGGTGGCTTGAAGAGCATTTTCATTTTCTAGCTTCCGCTTGTCTTGCATCACCTTTCCCAATCTGTTTTGCAAAGCCCTTTTCTCTTCTTCCGCTTTCGATAAGGCCAACTTAACCTCTTCTAGTTCTTCAATTAGGGGAACGTGGGGTTCTGGTATTTTCTCTTCAAGTGATGGCATTCATTGGTTGGATGATCGAGTTTCCTTAATCCTCTTTTCAAGCCATTGAGTGAAGGAGATAGCAGTGGTCCTTTTAGATAACTCGCCCTTGTCTTTCCGCACCACGGTTTCCCAAGCTTGCAAGACTCGCCGAAGTAAGTCCTCGTCTTTAGGGATCCCCTCATGGAGGTAAAAACGGAACAACATAGCTTCGGAGGGTGAGTCCCGCATAGGGTACCCGAGTTGTCTCAAGGTCAAAGACGGGTTATAATTGATGCATCCCTGTGTTCCCATGAGAGGAACGTTCTGGAAACTGCCACATTGGAATATCACTAAGGGTCTATCTTCCCAAAACTTGTGCAAGTACCACCGAATTTGAAGAGCATCAAGGTTCTTAAGAGTATCCTTCCACTCCTGAGGGCTCATAGTCTTCGGATTGCAACCCAAGGTGTAGGAAAGCAGGTCCCCAACTTCACTTTTGTTAATGCACACATGACTGATCAACCAAGCGTATAGCACAGGGAAGGAACAACACATCTTATCCTTTCGGAACTCATGATGGCGGGTGAAGGCACGATAGGTCTCGGCGAGAATAGCGGGAACCGGGTTGATGAGACTTTTTGCACTCTTGAAAGCTAGGAACACACCAACAGCGATTTCATCTATATGTTTCTCAATCTGAGGGAAAAGAACAATGCCGAAGATGGTCAAAGCTAGTACTTGCTTGAAAGAAACCCAATCATTTGATGCTACATAACTAGTCATCAAACTCTCAAAGTACTCCTGAGGAAACCCAAATATCTTGTTACGCTTAACTTTGTGGGACCGCACTTCTTCTACACTGAGTTGTAACAAGGAAGCAAACTTCTCATCTGAATAATACTGCCTCTGATACTGGTAAGGTCTAGCCTCTGAGCGATCAAAACCCAGAATCTTCTCATACTCCTCTAGGGTAGGTGCCATTTGGAAGTTCTTGAAAAGAAAACATCTAATCTCAGAGTCATAGAACCAACATAGGGCGGCGATGGCGCTCTCTTGTACTTCTAACTGTAATAACTTGCGGATGTTCCCATAAGTCTTGTCGAAGGACCGAAGCTCAATAGGACCTAATAGGGAAGCATACTCCTTCAAACTAGTTACATCAATCTTCTTTACAATGGGGAACCTCGACTTGAATGCGGTTTTGCCTTTGGATTCCATGTTACTTCTTACACACCTATGACAAGGTTCGGTGTTACGTTGCGATCTCCGGCAAACAAACTTTAATGCATGAAGAATGCAAATGATGAAAGAGACGCAGTGAAGCACACATGCACCGTACTGGGCGAAGAATCAAAGAAAGAACTAAAGAAAGAAGAAGAAAAGTAATCTAAATAGTTCTAGTCAGGGCATGGTGGAGGCGGAAGTTACGACGGCACATGCGATGGGTGGCATTGTGCGATGGTTGACAGGCTAACGGGGGTGGGCTTGGGAGAAGATCGGAGAAGATGAATAGGGTCTTTGCGTAACCTAACTGTAGTTTTTCCTTAAATTTTAATTGTTATTTTACAACTTTTAATCTCAACCGATTGATCATTTTAGCGCCATGTGTCACATTGGTAGGAAACAAAATGGAGATGTCCATTTCCTCTCCAAATGGAGAGGATCTGGACCCGTTCCAAACAGCTCGAAATATTAGAAAAAGATTGAGAGCATTACCATTATTCATTATCATTAGCATTATCATTATAATATTTTTGTCATAATTCCACATCTCAAATCTTTTTTTATTGACATTTACACATCTCAAATCTTAAACCATTTACGTTGTAGGGTTTAAGAAATTATGGGAAACAATTACAATGTGAATGACTTGTCTCTTTTTCCCAGACTTGTAAAGAACGAGAAAACCAAAACAACACGCTCCCTTTCCAATTAGTTCAATTACTTCACATTCTTCCATTTTTAGGGCCTAACCTCACAATTATCTATCTCCATGGTTCAGGAGACTGTCTCAAATGTGATCAGTTGGACAATTGGTCTTTGGGAGGAGAAAGAGACGCAGTGAAGCACACATGCACTGTACTGGGCGAAGAATCAAAGAAAAAACTAAAGAAAGAAGAAGAAAAGTAATCTAAATAGTTCTAGTCAGGGCATGGTGGAGGCGGAAGTTACGGTGGCACATGCGGTGGGTGGCATTGTGCGATGGTTGACAGGCTAAAGGGGGTGGGCTTGGGAGAGGATCGGAGAAGATGAATAGGGTCTTTGCGTAACCTAGAATATTTTTTCCTTAAATTTTAATTGTTATTTTACAAATTTTAATCTCAACCGATTGATCATTTTAGCGCCATGCGTCGCATTGGTAGGAAACAAAATGGAGATGTCCATTTCCTCTCCAAATGGAGAGGATCTGGACCCGTTCCAAACAGCTCAAAATATTAGAAAAAGATTGAGAGCATTACCATTATTCATTATCATTAGCATTATCATTATAATATTTTTGTAATAATTCCACATCTCAAATCTTTTTTTATTGACATTTACACATCTCAAATCTTAAACCATTTACGTTGTAGGGTTTAAGAAATTATGGGAAACAATTACAGTGTGAATGACTTGTCTCTTTTTCCCAGACTTGTGAAGAACGAGAAAAGCAAAACCACACGCTCCCTTTCCAATTAGTTCAATTACTTCACATTCTTCCATTTTTAGGGCCTAACCTCACAATTATCTATCTCCATGGTTCAGGAGATTGTCTCAAATGTGATCAGTTGGACAGTTGGTCTTTGGGAGGAGAAAGAGACGCGGTGAAGCACACATGCACTGTACTGGGCGAAGAATCAAAGAAAAAACTAAAGAAAGAAGAAGAAAAGTAATCTAAATAGTTCTAGCCAGGGCATGGTGGAGGCGGAAGTTACGGTGGCACATGCGGTGGGTGGCATTGTGCGATGGTTGACAGGCTAAGGGGGTGGGCTTGGGAGAGGATCGGAGAAGATGAATAGGGTCTCTGCGTAACCTAATGTATTTTTTCCTTAAATTTTAATTGTTATTTTACAAATTTTAATCTCAACCGATCGATCATTTTAGCGCCATGCGAGTTGCGCCCTGAAAAAGCCCCCGAGGGAGAACCTTCCTCGTTTACAACTTTTCTAAAAAAACAATGAAGCCGCCACCAATACTTATTTAAGGAAAGTATTAGAAAAACCTTTTTTAGAAAGCGATTGGCCTTTGAAAACTGAGAGTTTTGGGTTCGGGGGTCGGTTACGCGCGGGGAAGGTATTAGCACCCCACACATCCTCTCTACTGAGAGGGAACCTTTAATTAAATGTGTGGTTTTAAGTGTTGATTTGAAAAATACCTAATTTACCTCTTTATTTCTTATTGAAAATGAATTAAAGAACTTAATGAAATTTTTTTATTTTTGGCGCTTGACAAGAGTTAGCCTCTCGCTCCTACGTATCTCCCGGTGCGATGGAGAACTCAAAGCTACGTAGTTCTTGTTTGTCTAAAAAAAGGTTTTTGTTTTTTATCTTGTTTAATTGTGAAAATTGGGCATTCATGATGATCAATTGAGCAAAGGCTCCAAGTGATCACCACTAGTACCTCATTGTTTAATAATCATGCAAGCAACGGCTTCACGAGACTATTAACAAAGTTTTTGATTTAGTGAAACTCCTTAGGAAAATTCAGGCATTCATGATGATCAATTGAGCAAAGGCTCCAAGTGATCACCACTAGTACCTCATTGTTAATAATCATGCAAGCAAAGGCTTCACAAGACTATTAACAAAGTTTTTGATTTATGAAAAACTATTTTGTCTTGAAGAGAATTAAATTAAATTAAAAAACGAGAAAGGGGGGGTGAAATGGTAAAATAGGGTATTATTAGTCGCAAGGGGTTGTATAATTAATAGCAGGTGTAAAAAGCAAGCCCAGTTCGCATTGGAGGGCCCAGAATGCGAAGCTGGGCTTAAGTGAGGGAGGGTGCGCGCATGAATTGAAGGGGTGTTAATAGTATTCTGATAATAAAAATAAACTTAAAATAAAATAATTATTGGAGACGCTATAAAAGAGGAAACCCTAAATTAAAAACCCTAAAAAACATTTCAATCTCTCCTTCCTCATCCTGGTTGCGCCGCAGCTCTTCTTTAAGAGAGAGAGGGGTTTACGGCGGAAATCTCGCCGGCTTTAGGGGGAGAGAGAGAGCACCGATCGGCCTGAGGTGAGAGAGGGGACGACGACGTCCGACTGTTCCTTGGCCGGCGTCGTCTTTTTGTAGCGGTGAAGGGGGTTCTGCCGGAGGTTCGACGAGGTGAGGGGTGGCTCACGATGGTGATTTCAGGTGGGGGTGACTCGGTTTTGGGGGAGGAAGTTTCGATTTGGGTGGCTGCTGGCTTCGGTTTGGCTCGGTTTCGTGATGGGTCGCCGGAGTTCATGGTGGAGCTCACCGGAGAAGACGACCGGAGCTCCGGCGAGCACACTAAGGTCAGTTTTGTTTATTTCATTCTTTTCTGTTCTTGGCCTATTCTTCTTCTACACATTTCTTTCTACTATTATTTTTTATTCTGGTTTCTTAATCATCAGATCTGTATTTGCTCTAATTTATACTATGTTTGTTCTTCATCCTAATCCTTGCTTCTGGTGGTCTCTATATTGGTTCTGAATGTATGCTTTTTGATTTCTTAAAACAAAGAACTAGCCTATTTTGAAAACAAAAGCAAACTAAGCTAATACTAGTAAGTTTTCTACTAAAGCAAAAGAAACGAAAGCTAGTCCATTTTTTTTGATCTGAATGATGTTGTTTTTATCACATAGCATAGACTTAGTTCAACATATTTGGAGTACAGAATAAATGAATAAATAAAAAAAAACAAAACATACATATTTACAATCTATTTACAGATCCGAAGGAAAGGAGGGTCACCAACCTTAGTCTCGACCTATTCTGGAAAAAGAAAAGAAAAGAAACTATTTTCGATCTGTTGCTGGTTGCTTGGTTTACCGCTGTTGTTCTAGATCTGTAGTTGCTGCTACTGACCCTTTGAATTTTTTGTTAGAACTTCAAAGAAAGAAACCACTGTTTTGGGATTAGGGTTTCAGTGTAAAACCCTAATCGTTTTTTTTGGTGCTGTTTACCTCGAAAATCGTGTCCGTCCGCCCTTGCTACTGCTGTTGACTGCTGATTTATACTACATTTCTAGGTTTAGGCATTAATTGTATTTTGACTGGGCTTTGAATAAATTTTCAGGTTTGGATCCAAGCCCATCAGCAGCTGTAGCAGCTTGGAGTGCTGCTAGGAAACCCTAATCTACTCCTTAAATGCTCATTTTCGGATCTGGCCATTTTTGGCCCTTTTGATGTAATTTTTTTTGTATTTTTTTGGACAATTGGACCTTTGAACTCTCCTAAGTTGTAAATAAAATTAAAAAGAATTTTTTTGACATTTTTAGACTATATATACTGCTCCAAATAAATTAAAATAGACAAAGTAAAAATAATAAAAGAAATTGGGCCAAATACAAAAGCGATATCGGACCCAACTAGACAAGTGTGTGAGAACGAGGCCCAAATAGAATAAATAAGCCCGTTGACCACTAAACGCTAAAATTATCTCAGAATCGCGTTCTTAAGCCCAAATTGAAACGACAAGCCCAATCGCGAGAAAAATGACTTTGTTAGTCCCAATTAGGTTCGACTAAATCCAAATACGAAGATTAAATTGAAGAACGCACGAAAAGATCGATCATTCGCGTGCATGCCTAATTTAAAACAACGGTATTTCGATTTAGTTGAACAGGGTAATTGAAATTGGCCAGGGTTAGTAACTGAGACGCCATACTGATAATTCTCGTAATCACGCGACTTCAAAACACGATTTAAGTAAAATAAACGACTAAAACTAGAAAAAGAAGACAGACAAAATTGGGGTATAACAATGCGTCACATTGGTAGGAAACAAAATGGAGATGTCCATTTCCTCTCCAAATGGAGAGGATTTGGACCCGTTCCAAACAGCTCGAAATATTAGAAAAAGATTGAGAGCATTATTATTCATTATCATTAGCATTATCATTATAATATTTTTGTAATAATCCACATCTCAAATCTTTTTTTATTGACATTTACACATCTCAAATCTTTACCATTAATTTTTGTTAGAATATATTAGAATTAGTTAAAATAGTTGCTATTAGTTACGTCAGTTATAATTTAGTTAACTTAGTTAGGATGTATCAATTATCATACACTCATTGTAATCATATTAGTCTCTCTTTACCATTGAAAACGAATTGTATTTCTTTCTTTCTTTCTCAATTTTTCTAACAACTTTTTATTATTATATATCAATCTCGATGGTTTAAAGTAATTGCCCCCATGGTTGACAAAGCATTGGACCATGCTAGAGACTAATTGAATCCACTTGTTGTGACTTGGGAGATATTTTGTGACATAACTCGATCCACTTCGTGTTTGCTTTTGACTTAATGGCCCGTGGATAATCTAATCAAGTGGTTGTGAGATATTTGTGAGGTGATAATCTGATAATAAAGACTGCGTGATTTTTTTGTTCATGGGCCTCATTGAATAGAGAATGAATTTTTCCAATATAATCCAATTTTTCCAAATACATTTGTAGAAGAAATTCAATGTACATATTTAAAATTGATATTTAAATGGTACAAAGTGTAATTCAAAAATGAATCTAATGTTATATTTGTCAGAAGATCACAACAGTGGTGGAGTGACAATTACAATAGTGGAAGATATGATCAAACAAGAAAACTTTTGGAGAGTGTGAAACAGCAAGCCAAGCCAGCGGGAGAGTGCTAAACAACGACGATAATTGTCAAGGGTGTCTGTCGGGCAACAATAGCAGTTGAAATTAATGTTGAGACAGAGTATTATTGGAGACGACAATCTTAGAATAAAATATCAAAAACAAAGAATACAAAGGCAAATCCGACATGCGAGTTTGTCGACTGCAAGAATCGAATTCGGGAGCAACGAGTAATCTCAAGTGTCCTAGGGTAGCTTATGCCACTAGTGTAGTGATGTTTTTTTTGTTACAAAAAGTTTAGGTGGGTTGGGCACCAGGAGCTCACCAACAAGCGCTAACAGGGGTACTTATGGATCACCCACCAAAGAGGTCCTGATGCTGACAGCGAAAGTTGAATCCACGCTTTTGTGAGACAACTCATTACCAACTAAGCCAACTTTCATTGGCACTCGACTAACAATGTTGGTTTAACTTGACATGAACCTAAACACAAATATTAAATAAATTATAATTTTTACATTCCTTCAAATCATCTATATATAAATATTAATTGTCATATATATGTCTTATGCTATATTCATATTTCTTAGAGTGAATACCTAATTTTGTCCCCGACAAAAATCTCGGTGTTCAATTTGGTCTCAAAGAATAATTAATACGCAACTTAGTCCCTCTGTTTTACAATAGGGAGATTAGTCCCTCTATTATATTTTATTCAAACTAAGTCACTTGGTTGCTGACGTTTAACGTTATTATGCTTTGTAGTTTGTTGCCCCTTAGGGTTGCTCATGTGGCTAGGTAAGTGATGTTCAATTCTAAAGGTGTCATTTTGGTTTCTAACTTTGGGTCATTTTGGTCGCTCATGGAAGAGTTATAATAACACAATCTTCTTCACCATAATCCCCTAGCCCCCATTGTTGCAGCTCTAAAACTGATTCTAGAAAGCAAAATAACAGCTCCACTTTACTTTTGTGGTTTCTTGCGCAAATTTTATGTCGAAAGAGAGATGAAGAAAGCCACAATTATGAAGCAAAAATGTAGGATCTCCTTCCCCTTATGGCGTGTTGGAGTTTTACAAATGTTTCTTTTTATGTTACATAAATTTTAGGGTGAGAGGATGGCGCCCTAGTCCTAGGCAGATGAGACTTTCGAACTCCTTGAACACTTACAAAGATAATTATATTTACCTCACCCCAAGCTCAAGGGGACTACTAGGGATTTGAACCCAGAACCTCCCGGATACAAATCCTGTCATGCTCTACTAGGCCAACCCCTTGAGGTTAGAAGCTAGAAATTTTTTTAACATTGTGAATCATTAGTAAAGGATGAACTAAAATTGTCTCTTTCAAAATTCTATATATTCAATAAATGTGCAGACACCTTTATTGTAAGAGGAGAATAAAAATAACGAGACACACAGGTTATATAATAGACCACATCAACAAGAAAACGAAACTCATTAACAGAAGACTAACCGAGAGACTAATAGTGTAAATTTGGAGGGGAGGGGAGGGGTTGAGACTAATAGTGTAAATAATTGATACTCAGCTTAGTCTTTTACTTTTTACTAACCGAGGACGTTTCGTTAGTCTCTCGGTTCGTCTTCTGTTAATGAGTTTCGTTTTCTTGTTGATGTGGTCTATTATATAACCTATGTGTCTCGTTATTTTTATTCTCCTGTTACAATAAGGGTGTGTTTGGGAGTTTGGAGGGGGAGGGGAGGGGTTGAGACTAATAGTATAAATTCTTTAGTAATTGAGAGAAAAATTATCCCCCTAAACCCTCCTAACCCCTCTCCTAGTTTATTTTTGGAGCCCCTCCAAACTCCCCCAAATATGGAGGGTTTTAGAGGGGCTCCAAAAATAAACTAGGAGAGGGGTTTTGGAGGGATAATTTTTCTTGTCATCACTAAAAAATTTACACTATTAGTCCCAACCCCTCCCCTCCCCTCCCCTCCAAACTTCCAAACAGACCCTAAGACGTCCTCCGTTAGTAAAAAGTAAAAGACTAAGCTGAGTATCAATTATTTCTAGGAACCAAATTAAACACCGAAGTTTTGTTACAGAGGAAATGAGATATTCACTCTATTTATTATTATTATTATTATTATTATTATTATTATTATTATTATTATTATTATTATGGTGATTAAAGTTGTTCTTATCCAATTATTTCTTCGGGATGGACCAGATATGGGTGTTAAGAAGCTTCTGGACAGCAGGACAGGGCCATTATGGGCTAATAGACAAAAGGCCTTTATGTATCCACTCTCAGGGTATAGACGAGGAGTAAACTGTTACAAAGAAGAGAAGTGAAGGAAAGATATTTGAGAGTAGAGAAAATAGCACAAGACTTAATGAAGGAGAGAGGATACGATACTAGAATTTGGACAATTTTCTTCTTGCTCAATCATGGTGATGATAGTCACGTAAATATAGTGAAGGGAAAATTCTAATTACACGATCCTTTTCCAAGTGTCAGCACCAGGCACTTTTGTCATGCATGCTAACATAAATTGTAAATGGAAATGCAATGCGTAACTGCAAAAAAAAAATAATAATAAAGAAAATAAAAAAAAAATAATAAAGAAAATAAAAAGAATTGAATAACTATTTTTTTGGCTTGAATTAAATAATTAACTTTGTTCATTCTAGTTTCCTGATCGTTTTTATTTACTTTTGGTTATTTTGCTATTTTTGTTCATGAGTTTTGATCTAATTCCTTATGTTTGTTTTGTTTATTTATTTTTTATCAATAAATTTAAGGAAAACACTCTTTTTCGTTTTTGATACTTTTTTCTAAAGAGAATTTTGGATCGAAAAGGTTTTAATGAGGTTCTATATTCATTTCTTTTGTTAAAAAAAATTATCTTAAATGATCATTTTAGTTTTAAGGCTATACGAGGAAATGCTACATGTTTCTTTTTATGGGAACACTACATGTTATTGATATGAATGAGCAGCAAGTGTTTTAGTGCTCACGTGAATCATTCGATTTTGTTGTTATAATTTTATTGTCTTTGAACACATTTTTTATAAATGTTTTTATGATATATAAATGATTATTTTACTTTTGAGTCTTAATAATGAAGTATTACAAGTTGTCACTATAATCTCATTCTCTTTTAGATCTAAATGGAAGAGTTTTCATTTCATGCTTGGCTCTATTATGACAAGGCGGAATAAAATTCTCATTTTATTGTTTGATTGAGTTATAATATTTCTATTCCTCTTTTATCATTATGTAAACAACACAACTATAAATTTCTCTTTTACCCTTATTAAATATTTTTAACTATACTCTAATCTCGTGTACCCAGGAGGAGGAGGAGGAGGAGGAGGAGGAGGAGGAGTAGAGATCCTCTCTATTTCTCAAAAGAAATATAGATGTTCATTATTAAGGTTTTGGGTGTATGGCCAACAAATGTTGGTCTAGTCGGTAAGAATTTAGCTCACATCCATTACAAAAAAAAAAAGCTTATTTGTGAGGGACATTAGCCAGGGAATGTGATTCCCTCGCTAAAATTGACATTAGCGAGGGAATTAGCGAGTGATCAGTCACTCGCTAATGGTTACCGACGAAATTTTTGACATTAGCGACGGACCAGTCCCTCGCTAAGTGGAGGCCGGGATTTGAAAAGTATAGCACGAAAAACAAGGTGATTAGCGACGGAATTGGTCCCTCGCTAACGTGAATCTGACCGTTGAACAGTCCTTGAGAAGTGGAATTTGCTGTTAGCGAGGGACCAGTCCCTCGCAAAGGTTAAATTTTATTTTTTTTACTTTAAATAACCACACACCACACACTCTCATTTCATCTTATCTCTTCTCTCACCTCTTCCCTCTTTCACTACGAATTCTCTCCACCTTCCAACACCACCACACCACCACCACCATGAACTCCTCTCCTCTTCCTCTCTCTCTCTCTCTCTCTCTCTCTCTCTCTCTCTCTCTCTCTCCTATGAATTCCTCTTCTCTCACCTACGAATTTCTTTACTCTTTTTCTCTTCTTCTCTCCACCTTCCACCACCACCACCACCACCACACCACACCACCACCACCATCACCTATCCTCCATCTCTCTTTCTCTCTCTCTAGATCTCTCTCTCTCTCTCTCTCTCTCTCTCTCTCTCTCTCTCTCTCTCTCTCTCTCTCTCCTACGAAGTGAACCACAACCACCACCACCACATAGCTCCTCCCACCACCACCACCACCACCACCACGAACTCCTCTCTCTCCTACGAAGTGAACCACAACCACCACCACCACCACCACCACATAGCTTCTCCCACATTAATAAATATATAAAAAAAAAATTAAAAAAATTAAAACAACACATAAAACAAGCCATTCAAATTGGGACATGTGGCAGTCAGAATTGGGACGCGTGACAGTCAAAATTAGTAAGGAAATTAGCGAGGGAACCGTCCCTCGCTAATTAGTGAGGGATTCAAATTCCCTTGCTAATGGATTAGCGATGAGTGATTTAGCGAGGGAACCAGTCCCTCGCTAATTCCCTCGCAAATGGTGATTAGCAACGGATTTGAGACGTTTTGGGAGGGAAAAATCTCTCGCTAATAACCAATTTTTTTGTAGTGATCCCACAAGGACGTGAGTTCAAATTCCGCGGCCGATGTGAGAACCTTGTTGGTGAGTAATATGTAAGTACGTTAGTAAGCGCTCAAAGAGCCTTGAGGCCTTCCCTGGCCCTGGCGAGTCAGGGCGAGCCCCCGAAACCCAACTCGCCTACCGACATGATTAGTCTAGTCACTAGTCCAATCAACCGGGTCACTGCAATTGAGTCACATCTAAATTAATGGTGAATTGTTCGATTCAATTACTTATTTGAACTGAGTTACAATATCATTTATTCAATGAACCTAAAACTACAAATTTTCTTAAAATAAAGACCAGAATAGTATTACCAAACATCTATAGCTAGAAAAGTTTTCATAACATTACATCTTTCAGCGTAATGCATTGCTCAAAGCAGAAGCTAACTTGTGGCATCGAAATTATAAAAGTTGTACCACGAAATTAATTTGAAAAGGAAATGTGAATAAGCTGGACCATAACCATTTATTTGGATTACTCTCAGCACATCATCACCGACAATTATGAACTTTGAACTAAGATACAATTGAGATTGAATGGAACTAAAAAGTCATACTCATAGTATGTAGGGAAGCTGTGGCAGACTGTATACTTGTATTGACTGTGTATGAACATACGTACTTTTGAGACCCTTGTTAGGTCAGGAAGCGCGTTTTTTTTTTAGTTTTGTTGGATTGTTATTCCAATGGCGGTGAGCTTTAAAGAGACCAAACCATAGCATTTATTTTTTGAGATACAAACAAAATGTACAAGTGAAAAACTATTAGAATCCAGAACGCGCATGTGTTTCTACGTAACCTAATTAAATCCAAACCGTTTTTTTTTGAGTTTGTTGTTGTTGTTATTGATTATACAACGTTTGTTTTATTTTAGACATTGGAAAAAGACACACGTATCTTTTGTCTGCTGTGGAAGCTTAATTCGTATCATTTTGACTTCTAAGAGGAATGAAGGATGGTTATAATAACATTTTAAACGAGTAATAAAGAAGCTGCAATGGGTCAAACGTGATCAAAAGGTTCGGATGCCTTTTTCCTCTATAGCTAAAACGTCAAATTACTTGCAATTTACGTGTTGCCTTTTTATTTAGGCCGTGTTTGGTATAAAGCAGCAGATGATGGATACGTTTATTTGTAGCAAATGATAAATGGATAAGTTACTGGTTAAACTATTTTATAAATATAAAATGACATAAATTGTTATTTGTAATTAATGTTTAATATGAGAGAGAATATTTATTTAGCGATAGATATATGAAGAATTTAAATAAAATAATAAAAAAATGAGAGAGAAAATAAAATGTCATAAACCCTAAATTCAAATTCTATTTCAAGTAGCGTCTGAACAAATGCTATGAGCTAATAGTTTCAAACACTTACCACGAGTTTACATTTGTACTCCTTTTGGGCTCAATAAAAAAAATTATTTATATTTATGATATAAAATATAAGTAAATTTCAATAATAAAAAAAAATGTAAACGGAGAGAAAAATGTGTACCTCAAATATTAAAAATGAAGATGCACGGCAAAAGGAAAAAGCCTTTACCTGCGCTTTTGTTGGCCTTTGGCATTGCTTTGTAAGTGCTACTTATCAATGCACTGCTAAAGGCACAGTATAAAAAAACAACGCTTAAGCGCTACTGAAAGTCAGGTATCGACAACACTTTTAAATGAAGCACTATCAATTCACTTGGAAATCGCCCAGCCTTTGGCAGCACCTCTTACAAAAAGCACTACTGAAAATCAGGTATCAGAAGCGCTTTTAATGAAAGCGATCCCAATTTACTTGGATATCACCTAGTATTTGGCAGCGCTTCTTGTAACATCCCACTTTTCCTAAATAGTTATTAGGATGTGTTTTAGAAATTGTTTTATTTTAATTATGTTTTTTTTTGACTTAGAAAAAGACCTAGGTATAACACCCTAATTTTTTTCTAAAGTTAAGCTATGTGAGTGTTTATTAAAATAAAGACAAACATATGTTTTGGTAAGTTTACATAATTATATTTATATATTGATATATGATGATACATATACCTTTATATTTACTAGTCACCTTAGTATGCTTCCTTATAAGATAAGCCTAGGATGTGGTTTTGGGTATAGAAGCAAATAGTTGGAAAAGTCTATTCGCTTAGAGAAACTTTATGCCTGCTTAAGCGAACGAGCCTTACTTCACACGAAGGATACGTAGCAGCTTGGAAGTCGGTAGCACACCATTGTTCGCTTAGCGACTTGGACGTTTGCTTAGCGAAGAAGACACAACAATTTTAGAGGTGACAAACATGCACTTGCTTGCTTAGCGAAGCTTTATGCTCGCTTAGTGAACGTGCCTTACTTTACACGTAGCAGCTTGGAAGTCGGCAGCACACCATTGTTCGCTTAGCGACTTGGACGTTCGCTTAGCGAACAAGACACAACACTTTTAGAAATGGAAACATACACTTGGTCGCTTAGTGACCCAAAAGTTCACTTAGCGAACAAACTTGCCTATATTAGGAACCTCAGTTCTCACAATTTATAAGAGTGATACACTGAAAAGAAACTCATTTCCTCTTCTTGAAAAACCTTCGTAATGGTACATTCGAGCAAGTGTTGGAGCTACCGTAGCGCTATTACGTTCGTGTTGTATTTCAGGTGGGGGCAAGATACCGTATTCGTCAGGACGGTTAGCGCAAAGTTTTAATTTTAATATGTGTAGAGAGACCCAAGCCCTTCTAGAGTTAAATAGTCAGCGATACCTAAAGATCATTTGACCACTTTTCGGAGTTGAGGTTAAATGAAGTTTAGGCCGTCGAGGACCGGTTAACATATATGAAAAATTATTATTGTGATTTGATCTATTATTTGCTTAATTTGTTGTGTTGCTTTTGGTTTGCTTTGATTATCTTAAATGTTATAAAATTTTTATGTGTTATTAGTGATTATTTGTTGAATTGCTGAAATGAAATGTCTTATTGATATAGTTATGGTTTTATTTCATAACAGAAATAAGATAAATGAAGTTAAGATTTCATAATGAACCTAGGTGGGGAAAGTGAACTAAGAGTCATAGAGATATAAAGTGAAATGAATACTTGACCGTAGTATAAAAGATAGTACGAGGTACTGATCAACAAGATAAGTAAGGCATATAGATTAATATGTAATTAAATAAAATGATATAGACTGCATATGTGTTGTAAGTCCACAGCCGTGTGGTATGGGACACACGAGGTCAAGTACACCGGGCCTGGTCCTTAGTAGGACATATCTATATCGGGTGGATGGGGGTAATGATAGGTTTAGATTACTCTGATCAGTTTTTTGCAAGGAACGACTTATAAACACTCGGACTCCATTGTGACAGTCGAGTGGGCGTCTGCGAAGTACATTAGGGACGCTTGTGGCAATCAGGATATGGCCAGAGTCAGCATATAGTATTGATACATACTCATAGAGAGAGTCTGGAAAATAAGACATTAATAAAGGATAGAAGATAACAAATATTTTGAATTGTTGTGCTTGTGATATGTTTAAATTGAACTTTACCGTGTCTTCCCATTTTCTGACTTGTACATGTATCTTAGCTCCACGTGTTTTTCTTTTGTATATTTATTGAAATACTTAGATCCAGCCGAGAAGCCACTTGCAGTAGAAGGAGATACTCTTCCTTCCACGATGGACGTTGAAGGCATTGAGGATGTTGATGCGATATGATGGGGTAGTCAGGTGTCTCATTGAGAGAACCTGAGTTTTGTTTAGCCAGTATGTCAGTCAATCGAGTCTCGCTAGTTTGTTATTTGGCTGACATTGTTTTATGTTTTATGTTTCGCTGTTTTGTATTACTCTGATAAATTTGAGTGACTTAGTATTGCCACATATGTTGTAAAACTCTTAAAATAATGTTTTTATCTATGTGATGCATGTTGGGTTATATATGTTTTAAGTTTTTAAATTTACTCGTTTTTGAGATTAAGGTTAAGTGTAAGGGTTACAATGATGAGAACGAGGGTCGTCACATTTAGTGGTATCAGAGCAGTTCGATTCGGATCGGGCTGTGAGTTAAGGTCATACTGGCTGAGTCACGTTAGATCCACATCGGATGCTAACTATGTATAGAATTGGGTAGAGAGTCTGTGTGAGCCTTTAAACAGGTTAGTTCTTGTTAGATATTATTCATAAGATAAATGCATATAGCTTGTGTTTCTTTTATCTTATGAATGTTGAAACCATTGTTTCAGGAGATCATGGTTTCACCTAGGGTATCAGAGAGTCGGGGTTCAGGGGCCGATATGAGGCATGAGGAGCCTGTTGACCTTTTCCATGGTGAAGGAGAGGTTGAGAGCACCGAAATGATGAAGTCGGTGAAGAGTTAGCTGCTGCAGTGTTACAGCAAACCCAGCAGAATGCTCAAATTCTGCAACTGAATAGAGATCACTAAATTCAACAACAACAACGCGAGACCCCACAAAATGATGTATGGCTCACAACTTTCTTGAAAGGGAATCCACCTCAGTTTAAAGGCGATTTCGATCCGGAGGGATCTGAGCATTGGATTCAAGAGTTGGAGAAAATATTTTCGGTGATACGTTGTCGGGAGGATAGGAGAGTTGATTATGGGGCCTTTATGTTGACTGGTGATGTTGAGAGTTGGTGGAAAGGGAAGTCTAGGCTCTTAGAAGAGGAGCGTCGTATTATTACACGGGCTCTATTTAGGGAATGCTTCTTAGAAAAGTATTTCCCAAGGTTGACTAGGAGGGAAAAGGAGAGAGAGTTTGACCATTTGAGGCAGGGGGGTATGACAATGGGTGAGTATGCTAGAAAATTTAAGAGTCTTCTCAAATATTCTGAGTTTTATCAGTTACTTTCGCGGGAGGAGTGGATGTGCCAAAGGTTTCAGGATGGACTGAAACATGAGATCCAAAAGTCAATAGCTCCATTACATTGGGTGAGGTTTCCGGAGTTAGTAGAGAGATGTATGGAGGTGGAGAGCATTGACTCTCGTTGGAGTCAATTTATTTTGGAGGACAGAGTAGACCTGGAGGTTTTCAGAGAGAAGCACCTATTCGGAGAGATGGAGGTGGTAGGTTTCAGCAGAGTAGAGGTGGACCCTACACTAGACCTGCACAACGGATTATAGGAACTGGAGCAGGAAATGATGAAAGGCAATTAGCTTTGAAGTGTTACTGGTGTGGAGGGACCCATTTGACTAGTGCTTGTCCTCGTAAGGCCGTGGGTTTGTGCTATCATTGTGGTCGGGCCGGTCATATGGCTAGGGATTGTCCTAACAGACTGAGACAGGGAGAAAGACCCATCGGAGTAGGCCGTGGAGCGGGACCAGTAAGGGGTCATGGTACAACTACAAGTGGTGGACAGAGAGCACCAGGTATAGGAGCGCCAGCCGCCAGACCCCAAGCTACGGGTCGTGTGTTTACTGTGTGGGGTTTTGAGGCCTCACAGTCATCAGATCTGATACAAGGTATGTGTTTAGTTTCAGGTTCTCTCTTATCTGTATTGTTTGATTCAGGGGCTACTCATTCTTTTATTTCAAATACATGTGTGGATCATTTATGTTTACCTATGTCTAAGTTGCCATGTCAACTGATAGTTTATACTCCTACTAATAAGCCACTTGTAACCCATTCTGTTGGCCTAAAATGTCCCATCACCATAGAGAATAGACAGTTCCTTGTAGACCTCGTTGTTCTTCCTCTCCAAGACTTAGATATTATATTAGGCATGGATTGACTTTCGGCTAACCATGTTAACCTAGATTGTATTAGAAAAACTTTATCTTTTTTCGAGCCTACTAGTCTTTTGCCAGTCATTGAGGATACAGTTAAAGAAAGTGGTTTAACTCAAATGCATGATGTTATGCTCTATGGAAGTAAAGGATTATCCTAAAATTGATGCTTTGCCTATCGTAAGGGATTTTCCAAAATTTTTTCCTGAAGATGTTCCTGGATTACCACCAGAGAAAGAGGTTGAGTTTGCTATTGACTTGGTGCCTGGTACAGGACCTATTTCTATATCTCCTTATCGGATGTCACCAGTTGAACTAGCTGAGTTGAAGAAACAATTAGATGCTTTGTTGAGTAAAGAGTTCATTAGGCCTAGTGTTTCACCTTGGGGAGCTCCGATCCTATTTGTTAAGAAGAAAGATGGATCATCTAGGTTGTGTGTGGACTATCCTCAATTAAATAAAGCGACTGAAAAATAGGTACCCTTTGCCTAGAATAGATGACCCGATGGACCAATTGAAAGGAGCTTCAATCTTTTCAAAGATTGATTTGAGATCTGGTTATCATCAGATTAGAGTTAATAAGGAAGATATTCCGAAAACAACTTTCAGATCCAGATACGGTCATTATGAGTATTTGGCTATGCCTTTTGATGTGACAAATGTGCCGGCTGTATTTATGGATTATATGAATAGGATCTTTAGACCTTTCCTTGATCAGTTTGTTGTGGTGTTCATAGATGATATTCTCATTTATTCTTCGAGTAAAGAAGAACATGAGGAACATTTGAGAATAATTTTGCAGACCCTGAAGGACCGACAACTTTATGCAAAGTTGTCTAAGTGTGAGTTCTGGTTGAAAGAGGTTCAGTTTTTAGGACATGTGATCAATAAGGAGGGTATTGCCGTTGATCCTTCTAAAGTTGATGCAATATTAAAATGGGAAAGTCCACGTAGTGTGGGCGAGGTTCGTTGTTTCCTTGGGCTTGCAGGACATTACAGGAGGTTCGTAGAAAGTTTCTTGAAGATTGCATTGCCTATGACACAATTAACAAGAAAGGGTAAGACATTTGAATAGACAGAAGAGTGTGAGGCTAGTTTCTTAAAATTGAAGAGAAGATTGACTAGCTCGCTAGTGTTAGTTTTGCCAGATCCTTTAGGTCAATTTGAAGTATACTGTGATGCGTCTTATCAAGGATTAGGTTGTGTGTTGATGCAAGAAAAGAAGGCGGTTGCTTATGCTTCAAGGCAGTTAAAAGTTCATGAGAGGAATTACCCCACTCATGACTTAGAATTGGCTTCTATAGTTTTTGCATTAAAGATTTGGAGACACTATCTCTATGGAGCTCAGTTCACTGTGTTCAGTGACCACAAGAGTTTGAAGTATCTGTTTGACCAGAAGGAGTTAAACATGAGGCAACAGAGATGGTTGGAGTTCTTAAAAGATTATGATTTTGATTTACAGTATCATCCATGGAAAGCAAATGTAGTCACTGATGCATTGAGTAGAAAAACATTGCATGTGTCTGCAATGATGGTAAAAGAATTTGAGTTGAATGAAGATTTTAGAGATCTGAGTTTGAATGTGAACTTCGCAAAGGGCAGGATTCACTTAGGCATGACTATAGTGTCTAGTGATTTTCTGAGGATGGTTCCAGAGAAGCAGTTGTTAGATGAACATCTGCAAGGTTTAAGGATGAGAGTAGAAGAAGGACAAGAGTCATATTTTAGGGTTGGTACCGATGGTGTGCTTAGGTTTAATGATAGAGTTTTCATTCCTAATGATAAAGATATTCAGAGAATGATTCTTGAAGAAGGCCACAAGAGTAAGTTGAGTTTTCATCCAGGTGCTACTAAGATGTATCAAGATTTGAAAAAGATGTTTTGGTGGCCTGGCATGAAAAAGGAAATAGCGGAATATGTGTTGTCTTGCCTGGTTTGTCAGAAGGCTAAGATTGAACATCAGAAACCAGCAGGGATGTTACAGTCCTTAGATATTCCTGTATGGATATGGGATAGCATTGCTATGGATTTTGTCACAGGCTTACCTAGAACGCAAAAAGTTTGATGCTATTTGGGTTATTATTGATAGACTGACTAAAAGTGCTCATTTTATCCCAATCAATCAGAATTTTAGTTTGGAGAGGTTAGCAGAGATCTATGTTAGAGATATCGTGAGGTTACATGGAGTGCCTACTAGTATCATTAGTGATAGAGACCCTAGATTCACCTCAAAGTTTTGGCAACAATTACACAAAGAAATGGGAACTAAGTTAAGAATGAGTTCAGCTTATCATCCACAGATGGACGGTCAGTCTGAAAGGACAATTCAATCATTAGAGGATCTCCTAAGAGCTTGTGTGTTGGAGCACAAAGGCAGTTGGGATGATTTCCTTCCTTTGATTGAATTTACCTATAACAACAGTTTCCACTCTAGCATAAGGATGGCACCCTATGAGGCGTTGTATGGAAGAAAGTGCAGAACACCATTGTGTTGGTTTAAGGTAGGGGATACTCAAATTCTTGGATCAGATTTTGTGCAACAAACAACAGAACAAGTTAAGCTTATCAGGGAAAAGATGAAAATTGCACAAGATATGCAAAGAAGCTATAGTAATAAGAGAAGTAGACCTTTAGAATTCCAGGAGGGAGATCATGTTTTTCTGAGAGTAATCCCTAAGAACGGCGTTGGTCGTGCAATTACACTACAAGAATTTCGAGGATTTCCGGCGGCCAAAATCCGCCGGTAACGACCAAAATCCGCCGGTAATTGGACATTACCGGCAGATTTTTTCCGCCGGAAAGCCGTCGGCAATTAGTCCGCAGGTAACGGTTACCGGCGGATTTTCCGAGTCGGAAAATCCGCCGCAAATTACCGGCGGAATAGCCGCCGGTAACCGTTAAAATCCGCCGGAAAACAATTGTAATTTAAATTCAAAACCCACCGGTAAAGTGATTAAATCCGCCAGTAATTAATTTTATTTTTTAAAAAAAAAACAGTTTTTAATTCGTTTATTTAAAAAATAATAATATTATTATTTGTTAATTAAAATATCTTTTATTTAATTCATAAAAAAAAACAGTTTTTAATTCGTTTATTTAAAAAAATAATATTAATATTATTATTCGTTAATTAAAATATCTGTTATTTAATTCATAAAAATAAAATTAAATTAAATTTATAATATAAATGCTAATTAAACGAGAATTGAATAACGCTTTAAATGATAAAAAAAATTGCATAAACATCCAAGAATTAAAATATTTATTACAAAATACAAATTAAAATATCCTAGATCAAATAAAACTGCTAGTCATAGTAGCACTCCAAAAGGCAACTCCAAAGTGGCAACTCCAATCAATTGCAAAACAAATAACAACAAAAAAAATTTTAAACAACACTTATTCAAAAATTAATATTAACTAAAACAATCAAAATTTAGTTAAAAAACATACCTTAAACAAAACTTAAGAACAAAACAGACTTCGAAAAGAGTGGATCGAGAGATATTGAGAAGAAAATAGTGAGAGATTTAGGAGAAAAGAGTGAGACTTAGGAGAAAAGAGTGAGAGATTTCGGAGTAGAGAGTGAAGAGTGAGTGAAGAGGGAGTGAGGAGGGGTTCGAATATATAGGAGAATGGGCGCCAACGACTATTTTGCAAAATCCGCCAGAAATGTCTGTTACCGGCGGATTTTGCAACGGGCATTCGCATTACCGGCGGATAAATTTGAATTACCGGCGGATATTTGAATTACCGGCGGATTTATTTTAATTTTTTTTTTAAATCCACGAAATTATCCGCCGGTAATTGCATTTACCGGCGCATTGTTTTCTTAAATTTCGCGTAAAACCTGTGCACCGGTAAGTGCACCAAATCTGCCGGTAATGTAACAGTCGAAATAAAATCCGCCGGTAACATTATAAAATCCGCCGGTAATATACTCGGGGATCCAGAAAGCCGATAACGTGCCAAAATCTGCCGATAATTTACCGGCGGACTAAATCCACCGGAAATTGCCCGCCGGAAATGACCAAAATTCTGGTAGTGTTAAGACTAGAAAACTTACTCCTAGATTTATTGGTCCATTTCAAATTCTTCGTCGAATTTGTCCAGTAGCCTATCATATTGCTTTGCCACCTAGTTTGTCAAATCTCCATGATGTCTTTCATGTTTCACAGCTTCGAAAGTATTATCCCGATCCATCACATGTAATTGAGCCCGAGTCAATACAGTTGAGAGATAATCTTGAATACGAGGCATTACCTGTAAGGATTGCAAACCGTAAGATTAAAGAATTACGTAGAAAGCACATTCTGTTAGTAAGGGTAGTCTGGAATAATGTCACAGGAGATACCACTTGGGAGCGTGAGGAGGATATTCGTCAGCAATTTCCACATTTTTTGCACGTACAGTAAATTTCGGGGACGAAATTTCTTTAGGGGGGGGGGGGGTGGTAATTTAACATCCCACTTTTTCTAAATAGTTATTAGGATGTGTTTTAGAAATTATTTTATTTTAATTATGTGTTTTTTAGACTTATAGAAAGACCTAGGTATAACACCCCAATATTTTTTTTCTAAAGTTAAGCTATGTGAGTGTTTATTAAAATAAAGACAAACATATGTTTTGGTAAGTTTACATAATTATATTTATATATGAGGATACATATACATTTATATTTAGTAGTCACCTTAGTATGCTTCCTTATAAGATAAACCTAGGATGTGGTTTTGGGTATAGAAGCAAATAGTTGGAAAAGTCTGTTCGCTTAGCGAAACTTTATGCTCGCTTAAGCGAACGAGTCTTACTTCACACGAAGGACACGTAGCAGCTTGGAAGTCGGCAACACACCATTGTTCGCTTAGAGACTTGGACGTTTGCTTAGCGAACAAGACACAACAATTTTAGAGGTGACAAACATGCACTTGCTTGCTTAGCGAAGCTTTATGCTCGCTTAGCAAACATGCCTTACTTTACACGTAGAAGAAGACACATAACAGCTTGGAAGTCGGCAGCACACCATTGTTCGCTTAGCGACTTGGACGTTTGCTTAGCAAACAAGACACAACACTTTTAGAAATGGCAACATACACTTGGTCGCTTAGTGATAAACTCCAATTTAGTGCATTTTTAGAGACCTTTTTGAGTGATCTTTTAGAGCAATTATTACTAATTAGATAAATTACTTACTTAGTTTGCTCTATATATTGCAGAAAGGGAGAAAATATGAAAAAGAATGAAGGTTCATTTTTAAAGCCACAAAAGAAATAAAGTTATATATATATATATATATATATATATATATATATATATATATATATATATATATATATATATATATATATATATGAATGTGGGCTTGGCAAATAGAAAAGAATTGGCAATTAGAAGGAATGGAAAAGGAAGCCCAACACGTGACTTGGAAAGGAAGTTGTGAAGAATTAAAAGAAAGGAAGTGCATGTAATTAACTAGACCTAGGCTTCACATATAAAAAGGAGGCAATTCAACGCACAGGAGGAAGAGAGCCGCACACATAGAGAAAGGAGCCGCGAACGTGAATGCACCAACAGTAGCGCCGACAAGGAGAGGAGGGGTTTTGGGTACCTATTGTTGACACAGTGAGAGAGCTCTGGAGCAGAAAAATGAGACTAAATTTTCAAGATCAGAAATTTCTCTATTCCGGGTTATTTTTATCTCTGTAATTTATGACTCCTAATTTTATTTCATTGTTCTTGAACACTATGGATAGCTAAATCATCTTCTAGGGTCTTAGGTGGATCTTGCTTGATTAGAGACCTTTTTATGTTCTAATTTTTAATCTGAATTCCTATTTTTATTTCAATTAATATTGTCTTAGTAATTTAATCACGTTCTTAGGATTGATCACCCTTTGCATGTTCATAATCAATTAGTTGATCAGCGACTGTACTGCAATTAGTTGGTGGACCTATAGGACAATTGGGGCTATAATTAATGCATGACCAAATTTTAATTTAGTCTTCCAATCATTCAACATTTTTGCTCTTTATGCTTTTCTTAAATTTAAATTCTTGCATGACCAAACAAGGGTTAGTTTAGGAAAAAAAATATTAATCGCGAATGACCAAACGGATTAATAGTTTTAGTAAAGGGATTGGTAATTAAATAAAATAAAGGAATTCGGGTAGAATTAGACATAGGGGAATCAAAGCTTGCAAGTGAAACTGTGACCCTAGAGCTCTCTCCATCGATTAAATCTAGTATTTTAAATTCTAGTTATTTAGTTATTTTTATTTTATTTCTATAATCATCAAACTGTTGGTTCGTCTAAACAATAAATAATCTCGACTAGTTTGGTAGTTGTTAATTAGTCCTTGTGGATACGATAATCATTTATACTACTTCTGCGAAAGAGTACACTTGCTCTAAGTGTGTATTTAACGCAACAAGTTTTTGGCGCCGTTGCCGGGGCCGGGGATTAATTTAGCAATATTAAACGAAAAAGATTTTTATTGCTTTAGACATTTTTTAATGCACTAGTTTTAATTTTTTTTTTATTTATCTTATTGAAAAAAAATACAAAAAAAACTGCTAATACTTTCCCAAGAGACCGTTGCAGTTCACATTGTTTTGCAGAGAAAAGTCTAAATCATGGTTAAAACTCTTGGAGATTACATTAGAGAAGCAAGGGAACAAAATATTTAGAGACGTCGACTTGGTATATACCACCTCAATGTCAAGGCTCAATTCCCCCCTCCTTATGAGCCTTATTCAGACTATTGGGATGACTATGAGCCACCCCCCATTGAAAATTGGTGGGAAAGACACAAAGACCCAAAACAGTGGGCAACTCTAGATGAATACATTAGTGACTTGAACAGGACAATCGTGCAAAAGAGTTTAGAGTTTCTGACTTGGGTCCCTAAAGAGACAATCTCAACCCCTCCTCCTTGTGCCAATGATGTGTTGACAAGGTTTATGCAGCAAACAAATGAAAAATTTGAAAGCTTGGAGGGTCAAATCTCAAGTCTCATTGCTTTGTTATCTCAAGAGGCCCAAGAAACTCCTTCACAAAATAAGTCCACTCAAAATGAAGAAGCTGAGCAATACAAAGAAAGTATTCCTACGAGAGATGAAGTTGTCTCCATGGAATATAATTTGGAGGAAGAAGCTCCCAAGAAAGATGATGAGACTCTTACTGAAGAGAGTCAAATCAAAATAGTAGCTCCTACTGCAGGGAGTCATATTGAAACAAAAGATCCTATTAATGAGAGCGGTTGTGAGGAGAATGAGAAAGATCCATTGGTTCTTGAATTGAAGAAAGAGGAGAAAGCCCAAATTTTTGGGCACATTGTTTTAACCATCGGTGATGCTGCAATAGAGGTTCACAGAGGAAAGGTAACTTTAAGGAGTGGTAAAGAAGATGATGTTATTAAAGCTTTAAATTCCAATGAAAATTTCTCTTCTTTAACTTCTCCTTATTTTGATGATGTGGTTGAAACTAACATTTTTTGTGAATTAAAGATGCAGGACTTTTTGGAAAAAAATCTTATTTTACAGGATCCTAGCATAGTGGTGGATGGAGATAAAATAAAAATTTCACCATCCTTTGAAGTTCATCCACCACGTGGAAAAAGAAAGAATAATGTGAACCACATTGTTAGAAAGCTAAGAAGGTGTACTGCGTTAGAATGTAAATTTGCTCTTGGAGAGCCACCTGATTAAGCACTAACTATCGTCAGGTTCACGACATTAAACAAGCGCTTCGCAGGAGGCAACCTGTGTTTTATTTTCAGTTATTTTTACTTTTAATTTGTTTCATTTTGTTTTTAGGAATAAGCTCAGACTACAAGCTCTCTCAGGGAAGTCACTATTACTCTCTCTCTCTCTCATTTATTTCTCTTAGTTTCTATTTGATCATTTTGCATTGAGGACCATGCTTCATGCTAGTGTGGGGGAGGAGAGTTATTTTGTCACTTAATCTTTATTAATACACATACCCACCGTATATGTTAATAGCATTTTTTTCTGGCTTATTTTAGCAACTTATGCTTAAAGTTGAAAAAAAAAATAGAGCTTTTGCCTTTGGGGATCCCATAATTAATTTACTTGACAGACTTGTGCTTAATTGTAACTGTGAGGATGTCCTTAGGAAGCTGATAATTAGCATTTGTCCCTGTTGAGTACTTTTTGTGAACTAGCTTTTAGATGTGAGATCTGAGCCTTTATAAGGGGATTGATGCTAAATCATAAATTTTTACCCATTCTTTCTATGAGTGTGTTTCCCAATTTGCTACATTTTAGAATTTGTCTTTTGACCATTTCAAGGCGAAAATTGATTTGCATCATGTAAAAAGATTTGGGGAATTTAGGTATTTTTCTGGCCTCAGAGTTGTTTGTTGAATTTATCCATTTGTTGCCCCCTTTGAGCCTATTTGTTATATTTTTTCTTTGGTACCCAGATATAATTTTTTATTTTTTGTGGTAACCATTTGAAATTAAATTTGGAGCAACTATTGAAAGTTACAATTTTGTCCTGTATTTCAATTGTCTATCTCATCGGGACATAAAAACAAAATAGGAGTGGCTAATGTGGTTACAAGTACCTTTTCCTCCTAAGAAAAATATAGAAAAATGAAAAGCTGGAAAGAAAAAAAAAGAGAACAAAGGAAAGCAAGAAGGAGGAAAAGGCACATCAAAAAAATGAAAGAGCCAAAGGGCAAATCCAAAAAAAAAAAGTCTTCTCAAGAGCAAAAAAAAAACAAATCAAAAAGAGTTGACTCAATAGGAAAAGAGTGAAGAAGGAAGTGAAACTAATTTGGAGTTTGGGCAAAAATTGTAAAATAGATAGGAGCTCCATATTTTGTTTTCAGAGGTTACTATTTGTTTTTTGTTTTTACCCCTTTGATTATCTCTTTCATTCTTATATCCTACCATGCCCTCATTACAACCCTTAACACCCCATCTTTTGCATGCATGTGAACTATTTAGTGGAGATTTGGTCAAATTACAAGCATATGGTAATGTGAATTTTGTGGAAACTTGAGTGTATATTTTCCTAGTCCCTAAACACTTAGAGAGATAGTGAGTGTAACAGCCCAGGTCGAACGCATTGGCCACCCCGGCACTATTACCTCACGGTCTTCTCTACCCCTCTTGTAGAATTTTTGCCTTCCGTGGGAATCGAACCTTGCACCTGAGGCATAAGTGCAAGTTAAACACACCTCCCACTACCAATTGAGCGCGCGCTCAATTGGTAGTGGGAGGTGTGTTTAACTTGCACTTATGCCTCAGGTGCAAGGTTCGATTCCCACGGAAGGAAAAAATTCTACAAGAGGGGTAGAGAAGACCGTGAGGTAATAGTGCCGGGGTGGCCAATGCGTTGGACCTGGGCTGTTACAGTGAGCGAGTGCCTTTGTTCACAAAAATGTATTCTTCAGGGTCATGAGCCTCTAATTGGGTAACCTTTTGACACCTCATATGTGCTATATTGTCTATTGTTTGTCATTGTGCTTCTAATTTTGGGTTCCTTATTTGGCTGTCTCTATTATTTAATTGAAAATTTTTATTGAGTTAGAAAATTTGCTTGAGGACAAACAAAGGTTAAGTGTGGGGGAGTTGATAAACTCCAATTTAGTGCATTTTTAGAGACCTTTTTGAGTGATCTTTTAGAGCAATTATTACTAATTAAATAAATTACTTACTTAGTTTGCTCTATATATTGCAGAAAGGGAGAAAATATGAAAAAGAATGAAAGTTAGGAATGTGGGCTTGGCAAATAGAAAAGAATTAGCAATTAGAAGGAATGGAAAAGGAAGCCCAGCACGTGACTTGGAAAGGAAGTTGTGAAAAATTAAAAGAAAGGAAGTGCATGTAATTAACTAGACCTAGGCTTCACATATAAAAAGGAGGCAATTCAACGCACAGGAGGAAGAGAGCCGCACACATAGAGAAAGGAGCCGCGAACGTGAATGCACCAACAGTAGCGCCGGCAACGAGAGGAGGGGTTTTGGGTACCTATTCTTGACACAGTGAGAGAGCTCTGGAGCAGAAAAATGAGACTAAATTTTCAAGATCAGAAATTTCTCTATTCCGGGTTATTTTTATCTCTGTAATTTATGACTCCTAATTTTATTTCATTGTTCTTGAACACTATGGATAGCTAAATCCTATTCTAGGGTCTTAGGTGGATCTTGCTTGATTAGAGACCTTTTTATGTTCTAATTTTTAATCTGAATTCCTATTTTTATTTCAATTAATATTGTCTTAGTAATTTAATCACGTTCTTAGGATTGATCACCTTTGCATGTTCATAATCAATTAGTTGATCAACGACCGTACTGCAATTAGTTGGTGGACCTATAGGACAATTGGGGCTATAATTAATGCATGACCAAACTTTAATTTAGTCTTCCAATCATTCAACCTTTTTGCTCTTTATGCTTTTCTTAAATTTAAATTCTTGCATGACCAAACAATGGTTAGTTTAAGAAAAAGAATATTAATCGCGAATGACCAAACGGATTAATAGTTTTAGTAAAGGAATTGGTAATTAAATAAAATAAAGGAATTCAGGTAGAATTAGACATAGGGGAATCAAAGCTTGCAAGTGAAACCGTGAACCTAGAGCTCTCTCCATCGATTAAATCTAGTATTTTAAATTCTAGTTATTTAGTTATTTTTATTTTATTTCTATAATCATCAAACTATTGGTTCGTCTAAACAATAAATAATCTCGACTAGTTTGGTACTTGTTAATTAGTCCCTGCGGATACGATAATCTTTTATACTACTTCTGCGAAAGAGTACACTTGCTCTAAGTGTGTTTTTAACGCAACACTTAGCGACCCAAAAGTTCACTTAGCGAAAAAACTTGCCTATATACGGAACTTCAGTTCTCACAATTTATAAGAGTGATACACTGAAAATAAACTCATTTCCTTTTCTTGAAAAACCTTCGTAATAGTATTCGAGCAAGTGTTGGAGCTACTGTAGCGGATTACATTCGTGTTGTATTTCAGGTGGGGGCATGATACCGTATTCGTCGGGACGGTTAGCGTAAAGTTTTAATTTAAATATGTGTAGAGTGACACAAGCTCTACTTGAGTTAAATAGTCAGCGATACCTAAAAATCATTTGATTACTCTTCGGAGTTGAGGTTAAATGAAGTTTAGGCCGTCGAAGACCGATTAACATATAGGAAAGATTATTATTGTGATTTGATTTATTATTGATTAATTTGTTGTGTTGCTTTTGGTTCGCTTTAATTATCTTAAATGTTATAAAATGCTTATGTGTTATTAGTGATTATTTGTTGAATTGCTGAAATGTGTTATTGATATGGTTATGGCTTTATTTCATAATAGAAATAAGATAAATGAAGTTAAGATTTCATAATGAACCTAGGTGTGGAAAGTGAACTAAGAGTCAGAGATATAAAGTGAAATGAATACTTGACCGTAGTGTAAATGATAGTACGAGGTACTGATCAATAAGATAAGTAAGACATACAGATTAAGATGTAATTAAATAAAATCATATAGACTGCATATGTGTTGTAAGTCCACAGCCGTGTGGTATGGGACATACGAGGTCAAGTACCAGGCTAGTCCTTAGTAGGACATATCTATATCGGCCGGATGAGGTAATGTTAGGTTTAGATTACTCTGATCAGTTTTTGGCAAGGAACAACTTATAAACACTCGGACTCCATTGTGACAGTCGGGTGGGCGTCGGCAAAGTACAGTAGGGACGCTTGTGGCAATCAGGATATGGCCAGAGTCAGCATATAGTATTGATACATACTCATAGAGAGAGTCTGGAAAATAAGATATTAATAAAGGATAGAAGATAGGGAATAATTTGAATTGTTGTGCTTGTGATATGTTTAAATTGAACTTTACCTTGTCTTCCCATTTTCTGACTTGTACATGTATCTTAGCTCCACGTGTTTTTCTTTTGTATATTTATTGAAATACTTAGATCCAGCCGAGGAGCCACTTGCAGCAGAAGAAGATATACTCTTCCTTCCACGATGGGGGTTGAAGGCATTGAGGATGTTGATGCGATATGATGGGGCAGTCAGGTGTTTCATTGAGAGAACCTGAGTTTTGTTTAGCCAGTGTGTCAGCCAATCGAGTCTCGCTAGTTTGTTATTTGGCTGACCTTGGTTTATGTTTTATGTTCCGTTGTTTTGTATTACTCTGATAAATTTGAGTGACTTTAGTATTGCCACATATGTTGTAAAGTTCTTAAAATAATGTTTTTATCTATGTGATGCATGTTGGGTTATATATGTTTTAAGTTTTTAAATTTACTCGTTTTTGAGATTAAGGAATTAAGTGTAAGAGTTACTATGATGAGGACGAGGGTCGTCACAGTTCTTGCAAAAAGCGCTACTTATTCCTTTTTTTTTATTTTAAAAAATCAGTATTCAGGTCTGGTACTCTTTTTAATGATTAAATTTAATTTAAATTATGTAGCAATATTAATGGAACTACAAGAACATTATTACTAGTTCATCACTTGGCGTGTTTTACATGAAAGGATAGCTACACAAGAAGCTCTACATCATAGGCGCGAGTAATCTCTTCACCATTCGAGCTTTCTCGTTTTTTTTTTTAGTTGTGTTGAATTTTGTTGCCATTTGTTTTTCTCTTGCCCATTCTCCTACACTGTATGGAACCAAATATATGGCTGGCTAAAGAGTGGAAAGGAGTTTATTCTTCGGATGTTGTTGCTCATTTTCTTTATTGCCTTGGAGCTAATTTATGTATCAAGTTGGAGTATCTCTTTTACTCAGATTCTTTTTTGTTGATACAAATGAAGAAAAAGAAAAACAGTAGCAGCCAACAAAAACAAACTACATACCCGAGACCTCAGCTAGCAGGGACGGAGCTACGTTGTAGCTAGCCTCCCATGGCTTGAGACCCCCCTTCCCCCAATATTTTATTGGTTTGCAAGGATAACATGAAAACATGCTTTTGATCCACAATGGAGCTACAATTCTATTCTTTAAATATATATATATATATATACTTTTTTTTTGTTCAGACCATTGCTCGCTACTCATGGAGTGTCCCAACGCTTTCAACGAAAGACTAATATCCGCTCGTGCTTAGAATCAAATTTCGCGCTGGCGAACACTGAGTTTGTTCACCGCAGGAATCGAACTCAGAGCACTGTGTTGACCCCCCGTGTCCTAGGGTAGATTAAGCAAAATATATATACTAGAAAAAAGAATATATATACTAGGAGTATATATACTTGTAATATTCTTTACTAGTAGTAATATTCTTCGCCCCTCCAAACATTCATTTCTATATCTGTCCCTGTCAGCTAGCATGAACAAATTCAGGCCACGAAGAGGGAGTTCTAAAAGCTAACCCCCTTCACATTTCTATTAGTAAGTTTAGCCAAACAATCTGCGCTAGTGTTTGCCTTTGTGTAAACATGTTGAAGAGCCAAATCTTGAAAGCAATACAATAGTTATAGGAGTTTTAGTCTATTAATACAATAGTCTCTCATGTCTCTCTTTCTTATGAATTAAGGGACTCTTTGATGGGTTAGTGGGGGCTAACTTAAGGATTACGAGATTTTAATATAATGTTGGACTGGCTCCCCCTTCCCATAACAATGACATTAGCAATTAACAATACAACTCTCAAACCCCGAGTCATTTTTTTTAACCAGGCAACCTGCCAGAATTTATTAAAAGAAAGAAAAAGAGAAAGAAAACAGAGGAGAACACAAGTGGGAACTAGACCAAAACCCTTGACAAAAGATAAGCTAAAGACAACACAATAGTAGGAGCCACTAACAGAGACCCCTAAAACATTTCATCCTAGAAACTAGAATAAAAAAGCTAATTAACAATAATTAGATACAAGAGACAGAGACAAAAGCTTTCCTTGAAACGGAATAATAATCAACCAAACTCTGGCCAACAACTGAAGTCCTGAAGATTCTAAGACCCGCTAACAAAAGTCAGATGACTCAGATCCTCTGAAGCCCCGATACTCCAAAAATGACCAAGTACCCGTATCTGACACGTATCCGATACCGATACGTGTCGGATACGTCCGAATACGTATCCGGGGAGTATCCTGGAATTTATATTTATTTTTAAATTAAAAAAAGATCGGATACTTACAAGATACGTGAGGGACACGTTGGGGATACGGCGCCATTAGCAGGATACGGGCGCGGGATACGGCGTAAACGCAGGATACTCAGCGGATACGTTTTGACACCTCAATAGCTCATTTTAATCCATTTTAAAGCCATTTTTCACTCAAACTATTATTTTAACACCTCAATAGCTCAAAATAACTTTTAAAGATCAATTATACTTTAAACACTAATATTTTATAAAATAAAATAAGCCACTCAAATAATATTATTTCAAATACAAATATAGTAAAGTGAAATATCTTTAGTTATATTTTATATATTTTTATTTTTAATTTAATTTTTTATTGAAGTATCCCCGCCGTATCGTATCTTGGTTTTCAAAATTTTCCCGTATCTACGTATCCGTGTCGTGTCGTATCCCGTATCGTATTCCGTATCCGGGCTACATAGCTCAGATCAAAAGGAAACAGAGACAGAATTTGTCATTGAGCGAGTGTTATAGTCTGCTGTTTTCTGAACCAATTTCTTTTTGTGTTTATTCTTTCTGGACACGGACACCCCCGTTTTGGACTTATTCGCGACGAATCCATGGGTCATAGGATCTTGTGCATCGTCTGACACATCACCCCAAAGCTTTCCCGAAATTCTCATGTCAGATATCGCTAGATTCTAAATAGCATCAGACTCTAAGGCAAATATCGATTCTAGCCTGCTGGTGGGGGGCTGAGTGGAATCACTACCAACTCGGCTAGCTTTAGAGGTGCTAGGGACAGAGGCATTAGGCAACTTCAGAGTCGAAGAAATCTCCTGCGTCTGCAAAACCACATGCGACATTTGCTTACCATCATCCGAAGCAACTGAGGCATGGGCATATGATTCTTCGTTAGGTTGCGTGCCTTTTCTCTAATCTCATTTGGTGAAGATTCCCCAGGCTGCTGATGCATATCAATAGGTTGTTGATCAATTTTATGTTTGAAATTCACATTATCAGTAACTTGAGGCTTAGAGACATAAACCTGCTTTTCCTGATTTTCCCCATTAGAGTGTTTCCTGCCTTTGCAAGCACCAGTGGTATGATCGACAGCCTTGCAATTCATACAAAAGGAGGTCAGATTTTGATATTCAATGCCCACTAAGAAAGCATAACCCGGCCTCTCAACTAGGATTTGATTCCTAAGCTCTGATGTCAGATCTAAATCAACCAAGATGCGAGCAAAATGACCAGAAGGCCTACCAAGTGAGCTCTTACTTGTTGTATCATCTAGCCGAATTGGTATTCCACAGCTAGCAATAGCAAAAAGAATTCTGGGTCTCCAATATTCATGAGCAAGACCTGTAACTTTAATCCAACATTGTATATTTGTATGTTTTATATTTGAAGGATTAAAATTCGACTGCCAGGAAAACAACCAAAGAAGCCCTGGCTTGCATGGCCAAGAAGGCTGCGACTGAATTCTCCGTAAATCATCCACACTGGAAAAAGAAAATTCATAATATCATTTCCCTAAAGAAATCAGACCCCACTTACCTGTTGGCTGCTAGAGCACTTGAGGTTTGGATTTTAAAGCATCTAACTTGATAGGAGAGTCTCCCTTTGAGAGTAAAATTCGTCCATGAAGGTGTGTCTTGCATCCTTCCAAGCCTGCCATGTACTCCTTGTTATACTCCAATTTTGTCCGCACTTTTTACTACAATCGTCGTTATTTTTACCAGTTTGCAGGTCCTATTACCGTGAGTTAGCTTTTGAGCTTGTTCGGATGCTATCTCATTTTATTGGGCATGTGCGTAGTAATTCACTTTATTGGGTCTATGTTAGATTTTTTCGATCGGGCTTTGGCCCAACTTGTTCTTTTTTAGATTTGTCTTTTAGTCAAAAATAACCTTTTATATTTAAAAAAAATAATAAGTTTTTAACTATTTTACAAAAAAAAATCATTTTTGCTTTCATTTATAATCACCAAAATATAAAATAAAGTTGCAAAAAATTAAAATTAATAGAAAAAACGAAAATAATAAAAGGGGGGATGTGAATAGCATCAACCTTCAGCCCAACAAGCTGCTTGCCCAGCAAGTAGACTTGCCTAGCAAGTCAACTTGTCCACTTTACCTTACCCTTCACCTATAAAATGAGGCTCTGTCCACAGTGAAAAACACACCACAGTGATTCAACAAGAACACTGAACACATTCTCTCTCTCTCAGCAAAGTTCTCGCTCTCTCTCTCTCCCCCTCCCTTTTTTATTTTATTTTTCTTTATTTTTAAATATTATTGATAATTATTTTTCACTAGTTGCACTTTTCATTTTATCTTCTTTGTTAACTTTTCGTTCATATTCAAAACAGAAAAACAAAATAATCATTTTCCTCCAAAAATAAAAAATCTTATTTTCAAAATAGGGGATTAAGTCAGTCGTACGGCCGAGTTAGTCATCGTTTTAGGACATATGGGCCGTACGGCTCAAGAGTCCTAAAATACCTATTCAAATAAAATCACTCCCTACAGAAATCGTTTTCTTCCAAAAAATCAAAAATCTTATTTTCAAAAACAGGGGATTAAGTCGGCCGTACGGCCGGGTTAGTCATCGTTTTAGGATAAATGAACCGTACGGATCACAAGTCCTAAAATCTCTAAATTAAAAAACACAAACAAACCAAAAATTTTCTACCCGCGAACTACGTAGCCTTTGATTCTCTACCCGAAGATACGTAGGAGCAGAGGGTGGGTCCACCTCTGTCAAGTGCACTAATAAAAAACCTTTTTTTTTTCTAAATAATTTCTTAGTTCAAAAAATACCAGGTCTTTTCTTTCTTTTAATTTCTTTCAATTCACAATAAAAAGGGTAAAATAGATATTTTCCAAATTAACATTCTTTTATACAACTAATTAACAGGTAACCTTCCTTAGAAAGGATGCCGTGGGGTGCTAGTACCTTCCCCACGCATAACCGACTCCCGAACCCAAATCTAGTCTCAAGGACCCTTATCCAAACTCAAAGGGATTTTCTAATGTTTGCCCTTATAAATAAACATTGGTGGCGGCTTCATTTTTGAACCTTCGAAGAATCCTCACCCGGATTTTTCGGTCGCTACAGCTGGCGACTTCACTAGGGACTTATTAAGAGAGTCAAGCCGAATCTGGTTAGTTGTAAAATTTGTTTGTTAATTAAATGTTTTATTTTACCCTTCCCTTTTATCTTTTATTCTTGTTGCATGTTATATTTTGTATGATATGTGAACCTTAGGATAGAAGTCCATTTGTGTATATGTGTTTGTTTGTTTTGCAGCTTGGGGGTATACTTGACGTTTTGCTCCCACACACACTCCACTATCACACTTCATCACACACGTGATAATAGTCATATACCCGGACTGGAGCATAGCCTAAGTTAAAACGAGACTGCGTAGTGATGACCTACTGGATGTGCGTCCTGTTGGGTGGTCACGAAAGTCTCACCTAGAGTTTGGTCTCTTTTGAGAATGCTGTCACTCCTAATAGCTTGCCTATTGTTGGGATTAGTGTTCTTAACTGGGGTCGTTGGCTCTAGGAACCTTATTTAGGACCCTTTAGAGCTACCCTTTGAAAGGTTCACTCAATAGAAAAGCCTTAGACCTATTCTCTTAGGAATCCTTGTAAGACACAAAGGAGCTTCATACCCCTACATTCAAACAAACACTAATACATTTTTCTCATTTCCCTACAAAAAACAAAAAAAAAAAACCTATTTTATTGTTTCAAGCATATCTCATGCATTCTTATTTTCCTTCTTCTCTGCATATCATAAAAAAAACATCTCATTTTGCATGACCGCCGGGGAATTGTAAAACATTTTTTATAAGAAAGGTGGATGAAAATATAAGAAAAAATGCATTTGAAAGTCAGACCACCTGAATTATACTTTACTCTTCGAATAAAAAGTTTACAATTCTCCGACGCGACACATTCGCATTTCATGCATCCATTCATATGCTCATGCATCCAGTTCCCCTTTTCCAAAAAAATAAAAAACAAAAATATAACCTTCTGATTCATTCTAAAAATCATGTCATTAATCAGGCATTTTCCTTTCCATGCATTAAAAATCATTGCGTGTATCATGCATTTCCTCGCATATATAAAAAAAACAATTTTTAGCAATATAACATAAACATCTCATTTAGCATGCACCACCATTCACTCATAATCATTCAAAAATAACCAGGCATCTCATCATTTGCAACATCATGAAATTCATACATCATTTCACTCATGTTGTCATCCTAATTAAAAAAACAAACAAAAAAGCCATGTTGTTTCATCATTACATCCTCTCATCATTTTATTCATAAATCATTTTTGCATGCATGCACCATTTCAAAATAATAAAAAAAATCATGTCATTATTCTTGCGAAATACATTTTAATTGATTGTTCGTCCTTGTCAAAGCTTAACCTACTAATTTTCAAACGGGGTCGAACTTAGTTGCAAACTCAGGGTGTTTCAAGACACTCAATTTTCAAAAAGAAGAAGTTATTCACTGTTTGCAGCTCATTCACATTTTTTTGTCAGCAAAACAATGCATCTCATCCGCCCCAAGGTAAAAGATCAAAATGGTCTATTTTGTTAACTAACGTGTCATCAAAAATTTCTTCTATCATGTCTCTAATTATGTTAACTCTCTATGAAGCATTCGTATAGTGAACTTGTATGCAATATGCATTTACTCTTGTTTGAGTCAGTTAGTGTCCACTCTGTGCATCTTATCATCATCCCTTGTCCATGTCTAGTCCCACCCCGACCACCCAATACATATTCCCCACACAAGAGCCTAGTTAACTTTTTGGTTTGTTCCCATTAATGAAATAACACTTTAGGTTCTCCATGCTGGGGCAAATTTGTGATCACTAGATACCTTGTCAATATTGAATTCCCTTGGTGCAAATCATTTACAAATCAAAGAGATAACAAAAAATTCAAAAAAGCCTGTTAGGTTGAAAACTCTCAAGAGCAATTTAAACAAAAATTAAGACATATAAAAAGAAATATAGAAAAAGCAAATATATAAAAATAAATAAATTTTTGTCCTAAAGTTAAGTTTTGAGAAAATAAGCAGTCATGATTTGAAATAACGTTTGGTCATCTTCCCATATCCTCAAAAAAGGCTCTTTACTACCCCTTTGAGCCGAAAAATCAAAACAAAATCTTTCAGTCACCCTATACAATTTCGGTCACCCTAGACAAGGATCAATTCCACACCTAAACATCGTGTATCACTTTTATCAGCTCTCCCAACCCAAAAAAAAAGGAGAAAGAAAAATCACAAAAAAGTGAAATTCAAAAAAATAGAGGATTGAAAATCCTGGAAAAAAATAAAAGAAGCTGATACATCTTGCCATGAAGCGCATAAGAGATCATTGTCTCAATAAACCCTCAAAACACCTTATTGAGCCCAATTATCCCTCCTTTCATAAACCCTCATTGGGCCTAATTATCCCTCCTTTCATAAACCCTCAAACACCCATTTACAACCTTTCTTTCATAAACCTCTAATCATTGTGTGTATCATGCATTTCCTCGCATATATAAAAAAAAACAATTTTTAGCAATATAACATAAACATCTCATTTAGCATGCACCACCATTCACTCATAATCATTCAAAAATAATCAGGCATCTCATCATTTGCAACATCATGAAATTCATATATCATTTCACTCATGTTGTCATCCTAATTAAAAAAACCATGTTGTTTCATCATTACATCCTCTCATCATTTTATTCATAAATCATTTTTGCATGCATGCACCATTTCAAAATAATAAAAAAAATCATGTCATTATTCTTGCATCATCCATCATCAAAATATATATATCCAGTTGGCATTCCATTTTAAATTACAAATGATATTTTGCATCATTTACATGTTGCACTGTCTCTAAAAAACCAAAAGAAAAACCCGTTAGAATAGTGAGCTCTTAAGTGGTCCTTCCTTCATGCATTTGCATCATGCCTATACATTATAATTTGTTTATTCATGCATTACCAAACAAAATAAAAAACAAACATGAGCATAATTTTAAAAAAAAACTGTGATGAGAGATGAGGAGTTCTTGTGAAATACATTTTAATTGATTATTCGTCCTTGGCAAAGCTTAACCTACTCTTTTTCAAACGGGGTCGAACTTAGTTGCAAACTCAGGGTGTTTCAAGACACTCAATTTTCAAAAAGAAGAAGTTATTCACTGTTTGCAGCTCATTCACATTTTTTTGTCAGCAAAACAATGCATCTCATCCACCCCATGATAAAAGATCAAAATGGTCTATTTTGTTAACTAACGTGTCATCAAAAATTTCTTCTATCATGTCTCTAATTATGTTAACTCTCTATGAAGCATTCGTATAGTGAACTTGTATGCAATGTGCATTTACTCTTGTTTGAGTCAGTTAGTGTCCACTCTGTGCATCTTATCATCATCCCTTGTCCATGTCTAGTCCCACCCCGACCACCCAATACATATTCCCCACACAAGTGCCTAGTTAACTTTTTGGTTTGTTCCCATTAATGAAATAACACTTTAGGTTCTCCATGCTGGGGCAAATTTGTGAACACTAGATACCTTGTCAATATTGAATTCCCTTGGGGCAAATCATTTACAAAAAAAAAGAGATAACAAAAAATTCAAAAAAGCCTGTTAGGTTGAAAACTCTCAAGTGCAATCTAAGCAAAAATTAAGCCATATAAAAAGAAATAAAGAAATCGAAAATATATAAAAATAAATAAATTTTTGTCCTAAAGTTAAATTTTGAGAAAATAAGCAGTCATGATTTGAAATGAAGTTTGGTCATCTTCCCATATCCTCAAAAACCCCTTTGAGCCGAAAAATCAAAACAAAATCTTTCGGTCACCCTATACAATTTCGGTCACCCTAGACAAGGATCAACTCCACACCTAAACATGGTGTATCACTTTTATCAGCTCACCCAACCCAAAAAAAAAGGAGAAAGAAAAATCACAAAAAAGTGAAATTCAAAAAAAGAGAGGATTGAAAATCCTGGAAAAAAATAAAAGCAGCTGATACATCTTGCCAAGAAGCGCATAAGAGATCATTGTCTCAATAAACCCTCAAAACACCTCATTGGGCCCAATTATCCCTCCTTTCATAAACCTTCATTGGGCCTAATTATCCCTCATTTCATAAACCCTCAAACACCCATTTACAACTTTTCTTTCATAAACCTCTAATCATTGCGTGTATCATGCATTTCCTCGCATATATAAAAAAAAAACAATTTTTAGCAATATAACATAAACATCTCATTTAGCATGCACCACCATTCACTCATAATCATTCAAAAATAATCAGACATCTCATCATTTGCAACATCATGAAATTCATACATCATTTCACTCATGTTGTCATCCTAATTAAAAAAACAAACAAAAAAACCATGTTGTTTCATCATTACATCCTCTCATCATTTTATTCATAAATCATTTTTGCATGCATGCACCATTTCAAAATAATAAAAAAAATATGTCATTATTCTTGCATCATCCATCATCAATATATATATATATATATATATATATATATATATATATATATATACATATCCAGTTGGCATTCCATTTTAAATTACAAATGATATTTTGCATCATTTACATGTTGCACTGTCTCTAAAAAACCAAAAGAAAAACCCGTTAGAATAGAAGGCTTTTAAGTGGTCCTTCCTTCATGCATTTGCATCATGCCTATACATTATAATTTGTTCATTCATGCATTACCAAACAAAATAAAAAACAAACATGAGCATAATTTTAAAAAAAAACTGTGATGAGAGATGAGGCGTTCTTGTGAAATACATTTTAATTGATTATTCGTCCTTGGCAAAGCTTAACCTACTCTTTTTCAAACGGGGTCGAACTTAGTTGCAAACTCAGGGTGTTTCAAGACACTCAATTTTCAAAAAGAAGAAGTTATTCACTGTTTGCAGCTCATTCACATTTTTTTGTCAGCAAAACAATGCATCTCATCCACCCCATGATAAAAGATCAAAATGGTCTATTTTGTTAACTAACGTGTCATCAAAAATTTCTTCTATCATGTCTCTAATTATGTTAACTCTCTATGAAGCATTCGTATAGTGAACTCGTATGCAATGTGCATTTACTCTTGTTTGAGTCAGTTAGTGTCCACTCTGTGCATCTTATCATCATCCCTTGTCCATGTCTAGTCCTACCCCGACCACCCAATACATATTCCCCACACAAGTGCCTAGTTAACTTTTTGGTTTGTTCCCATTAATGAAATAACACTTTAGGTTCTCCATGCTGGGGCAAATTTGTGAACACTAGATACCTTGTCAATATTGAATTCCCTTGGGGCAAATCATTTACAAAAAAAAAGAGATAACAAAAAATTCAAAAAAGCCTGTTAGGTTGAAAACTCTCAAGTGCAGTCTAAGCAAAAATTAAGCCATATAAAAAGAAATAAAGAAAAAGAAAATATATAAAAATAAATAAATTTTTGTCCTAAAGTTAAATTTTGAGAAAATAAGCAGTCATGATTTAAAATGAAGTTTGGTCATCTTCCCATATCCTCAAAAACCCCTTTGAGCCGAAAAATCAAAACAAAATCTTTCAGTCACCTTATACAATTTCGGTCACCCTAGACAATGATCAATTTCACACCTAAACATGGTGTATCACTTTTATCAGCTCACTCAGCCCAAAAAAAAGTAGAAATAAAAATCACAAAAAAGTGAAATTCAAAAAAAGAGAGGATTGAAAATCCTGGAAAATAATAAAAGAAGCTGATACATCTTGCTATGAAGCGCATAAGAGATCATTGTCTCAATAAACCCTCAAAACACCTCATTGGACACAATTATCCCTCCTTTCATAAACCCTCATTGGGCCTAATTATCCCTCCTTTCATAAACCCTCAAACACCCATTTACAACCTATTTCTTTCATCAACCTCTAACCATTCGCCACATCACAAACCCTTTTTTCATAAACCCTCAAACACCTCATTGGGCCTAATTATCCCTCCTTTCATAAACTCTCAAATACTTCATTAGGCCTAATTATCATATCCTTCACAAACCCCTAACCATCGGCCACATTACAACCCTATAAAGTCCATTCCGATCAATGACTGACTCCTTTTGTTTTCTCAAAGTTTTAATTTTAGGACAAATAAGTTTATTTATTTACAATATGTTTGCTCAAAAAATCAAAGAAAGTCAATAAAATAAAATCAAAAGGCTTGCACTCCAAGGTGCATTCAAGTTTCATTGATGTAAAAACAATGTTTAGTGATCACCAAGTGAAGTTTTCATCACATCAAAAAAACTCATGACCGTCACAGTCTTTAGGATTCACCTAAAAGAGAACCAAAAGTTTATACTAGGATCACCACCTAGATCCCAAAGTGGGGCATTCCTTTTATCATCCATACCACTTGAACTTGGAGATTTAGCCATTGTCCATCCCATTTATATACCATACCCAGTCCATATAGCCACATTGGACCACCTCCCTAGCCCATTACCCTAACTTTGCCACCTTTCTCAACCTCACTTAAAGCAACCGTTTGAAATGTCATTCGATAGTGGGGCAATCCTGCCACCCTTCACTCCACCTAAAGTTAGGGATATTCTCCCTACACCCATCTCATTCCCTTACCATATTCACATCCACAAAACCGTACAGGGGCAATTTCTCAACCCATTACCCTAAACAAACCCTTTCACAATGCTACTTCAGTTGGGGCAACCTTGTCCTTGTCATAGTCGGGGCAACAACAAACTCCATGGGTTGAGACAAAATCTCTTGCATGCCACTTTTCGTTACAAAGTCATGACATTCCCAATTCATCATTTCCTCTACACCCCTAGTTGTTGTCATCACTAGACAGGAGCAAGTCATTCATTCACCGTCATCATAAGTCTAAATTGGGGCACTCCCACATTTCTTGAGTTGGGGAAAGCCCACCTTTCATGACTTTGGCAAAAACCTGTCATTCATCCCTTCATGTGCCACATATGTCCATACCCCAGACCTAAAACCAAGTTAACTAACTCATTCACCTATATTTTCACTACTATACATATTTAGTAAACAATGCTTCAAAGAGAGAGAACACAAGCTAATAGTGTGATACTAAAAATCCACCTAGTTAACTTTGTGGACCTAAAACTTCGGTCATCATGGGGCATCATAATGGAAGAGCAAAATAAGCGATTCTGCAAATACAGTCAACTACTTTTTCACATCAGCGTCTGTAAATAACAACCTTGAGGTTGCCAAAGTTTGAGTTCAGATCAATCTAATTTTTCCAATAAATGATGACTCCAAAATAATCATCTCTCTGCTTCTCGCATTGAAAGTATCATTTCTCATCTCAAAATTTAAAAACACATCTGCATGCATTATTAATATACCATATCATAAATCATTGCACCATACATTGTATTTCGATATCAAGCCATGCGTCTACCACAACTCTTGCATCTAAGCATTACGTGTGCACATTCATTCATTCCTTAATAAAAAAAAGCCAAAAGAGAAAAAAATCATCCACATTGCATTCATTACCCCCACAAAAGCATAAATCATTCCATCATGTAATCATGCGTTTCATCGCAATACGTGCATCTAAGCAATACAATTACATCTTATCTGCATACGCATACACAATTTATCAACTTCATTATTCCATCAACTTCAACACCTATTATCCGCTACACCTCATCTGCTACCCCAACAAACATCCATCATTGCACGCGCGTACAACACATGCACGCATACACCATTCATTCCATTATTAGACATGCCAAATATAGATAGCTTTTCCCTTCTCAGGTAAATGCATTCATTAGGTATGTTCGGGTAAACACACCAAGTGTCGATCCCTATATCTTGTTCCTCTAAAATCGACGCTCCAAGCGTTGATCCAATCTCAGTAAACCAAGTCGTAATGTTAGCACCGAGTGTCTAGCACCGATCTTCCAGATCCCCAGAGGTCCTTCAGAGCCCCAGCGCTCCTTCAGACCTCCATTGGTCCATCAATCCAGATCGCAGGTCGGCATCAAGCACCGACAGATCATCCGACCCCAGGTCCTTCAGACTAGCTGTGTCAGCCTAAGACATAGTGGACGTCCTTCGTGATCAGTTTTAGACTTGATCTTATTAACGGCCGCTCGAAAAAGGCCACCCTCAGACCCCCAGTGGTTCTTCAAAGCCCCAATGCTCTTTCAGAACCCAAGTGGTCCTTCAGGGCTTAGGCAACCCCTTGGATCCCCGGTGCTCCCTTAAAGCCCAGGTGTTCTTTCAGAGCCCCAGTACTCCTTCAGATCCCTAGTTATCCTTCTTTATTATTCTCGGTTAACACGCCAAGTGTTAATCATCCCTCATTTCCCTAACTCATCTTCCCCCTAAGCGGACAAAATTAGCGTCTATTCTATCTTTATTTTTATTTCTACTACGAAAATCTGAAAACCATTCACCTTTTCTAGTAAAATATAAATAAAGAGGGGCAGCTCTTATACCCCAATTTTGTCCGCTCTTTTTACTACAATCGTCGTTATTTTTACCAGTTTGCAGGTCCTATTACCATGAGTTAGCTTTTGAGCTTGTTCGGATGCTATCTCGTTTTATTGGGCATGTGCGTAGTAATTCACTTTATGTGGCCTATGTTAGATTTTTCCGATCGGGCTTTGGCCCAACTTGTTCTTTTTTATATTTGTCTTTTAGTCAAAAATAACCTTTTATATTTAAAAATAATAATAAATTTTTAACTATTTTACAAAAAAAAAAATCATTTTTGCTTTCATTTATAATCACCAAAATATAAAATAAAGTTGCAAAAAATTAAAATTAATAGAGAAAACGAAAATAATAAAATGGGGGTGTCAATAGAATCAACCTTCAGCCCAACAAGTTGCTTGCCCAGCAAGTCGACTTGCCTAGCAAGTGAACTTGTCCACTCTTTACCTTACCCTTCACCTATAAAAGGAGGCTCTGTGCAGAGTGAAAAACACACCATAGTGATTCAACAAGAACACTGAACACTGAACACATTCTCTCTCTCAGCGAAGTTCTCTCTCTCTCTCTCTCTCTCTCCCCCTCCCTTTTTTATTTTATTTTTCTTTATTTTTAAATATTATTGATAATTATTTTTCACTAGTTGCACTTTTCATTTTTTCTTCTTTGTTAACTTTTCGTTCATATTCAAAACAGAAAAACAAAATAATCATTTTCCTCCAAAAATAAAAATCTTATTTTCAAAATAGGGGTATAAGTCAGTCGTACGACCGGGTTAGTCATCGTTTTAGGACAAATGGGCCGTACGGCTCAATAGTCCTAAAATACATATTCAAATAAAATCACTCCCTACACAAATCGTTTCTTCCAAACAATCAAAAATCTTATTTTCAAAAATAGGGGATTAAGTCGGCCGTACGCCCGGGTTAGCCATCGTTTTAGGATAAATGAATTGTACGGATCACAAGTCCTAAAATCCCTAAATTAAAAAACACAAACAAACCAAACTTTTTCTACCCAAGAACTACGTAGCCTTTGATTCTCTGCCCGGAGATACGTAGGAGCAGAGGGCGGGCCCACCTCTGTCAAGTGCCCTAATAAAAAACCTTTTTTTTTTCTAAATAATTTCTTAGTTCAAAAAATACCAGGTCTTTTCTTTCTTTTAATTTCTTTAAATTCACAATAAAAAGGGTAAAATAAATATTTTCCAAATTAACATTCTTTTATACAACTAATTAGTAGGTAACCTTCCTTAGGAAGGATGCCGTAGGGTGCTAGTACCTTCCCCACGCATAACCGACTCCCGAACCCAAATATGGTCTCAAGGACCCTTATCCAAACTCAAAGGGATTTTCTAATGTTTGCTCTTATAAATAAACATTGGCGGCGGCTTCATTTTGGTTACAGCTGGCGACTTCACTGAGGACTTATTTAGAGAGTCAAGCCTAATCTGGTTAGTTGTAAAATTTGTTTGTTAATTAAATGTTTTATTTTACCCTTCCCTTTTATCTTTTATTCTTGTTGCATGTTATATTTTATGCGATATGTGAAAGTTAGGATAGAAGCTCATTTGTGTATATGTGTTTGTTTGTTTTGCGGCTTGGGGGTATACTTGACGTTTTGCTCCAACACACACTCCACTATCACACTTCATCACACACGTGAGAATAGTCTTATACCTGGACTGGAGCATAGCCTAAGTTAGAACGAGACTGCGTAGTGATGACCCACTGAATGTGAGAGTTAAAACGAGACTGCGTAGTGATGACCCACTGGATGTGAGATGATAATCTGATAATAAAGACTGTGTGTGATCTTTTTTGTTCATGGGCCTCATTGAATAGAGAATGAATTCTTCCAATATAATCCAATTTTTCCAAATACATTTGTAGAAGAAATTCAATGTACATATTTAAAATTGATATTTAAATGGTACAAAGTGTAATTCAAAAATGAATCTAATGTTATATTTGTCAGAAGATCACAACAGTGGTGGAGTGACAATTACAATAGTGGAAGATATGATCAAACAAGAAAACTTTTGGAGAGTGTGAAACAGCAAGCCAAGCCAGCGGGAGAGTGCTAAACAACGACGATAATTGTCAAGGGTGTCTGTCGGGCAACAATAGCAATTGAAATTAATGTTGAGAGTATTATTGGAGACGGTCGACAATCTAAGAATAAAATATCAAAAACAAAGAATACAAAGGCAAATCCGACATGCGAGTTTGTCGACTGCAAGAATCGAATTTTGCTATATTCATATTTCTTAGAGTGAATATCCAATTTTGTTCCTGACAAAAAACTCCGTTCAATTCGATCTCAAAGAATAATTAACACTCAACTTAGTCCATTTGTTTTACAAATAGGGACATGTTAGTCCCTCTATTATATTTTATTCAAAATAAGTCACTTGGTTGCTGATGTGTGTACCGTTATTATGCTTTGTTGTCCGTTAGGGTTGCTCATGTGGCTAGGTAAGTGATGTTCAATTTCAAAGGTGTCATTTTGGTCTCTAACTTTAGGCCATTTTAGTCCCTCATGGAAGAATTATAATAACTCAATCTTCTTCACCATAAACCCATATCCCCTATTGTTGCAGCTCTAAAACTTATTCTAGCTAGAAAGCCAAATCACAGCTCCAACTTTATTTCCGTGGTTTTTTGCTTAAATTTTATGATGAAAGTCAACTTGTAGTTTACTCGATTCAAATCAACATATACAAGCAAGTGAAAAAGAAACCTAGCGCTCCTCTCCCCACCGCCGCAGCCCCAACCCTTCTCCCTGGTCCGATGATCTGTTGCAGCTCCGGTCATGGGGCTTCGCTGCGGATCCGCCCCTTGCTTCCTCGTCTTCTCTGCAGGTGGGCCGAAAGGGGGATCTTCCCTCTCCTTGCACCATCCCAGCGCCAACATCAACAAGAGGACCTCTCTCACGTGATGGTCTTCTATTTCCAGAGGTGGCAATGGGTGACAGGTTGCAAGTGACTCGAAGCTCTCTTGCTATGGGATCCGGTGGTCCTACTCTCGGAGCTTCAGTCAACGATGCAAGGTTCAATTGGATGTATCAGTCGCTCCTCAGCCCTCTGATGCTGCTCGATCTGTGAGTGGCGTTAAAAGGAAATCTTTTTCTGACGCGCTGAAAGGTATCACTCAAACCCCTAAATCCTTTGCAGATTTCGATTACAAGCCGAAAACTTGTTTAAAAGGGGATGTTCTTGCTGTTAAATCCTTTGCTGAATGCGTTAATCTATTACATGGTAGAATTATTTTGTCCAAAGGAGATAAACCTTATCAGATTAAAGAATTAAAGGAGAAATTGTCTAATATGTGGAATATTTCTGCTGATTGGTCTCTGGTTTCGCTTGGTAAGGGATTTTTCGATTTTCTTTTGTATCCAATTATGACTTTAGGCGTGTTTGGTCGCTTGGATCTCGTAATCTACATCCGGGTGTGCTGCGTCTGTTTGCCTGGAGGTCTGATTTTGATCCTCTTTCTGCAAAACAAACAATGCTCAGTGTTGGGTTAGACTTCATGGTCTTTCCCGGGAATATTGGAGGTCAAAAATTTTGTTTGAGATTAGTGGTAGCCTAGGAGCTCCTGTTGCCTTGGATGAAGCCACTATGAAGAGGACTTTTGGTCACTTTGCTAGAGTTCTTATTGATGTTGATTTCTCTGAGAAGCTGCATGATCAGTTGTTAGTAGAAAGAGAGGGATTCGCCTTTCTCATCAGAGTGGAATATGAGAGTATACCCTTGTTTTGCAACTCTTGTAAATGCATTGGTCATTCTCTCCAGAATTGTAAGATACCTAAAAATGCGGAGATGACTCAAGGTGGCAAGATTCAGCCTCGAAAGGTGAATCACGTCCCTAGTAAACCATCTCTTCGGTTTGTGCAAAAGACGGTTAATGGGAAGAAATCTAATTTGGGCGCTGGTCCATCCAAGCTGCAAGACAATAGTGTGGTTTTGGTGAGAGAAGAAAATGCTCCCGATCGTTTGATGAGTTTTGACAGCATTGTTATCACACCTGAGAGATGGCTGGGGGTCATGCTCTTGGTGAAGCACAAAACTGTTCCACCAAGTCTCCCACGACTAGGCTGGATTCTGATGCTTCCTACGCGGTAGAGGCAACTGTTTTATGTAAAAATTGGGAGGATATCTCAGATGATGAGGTTATCTCTAACTCTCAAGCAACAATGAATCTCTTTCCGAAGACCAAAGTTTCGATTGTCGATTCAGCCTTGAATCCGGCAGTTGAAGCTGACATGAAAATTTTAAGAAGGTTTCGGGAAGAATCGACAGATAATGTTGGCGATCCTGTGATTCCGGATTCTAATGAGAGGTACTCTGAACCGGTTATGACCAAACAACAAAAGAAGAAATTGAGGCAAAAAAATGGTTTTGCAGTTGGATACAACACTAGGTCCAAAGCTAGCTCAGTTTCTGTCTCATTTTGATCTGTTGTAGTTTATTATAAACCATGTATTTCGTCTGTTTTTTTCCTTCTTTTGGTTGGTTGGTTGGTTTTCGGGAGCCTTCCTAGGTCTCTCTACTTTGTTTCTTGTTTTTTTTCTGGCCTTGGGTTTTGGTTTGGTCCTCCCTTGGTTTTTTATGTTTTCTCTTTCTTTTTTAATAGATTTTTCTTTGCTTAAAAAAAAAATTATGATGAAAGGGAGATGAAGGAAGTCACAATTATGAATGAAGCAAAAATGTAGGAACTCCTTCCCCTTATGGCATGTTGTTGAGTTTCAATAAATATGCTGACATGCCTTTATTGTAATAGGAGAAATAAAAATAACGTGACACATAGGTTATATAATGGACTACATCAGCAAGAAAACAAAGCTTAACGCGTCTTCTGCTTGTAAATGTAAAGGACTGAGCTGAGTATCAATTATTTCTAGGGACTAAATGAAACACCAACATTTTGTCGGAGACGAAATTGGATATTCATTCTATTTATTATTATTATTATTATTATTATTATTATTATTATTAAAGTTGTTATTATCCTATTATTTCTTTTGCTTTATTTCTTCGGGATGGCCCAGATGGGTGTTAAGAAGCTTCTGAACAGGGCCATTATGGGCTAATAGACAAAAGGCCTTTATGTATATCCACTCTCAAGGTAGACGAGGAGTAACTGTTACAAAGAAGAGAAGAGCATGGGAGGACATTTGAGATTAGATAAAATAGCAGAAGACTTAACGTCTCATAATGTAGTTCAGTTAGCGAGCTAAGGGGCATCAACGAGTTGCAAAGTTGTAAGAATGAGGTCTAGGGTTCAAACCCCGAAAAATAACATTCTCCCACCACCACTAACATTTTCTTATAAAAAAAAAAGCAGAAGACTTAATGAAGGAGAAAGTTTATTTGATACTAGATTTTGGATAATTTTCTGCTTGCTCAATCATGGTAATAGTCACGTAAATATAGTGAAGGGAAAATTCTAATTACACAATCCTTTTCAAGTGTCACCACCAGACACTTTTGTCATGCATGTTAACATAAATTGTAAATGGAGATAGAGATGGAAGGAAATCCAATGCGCAACTGCAAGAAAAAATTAAAAATAAAATAAAAAAATAATTGAATAATTATTTTTTTGGCTTGAATTGTTAATTTTGTTTTCTTAGTATAAATTAGTATTAATTTAAGTTATTTAAAATAAACCATTAAAATAAAACCATAAAAAATTATTTCCTATTAATATATTGTAAATAGTTATAAACCATGATTATTATATAGTCTTAGGCTCTTATGATTTTTTAATTTGTTTTTGTTGATAGATGTACAACTTAAAAATATAGCATAATTATATAACTATAACTAGATTTGATATTCATGTTATCCCCTTACACTCGACTATCAATTCAACCGTTTCTAATGAGGTCTTAGCATATGGAATGCTTTTAAATCTTCTATGTCTTCCTTTGTTGCTGAATTTTTGTTTATAAATGCCTTCAATATCATTGATAATTATAAAAGTTCTTCTAACATCAAAGAGGTTATTTGGATTCCCCCTGCTCCCCACATGATTAAATGATTATTTTACTTTTAAGTCTTAGTAAGAAAGCATTACAAGTTGTCTCTATAATCTCATTCTTTTTTAGAACGCATCAAAATTTATAATTTTGGGTCGATACAGGGAAACATTGTATAGTGTCATGTAAATGATTTTTTTTTCTTTTGAGTTATTACTGGAAAACATTAGTTATTTAGTTTTTGTCGATAAAATTAGGTATCTATTTAGACAATTTAAAACAGACGGAGTATAATGGAAAAGAATGAAATAGAGTAGATATTGGAAGAGTTTCCATTTCACGCTTGGCTCTATTTTATGACAAAGTTCTCATTCTATTGTTTGAAAAGTGGACGAAAGGAAATGATTTATAACCCTGAAAACTAACATTTTTCCCACCCCTCTAACAATTAACATATAATATTGCCTATAAAAAAATACAACTATAAACTAGTCTTTTACCCTTTGTCAATATCAAATATTTTTAACTATACTTTAATCTCGTGGTACCCATGAGGAGTAGAGATCCTCCACTTCTCGAAATAGAGATGTTCATTATTAAGGTTTTGGGTGTATAAATGTATCCATTCCTTACATACATGACATATATTTGGAATATTTGGTATTTACGTGCATTAATATTCCTAAAACTTATGTAAGTGACATTTCTTTTTTTGGTTTGTAGACGGAGTGACAATTGCCACTAGAAACTCACACACACAACTGTGAAGTCTCGAGTTTGAACCCAGGATATGATATCCAGCCTAATAATTTCGGCATTTGCCATGAGCTAGACTTTACGGATTATGTAAGTGACATTTCATTTCTTTTAAGAAATGGAGAAGATCTCTACCGACCCACGAGTGCTTGGATAGTAAAATAAAATAAAATAAAATAAATCAATATATTATCTTAAAATATTTTTAATATTCAAATAGTACTATTTCTTTATCATAGGGTTTTTATATTTTTAAAGTTGATTTATTGAACAATGGGTCGTAACAAAATCTGGCATAAATAAAAAATAATTGATGTTATATTTTGTTCTGCGAACATTTCACTATGAATCACCTATTTCTGTAGAAGCTACAAATAGTAGCTTCGAGTCAAACTCACGTTCAGCCCCAATCTGCTGTGATTCCAAACAAACACTAAGTATGGTAAATTGTACCATGCACACCCTTAGTCACTATTAAAAAATATCGAAAAATTCATAACATGTATTAATTTAATACTTCAAAAAACTACAAAAAAAAAACCTCACCATACACTAAACATACTCACAATATGCAAAATATGTCTTTTCTAAATTTGTCTTTTTGTGTAAACACATACCATCCTAGCAAGTAAACGACGTCGGTTTTACAGAAGAAAATATATAAAAAAAATTGCCAAACTAGTCAGGTTACCGACATGACCCAGTCTAGTCACTAGTCCAATCAACTGGGTCACATCAAAATGGTGAATTGTTCGTTTCAATTGCTTATTCAAACTGGGTCATATCATTTATTCAATAAACCTAAAACTGTAAATTTTTCTTATAATAACGACCAGAGTAGTATTAGCAAACTTTATGCATAACATAACATCTTTCAGCGTAATAGATTGCCCAAAGCAGAAACTAACTTGTGGCATCAAAATTAAATTTGTACTACGAAATTATTCTGAAAAGGAAATGCGAGTACACTGAGAGTAGGCTGGACCATAACCATTTATTTGGATTACTCTTAGCACATCACCGACAATTATGAATTTTGAACTAAGATACGATTGAGACTGAATAGAACTGGAAAGTCATAGTACGTAGTATGTAGGGAAGCTGTGGGCAGATAGACTGTATACTTGTATTGACTGTGTATGAACATACGTACGTACTGGCTTTTGAGACCATTGTTAGGTCAAATTTCCAATGGCGGTGAATATAGGTGATCTTATCTTATATTTTAAACTTTAAAGAGACCATATCATTTGTATTTATTTTTTGAGAAACAAACAAAATGTACATGAAAAAAACGATTCGAGTGGCAGTGGTCCAAAGCAGAAAAACTGAAAAAGTTGTCTGCTTCCTTTGTGAACGCGCATGTATTTTTACTAACCTAATTAAATCCAAACCTTTGTTGTTATTAATATTCATTATACAACGTTTGTTTTATTTTAGTCTTAATTCTCTATTTTTACTTATTTCAAACTAGAGAAATTATTCATCTCTTTCTTGTGCCAATGAAGGTTGGCTAAGTTGGTAAGGAGTTGACTCATTCAGTCATTCCCCACAAGGGCTTGAGTTCAATTCCCGCTGCCGATGTGATGACCTCTTTGGTGAGTGATCTGTAAGTGCTCAAAAAGCCGTGAGGCCTGCCCTGATCCTGGCGAGCCACTGGAGCCCAACTCACCTAAACTTTCTATAACCAAAAAAAAATTCATCTCTTTCTTGTTTCTCTTTTCCCTCAATCTCTCTTTTCTATCTCTACCAAACAAACAAACTAGTATGACGAAGGCCACGAAATCAAGCATTGAAATGGATGAATGTAAAAACAAAAACACTGCCCGCCTTGGAACACCCAACCTAGGGTATGTTGCCATTGAAATAGTGTAACATCGCAAAATAATTAAATTATTTTATGGTGCTTGATTGATAATTTTATTAATTGATTACCTAAAATTAAAATTTATGTATATTAGTGTGTTAAGTACTAATTGATTTAATGAAGTTATCGGTCAATTAGTGAATAGAGGAAAGGGAAGGGTATAGTTGGTAATTCAATCTCCAACACACACTAACACCCACGCTTAAATATCCTATCTACCACTTTAAAAAAGAAAAGAAAAGTTGAGAGAAGAGAAGAGAGAGTCGAGAGAAGAGAAGAAAAGAAAGAAAAGAAAGAAGAGTGAGTTGAGAGAGAGAGAAGTCGAAGGTGAGAGGGAAAGAATGAAACAAACCTCACACCCAAAACCTAACTTCTTCCCTTGTTCTAATCTTCTCCTTCCATCTTGTTTATTCAACAAAACCCCCTTTCCAATCATCAAGCTTGGATGTTCTTGGTGCTCTTGGAAAACTCAATCTAGGGATCTGAAGGTTTGGGATTCAATTTGAAGCTTAGGAGAGGGATTTGGGTTTGAAATCTTGATCTCATTACTTGTGGTTGTTGTTCCTACAAAATAAAGATGAGTTCTTCTTCCTTAGGGTTTAATTGCAATCTTACATACTTGTTTAATCTTACATACTTGTTTGGTCATAAAAATTCAATTATGGTATATGATTTATGTTATTGAACTGAACTGAGACGTTGACAATAGAAATGAGGAGTTCATGTGATTTCATGTTGATTGTGTTAATGAGTAATGTCATGATGTTTTAAATCACTCTAAATGTCTTGTTTGGTTACCATTTTGTACTGTTATTGTATGTGGTTAAGTTAAGAATTGAGCGGAACGATGATTGAAACCATCGGAATTGCAAAATTATACGAAAAGCTGAGTTTTTTTGCAAACTGTAAAGTTGTGAATCAATTCTCATAGACTGTGAATCAATTCCCATAGACTGTGAATCAATTCACGTAAACTGTGAATCAATTCCCAGGTCTTTGAATAAATTCCCATAAACTGTGAATCAATTCCCATAAACTGTGAATAAATTCCCAGATTATTTTCTAAAACTAAAACATTCCAAACCTCTCTCAATCCTTTTCTTAACCCTTCCCGTTGATGATTGAATATGTTTGAACTCCGGATTGTTATTTTATGAAGCGAAATGAATGATATATGATTATAGCGTCGAAACCGTTCGACTAGTTATGTCTGAGAGAGAACATAACAATGTTTAATGAATAAAAAAGATTTGGTATCCACTCCCCAAAGGATTTTGGTAATCCACATGAGGTATTTGGTATGCCATTGATCGGATTTTGGGTTCCGAATATCTATGCTCCCCAAAGGATTTTGGTAATCCACATGAGGCATTTGGTATGCCATTAATCGGAAATTGGGGTCCGAACATCTATATTTCCCAAAGGATTTTGGTAATCCACAAGAGGCATTTGGTATGCCATTAATCGGAAATTGGGATCCGAATGATATATGAAATGATACACCGCGAGTAGCGTTGTGAGGGGTCCCGAAAGAACTCACTGAGATTATTATCTCACTGTTTATATTTGTGGTTTTTACAGAGAAACAGGGAAAGGCTAATACAAAGAAGCATGAGTAGCAGTTGTGCTATATGTGAAGAGTGAAGGATTTTGGAGATCCAATTGTATTTTGTATTTTGTTTAGCTCCCTACTTTATGTTGTACTCTTTATGATGACTTAGACACTGTTTAAAGTTATGTATGACTTTTGTTAATTCTAATTTTGAGATGTTGAACAATAGGTGAAAGAACTATACCTTTGGGTTTATGTCCTTTATGGATCCTTTTGGTAAATATTGTTATTTCGAATGATACTTTGATGGGTTTCAATTGAGTTAGATTTGTTCAATGTCTTAAAATAGAATGTTCACTCTGATGTATGCTAAATTTGAATATTCGGGTATTTCTTCCATGGTCGAAATATTAGGGTGTTACAAAGAGGCATATGTCCCGTTTGATGGTCTAGATAAGAAGATTAGATATGATAAACCTATCATGTCTTGTATTAGTTCAGAGTTTGTTGAACTACTAGAATATGATAAGTTAATCTTGTCACCTTATCTTATACTCCCTCTCTAATTCTTGATAAAAAAAATACTACTTCTCTAATTAAAATCTTATCTGAAATACAGGCTGAGTTAGAAACCAGCAGGATAGGATAAGAAAATATTTTCTTCATTTACCCATATAAAATATATTTTAAAATACAAAAAATGATAATTCTAATAAAATATAAATATATATTAAAAATAAAAGAAATTTGAAATAAAAAAGTTAAACTAAAAAGTTAAAAAAATATTAATACTTAATTTAAAATATAATGTATGATTTTATGATAGCGTAATTTTTCAGTTTACATAATCTAAAAACATAAAGTCTATTGAAATTACGTTATTAAAAAATTAAAATAGTTGTCAAAAATTAAAAAAATAAAATAAGTGTTAAAGAAATAAAATTATTATTGAAAAATAGAAATTTAATTTATTATTTTTAACTATAGTTTTCACAATGATATTTTTGTCATCAACATATAATATATATCACATTATATATTTGCTTAATTAACATATATAATAAAATAATATACGGTAAGGCTATACGAGAAAATACTACATGATAATAGAATAATAATATTTATAACCCCAAGAGGTTGGTTTAGTTGAGTATGACAAGATTTGTATCGGGAGGTCCTCCTGGGTTCAAATCTCCACTGGGGAGCCATATAATACTATTTATTACTTAGACTAGATTTGATATTCATGTTATCTCCTTACACTCGCCTATCATTTTAATCCTTTCCAATGTGGTCTTACCAGGGAATGCTTCTAAATCTTCTATGTCTCTCTATTGCTGAGTTTTTGTTTATAAAGGCATTCAATGTCATTGGTAATTAGAGAAGTTCTTCTAACATCAAAGAGGTTATTTGGATTCCCACTACTCCCTACATTTTTTTTAACAAACGGGCTTCATAAGCTGATTTTATTAAAAAAAAAGAAAGAAAAATAAAGATGATAGAAGAGAGTCTAGGGGGGACTAGTCCAATACCCTTGCTAAAAAAGAAAAACAATAATAGGGAGCCCCTTACAAAGCCCCCTAAAACAATCCATCCTAGAGACGAAAATAAAAACACTAACTTAAAAAGTTCGCTAAAAGAGACAGAGACAAGTTTTCCTTGATCATGAATTGTAGCCTACAATTCTTGGGCGAATTTCTATTATTTCCGAAAATTTAGGAAACAAAGATAAAAAAAGAGTCAGAGACATAATTTATCTTTGAATGGGTATTATATCCTACCTTTTTCTCTGCCAATTACTTTTGTTGTCGTTTCTTCTTTTGGGTCTTGGAAACCACCGGTACAAACTTATCTTAATGCGCAATCGTCCCTTGGGTGTTGGTATCCCTAGGATCAACAACATCATCTATGACATCACCCCACGGCTGCCATTAAACTCTCATGTCAGATGTTACCACTAGATTAGACGAAGCATCAGACTATGAAGCATTTAGTGAATCGAGCCTGATAGTGGGAGGTTGAGTGGAAAATGAGTCAATCGGATCACTCCAACATTGACTAGCGATACACATATCACTAACTGCGTTGGCGTTAGAGTGAACGACACGAGTAGCAGTATTACACCCATTAATAGTATCAGATGTGGGAGCAGTGTTGTTTTGAGTCGCTGCATGTGTGCTAAAGGTTGTCAAGTTCAAAGATGTCTCCTGCGTGTACATAACCGCATACGACATTTGCTTACCGTCATTCGAAGCAGAAGAGTTATGGACATCTGAATCTTTGTTAGCTTGTGTGACCGATTCTCTAATCTCATTAGTCGAAGCTTCCCCTAAACCATTTCTAGGATCATCTTTGACACATTTAAGAGCTTCGTGTCCGGCCCCAATCTACTATGATTCCAAATTCCAAACGAACCTAAGTATGGTAAATTGTACCATGCATACCCTTAGTCACTATTAAAAAATATCGAAAAATTCACAACATGTATAAATTATATACTTCAAAAAACTATAAAAAAATTTCACCATACATTAAACACACTCACAATATGCAAAATATATGTCATTTCTAATTTTGCCTTTTTGTGTAAATACTGTCTTAGTTTTACAGTATGAAATGAAGAAAAAAAAATACAAGACTAGCCATGTTGTCGATTTGATCAGTCTAGTCACTAGTCCAATCAATCGGGTCACTGCAATTGGGTCACATCAAAACGGTGAATTGTTCGATTCAAATTAAATACTTGTTCGAACAGGTCATACCACCCAATTTTCGATCGCATTGGCCAGTGCGGTCCGAGTTGAATATTACTGTTAGGGTGTATTAATACCAAACTTTGACTCCTTGTTAGCTAGAGAAATGTTCATAACATTACATCAAAATTAAATTTGTACCATGAAATTATTTTGAATAGGAAACATGAGTACACTGAGAGTAAGCGGGACCATAACCATTTATCTGGATTACTTTTAGCACATCACTGACATTTATGAACTTTGAACTAAGATACGATTGAGATTGAATGGAACTGAAAAGTCATACTCATAGTATGTAGGGAAGCTGTGGCAGGGCATCGGTTTAGGGTACTAAGCAGAATGTTTAGTACCAAAATACTAAAGGGTACATTAGTAATTGCCCACCTGATATTACTCCCAAATACTAAAGGGTACATTAGTAATTGCCCACCTGATATTACTCCCCAAACACTAAATGCAACGGATATCATTATCAGTCCCTAATTCAAAAACCCAGAGCTCAACAAACTCGCCGTGAACCACCGTACGCCGTCACAACCACCGTACAACCACCGTAAACCGTCAGGCTCACCATACAACCACCGTAAACCGGCGCGCACTCCGTGAAGTCTCAGTACTGTCGCGTAGTCCGTGAAATCTCTGCCACCACCGTAAATCGTTGTGCGCTCCGTGATTCCACCGTACGCTCACCGTACAACCACCGTAAACCGTCAGGCTCACCATACAACCACCGTAAACCGGCGCGCACTCCGTGAAGTTTCAGTACTGTCGCGCGGTCCGTGAAATCTCTGCCACCACCGTAAACCGTTGTGCGCTCCGTGATTCCACCGTCAACAGTGTCGCGCGCTTCGTTTGCGACAACAACACCGTGTACTCCTACGCATTTCATCTTCTTTCTTGCTTCTGGTATGTCTTCATTCTTGCTTCATCTCCAACTACTTTTTGTTTTTGTTCGATTTCTGAACAGTGTTCCTGTTTTGGCTCTGCTTCTTTTTGCTTGGCTCCGATTGAACAACGTTTCCTGTGCTGTGTGGTTGTATTTTATGGTTTGTGTTCTGTTCACTAACCTTAGCTCAAAACTGTTAGGGTTTCACTGATTTTGCCGTGTGGGATTTGGATTTATCTTTTACTAATTTCTAGTTAATATATCCCCCTGTTTTGTTTGATTGACTTTCCTTTTCCAAATAGACCAAGATAAACTTGTAGGGAAAATGTGTTTTGATTGTGAAAACACTGACTTAAATTTATCACTCTCTTTGAATACAAGTGTGCTTCTTACCAGTAATAGAACAAATATTGTGCTTGACTACAGTAAGTTGTTTTGCAATGCTGAAGTGGCAATTGTAGAGATACCTGTCAATTTTGTGTTACGTGTATAACATATTAACTGGTACTTAAGTTAAGCAGTAATTTTGTATATCTTTTCTTTTCTTGATAAAGCATTAGAACTTTCTTATCTGCACATTTGATTTGAAGAAAAAAGAAGAATAACAAAAAATAAAGAAGTAAATAAATAAAAGAAAAGAATTTGAGTTGTCTACAAAATCCTTTTTTGTTTACTGTTGTGTTCATCTAGTCCTCACAGACATCATCTTCCAGTCATGATGTGTATGTATCCGCTTTTGAGCTGTAGTACCTTCCATTACAGGTGTTCTTACATTCTGAGACCTCTCTGGATTCCATCTAATAGTTGCTTGAGAAGAAGGGTGTACTCTTTCTTCTCTCAACTCTTCATTTTTTGTTGTTGCATCACATTGACTTATGTGAACATCATTGGCTAAGCTTAATTCACCAAGCACGGAAGCTAGCTCTTTGTTCCCTGGTGTTATCACATCATCTCTTGAATTTTGACTTAAATGAGATTCTTCTTCCCATGCAGATTGTTTTTGGATTTCCTTCCCTTCCAAATCGTGTTTAAAATCAATAATATTGTTGCTGCTGCCTTTTGAAATGACTACTTCATCCTTCTGTTTAGAACTAGAGCTCACCTTAGAATTTGAGTATTTACTGATCTCAAAAGATGCTAATTCCAAAGCTTCTAGAGCAGCAGCTGCAGCATACTTGTTTCTCATCCTTTCCTGAACTATATTTTCATGATCATTATTTTCTTCATTCTTAGCATCATCAACACTACTACTATTACTACCACATTCTCTGGTTTCTTGTTCCTCTTGTCTTTGGTTATTTGTTTCCGTACATTGGAATGTGGGATGTTATGTTATATTTTGGTTACAATTTTGAAAATTATATATCGTGTTTCGTTTATAATGCCTATTTGTTGATGCTTGTTTATACTACATCCACACTGATTCAATCTGTTTTTTAATCATAACTTTGTTTATTTGTGTCAATCTTGCAGAATTGATCACTCAATCTAGCTCGGTGCTTCCCGCAAGTCGTAACACATAAACCTAATTGAGGTACAAGTTTGTGTTTTGTTAGCTGGTTTTATGAATTGGGAAATGCTCGTAGGCGGTAGTTTATTAACATTTGTATCAAGTTCTTTAATGTGCTTTAGAAATGTCGTGAAATCAGGTCCTTTATATACTTGGTATCTGTTTTAATGTGGGATTATACAATATTGAGCTATTATTGGCTTTGATGCTGGACTTTTTAGGAGTGACCTTGCATCCTCATAGGATTTCACATTTATGATGTTTCTGTATTACTCCTTAAAACAGAGCTCAATTGGTAGATTCAATTCCCCATTTTATTTGTCGAAGTCAGAGTCATGTTTCCCCACTCTACCTTATAAAAGACAATATATAGAGTCAGTCACATTGTGTGCAATTTATCAACCTATATTCAACAAAATTTGTTGTCATGTCTTTTTAATAAAGTGCATTGTTTTTTAAATTAGAAAGGAGTAATTGGTCGTTTTTTCTTCCTTGTGGACAATGTCCGGTCACTTTTGGTGAGTAACAATGGTTGTCAATTTTAATATACTGCTAGCACTTATTAGCCTTCTTGTTTGAGTTTTTTCTCAAGGGAAACACTCTTAAGTTGTACTAAATTTTCAGATTTTTAGAAGCAACTCTTTTATACCTTTTTTTTGGTCAAAAGTCAAACACTCTTATTAGCCTTCTTATACGCATCCTGGAAGTCATTTTGTACCTTTTTTTTTGGTCAAAAGTCATTCTCTGTACCAAACTAGAAATTTATAATACACATACTTCAATTATTGCAAATGGTGATGAGGAATTGCATACAGCCTACAGGTTTCTATTCCAAACAAGAACACTAATCATCTTACATGATAATAGAACTATTCAACAAGCTACACTGGCACAAATATGTAATGGGACCTATAACAAATAGAATGCAAGTAGGGTTGTGCAAAATCTGCGGTTAGTGGCCACTAACCATTGGGGGTACTAGTTTGTGGTTAGTGGCCACTAACCACAGATATGCACAACACTGGTTAGTGGCCACTAACCGCAGATTAGTACAATTGTGGTTAATACTTTCTAGATGGCACAGATTTCCATAACTATTACTTGTCACTAACAATATAGCTTCTCAATAACTATTACTTCATGGTTGTTGCCACTCACTTTTAATTTCAATGTCCATGTTTCTAGGTAAGAATGGCAGATAGAAAGAGATCTAAAGAAGCAATAACTCCAAGATACCGACACATGTGTAAACCACAAATGGTTTACACATTTCTCAATGACATAAATGAAACAAGGAAACATTTGCTAGAGTCAACAGGGTTTGGTTTTTTAATGCTCATCTGTGAATGGAAAAGAATTCCAGGAGACTTTGTAAAGTGGGTGTCTGATAACTTCGAACCGGAGCAATGTCAGCTACGGTTGAGCAAGTATGAAGCCCTTCCTCTAACAACAAATGATGTTGAGAGAGTTTATTGCTTACCTAATGGGGGAACACCAGTTAACCCATTAGCATGCAAAGAGAGTTCAATCTTGAGGCTGCGCAGAGAATTTAAGCTCAAATTGAATGCCCAAGATATTGACCGTGCCACAGTCGAAGAACTTGAGAAGGTCATATTGTCAGAGAAGAATGATCAGATTTGGTGCAAGGGTGTCTTAATATACCTTCTTGGCTGTCTTCTGTGTCCTGATCATAATGACACAGTCTCCCTTAAGTATGCCCATATAATTGAAGACCTTAGCACAGTATGCAAATTCAATTGGTGTACATATATTTTGGAGCATTTGAGGGAGGGCACAAAGGGCTATAAGACTCCAAAAGCGGACCTCCACTTCTTGAATGTTGGAGTGGTTTCATCATAAAGCAATGCGCCACCAAACACACAAGTACCTTTATGGTGATTAAAGCCAACAAAAATACCTAAAGATACATAGAAGGAACAATAATTACCAAAACATTCCTTATGATAACCACACAGATGTACATTAAACATTCTTTACGATCAAATTGCTATTCAGAATATATGCTTGGTGAGAAGAAAGAATGTGATTCTTTATCAATAACCACATATTAGTACCACAATGGTTAGTGTCCACTAACCACAGGATAGTACAATAGTGGTTAATACTTGTTAGATTGAAGCATATACGATCAGAAAAGTTGAAAACAATTTAGCAAAGGACATACCAAGTGGCCTGTAGTCCTTGTTAGTTCGGTATGTTGTGTCAAAGCTGACGAAATCACCAAAAAGTGCATAATCGGCCCGCATGACAGAATCGGCCCAGAAAATTGAAGAAATTGCCTCCTCTTCATCGACTTGAATGTCGTAGTAAAAACCAGGCCTTACCAATGTCTGCTGCCTAAACCACGCTTGCAACACAGTAGCCTCTCCGGGTTGCAATGCCTTTGCCTTGATAGTAGACAAGTAATTCTTCAAATCATTGCGTAGAAAACCAAGTTTTTCAACACCACCAGCAGCCCGGGCCATAGAATCGTATGTAGCCCTCGCTGATATCCCAGATGCCAAATAATTTGTTATAACAACTTTCTGTTGTTCCGTTATTGTTCTATTAAGTGGCAAGAAGTGCCTCTTGTCAACATCGATCAAAGGGTGATTGTGATCATCGTACCACTTGGTAATAACATAGCCACCCTTGTGAGGATCCATCTTGAGCTTCATTGATGCCAAACAACCCGTCCGCGTATCCTTCCTTGTATTCAAAACATCTTTGTGAATTTTGAAACCTTGTTTGTGACACATCATATTCAAATAGTGAGGTATATCAGTCTTTTTATTCTTGCTATCCCGATACACATTTGCCTTCTTAATGGTGAAACCCAAAGATTTGGCATAGGACCTGTAAAAAGCATATGCCTCCGGCTCTGTGTGAAAAACAAGATCCTTCCAAGATTTTACATCTGAAGGATGATGAGTAACCCCTACCAAAACCAAGTAAAAATAATTAATATCCAACAAACAATATCATAAAAAATATATTTATTAAATAATAACAAATCAGCATGCAACCTGCAACCACAACATCATCGAGTTCGTCATCGTGACATCCGACATCCATTTCATACTGACCAGGACAACCCTGAACTGCAATAAAGAAATCCAAAATCATAACATGAAGTAAACGTGAAATCTGATTGCATCAACATGAATTAATCCTGAAATCTGAAGTAATAGTTATTGAGAAGTTATATTGTTAGTGACAAGTAATCGTTATGGAAATCTGTGCCATCTAGAAAGTAGTAACCACAATTGTACTAATCTGCGGTTAGTGGCCACTAACCAGCGTTGTGCATATCTGTGGTTAGTGGCCACTCAAACTAGTACCCCAATGGTTAGTGGCCACTAACCGCAGATATGCACAACACTGGTTAGTGGCCACTAACCGCAGATTAGTATTAAAATGGTTATAACTGAGACCAACACATTAACAGAGAAATCCAAAATCACAACATGAAGTAAAAGTGAAATCTGATTGCATCAACATGAATTAATCCTGAAATTTGAAGTAATAGTTATTGAGAAGCTATATTGTTAGTGACAAGTAATCGTTATGGAAAACTGTGCCATCTAGAAAGTATTAACCACAATTGTACTAATCTGTGGTTAGTGGCCACTAACCAGTGTTGTGCATATCTGTGGTTAGTGGCCACTAACCACAAACTAGTACCCCAATGGTTAGTGGCCACTAACCGCAGATATGCACAACACTGGTTAGTGGCCACTAACCGCAGATTAGTATTAAAATGGTTAAAATCTGATTGCATCAACAGAGAAAAATTACAAAATCACAACAGAGACCAACACAATATTACAACAGAGAAATCCAAAATCACAACAGAGAAAAATTACAAAATTACAAAATAACTGAGACCAACACATTAACAGAGAAATCCAAAATCACAACATGAAGTAAACGTGAAATCTGATTGCATCAACATGAATTAATCCTGAAATCTGAAGTAATAGTTATTGAGAAGCTATATTGTTAGTGACAAGTAATCGTTATGGAAATCTGTGCCATCTAGAAAGTATTAACCACAATTGTACTAATCTGCGGTTAGTGGCCACTAACCAGTGTTGTGCATATCTGTGGTTAGTGGCCACTAACCACAGAACAGTACCCCAATGGTTAGTGGCCACTAACCGCAGATATGCACAACACTGGTTAGTGGCCACTAACCGCAGATTAGTATTAAAATGGTTAAAATCTGATTGCATCAACAGAGAAAAATTACAAAGCAACAATTGACTTACGCGCAAGTAAACGTGAGAAGCTGATTGATTCACCATGTTCTTCAACACCAAGCATTTTTAAAATCTGCAGAAAAACAACTTCAAGGAATTTACCAAATGAAAGTTAAGAGTGAAGCGCTACTGGGAATTTAAATAACCAGATGATCAAACAACATCATAAAAGTTAAGAGTGATCATAATCTTTACCAAATGAATGAAGCGCTACTGGGAATTGAAATAGTCAGATGAATGAAGCGCTACTGGGAGAGAGAGAGAGAGAGAGAGAGAGAGAGAGAGAGAGAGAGAAGAAAGATAAGACAGAACGACGGAGGAAGGGGACGGACGCCGTGGTGCGGCGTCGGTGACGGTGAGAGAGAGAAAACGTGGTGGTTGTCGTGGATGGTGCGCGCGAAGAAGGAAGAAGGTGTCGTTGCAGGAAGTGATGCGTGGGAATGGAAGGCTGCTGTGTAAAATGACAAAACTGCCCTCTTTAAGTGACAGCCCTTAGATCATATTTCATTAAAATTAGAGGCATCCAACGGCTCAGTATAATTTAGTAAAAAATACTAAGGACCTGACTTAGTACCCTAAACCACTCTCCTGTGGCAGATAGACTGTATACTTGTATTGACTCTGTATGAACATACATACTAGCTTTTGAGACCCTTGTGAGGTCAAGAAGCGCGTTTTAGATTTTGGAATGTTATTCCAAATGGCGGTGAATATAGTGATCTTGTATTTTAAACTTTAAAGAGACCATTGCATTTATTCTTTTGAGGGCTAAATAACACTTTTGGTCATTTATCTTTCCTCTGGGTTTCATTTTGGTCCTTTATCTTTTCTTTCTTCACAGTTTGAACAACACATTTTTCCCCACACAAACACTCAGGTGAAGGTTCACGTTGGGTCGATGGACCAAATGATGGGTAGCTGTTCAAATTGGAAGATGGCATTTAGCTTTCTTTGAGAAACAAACAAAAAATAAAATGAGAATCCAGATCAGAAAAACTTGTCTGCTTTCCTTTGCCTTTGTGAACGCGCATGTGTTTCTACGTAACCTAATTAAATCCAAACCATTGTTGTTGTTATTGATTTTTTTTGGTTACATTCTTTTTCTTTTTTGGTTACACTTGTTGTTATTGATTATACAACGTTTGTTTTATTTTAGACATTGGAAAAGACTCACGTATTCTTCTCTCATTCTAAATATTCTATGGTAGTATGCTGGAAGCTTCGTATTATTTTGGCTTCTAAGAGGAATGGAGGATGGTTGTTGTTATGGATTTGGCCTGTACTATTTTGCACTAAGGCTCAATACCAAAGGCAAATCCACTAATCAATGGTGAAGATCAAAGACCTAGATCCAATGGTTCCCATTGATCCCCAAAACCTATAAATAAGCATTCAATGCTAGCATTAAAGGTACACATTTTCCAATTCTTAAACTTGCAACTGACTCACTTACTGACTTGAGCGTCGGAGTGTCATTGCAGGTACCACCCCACCTCGGATCGGAGCCCAAGCTCGGGTTGACCAAGAACACCGCTACCTACTATCTCGGATCGGATCCGGTATCCAAGGTCGGATACAATGCAGGAGATAAAGTACAGAACATTGGCGACCACGGTGAGAGGATCTTATACTCTAGTCCTTCCCCCATCATCTCCTTGGTCAACGATGGCTCCAGCGTTACGTCACAGGAACGTCTCAAGTGCTATAGTGAGACCCGATCCACAGCAGGAAACCCCCGAAGGAGTAGCAGTCACTCTGCCCCGTAGCTCGGCCCACGACCACAACTCGTCCAGAGCAATGGTTCCCAAAAGTTCCGCTCGGAATCAAATTCCACCTCCTCCCCAGACTGTCCAGGTGCCGATCGGCGCTGTTCAACAGCTCGTCCAGCTGTTGACCAGACAGGCCGAGGCTGATCAGCAGAGGAGTCAGCGCTACTCCCAGCTGGAGGCTGAAATTGCCGAGATCCGAGCTCGCGACATCCCGGATTGGTCCTCTCCTCAAAACCATCCTCCCAGCAGAAGGACGTCTATTCAAAGGCGTCACCGATCTCCGGCCTGGAGGAGACACCACCACCGTTCACCATCTCGTCGGAAAGGAAGACGAGGATCTGGAACTCCCTCAAGCCAAACCCAAGACGATAGTTATTATCCTGAGGGTTCCCCTCGTCGAAGCTCGTCTTTGGCATCCTCATCTCCGAGGTGGCGTTCTATAAGCCGGGAGAGATCCCCGAGGCATGAACGTCGGCGCCCTCACTCTAGAAGGTCCCTTGTTAGGCACCATAACCAACGATCTTCTCCGAGGGAGAAATCGACAGCACGAAAAGGACCCCTCACGACAAAGATTGACTATTTTCCGGTGCTAAAACATCTTGAGAAACCCCCTGAAGGTTTGAAGATGCGTGATGGGACTGGTGCTCCTGATCGCCATCTCGATTACTTTGATACGATGATGCAATATCGGAACGTCCCAGACGAAATCAAATATCGGATTTTTCCCCTCACTCTTGAGAAGTTGGCTTTGGACTGATTCAGATCCCTCAAGCCGAACTCAATATCCTCCTGGGACCAGCTAGCCAAGTTATTTTCTGCCCATTTCGCCCACTCCAAAATGAAGCCAAAATCTCGGAAGGTTTTGCAGGCAATTCGGCAATGGGAGAATGAGTCACTCCGGGACTATATTGAGATGTTCAATAAGGAAGCCGCTCAGGTCCGGAACCTTGATGACTCTTTCCGATTTTTCTTCATGGAAGCCGGTCTTCGAGAGGGAAGTCTTTTCCAAATCGATGTCGGAGTAAATCAAACTGAGTGACTTGTTGAGTCCTCCAGTGATCTCAAAAGTACATCGACCAAGAAGAAGGAGCGGTTGCGAGAAAGTCGGACGCCGACCCTGGAGTGTCCAAGCCTCGGAATGAGAAGGAGGCCCGGAACGATAGTAAACCCAGGTCTCACAACCGTCACCAGCAGTATTCCGATCTTAACAAAACAAGAGCTAGAATCTTAGCAGAATGCATGAATGCGGAATTTAAGGAAGTCAAGTTCCCTGATCTACTCCCGCACAGACCAGGACAGCGATCCAACAAGTACTGTCGGTATCACCGAAGTAAAGGACATGACACCAATCGCTGCAATGCTCTGAAAGACGACATTGAGGATCTGGTCAAGAAAGGGAAATTGAGTCAATACGTGGCCAAGGCACCTCGGCAGGAAGTAGAGGTTAAAGAAGAAAAGGATGACCCCAAAAGGAAGGGTAAGTCTCGTCAAGAAAGGGAGGAAAGTTCGGAAGACGAGCGCGATTTTCGGAAGTCTAAAGGTCGACCGGTAATGATGGTCATCGCTGGTGGATACCCCGACGAAGCTTCAGGCAAGACTATGAAGGGCAAATGGAAGAAGATCATAAGTGCTGCTTCCACCTCGGCGGTAACCTCGTCCCAGAACCAACCTCCTTTGGTATTTGGCGATCAAGATTTGCTAGATGGCAAGTGATAACTCATATTTATATGAGTTATTTATATTATTTAGGCTTAAGTTAATGTGAGTTCTTAAGTAATTATATGGTTAGATATGTAAATATGTGTTAAGAAGTGTAAAAGAAGGGTTAGGAGATAATTTGTTATCATTTGACACATTTGGTGCCTTTGTGAGTATTTTAATGTTTTCGTTAAGTGTTACAGCGTTAAGTGCTATAGCGCTATATGACGGTGGGCCAGCTGGACAATTTTGGAGCTCAAGCTTTATGTCACTTCAGCCCATATTTAAGGGATATACTTGCTGCTGAATCCACCAACTAAAAAACTTTATAGGGACACTTGTCCATTCGTTGTTGGAAGATCACTTTAGCTGGTGAGAAGTGTCATAGTCACCTTTTTGGAAAGCTACTTTATGGAGAATAAACAAATATATCTCACTTCTTCTCCCACACAACATAGATTTCGAAAGTGAGGGGGTTTTTGGAGAGAAAAACTTGACACCCTTCTCCTCCATTAATCCTCCACTTCAAGTTTTTATTTTTCAAGAGAAGATCATCATTTCCAGTGCCGTGAAGCTGTGATGTAACGTTAGCAACCTGTCACATGAGAAGGAGGCCACTACGTGCATCTTTTGCAACCTTGCTTCTTCTTTTCATTTTCGGTAATATGAGCTTTTTGGTTTGTATTGTGTTGATGATGCTCATCATGATCTAAACACTTAGTAGTTGGATTGTTTTAAGCTTTGTAATGACTCTTTAGTATTGTTAATATAACATTATGATGTTTGTGTTTCAATCTTTGTGCTTTAATGCTTTCAAACTCGTTTTGGGATTGGCCAACTGAAATGGGTACATTCGTAGGTACAGACATGGTCTACGATTCTAACTCAAAGATTGATATGAATGAAAGGTTGTTTAAAGACATTTAGACAATTTGTGCTTAAATCTAGACATAGGGGAGCAATAGTTCATAAAGTGAATACTGTGGGTTCCTCATTATACAGTGGTGGACTTATTTAGAACCTAGACATAGGAGTCTTGTAACAAAACCCTGGCGTCAGTGACCGAAAGGCACAAAATCATATGCTACAACACTTAACGCTATAGCGTCTAACGTTATAGCACTTCACTACTGAGAAATTACTTAGCAAAGAGCACTCCAACTCACTTTATCAACTCTTGAACTTTCTTTACTGTTTTCACACAATACTTTTTATTTTCATGACAAAAAACTTGATTTTACTATTTTGTTACTTGTTTTTCTCACTAGCTTAACTACTAACTTAAATATAGAAGTAAACTCAACAATCTCTGTGGGAACGATCTTTACTTATCACTCTATTACTTGTTGCGATTGTGTACACTTGCACAAACTACTTTTCGCACAACAGCAAGCCCAACAAGCATGTGCCTCGTTTGATCAGGGCTGTCATGGCCAATCACGAGATAAGAAGAATACTTGTCAATCAGGGAAGCTCGGCAGATATCATTTTTATCGACCTTGTGAGGAAGCTGCAAATCTCTGAGGAAGACTTCACCCCTTATAGGGGATCTGACCTTTCGGGTTTTAACGGGTCCCGGACCAAACCACTGGGCTATTTGGAATTAATGGTCACCTACGGCGAAGAACCATTGGAGAGGACAGTCAAGACCAAATTCCTAGTTTTGTCATGCCCTTCGGTCTACAACTGTATTATCGGAAGGCCGACTCTAGGAAGGCTCGGAGCTATAATCTCAACAGTTCACTAAAAATGAAGTTTTACTAAGTTATTACCCTTGATGCCGACCTAGAGTCCGCCTAGAGATGCTTCTATATGCACGTGAAAGCAGATAGGCAGGCCTCAAAGGAGGGGGTTCCCTTGGAGAAGCGAAAGCCCGGAAGGTTTCCAAAAAGAGAAGAAACGGCAGAGCTTCCGAGGTCAATGTCACAGACCTTGATGCGAGGTATGATCCTGACAGCTCCGAAGAGGATAGTGATGACGATCTTACCCGAGAGGTGAAAAAGAAAATCAGCCGACCTCAACCTGATGGCGAATTTGTGCAAATCCAGTTGGGAGATGACCCAACCCAAACCATCAAGATCGGGTCCGATCTCTCCGATGAGGTTAAAGCAAAGCTCGCCTTATGTCTGAAGGCTCATGCCGAACTCTTCGCCTGGTCGACGAAAGATATGCCCGGGATTCCCCCGGAAGTCGCTTGTCACCAGCTAGCTGTTAATCCCGGGGCTAAATGGGTTGCCCAGCGCAAAAGAGCTCAAAGCAAGGAGAAAGCAGCTGCTACGGCTAAGGTCGTTGATGATTTAATTAATGCCGGTTTGTAATGGAAGTCAAGTATACGACTTGGCTTTCCAACTCTGTACTTGTCAAGAAAAGTAATGGAAAATGGCGAATGTACGTTGATTACACCGATCTTAATAAGGCCTGTCCAAAGGACGCCTTTCCTGTTCCTAGTATTGATCGTCTCGTCGAAAATGCTTCAGGTTTTCATTTACTGTCTTTTATGGATGCCTATTCCGGATATAACCAAATTCCGATGTTCCCTCCCGACCAGGAAAAGACCGCCTTCATGACTGACCGCGGTAATTTCTGTTACCGGGTTATGCCATTTGGCTTGAAAAATGCGGGAGCTACCTATCTAAGAATGATGAACAGAGTATTCCGTAAACAGATCAGGCGCAACGCAGAAGTTTACCTCGACGACATGATCGCGAAAAGTGAGGGTGAAAGCCTCCACATAGCCGACCTTGATGAGATGTTCGCAGAAATCCGAAAAAACAATATGAGGCTGAACCCGGAAAAATGCACTTTTGGAGTCCGTGCTGGGAAATTCCTTGGTTTCTACCTCACAGAAAGGGGGATTGAAGCCAACCCGGACAAATGTCGGGCTGTGGCGGAGATGCGCACCCCATCCACCAAGAAGGAGCTCCAGAAGCTTAACGGTATGATTGTCGCGCTATCTCGTTTCATTTCCAATGCTGCGTTCAAATCACTTCATTTATTTAAGCTCCTTAAGAAGGAAGCAAAGTTTGAATGGACCCCGGGGCGGGATGAGGCCCTCTCCCAGCTTAAAAAGGCTCTGTCCGAACCACCAATCCTGACTCGGCCAAACTCGGGGGAAACCTTATACCTGTACTTAGCAATCTCGGAGGAAGCAATTGGCGCCGTTCTCATTCGGGAAACAGGGACTGGTCAGAGTCCAGTATACTTTGTGAGCAAAGCTTTACAGGGATCAGAAGTAAGATACCAGAAAATAGAAAAAATTGCCTTTGCTCTACTCATCTCGACACGTCGCCTCCGACCTTACTTCGTCGCTCATCAGGTCGTGGAGCAGACGAATCACCCAATCCGACAAATCTTACACCGACCTGAGTTAGCAGGACGAATGATTAAATGGGCAGTAGAACTCTAAGTTCGGCATCAAATACGAGTCCAGGCTAGCTATGAAAGCTCAGATAGTTGCCGACTTTGTCGCTGAAATGACCCCGGTCGACCCTGAAAGTGAATTGTGGACGCTCCATGTAGATGGATCCTCAAATCCAAAGGGGAGCGGTGCAGGGCTAATGCATGAAAGCCCGGCAGGCGTTATATTTTGCACTGCAGTATTTTGCACTAAGACCCAATACCAAAGGCAAATCCACTAATCAATGGTGAAGATCAAAGACTAGATCCAATGGTTCCCATTGATCCCCATAAGCTATAAATAAGCATTCAATGCTAGCATTAAAGGTACACATTCCCGAATTCTTAAACTTGCAACTGACTCACTTGCTGACTTAAGCGTCGGAGTATCATTGCAGGTACCACCCCACCTCGGAACGGAGCCCAAGCTCGGATTGACCAAGAACACCGCTACCTACTCACTACAAGAATAATCAGTTTTACCGGCCAGGACTTTCTGGCGGATTGTAGGGCTTACCGGTGGATTGTATCCACCGCAAACTTACCGGAGGAAATAGGGACTTTCCGGCGGATTTATCTGCCGCAAACATTTTCGGCGGATTTTCGAGGTATTTCCGGCGGATCTGGTTTACAAAAAAAAAATTGAAAAAAAAATCAAAATCCCCTGGAAATGCCTCGAAATCCGCCGGAAACACTTTCGGTGGATAAATCCGCCGGAAAGTCCCTAAACTTCGCGGGTATGTTTGCGGCGGATAAAAATCCGCCGGAAAATCCTGAAAGCGCCAATTTTGAATTTCAAAATTCGCTGGAAACACCCTAAATCCGCCGGAAATGAAATTACATTTCCGGCGGATTCGCCTTTTGACCGTTGATTTTTGTTTCCTCTATATAAATCTCTTCTCCACTTCTTCTTATTCACACCTCTACCGATACTCTCATTCTCTTCAAAGAAACAGAGACATACGCCACTCTCTTGAGCATTGTCAGCAGCGGCTCCAAGAGAGTGGCGTATGTCTCCATTTCTTTGTAAAGAAACTTCCACCTTGTCATTAACATCCCCTTCATCTTTTTCGTTAAAAGTAACATTGTCATGAACCTCCCCTACGAATATCTCTCCTGTTAAGTTAGGGGATGATGTCGAGCGTTTGATGAGTGTAGACATTTACACACATCAAACGTTCTGTATCATCCTCCAACTTAACAATAGGCCCTTGACGCGGCAACTGAGCGAGCAGCAGCGTCAGTTTGCCGAGCGACAGGAGCAAAGTGATCGGGAAGTCGAGGCGCTTCGGGAGAAAGCCAGGCTAGCTGAGGAGCGCATCAAGGAGCAGGCTAGGATAGCTGAGCAGTGCATGGCGGAGCAGGCTAGGATAGCTGAGCAGCGCATGGAGGAGCGCTTTAAGTTTTTGCAGGATCAGCCGATGATGTCTCAGCACTCGAAGCCATCCTCATCACATATGCCATCCTACCAACTGCAACAGCCGCAGCAGCATTACGGGGGTGCATTTCAGCAGTGGCCTCAGCAGCAGTATGCACCCCAGTATTCCCAACAGTATGCACCTCAGCCATACCAGCAGCCATACCAGCAACCCCAGCAGCCCCAGCAGCAGTCACCCCAGCGGCCCAACATCGATCTTAATCTCGATTCGATTACTGCTTTTCTTACATCTGATACCTATTATCATGGTGATGAGTTAGACCAACAACCACCCCAGTAGCTTTGGATTATTTTATTTTGTTGTATGGATATTTTTTTATTGTATGGATATTTTTTTGTTGTATGGATATTTATTTAAATTAATGATTAATTTTCATTTCTAATTTTTATTTTTTTAAATAGTAAGTTAATTAATTATTAAATTTTATTTTTTTTATCAATAATCAAACTTTTAAATAAAATAATCAATTAAAGTTTTTAATAAAATAATATTAATTTTTTAAATAAAACGATTTTTTTTTAAAAATAATATTTATTTTTTAAAAAAAATTAATTTTTTTTTAAAAAAATGGTTTTTTCCAGCGGATTTGTGGACTTTCCGGCGGATAAACCATACGATTTTATTCTGGGGTTTTCCGGCGGATTTGTGGACTTTCCGGCGGGTTAACCATACGATTTTTTTCTGGGGGTTTCCGGCGGATAATCCGCCGGAAACTTCCGGCAGATTTTTCGGCGCCATAAAATCAGCCGGAAATTTTCGGCGAATAATCTGCCGGAAACCGTTTGCCACGAGCTGTTTACCGGCGCCACAAATCCGTCGAAAAGTCCAAAAAAAATCCGCCGAAAAGTCCACATTTTTGGCTTTTTCGGCGGATTTTGTCCGCCGAAAAGTCCAATTTTTCTTATAGTGACTATCTCGGATCGGATCCGGTATCCAAAGTCGGATACAAGGCCGAAGATAAGGTACGGAACAGTTATAATAATAACATGTGTATAAACGAGTAATGAAGAAGCTGCAATGTGTCAAACGTGATCAAAAGGTTCGGATGCCTTTTTCCTCTATGGCAAAAACGTCAAATTACTTGCAAATTACGTGTTTCCTTTTTATTAGGCCGTGTTTGGTATAAAGCAACAGATAATAGATAAGCTCATGTGGCCTACTGTGCTCTGGGTCATCTAGGACTTGAGAAACAATTGTATTTTCTCTGGAGGCACACCTGAGTTTAGGAGATCTTTCGATCGGATATCATCTCTATCTTGGCGATGGTTCCAGGATAGGGGTAAGTCTTCCTTCTGTCTGTTTTATGAGTGATATGTTGACCCTATTGACTGTATATCTCGGACATAATTTCGACTGTGGATCCTTTGGTGTGGGGTTTGATCCCCTTGTATTGAGTTGAGTACTCCTTGTGCTCAGCTGTTTTTTTCCATATATATTAAAGTTCTATTTTTGCCTTTCAAAAAGAAAATAAAGCCGTAATGGATTGAATTTAAAATGTTTGGTAAAATTAGTGGTTAAATTATTTTATATATGAGAGAGAATATTCATTTAGTGAAAGATATATAAAAAATATAATTAAAATAATAAGAAAAAAAGAGAGAAAATGAAACATTATATAAACCCCAAGCTCACAAGTCACAATCTATTTCATATAGTGTCCGAATAAATGTTGAGTTAAATAAATGTTGAGTTGTGAAAAAATGTTATAAGCTAATAGTTTCAAACACTTGCCACAAGTATATATTTGTACTCCTTCTGGGCTCAATTATAGAAAAAAATATTTATATTTATATTACAAAATATAAGTAAATTTCAACTATTATTTGAAAAAATGTAAATAGAGAGAAAAACGTGTACTTAAAATATTAAAAATGAGGATGAGAGAATTAATGGTTGGACTATAACCCCCTCATGTAGCAATAATGGAACTACAAGAGCATTATTACTAGTTACATCATAGGTGCAAGTGATCATGTCATTAGGAGAGGAGTTCCAAAAGCTAATCCCCTTCACATTTTTCTATTAGCAAGTTTAGCCAAACAATCGACACTCATGTTTGCCTGTGTAAACATGTTGAAGAGCCAAATCTTGAAAGCAATAGTTATAGGAGTTTTACTCTATTAATACAATAGTCTCTCATTCTTATGAAATAAGGGACTCTTTGATGGGTTAGTGGGGGCTAACTTAAGGATTAGCAATTAACAATACAACTCTGAAACCCCGTGTCAAATTATTTTTCTCCACATCCTAATTTTCTATATATTCTGTGGCGAATAGTTAAAGGAGTTTGAATCTACAAGCAAAGGACGATTGTTAGTTGAGGTGAAGTAACTGCAATTAAAGTATAGGACTTGTGTCCAATGCGATTTTTAATTTTTTAATTCCTCTGACTTGCATAGATCAGCTTCAAAAAGCATTGACATTTTCCTTCGGTACGAGTAGATACATATATATAATTTATTTATTTATTTATTTTGAAAAATATACATAATTTTCTTTAAAATACACATGAGTAGATAGATATACATATTTTATTCACCCCATTTACTTTTATGGTGGATTCTAACATGAACCCCATTTTAGATAGACTATTGTAGACCACAATTTAGTATCTATTTATATAAACATAAACAATAGCTTACTAAAATCACATTTTTAGACATCTTGTATTGTTGTCACCTACTCACCGATTAATTTTTAGGGGCAAAAATTTTATTTGAACTTGTCCTTATGCTATGCAGACCCCACATCGCTGAGGTGAGACCTCAATTACATGGAGATATAGAAAGCGATCTTGGGGTGACCCCTATATATCTATTTATCTAGTATCTATTAAGTAACAGCTTACTAAAATTACATTTTTAGACATATCTTGTATTGTTAATACCTTTTAATTTTTATGGACAAAAATGTTATTTGAATTTGTCCTTGGTACTATGCAGAACCCCCCTCACTGAGATGAGACTTCAATTACTAGGAGATAAAGAAAGTGACCTCTAGGTGACCCCTATTAAAGCGACATCAAAACACCGTGCAAATATATGCATAATGGTCCACTCTCTTAGTTAATAGAAACTAAAATACATATTGTTCTTGCTAAGAAGTCGTGCGTAGATGTGGAGGAACCGACTTCTTAGAAGGCTACGGTTTCTCTGGGAGTAAAAGTGTGTCATTCCCCGTGTCTGAGGGGCCTTTTTGTAGGGGTTGAACCATAACAGATGCGAATGCTTGTATCGGAGTGATTAACTCCTCCTTGTCTGTTAAGCCCGTCTAAGGTTTGGTCTTCTTCTCTGGTATGTGTGAGTTGGATCCCAACAATCAACTAACCCAAGAGAAAATGAGAGGAAGATATCAACATTGTAAATAGAGAGCTGTCTAATCAGTAAATTATTTTTGTTCAAAGTAATTTTTACTAGTATTTGCCGGTTAAAATAATACTAGTAATAAAAATATTATTAAACCCTTGTTAAATAAAATAGAGAGTTGTCTAATCATTACTTACCCAATAATAATTTACCCAAGGTTTTCAATGGTATTTTGTTGTCTAATCATGACTAAGTCACTAACCTCATTATTAAACCCAATGTTTATTGTCTTGGATTCCGGTAGAATACAGCAATTGATCTCTATCACCAGGCAATTGAAAAAAATCTGTATATAATTATTCTCTATTGAAATTTTGTTTTCTTTTTTTGATATGATTATTGAATATTAGAAATCTTTCCGTGCACATGCTCCTGAATGGAAGATTCGGTTGCTGGGACATAGTTTTCGGATGAATGCGTGATAATTCAACAATTTAGAAGAAGAAAAAACGAAACAAATTAAATACTACTACCATGACTATGAACCATGAACAACATTGAATGTGCTATGAATGAATACGAAGCTAGCCGTAAAAACAACGTTAGAGATAGATAGATACACAAGAAAGAAACACAGCAATATGCAAATGTGTTACGTGTTAGCCTTCAGTGATGCTCTTTACCAGTCTCGTGTCACTGTTACTTTAGCATAAAGTACTCTCTCCACCATTCTTCTAATCCAAGCACCAAGGTAAATTGCTTAATGAATTTGAGGGATTCTTGTTACCCGTGGCGGAGTTTGCCTGAAATATTGGATATGTATTTTTTACCTTGAGGACAGGAAAAGACTTACTTTTCGATGATTTTAGGCATAAAGATGAGAGAGTAGTTACATTTTTCCGCTCTCAAGGTAGAGAATCCATTTCCGAATATTAAAGGGAGCGGTAACCACTAACTTAAATACTATCATTGAAATTTTAATAGTTGTATATAATTTTATCGAAGATTCAACTATTTATTTTACACAAAAGATTCAATCAATTATTTGAAAAATGCATTATCGTCAAAAAAAGAAAAAGTAAAATGCATCAATTTTCTTAAGTTTAGCCATCGTATCACTCATAAAGAATGCATAAATCAATTATCAATAATCAAAATCAATTAATTATATTTTGACACACTGTTTTGGATAATTTCAACTCAATTTATATTTTACAACAATTATATATTAGGTGCTTTACATGAATTAGAATAATGTAATAAATATTAAATTGTCTTCATATGTGGTGGTACTTTCAAAGAAATGTGGTGGTGGGAAATTTTTAATAAACTACAATATATGATAATTAAAGGAAATGAATACACAAAGTACCCTTATTTTTTTGGTATGTAGTCGTAGTGACAAGTGCCGTGTAAAACTCACACACACACAATTTTGAGGTCACGCCACGGGTTCAAACCCGGGTGATGGTATCTAACCTAACAATATTGACATTTGCCGGTTGAGCCATGCTTTACAACATTCAATGTTCATTTTTCATATACCAAGAAAAATTAGTAATATTAATATGCGATATATTTGGGAAAAAATAGTAAATATATCTATATATTTGTAAGGGTCTTATGTTGGGAAAGAAAAAGTGCCAAGAAATTCTTATAATTAGGGACGGAAAGAGTAGTGTATTAATTAAAAAAAAAAATTCTATTATTTTTGGAGGGTACCGGCCATGGCTTCCCGGCTCCAACTAACATCCGCCACCGATTGTTACTCCCTCAATCCCAACTCCTACTCCATTCCAATTTTATTTGACAGGTTATGTCGACATATAGACAAAGAAGAATAATTAATAGTCCAGATTTTATGATAATTATTTTATACTTTGCTAGTATGTTTCTTGTTACTTTATTTCTCTTAATAATTAAGTATTGAAAAAAGAAAACAACATTGATATTTCAAGGGTGTAATAGAGAAAAATTTATTAATGTTTCATTGGTATCGTAAAACGTCAAGTAATATGAGAATCTTTTTTAGCTAAAACGTCAAGAAATGTAGGAGGAATGGAGTATAAGAGGAAAAAATAAAACATGAAAACCAATGAATTCAATTATCATTTTCACTTTTTGAACATTTTTCCATATATACCTCAATGGAAATTTGTGAGACATTAAATACATCTACTAATATTAAAAAGAAAAACATTTTAAATGAGGGTACCAAAGTAATCTAAACAATAAACACACTTTAAAAGTTATAATTTTTACTATAACTAAATGAAACTAAAAAATTCTCCAAAAGTTTTCTTATAATTAAGACTAGAGGGGGTATGAGGTTTTCTCACAATAAAATATGCATGATTTTTTTATGCACAATAATTATAAGATAATATTGCATGCATGCCATTTTATACACATTGATTTGAAGGTAATTTTTTTGAAAAAAAAAATTAATTATTTTTCATTTTTAAAATTAAAAATAATATTATTTAGAGGTTAGTTAATTACATCTCCACGTATTTAATTAATAAGAGAAAGAATTGTGAAAATATAATACTCCAATGTTACTTTAAAAAGATAAATGATGTATAAGGATTAGGAAGTTGAATAATAGTAATTTTAACATAAATGAAAACATTAATTTTCTTTTCAATGATAAATGCTAACTAATTCTTAAATAAAATGTTAAATAATAAAAAAATACTATTTTTAATTAGAAAATGCAGTATTTACTACTCTTTACAATATATATGATGCACTTTTTAACCAACACCGTTGGCCCAATAGCTTAATCTATCTTGGGACACGGGGGTCGACCCGGTGGTGTCGGGTTCGATTCCCACAGTGGACAAACTCGGTGTTGGCCAGTGCGAAACTTGACCTAAGCACGAGCAGAGATTAGTCTTTCGTTGAAAGCGTTGAGACACTCCGTAGATAGCCAGTAATGGTCTATGCCAAAAAAATATATGATGCACTTTTTAATGCCAAAACTCATTCATTGCAGGCAAAAAAAAAACTAACTTATAAATTTATTTTTAATTCCTTAACTATTATCCTTACATAAAACTACTATTTAGGAAAATCCATTTTTAAAATGTGTGCAATGATGGAAGTAGTACTGTAAAAGGAATAAAGAGTAAAGTCCTCAGACTCCAAGCTTGGGTACAAGTGGTTAATGCACTCCATCTTAAGAGACAGATTTGGTTAGTACCCGAGTTCAATCCCCGACGATGGAACAAACTGGAGTCAGGCTTTACTTACCTCTCGGCCGAACTCCGGATTATTTAAGACCCATTTCCTCTAGATATTGGAGGAGTGTCAAAATAGTCCATTTGTCCACCGGATATCCGGTCCATCCATAGCAAAATCCATCCAATCCATCCATTACAAAAAAAAAAATATTAATGGATTGGATTGAATCCATCCGTTTGATTTTGTGGATGGTTATGATCCATCCATTATATTTTCTAAATCCATTGGATTACAATAATTACAAAATCAAAATCCATTGGATAATTAATTTTTTTTAACAAATCCATTACATAATTATAAAAATACTTTTTTTACCAAAAAATATTTTTTAAAATATATTTTTTTCCAGAAACTTTTTTTAAAAAAATTCATTCTAAAAATAATTTTTTTTGACCAAAACTCATTCAAAAATTAATATAATATATAATATATATATATATATATATAATATAATATAACCACCGGAGGGCCACCGCGAGCCACCTCCGGCCACAGTCCACCGCCGCCGGAACCACCACCGGCCGCCAGAGCGCCGCCACCGGAACCACCGCCGGCCACCGGAGCTCCACCGTCGGCGCCGTACCGGCCGCCGGAGATCCGCTGGAGCTCCGCCGCCGGCCACCCCACCACCACCACATATATAAATACATATTTATATATTATATTATATATATATATCCTATCTTTTAAGCGGACAACATCTTGGGCCAATATTGGCGCCAAACCTTAAGGGTATTTTTGTAATTTCTATAAAACATTTTGTGCATGTCCAACACGTTTCACGGCTTCTCCAATTGATATCAACACATCTCTCTCTTTCACTCTCACTTTCCCAACCTCCATTTCTTCCTTTCTCTCCTTCTCTCTCTTTCTTCATCTCTTCTGCTGATCATTTACAGGAAATAGTATTTCCATGCATGATATGATATTTATTGCTCCTAGAACATGATATCTTTCATGTTTTGTGAATCCTCATAGTTGATTTCTTTTCCTTTTCGTGATTTTTTCTATTCTGATAATCATTATTCCTTTATGGCAGCAACTAGGAAATTCACTCTTTCGGCAGGTTAGAGAAATTATCTGTCTTCCTTATCTTTAAATCTACTGAGGCCTCCCTCTCTCCCTCATGGTTGTTGACATATCCTTTTGCAGGAGCCGGTGGTTTCTTTGGACTGTGGATATTCAGTAGATCCTTGTATTATTGTGCAGATCATATTCTTACACTGGATGGCAGTATATTACAGAAGGAATTAGCAAATATGTTGGTATTCTCATCTCAGTTGCTCACACTTGATAAACGATTTTGGTTTTTGCAATGAGTTCCCATTACTGTAAAACGGGATTAAGAAGTTGCAAGAGAGAAGAGAATGATGGGAGTTGCGAGAGAGAAGAGAGAGGAGTTGCGAGAGAGAAGAGGGAGAGAGAGAGAGAGACAGAGATAAATGGAGAGATGTGGTGGTGAGAGAGATGGTGCCGGCACTTGCGGAGATGTGGTGGTGTGAACACGGTGGGATTCACGGTTTCTGCCGCGGTGGTGATGGTCGGAAGTAACTTCTGGTGTGGCGGGTCCATTACAGTGAGCCTCTATCTTCTTCTATTTTGCTATGCTTCTTTTCGCTTCTTCTATTTTTACCTCAATTTGGTTTTCTTCTTAATGGGTAACCACCTGTTTGATAAAATTCCCCAATGATCTGACTTA